>JAXQQM020067483.1:0-735557 GCA_034641835.2 Pinus albicaulis
TAATTATTTCAAAAAGAGTATAAAGCATGATAACTCCTCTTTCCCCCCTGTTGAGTGTTGAAAAAGGTATGAATTCACCATGTATTTTCTCATCTTTTTCCTTTAAACATAACTCTTTTTATTCTAGAAAGGTGATTTATTGTAGAATTATGATAGCATTGCAAAGACTTGTGTTTATTGTAAAAAGTCACTAAAAATTTCCTTTTATTGTAAAAACAAGAAACAAACGGAGTAAACAACTATTAGAGAGGCAAGGCTAAAGCGGGAGTAACTGCTATTCCTCCAGTAATAGACCATATCCAGTCAAAGAGAAGGAAATATGAACGCATAGCTAAGAGAAGACAAGGAACAACACGACTACAACTGAAGAAGATCAAGCGCTAGCTAAAGAAAGAAAAGGAGCGAATCCCTCAGGATCTTTCGATCCTGAGGGATCGCTGTTCAGTCTTATCTTGTTCCTTGTCTTATCCGTCGAAACTGTTATAAAAGGAAATGCCTTTAGAGATTGAAGGGGTCGAATCATTGATTAAGCATTCTTTGTATAATTCCGTGTTTTCTTATTAACTCTCATAATCAGAGAGCGATCGCTGTAAACACTATTTATGTTTGATTAATACAAAGGCGCGTTTCCATTCCATTTCTTAAGCTCTGCAGTAACCCAACAGTGTTTCACTGGTGCTAAGGGCCCGACCCTTGTGGATCGATCTGCTGTTTGTATCTCTATCTTTCAATTATCATCGTGTGATAGTTTGTGGTTGTTTTCATTACATTTGCAAGTTAATTAGTTTGCTGTTGAATTACTGATTGATTTCGTTATGTCAATGAATTGCATTGCTGTTCTGTTTTGACAATGACCTTAATTCCTATATTATTTATCTTGCTATACCTTATAGAGCTTTTCTGTTTAGCATTAGATGTTCTGTTCCAATTGATTGCTATCCTGTTGGATTGCTGTTTGTTTCGGATTACTGCTTAACAACGTTTGCTGTCGACAGGGTTTGGTGTTTAATAGAATTTGCTATTTAATTCCATTAAGTTAAGATTTGTTGTTCAGATTCATTAGTTAGTATTTTCTGTTTGATTCTTCTAAGTTACAGTTGCTACTCATTTACATTGCTGTTCAATTCCAGTGCACTGTTCATTTCCAATTCATTAGTTTATAGATTGCAAAGAAGGTTTCACTAGTTTACTTTCAACAACAACTTTAGTTCGATTTCTATTTCCCACTTCATTTCTTTAAAGTAGGATTGTCAATGGCAGGAATACGTTATTGCCATGTTCCCAGTTAGGCCATCTTTTCTAGTTTGATTACAAATTATCATTTCTAGAGAGAATGAAGTTAGTATAGATGTGGTTGATGTTGTCGTGATGGAAAGGGAGAAGCGGTCTGAAGACGGAAAAGGACAACAACGGAACGAAAATGACTAGAAAGCCGGTGGAAAGAATTTATTCGGCAGCAGGGAGGCAGCGAAACGCGGAAACGAGAGGAAAGATGATAATTGACGGTAAATGAAGAAGACTTTAATGAAAATGAAACGAATGAAATAGTGTCGAAACAGAGGCAAAGGCAGAGGCAGAGCCGTTATCAAACAGTGAAATGATCAGCGTCGAATTAACGTAAGAATGAAGCAGGCTTCATATATTGAAGCGCTGAAGAAATAAGAAATAAACCTTTTAACAGAGCTCACATGAATTTGTATATAACGAAGGCGGGACAGTCTTCATTGAAAAGGAACCCGAAAGGTTATATTACTACATATATTTGTGCTGGGCTTAAGTCTGATCCAAAGACTTAATATAATATTGACGGAGAACATTATATGTAGTGTGGGAACCCCCCTACATAAAATTCCGAGAATCGTTACCCAAGCTGGAGGATACATAAACATAAATTCCGAGAATCATTACCCCAGCTGGAGGATACAATAAAGGCGGAAGCGGAAGCTTATATATATGCAGTGCGTTACATATATTGCGCCTTATACACAAAGGTCCAAAGCATATATATATAAATTTATATGGAGCGCTTTATGGACAAGGGACCAAAGGTATAATACAAGGCATATGTATCATATTATTGAGCTCGAGATCAAAAGAACCAAAGGTAACAAAGCCTTATATGGTGGGACCCTTTCCCAATCGCATCGGAAAATTGACAGCGGAACAGGTTAACAACAGGTTGCAATTGCGATTAAGTTCCGGACCCGATGGGTTTATAAACCACGATTGATATATGTTTGAGTTCCGGCAAACAATGTTACTTCGCATCGGAGAAAAGTGTGGCAGCGAAGCGTGACAATAGAAGTTGCGATTGCGATTGAAGTTCCGGACCCGATATGGTTTAAACAACGATTCATATATATTTGAGTTCCGGAGATTTGATAGCTAGTGGGACCCTCACCCAATCGCATCAGAGCATCGGAGCATAAGAATATCGGAACATGCAAATGCAAATTGCGATTGCGATTGAGTTCCGGACCCAATGGGTGTATAAACTGTGATTTTATAGGTTTGAGTTCCGGTCTAATTGCATCGGCACATTTAAATGAACAGTCGTCAATCGCATCAGAGTAAAAGCAAGACATCGAAACATACTACTGAGAGTTGTGATTGCGATTAATCGCATCGGAACTATCACAATCGGAAGTATTCAAAAGCGAGTCATCGCATCGGGAATAAGAAAAGTTCGGCACGTGGGCCCGAGGTTTATAAGTTTAATGGGTGTTGATGAAGTCTAAGGCTTACCGACTGTTTCGTAAACATTCGAACGGAGAACGTAATGTATGTTGATATATATTATGATTGGAATGTGTTGGCAGAGTTAATAACCAAAGAAAGACTTGAATGAATGCCTCCGATGATCAATGTGCCATAGAGTTGTTATAAGGATGTGTTTGGGTGTAAACCTAAAGTCAAGGATACCATATAGCGTTGGGTCAGAACACGCATAATATATTGATATGTAACGTTCAAAGAAACGCCATGAGCTATCATTATATTGATCCCAAATAAAGCTTATAGAAGCCAAGATCGGAGGTTAAGGTGTGCATTGGGTTATATTATAACCAAGATTGAGCCTGTTTGAAGAAAGGCGTGCCTATTCAAAGCTGTAGCGCAAAGGTAATACTGTGGGCCCGAGGACTTCAACTTAATTATAAGTGCTGATGAATGTGTTGGTCAAAGTTCATTGAGCGGAGTATAGCTGGCATGTGGGGTCCATCCAAAAGATGAGACTAAGAACAACAGTTACACCACGACAAAGGACAGAAGAGCAAGCAGAGCTGAAAAAGACAGATACAGTCAAAGAAAAGACAAATACGCAGCGATCCAAAAGGCTGAATGAGTGAGCTGGAGTTTTCATTGTAATTGAATGTAAATGATTTTAATTTATATTGTTGTGATGCATTGGCAAGTCTCCGGAAGAGAACAAATATCCCACTGTAATGTTAAATTGGTACCTACAGTTATATTTTCTGAGTGAGCTGGAAAAGAAATGAGAAGGTAGAAGACTAAGAGGTATGGCTATCCATTTCGAATTCCTTGAGGAATACAGACAGTCACAGGAAAATCTTTATAAATAATATCATCTTGATATGCACAGGGGTCAGAGAGAGTAAAGATAGAGAATGCAGAGTATAGAAGATTGAGGCAGAGAAGATAAGGAAGAGAAGAGCATAAAGAGATGCTACAGAACAGAGCTGATATCTGAGGTAAATCAGCAAACATTTCATTTGATAAATTGAGGAAGTTGGAGCTTCCCTATCAAGTTGAAGCTTGATAGCTGTCAGTTGTAGCTGACTGAGGTTGGAGCCTCCTGTAGGTTGGTGCCTGCAGAAAATTGAAGGGAGTTGGAGCTTCCTTGCAAGTTGTAGCTTGTAGAATTGAGGTTGGAGCCTCCTGTGGGTTGGTGCCTGCAGAAAAACAGTGGTGAGAGGGAGTTGGAGCTTGCCTTTGCATCACAACAATAATAAAATGTGGTTTTCTCCCTTTATGGGTTTCCACTTATATCTACTGTCTCTATCTGTGTTGCCTGTGTACTGAGATGATTTACCAAATCTGCATAATGTTTGTTGCTCTCATAATAATTTTGATGACACATTAATTTAATACTTGCTGCAACATATTAAGATTGTTCATGTACTAAGGTTGATTATAAAAATAAGTTGTAAATAAGATGATGAAAAATTTAAAAAGCTCATGTATCTTTTAAACTGATTCACCCCCCTCTCGGTTTTAACTAAGTTAACTTATATTCTTGATTGATATTTCTTTGGGTGAATAGTTAAGGTGAGAGCATTTGAGTTCATGTTATTGTAATTAGATTTCTTTTTCAAGCATCCATTTACTCTTGCATTTAGAACACTGTGCTACATCTTACAAAGCATTACTCTTAGCTTGAATTTCAGCCTCAGACAGAGTACACTCTTGAAACAAAAATTCATTCCTGGATTGATGATTAATGTAGGATAAATAGGTGTTAAAAAGATACATTTTATACCTCAACATTTTGGCACCATTGCCAAGGAGAGTGTATGCCATTTAGAAGCAGTGATGCACATTTGAATTTTTTTTTCCTTGGGAAGAATTGGGTATTAAAGACGGATGGTAGGAACCTGCGCACCGAGCAAGAAACATACTTGCTCACGGCTCGCTTCATAGCAGAATTGGGTAAATTATTTTTTAGGCAGGAATGAAGGCTTTTTTTTTTAATGAATAGAAAAGCTAAACAAAACAAAATTCCTCCTAAACCCGAAAAACCTAAGGGACCGGTGACCCTTGGGCGAACAACTTTCAATGACGAAATTCTTAAGAAAATTGAATCTCAGCCATCAGTAGGACCTAGGAAAGTTATTTCTAGACAACCTACTAGTTCCCTTCAGGCCACAGAGTCACCGTCTGTAGCCTTTGCTGAGGTACATAGTCAAACAGAAGGAATTAAGCAATATTCCCAAGAAATTAAGAATTCTCGCCTAATTTCTCCACAAGAAGGGAACTCTAGTAATCTCCACGAAGGAGAAGGGGAAAAAGTGGAAACAGAAGAACCAAAATCTCCTCTTGAAGTAATCTAAATAGTGAGAAGCCCAGATAAGGGAAGTGTTGTCAACATCATTCAAAACAAAGGACCTGAATCTCCTCAGATAGTAGGCCAACAGGGAACACTTATTATTCTGGATCAAGGGAGTGTTGTCAAGGTCATTCCTATTCCTTCTAGTCAGCCTAGGAATTCCCTCGAAATCCCAAAAGGTATATGGCACATATTTGATCAAATGGCCCAGAACCAAAACCAACAAACACCTCAACAAACTTCCACACTACAATATCCCATAGTGGACACTACAGTTAATGCACCTATGAAGTTCATTCCTCTTCAAAATATTCCTACATTCCATGGCTTAACATCGGAAGATCCAGATGCATTTCTGTTTGAATTCGATGTATTATGCAGGGGGTATGACTATACCACCGATCCCCAAAAATTAAAATTATTTCCTTCCACATTAAAAGGAGCAGCCTTACGATGGTTTATGGGGTTAGATGGAGGTGTTTTAAATGATTGGGACCAGATGAAAGTTGTGTTTCTAAAGAAATATCAGGATTATTGTAGGTCTAGGGAATTAAAAGACGAAATATTTCAGATGACAGAAAAACCTAATGAAACACTGGAGAATATGTAGAACGCTTTCAATACAACCTCTAGAGATCACCTTATGCATATGACCCTTACCTGATAATGTGTTGAAAACTATATTACTTAAAGGGATGAAGGAACAATGGGTTGAAACATTAAATATTATGGGAAAAGGTGATATATATCAGGAAAGTTTTGCTGACATTATTGATTTGTGTATCAGGAGCTCGAGGGGAAACACAAGGCTAAAATCAGTAGAACGTGACATGATCACAAGGGATAATAAGACCTCCATTGAAGGTGTAACCCACACAGAGATTGGAAATCTACTGGAAGATTTTAAAACTAATATTCTAGGGACTCTAACAACGCAGTTCGACATTATGCAAGCCAAACAAAAGCAAGCAAAAGTGGAACAAAACTTAGCAATATTTTGTCCTAAGTGCAGGAAAAAACACAACCATAAAGAGTGCCCGCTGGATATAATCAAATTCTGTGCCATCTGCACAAAAGATCACTCCACAGAAGGTTGCCCCTCGCTCCCTGGATTGAAAGGAGTCTACAAAGAGGCGGAAGAAGAATCAGAAATGTTATGCCTACTTAATCAACGCGGACAATGGCAGCCACGACAAACAGGTATGCCAATCGATCCATTCTCTTCTTTTCAGCATCCTCAATATAATGCTCAGCAATATAATGGAATGTGGCAAAATCAGCCACCTTTCCCCAATTGGTCACAACAGCCATTTCCTACATCACCATGGCCAAATCAAACAAACCAAACTAATTGGCCAAATTTTCCTTTCTGCCCACCGTTTTGGCAAAACAATACTTATCCAACACAATGGTCCCCCTCCACTTCGCAGATTCAAACCTGGTAGTCAAACTGGAAAAAACATACAAATCAGCCAGGTGGAACAATCCCTCTCTCTCGACCTACACTTCCAGCCCCCTATACATTGCCACAAAACCCCCAGACCAATTTAAGACCACAACTCCCAGCCCAACCCAGCCCAAACCCAAAAAATAGGCTAGTTCAGTCTGTCGAAATAATGGAACCACTAGAACTAGAAACTGAATTGAGGGAGTGCAATGACCTTCAATTGAGATCTAGGCGCATAGTAGAAACAGAGGAAGTAAAAATGTTCAAATTGAAGATCTGTTACCTGTAGAACAAACATTTCAAAAATAGAATGTGGTTCAACAACAAACTCAACAACAAGCAACCACCTCTTCTCCACCATTCCCAAAATGATTAATCATACCTCGCCCAATAGAATATCCTGATTTTGATCTTCTGTGAGAATTAAAAAATTTGTGTATAAAAATCCCTCTCCTCCAAGATATCCAAGACATTCCTATTTATGCAAAGACCATCAAGTAATTATGTATAAAGAAGCCAAAGAGGAGAACAACAACCAACCCAATTGTCCAAGTAGTCAGTACTCTATCTGACTTATTATCAGGAATGGAAACACCTGTAAAATATGAAGACTCGGGAAATCCTATAGTGACGATGCAAATCAATGGGAAATAATTTCCAAATGCCTTAGTTGATTTGGGAGTTGAAATTCATACCCTAACAACCACCACTTGTCAAAAACTTGTCATTACATCATTAGATCCAACAACAACCTTATTGGAATTGGCTGACCGATCAATAGTCAAACCAGAAGGTACACTACAAGATGTAATGGTGTCTATAGATTCCTGGGAGTACCCTGCTGATTTCCTGATTATCAAGCCAAAGAACCAGCTAGATGGACACCCTCTGATCCTAGGTAGACCTTGGTTGGAAGCTGTCGATGCTTACATTGGCTGCCGACAAGGCAACATGACTATAACAAGGGGAAACTATGTCAAGAACTTAGCTTTATATCCCCCAGCCCAACCAAGCCTATCAATAATCAAAACAAGGAAACAACCTGTATCATATCTCATGGAAAATATGAGATCACCATTAACCATAGAAGATGCCCTCAATTTTAAAGACCAAACGGAGGATGACATTATTAACAGTTTCATCAATAAGCCAAAAATCAGATCCCATTTGCAATGTCACATGATCAAGGCAGCATTTAATAATAAAGAAGAAGGAGATCTTCTGAAAGACATACATGATCAATCAATACCCACTACCTCTGTTTACAATAGAAAATTTGTGGAAATTGAATTGGGAAAAACTCTAAACATTAACAAAAACCTGACTATTGAACAAGAAGAGAAGTTGGTCCAATTACTACGAAAATATAAGGGAGCCTTTGCATGGGATTATCCAGACATGAAGGGAATTGACCCACAGTTATGTACACACCACATCTACACAGAAAAATATGCTAGACCTATTCGCCAACCCCAACGAATATTAAACCCTCACCTTAAAGATATTGTGAAAGCTGAATTACAAAAGTTGTTGGATGTCAATTTCATTTATCCAATATCTGATAGCAAGTGGGTCTCTCCATTAGTAGTGGTGCCAAAGAAGAACAGAAAGTGGAGAATTTGCATAGATTACCGAGAACTAAACAAAGCAACCCAAAAAGACCACTTTCCCCTTCCCTTCATTGACCAGGTATTAGATACATTAGCAGGAAAGAAATTCTTTTCTTTCCTAGATGGCTTCAGTGGATACAATCAAATTCAGATTGCCCCTGAAGACCAAGACAAAACCACTTTTACCTGCCCTTGGGGGACATTTTCCTATCGATTTTTACCCTTTGGCCTATGCAATTCCCTTACTACATTTAAGAGGGCCATTCTCAGCATCTTTTCAAATTTAATAAATGAAGGGCTCGAAGTATAAATGGATGACTTCACACCTTACTGAGATGATTTTGAACCAGCATTAGAAAACTTAGAAAATGTGTTGCAAAGATGTATCGACACCAGGCTTTGTTTAATCCATGAAAAGTGTCACATGATGATGACCGAAGGACTCATCTTAGGTCATTATATTTCAGCAGCTGGAATTCAGGTAGATCCAGCTAAAATTCAGATAATTTTGTTAATACCTACTCCTACCACACAAACAGAGGTACGTAGCTTTCTTGGATTTTCCGGTTATTATAGAAGATTCATAGAACACTATTCTCAAATAGCTGCACCTTTATATTCACTAACAAGAAATGTTGATTTCATTTGGACAGATAAATGTGACCATGCTTTCGAGGATCTGAAAAATCTTGTATCAACAGCCTCAGTGCTAAGGGGCCCAAATTGGGATTTTCCATTCCAAATTTCATATGATGCCTCAGACATAGCCATTGGAGCAGTGCTTGGGCAGGAAGAGGATAAGAAACCATATGCAATCTATTATATTAGCAAAAATCTATCTCCTATTGAATTAAACTATACTGTGACTGAGAAAGCATTTCTAGCTGTAATACATGTTGTAAATAAGTTTAGACATTATATAACTGGGTATCCTGTAGATTTATATATAGATCGCTCTGCCATAAATTTTTTAGCAAATAAACCTGTTACAAATGGTAGAGTAACAAGATGGTGATTTTGTTGTAGGAATTCGATATCACAATAAAAGATCGACCTGGAAAAGAGAACCCTGTAGCTGATTTCCTGTCACGAATGCCAAAGCCAACAGATGCAGCAGTAGTCGAAAATCACTTCCTAGATGAGCATTTGTTTGCTGTTACTGTTAGAACCCCATGGTATGCTGATATAGCAAATTACTTAGCAATAGGTAAATTACCTAAACATCTAATGCCTAATGAACGAAAACAGATAATACAACATAGTACTTGATTCTCTTGGATCGGGGGCTACCTGTTTCATACAAGGTCAGATATGCAAATCAGGAGATGCATCCGAGAGGACGAAGTATTTGATATCCTGAAAGCATGCCATGACAGGCCCTGTGGCGGACATTTTGCAGATCGTAGAACTTCCCACAAGGTTTTACAGACATACTACTATTGGCCTACCATTTTTAAAGACGCTAAAAATTTTGTACAGGCCTGTGATAGCTACCAAAGGACAGGTCGCCCTGGACAGTCTAATGAAATGCCTTTGAACCCACAATTAGTAATCGAACCATTTGAACACTGGGCGCTCGACTTTGTTGGTCCCATTAACCCACCATCGAATCAAAGAACATACATCCTAGTTGAAACCGAATATGTTACTAAATGGGTTGAAGCAGAGGCACTTTCGAAAGCTACAGAAGACTCTGCAATACAATTCCTTTTCCAGATATTTGTGCGATGCGGCCTCCCAAGGGACATAATTACAGATGGAGGACCGCAGTTTTTAGGTAACAAACTCACTGAAACATTATAAAATTACCACATTCAGCACAAAATCACAACTCCATACCACCCATAGGCAAACGGCCAGGTAGAGAGCACGAATAAAGTGATCGAATCTATACTGACAAAAACAGTTGCCTCACACAGACATGACTAGGCTTACATATTTCCAGAAGCCTTGTGGGCGTATCGAACAACATGGAGAGGTACCACGGGGTATTCACCGTATCAATTGGTATTTGGAAAAGAGCCCATCTTTCTGATAGAGTTTGAAATTCAGACATTAAGAACAGCCCAGGAGGGGGGTTTAGACTTAAATGAAGCCCAGGTCAAAAGATTACAGCAAATCAATGAGTTAGATGAAATTAGACTCTCTGCTCTTCAGCACACTACATTAATTCAACAATAGAGAGAAAAATGGCACGACGCCCTCATCAAAGAGAAAATCTTCCACGAAGGAGATTGGGCACTCCTATATGAATCCAGGTTTCAAGATTTCCCAGGAAAACTCCAGACACGATGGCTTGGACCTTACGAGATACAAAAGGTGCATGATAATGGCACCATCACATTAACCACCATTGATGGATCTGGGCATTCCTTCAAAGTAAACAGTCATCGAGTACGACTTTACCATAAACCGCTTAATAGGGAATCCTTTTACCAACAATTATGGGAAGATTCTACCATGCAGATTCTTGTTGAGGAAGACAACTCCTCCTCAGCACCCATTTACTAAATCATTTCTTTATTTTGAAACTTGTACATAAAGCTTTTCCTTTTATTTTTCTTGTTTTTTCTATATATTTTATTTCTTAAGTTGTTCCTTTTTAAGGAACAGTAGCAGTTTCTCTCAAGAAACGTGCGTTGAGTGTTTTTGTTTGTTGTTCCTTTCCAAAAGGAACAGCAGTTTTTGTTGTTCCTTTCAAAAGGAACAACATTTTTTGTTGCGTCCTGTATGCTGCTCCTTTCAAAAGGAACAGCGGTTTTGATTGCAATTTTTTGTTGTTTCGTAGTGTTTTTGCTATTCCTTTCCAAAGGAACAACAGTTTTTGTCGTATGTTTTTGTTGTTCCTTCCTAAAGGAACATCATTTCCGCTAATTGTTTTTGTTGTTCCGTTTGAAAGGAACAGCATTTTCGCAGATTGTTTTTGATGTTCCTTCTTAAAGGAACAACACTTTTTGAGTGAATATTTCTTGTTTTAGAAAAACATTGAGTATTTTTGTGAATTCTTCATGACTCTTCTAAAGGCAAACATACAATTTATGCAAGGTTACACAAATTAAAGGTTACTGGAATTAGAAAATCAAGAGAAATTGTCATTTTTTTTAAAGAAATTGTTTTGTAGTGATAAGAAAAAGGAAAGGACACAACCATTTATATTACTTTGTTGTCTTTATTTTCACTAAAATTAATATGATCGGTTATCTTTATCATGTTGGTTCTTCCCTAAATTTTCATAACTTTCTTTGATTTTTATTTATTGAGTAAGAATAAGGGCATATTTTTTCTATTGAGATGTTCAAACTTCTTCCACCATCCCTACTCTTAAGGAGTGTTGAGCCATCCTCTATATATAAGTAGGAAAGTGCTATATGAAAAAAAAAGAAAAAAGAAAAAAAAAATCTCTATATAATTACTAACAATTCTATGATATGGCAAATGGAGGATAGGGGGTCTCATTAATATCCAGTCTACCATGATCATAAGGAATCAATGAAGTGGCATTCCCATTATGGCTACCACACTAGGGACATGATCCAATGGATAAATAAAAAAAATAAAAATAAATAATAAATAGTCCTTAGAACAGGAGGTCTCATCACGAGCTGGCCTGTCCACTTTTCACTCCTTCCTGGTGAATGGAATTGTGAAACATCTGGTTCCCAAGCCAGCATAGTGACCTCCATCATGACATCACAATGGCACTTTCCTAGGCATAAATAAAGGATAATGGTTCCAAGGGTGAAAAAGCAACTTTGTCAAGGTTATAGACACCTGTGGGCAACAGAGCTCTGCTGATGGTATTGGAGTCACACTTTTCAAATCAATAGTAATAATAAACCCTTTTCCTATATCTCTATCTAATATCAAATGAAATTATGTTCCTAAACCCTTGGTTTTGAACCTATTATGCATGAAATTTATCATAAATCAATCATATTAGATTGAGTGGGTAATAACCGCATAAGTACTTGTTTTCACATCAGCTGTCCTTTTCCCTTATCTTTGAATCATTACATAAACGTTTCTATATCTATTTACAATTTAATCATATGCATCGATTTTAGTAATGCAATAATTTGATTGATCATATCATAAGTATGTATGCTTTTCCTGTTGTACAACTGTTGTGCAGTACTTTTCTCTCTTATTTGACGGTCGAGGATGACCTATCATCCTTCAGGGGGGCGCGGATGCCTGCATGCAAGTCAAATCCCTATATTTTATGCGTGCATGCGAATCAAATCCCTATATTCTTGGTAATAACAAAAACATAACGGTATTATTCTGATATATTGTGTTGTGTTGTTCCATTACATTACTATGCATTTGTGAAGAATTAACAGTGTGTAGAGAAGATGGGAGGACGACCAATTCGTAGTGAGCCATAGGTGCTAGCTGTTTCTAATGCTGCACGGGAAATTCTGGAGAGAGTAGGGTGGATTACCTACCTCACAAGACTATAACAACCTCATGAAACGGTAGCCATTGAATTTTTACAAAATCTGTAGGAAGGTTACTCCATGGTTAGAGGTAGGCAGATAGCAGTAACAGACTCAATAATTGCCGAAGTTTCTGGCCTGCCAGTGGAAGGAACCATATGGACCCATAGGAAAGTGAGGCTTCAAGAAGCCATGAACATCTTCCGAGATGAAGGGCAGACCCTAGTCATTAAAGGGAAAGGAGTTCAGCCGGCGTTGTTGGGAGAACCATGGACAGAATTGGAAAGAGTAGTACAAGGCTACATAACATGCGATGGGAGAAAAGATGTGGTAAGACCTCGCCACCTTAATTTATTGGCAATATTAAAGAAAAAATGTACTGTAAACCTGACTGCATTTTTAAATTTCTTATTGCATGATGTCACCCAAAGTATAAGAAATTCTCGTCATATAGACATGGTGGTAAGCCACCATTGCTTAATTATATTGATAGTGAGTTACAGTCTTGCCCAACAGCGGACTAGTTGGGAAGAACTGATATTCTCAATTGACGGAGGAATAGCCCTGCCTGCCCCAAAACGTAAAAGAATTACTAGCACTGCAGCAAAACCATCAAAACGCAGACAATCCTCCAGGTTAAGGAGAATTAGGCGAATGATAGAAGGTTTGCAGGGTAGCATTAGCCAACCCCTAGAATTTCCCAGCTCGAAAGATGAACAACCCCCACAACTCGAAGAAGGAAGTCATCATACTGAGGAGGAAGAAGGAAATGACGAGGAAGAAGGAAATGAGGAGGAAGAAGAGAGTCACCACACTGGTGAAGAAGAAGAAAGTCACCACACTAGTGGAGAAGAATAAATTTTCTATACCGATGAGGAGGAAGGAATTTATCACACCTGTGAAGAGGAAGGAAGAAATGAAGATGAAGGAAAGGGAGCAGAACCTCCTCAAGCCACCATTACAAGTACACCTCAAAGCCCATTTCAGGAGGACCAATTGGCCCAAATTTTGGCCAACATGAGCGAATACATACAACCACACAGCCCACTAAATTTCAACATTGAAATAAACAAATTACAGGAACAAGCTGTTATTGGTGAAGATACGACCTAATGGGTACCCGATGAAATAGAAGAAGGAAACCCTCAGGGAACAGTAGAACTAGTTGGGGTTACTTCCCCTGAGAAATGTAGCCAGGAAGGCATGAACACTGAAGAATTGTTCCAAACAGAAGATCCTCAGGGAACAACAGAGCCATTTAAGGTTACTACCCCTAAAGAATGTAGCCAGGAGCATATGAACATTGAAGAAGTGTTCCGAGCAGAAAATAGAGAAGCAAGCCTGAGTGAAGGACCGGCTGCTGAAAAGAAAACCCTACCTGAGAAATTCAATACAGAGAAAGGGATAGTTGTTCCTCTCAGGAGGAAAAAGAAAGTAACCGAACTTGAGAAGCTGCGGAGGGAATGGCAGAAGCTTCAAAAGATAGTGGAACAACTCAGACAGAGTATTAAGGTTCTCAGAATGAAGACAGCCCCCAATCGAACTCAAAAACAGAGGAACATAGCCACCAAACGAACCCCAAAGAAAAGCAAAGTAGCGACCAAAGCAAAGTCCCAAAGTGCAAAGACTATGGAAGCCCAAGCTGAGTCCAATCAAGAAAGCATGGAATAGCAGGCAGTTCCAGAGACAGCTACCCCAACTAAAAATGCACAGGCCTACATTCAAACCATTTTTATTGACCCTACTATAGCGAAACTCTAAAAGGAGCTGGCACAGGCTCGACAGGCAAGAGAAAAGATGGGGGAAGAGACTGTCCCCAAAAAGAAATATCAACAGCTGCAGCAGAAACTAAAGGACATCAGTGCATCAAAGGCTAAAGCCTATGATAAGTATCAGAATGCAGAATAGAAATTTGTAAAGGTAAGGAATGAATTAAAAATGGCCCGGAATCAAATGGATACTCTCTACTCCTTATACATAGATGTTCTAGCGTGTAGATGCCCTGCCAATAATTATGCTTTGTTTTTATTAGAAAGATATTTACAGTTGAAAATTAAAGAAGTTAGGGAAGGAAAGTCTATATAATTAAACACTGTAGATGATTTTGTAAAATGTTGCAAACTCTATGGGGTCAAAGTCCAGCGTCTACTGTGTGAGTTCTATTTGCACAATCTCATATTGGAAAATGATATTGAGATAAATCCCATCCCTTTTGTGGGTGACATCCAATATCAAGCATTTATTTCATTTGCTTTCAATCAGTTGAAATGGCTCAAGGCCTATAATACTTTTCAGAGCCAAGAAAATGGGTTAGACCTTTGGGTTAGGGGTGAACCAAAACACCCATTACAACTATGGGCTAGGCAAAAGAGTCTAATGACAAAGGAGGGTGTGATCCAAGCATTGGGGCCTATCCACAAAGCAATTGTCTTGGATGGGTAAGAATATTTTCTCTCCATTGGAAACCAGGCCTATACAGCAGCTAAATTTCGATGGAAGATTTCCAATTGGAATATTCAAAACTGAGAGCCATTTAATTATAGAAATTTTGGATTAGCTGTTGACCGCTTGGTTCTCTATAGCAACCTCATCTTAAGGGAAGGCCCATTCTGGCTAGGGTGTAGGTTTCGAAGTCCCATTGTATGGTATCTTGCAACAGATTATAAAGCCATTTATGAATTACCTGAAGGACATACAGGGCATGTCTTTGAAGCTTTAGCTGCAAATCATGGTTTTAGGCCTCTTAATGAAAAACCTTCTCCAGCCTATTCTCTAACTGCTTTACATGTAAACTATGGTTTTCATGAGGACATGAAAAAGGTTAAGCAGGGGGGTATGTTGAGCACTAGAAAAGGTATGAATTCACCATGCATTTTCTCATCTTTTTCCTTTACACGTAACTCTTTTTATTCTAGAAAGGTGATTTATTGTAGAATTATGATAGAATTGCAAAGACTTGTGTTTATTGTGAAAAGTAACTAAAAATTGCCTTTTATTGTAAAAACAGGAAACAAATGGAGTAAACAACTATTCGAGAGGCAAGGCTAAAGCAGGAGTAACTGTTGTTCCTCCAGTAATAGACCATATCCAGTCAAAGAGAAGGAAATCAGAACGCATAGCTAAGAGAAGATAGGGAACAACACGACTACAGCAGAAGAAGATCAAGCGCTAGCTAAAGAAATAAAAGGAGCGAATCCCTTGGGATCTTTCGATCCTGAGGGATCGTTGTTCAGTCTTATCTTGTTCCTTGTCTTATCCTTCGAAATTGTTATAAAAGGAAATGCCTTTAGAGATCGAAAGGGGTGGAATTATTGATTAAACATTTCTCTTGTAACCCTGCATTTTCTTATTGACTCTCGTGATCAAAGAGCAACCGCTGTAAACACTATTTATGTTTGATTAATATAAGAACGTGTTTCCGCCCCATTTCTTAGATCTACAGTAGCCCTGCGGTGTTTCACTGGTGGCTAAGGGCCCAGCCCTAGTGGATTGATCTGATGTTTGTATCTCTATCTTTCAATTATCATCGTGTGATAGTTTGTGGTTGTTTTCATTACATTTGCAAGTTAATTTGTTTGTTGTTGAATTACTGATTGATTTTTTTATGTTAATGAATTGCATTGTTGTTCCGTTTTGACAAGGACTTTAATTCCTATATTATTTATCTTGTTATACCTTACAGAGCTTTACTGTTCAACATTATATGTTTTGTTCCAATTGATTGTTTTTCTGGTGGATTTTTTTTCATTTCGGATTGCTGCTTAACAACATTTGTTGTCGACAGGGTTTGGTGTTTAATGGAATTTGCTATTTGATTCCATTAAGTTAAGATTTGTTGTTCACATTCATTAGTTATTATTTTCTGTTCGATTCTTCTAAGTTACAGTTTGCTACTCATTTACATTGTTGTTCAATTCCAGTGCGCTGTTCATTTCCAATTCATTAGTTTACAGATTGCAAAGAGTTTGCTTTTAAAGAGTTTTCCTAGTTTACTTTCAATTGCAGCTTTAGTTCAATTTATATTTCCCTTTAATTGATTTAAAGCAAGACTATCGACTATAGAGAATACTGGTTATTGCTTCCACGTTCCCAGATTGATTGTCTTGTTCCAGTTTGATTTCAATTGCATCAATTTCTAGAGGAATGAGTTATTGCTATTGTATCCTTGATTGATGTTTGTTGAGTGAATAGTTGGATTTCAGAGCATTTGATTTCCAAAGTGGCCAGAGCTGCATAGCCTCATGCCTATACCCTCACATTCTCGTTCCTTAAATGAGCATCGTATGAAAATTTAAAATGTTATCTAGTACCCTCATATTGTTGCCACATTTATGCACCATAGATTCAATATATTTCGAGAGGAAGTTATCCAAAAATATCTTAAAGCTAAAGACTTCTGGTACAAGTATGTTTTCTTGAATTTATTTTCTATTCATTGTCAATTTCTTATTAGTTTTCTATTTATATTTTTTGTAGTAACTCTCTATTCATTTTTTTTAGATATGAGTGGCAACATAGAGGTTCAACACATATCCATGGTTTCTTATGGTTGCAAGGAGCTCCTGACATGGAAAGACTTGATTGGTCAAATGATTGTGATTTACAACATGCAAAGAGATTCTTTGACAATTATGTAACTGCATGGAATCCACGTGAAATACATCGTCGCAATATAATGGTTCCAATAAGTCTCAATAATGACCCTTGCCTATTGAATACTGATCAGATTTTCTCTTGCAATCCTCATAATGATTATGAAGAACTGTTGAACCATGTACAAAGGCACACAAAGTGTAGTGTAGATTCTTGTTTGCACAAAAAGGGCACTATTCTCGCTTGTCGGTACAATGCTCGATGGGATCTTTCTGAGGAATCAAGATTGTTCATAGATGATCAAGGAAGAAAAGAATATGATCCGACAAGAAATGATGATAGGCTCAATGTACATAGCACTGAACTTATAACAATGTGGCGTGCAAATGTTGATTTTCATCCACTGCTTTCTCGGCATGTTGTCCTAAAATATATTTCTAAGTATGCATCAAAAGCAGAGAAAAGGTTTGAAAGTTATCTTGATATGTTAACTAGAATTTCAAATTTTATTGCCTCTTAGGATCATGCTTTATGTGCTTATAGAAGGTTTCTTGCAAAAACAATTGTTGAACGTGACATTGGAGCACAAGAAACATGCCATATGTTGCTTAAGCTACCTCTTGTTGTTTGTAGTCGAAATTTGTTTCATTAAATGTTGGAAGAAAGGTTTTCAGGAAAATATCAAGGGATGGCATGCAATGTTCATCTGAAAATACTTTTGTTCAACATTATCAGAAGAGGCCTTTTTTCCTTGAACATCTATCTTTGATAGAAACAACAAGATCTTTGACATTTGATAGAAAGCGTAAAAAAGATCCCTAGAAGCCTAGAGATGTTCATGTGATTGTTCGAGTCTGGCCACGGTTTTATTCTATTCCTAGTGAAGGTTCAGAGGAATTTGAAACCTTTTGTTGGACATAGTTTCTCTTTTACAAGCCATTTCATGAAATTTCCGCGGATATTGGGCTTTCAGCTAAAATTATTGTTGAAAATTGGAGGAATTTCCGATATTGAGCATGGCATGTTAATCGAAATCCATCAATTGTTGAAAATATTGAAGATGGAGAATATGGTGATTTTTCTAACCAGGAAATGAATCTTGAAGATGATTTTCAAGAGTGGCAATTTTTCTCTCACTTGGTTCCACCAAGTAATGTCAATGTTTTTGATCTTCACACCCTTGGTCGAAGGGATTTTGATATATCATTTGACTAGAAAAGTAAAACTATTTATGATGATGTGGCCGAAGAAGCTATTAATTTTATAAGGAATGGAATATCAAGGGGCGATATTGTTGACCTTTCAAATAGAACATTTGCCTCTCCAGATTCATTGGCAGAAAAACAATGACTTGCTATTGAAATTGTTTTAAGGAATTTTTCTAAATATGAGATTCATGAAGCTCTTCTTATGATTGTTCAGGGCACTGCAGGCACTGGAAAGTCTTTCCTTATCCATTATATTTCTGAAGCTCTTTCTAATCTGTCAAGTACTGGAAAAATTCCTTTGCTTCTTCTTGCCCCAACATGAATAGCTGCTTTTAATATACATGCAAAAATAATACGCTCTGCTCTGAAAATCCCGATTAAAGATATGAAACCACTACAGGGTTAATCACTAGCATTATTCCAAGAATAAATGAGGCATATTCGATATATATTGATTGGTGAAATGAGATTTTTAGGATCAAGGGTATTCATGCAAATAGATGCTCGATTACGAGAAGCATTTTCAGAGAAAAAGAATTGTCCTTTTGGTGGTAGATCCATCATCCTTGTGGGTGACCTTGGCCAACTACCTCCTGTGAGAGATAAGCCTTTGTATGCAGGTAATACAACAGGGAAAGTCTTGTGGAAAAAATTCAACATTGTTGTCACTCTTGACACAATATTTCGCCAACAAGGGAGTAATGAGAAACAATCTTGTTTTCGTAGAGTCCTCAATAACATAAGAAATGCAGAACCTGTTCTTGATGATTGAGAGTTTCTTATGTCACGAGCTGATATCAGGTTGCATCCTTGAGAAAGGAATTTATTTAATGCAGTAGTTCACATGTTTCCAACAAATAATTTTGTCTCCTTCCATAATAGGCATATGTTGAAATCATTAAATTCTCCAATTGCACGATGTATTGTTGTGAATTCAAGGCGTTTATAAATCAGTGGTGCCAATGATGATCAACTGGACCGTGAAGTTTTGTTGTGTCATGGCCAACGTGTTATGTTGACATGTAATTTGTGGGTTGAAGCTAGTTTGGTGAATGGTGCACTTGGGTATGTGAAGGAAATATTTTATATGCCTGCCTCTAAACCACTTGAGCTTCCAATGTTCACAACTGTTATTTTTGATAAGTATGTTGGTATTCTGTTTGATGCAAGCAATCCAAACATTGTACCTATCACACTAGTGATAAGAGGAAATCGAAAACAGATTCCTTTAAAGATGGCATGGGCTCTTACAATTCACAAGTCACAAGGTTTGACTTTAGAACGAGCATTAATTGATATCGGGAATAAAGAGCAGCAAGGCTTGACCTTCACAGCCATATCAAGAGTGAAATTAATAGATGGTTTACGCATTGCACCGCCTTTCTCTTATCAGCGTTATGCCAAGATGAAAAATAGTGGATATGTTACAATTAGGAAGAAAGAAAAGGAGAGATTAAAGTCCATATCGTTATGACATGCAACTAATGATACTTTTAGCTCTTTATAGATTTTTTTTTGAATTTCTTTTATTGTCCTCTTTATTTACTTTTAATATAATAATGCTTTTGATATATTAATGAGATGAATACATTCATCAAATTCATAGTAGTATTTTGAGATGTTGTTTACATCGTTTTTCGTGTTGTTTAATTTTCTTATTTTTTTTAAGTGGTTATTGTTATTTTTCTTACAATCAACCATTTAGAGATAAAAAAACTAGTTATATGAGCCAATCATTAAAAATCAAGATGAAATTCCATATCACTGTGACATGTAACTAATAGTATTGTGACATATTTATAGAATGTTTTTTAATTGTTTTTATTGTCCTCTCTATTTTCATTTAGTATAATAATTATTTTCATGTATTAATGAAATGAATACATTCATGAGATCCAATATAGTAATATATGATAAATTTCTTACATCATTTTTCATGTTGTTCAATTTACCTCCTTTTTTTAAGTCGCTATTGTTCTTTTCTTTACAATAAACCATTCAGACATATACAACCAGTTATATGAGCCAATCATTAAAAATAAAGATTGAAGTCCATATCCCTATGACATGAAACTAAAAATATTTATCAATGTGGTTTGCTAAATATGTTGTGGTTTGGTTCAATGACAACATATTTATATTTGATATTTATATTAAACTAAAATTAATATATACATTGACATTAATTTAAATAAAAATATAGAATTACTAACATTATTAATATTTCATTTTAAACATTAAGTTTAAAAATTTGTGATTTCTTGTTGATTATTGTAATAGGGGTCATATCACTCATTTCATCTGTACAATATGTATTTGTAATGAGGTTTGTATTATTTTTAATGAGGTTTATATTGTTTCTAATGAGGTTTATATCACTCATTTCAAGTGTACAATATGTATTTCTAATGATTATGCTATATTATTTCTATATTGTTTCTAATGAGGCATATATATATATATATATATATATATATATATATATATATGTCTAGATGTTTCTATCTCTTTGTGTATTAATTTTTATTTTGTCGTTTTTCCTTTCAAATGCAAATATGGATAATAATGATGGCATCTATTATAATCAAGTGGTGGCAAGTATTTCTAGACTGATTAGTTTTCTTTCTTATCTTCAGAACAAGCTTGATAGAAAAGATGGCTTCCATCCTGCTTCTATTGATGAGCATCTTCGTGTGCTAGATGAAATGACAATGAATGTAAAATACTTGTTGCATGTGCACATGAGAGAGGCTAGGAGAAAAAAGAGAAGGGATTGGTTGGAAAGCGTTAAGTATCGTGATCATTATCCTGCTGATTTGAATTGGTGTTCCTTTTGTGGTCGGTCTGGTTGTGTTCTCGAAGAGGCTATTTGATAAATGACCTTTGATGGAGATTTTTGATTCCATTTTTGTAGTGAGATTTATTTATGTAAAGACAACAAAAAATATATGTTAATTTCAATGTTATTTTTTTGGTTTCATTGATTGCGGAATTGAATATCATTTTAGTTTATTAATTTATTCAGTTTATAATATTAACAATCAGTAAGGTTGATTGATCACTTGCGGTTTATCATAATAATAATCATGTGACTTTAAAATTCCTCTCTATTTAAAATATTGGGTCGTATTCTTTATTAAGCTATTGTGTTTTTAATATTTTTCACTTCACATTATTGGTCCCTTAGGTTATTAATATTTTCCCCTTGGGTTCACCAATTCCTTTGGTTTATATATTAAACCCTTGGATTTATTAGTTCTTTTGGTTTATAATATGAAAAATGCCTTGGGTTAATTATTAGTGTTTATTAATTTCTTCAACCTGAGTGTTTTTTATTAATTTTTTTTATCCTTCGACTTTATTAATCACTTGATTTTATTAATAATTTTTGTTTCTAATACTAATTTGTTTCCCTTCGGTTTATTTATGTTATTTTTTTATAATATTAATAGTCCCTTTGGTTTATTGATATTTTATGTTTATAATATTAACATTTCACTGTATTTGTTGATCCATTGGGTTTATAACATTGATTCCTTAATTTTTCAGATTCTTTGGGTTCGTAATATTATTCCCTTCAGTTTATTAAATCCAAATATTGGGGTTTATATATTATTCCTAGAGTTTAATACTAATGCATTGTCCAATTTCACATTATGAAAAACACTCGCTCAATATGAAAATCAACCATGGGAAACCATTGTTAACTAGCATTAGCCATAGTCGATCAATCTCATCCATGATCAAATGTCACATTCTGACAAATATTGTCTCAATATGAAAATCAGTCATGGCCAACCATGATCATAGTTGGTCCAACGTTGCATTGTGACAACAATTGTCTGAATGTTTAAATCAAGCATGGTAAACCATGTTTATTCCCCTCGGTTTATAATATTAATAATAATTTCACTTTATCAATGATATTTGTTTAGAAAATTGATTCCTAAGATTTATTAATCTCTTTATTAATCATGTGAGTTTCTCATTCATTTTCATTTAAAATATTTATTCCTAGCCTTTACTGACCTTTTTTGTTTTTTATATGTATCCCTTCGCCTTGTTGATCTCTTATGTGTTTAATATTTTTCCTTTGGGTTCTCTGATTCCTTTGGTTTATAATATTAAACCCTTGGGTTTATTAGTTCTTTTGGTTTATAATATGAATAATCCCTTCTGTTTAATAATTAGTTGATTTTAAAATTAATATTGATTCTTATGGTTTATTAATTTCTTAGGTTTTTCAATTTAAAATATTTATTCTTAAGGTTTGTTACTCTCTTTTGTTTTTAATATTGATCCCTTGGCCTTATTGATTCCTTAATTTTTCGGATTCTTTCGATTCGTAATATTATTCCCTTCAGTTTATTAAATCCAAATATTGGGGTTTAAATATTAATCCTAGTGTTTAATACTAATGCATGGTCCAATTTCACATTATGAAAAACACTCGCTCAATAAGAAAATCAACCATGGGAAACCATTGTTAATTAGCATTAGCCATAGTCGATTAATGTCATCCATGATCAAATTTCAGATTTTGAAAAATATTGTCTCAATATGAAAATCGCCCATGGCCAACCATGGTCATAGTTGGTCCAACGTCGCATTGTGACAACAATTATCTCAATGTTTAAATCAAGCATGGTAAACCTTGTTTATTCCCGTCAGTTTATAATATTAATAATCATGTGACTTTATCAATGATTTTTATTTAAAATATTGATTCCTAATATTTATTAATCTCTTTATTAATCATGTGAGTTTCTCATTCATTTGTATTTAAAATATTTATTCCTAGCCTTTACTAATTTTTTTTTATTTTTTATACGTATCCCTTGGTCTTGTTGATCTCTTATGTTTTTAATATTTTTCCCTTGGGTTCCCCAATTCATTTGGTTTATAATATTAAACCATTGGGTTTATTAGTTCTTTTGGTTTATAATATTAATAATTCCTTGTGTTTATTAATTAGTTGATTTTAAAATATTGATTCTTATGGTTTATTAAATTCTTAGGGTTTTGAATTTAAAATATTTATTTTTAGGGTTTTTTACTCTCTTGTGTTTTTAATATTGATCCCATGGCCTTATTGATAACTTATGTTTTTAATAATTTTCCCTTGGGTTAACCAATTCCTTTGGTTTATAATATTAAACCCTTGGTTTTGTTATTTCTTTTGGTTTATATTATTAATATTCCCTTGGGTTTATTAATCTCTTGAGTTTAAAATATTAAATACTATCGTTTATTAAATTCTTAGGTTTTGGGTTTAAACTATGTTAATTTCAATGTTATTTTTTTGGTTTTACTGATGTTGGAATTTAATATCACTTTAGTTTATTAATTCAATCAGTTTATAATATTAACAATCAGTAAGGTTGATTGATCACTTACGGTTTATCATAATAATAATCATGTGACTTTAAAATTCCTGTCTATTTAAAATGTTGGGTCGTATTTTTTATTAATCTATTGTGTTTTTAATATTTGTTCGCTTTGCTTTACTAGTCCCTTACATTATTAATATTTTTCCCTTGGGTTCACCAATTCCTTCAGTTTCTAATATTAAACCCTTAGGTTATTAGTTCTTTTAGTTTATAATATGAATAATACGTTGATTACTTATTAGTGTTTATTAATTTCTTTCGTTTTTATATTTTTTTTATTAATTTTATTAATCCTTCGATTTTATTAACCACTTGAGTGTATTATAATTTTTATTTCTAATACTATTTTGTTGGGTAATATTTTTCCCTTGGGTTCATCAATTCCTTTGGTTGATAATATTAAACCCTTGGGTTTATTATTTCTTTTTGTTTATAATATGAATAATCCCTTAGGTTAACTCTTAGTGTTTATTAATTTCTTCAACTTGAGTATTTTTTTATTAATTTTATTGATCCTTCGCTTTATTAGTCCCTTTGGTTTATAATATTTTTCCCTTGGGTTCTGGTACATTTGTGTCTAATATTAAACCCTTGGGTTATTAGTTATTTTGGTTTATAATATGAATAATACGTTGGGTTAGTTATTAGTGTTTATTAATTTCTTTGGTTTTTACATTTTTTTTATTAATTTTATTGATCCTCCGACATTATTAATCACTTGAGTTTATTAATAATTTTTATTTTTAATACCATTTTGTTGGGTAATATTTTTCCCTTGGGTTCACCAATTCCTTTGTTTTATAATATTAAACCCCTAGGTTTATTAGTTCTTTTGGTTTATAATATGAATAATCCCTGGGGTTAATTATTAGTGTTTATTAATTTCTTCAACTTAAGTATTTTTTTTATTAATTTTATTGATCCTTCGCCTTATTGGTCCCTTATGTTATTAATATTTTTCCCTTGGGTTATTAGTTCTTTTGGTTTATAATATGAATAATACGTTGGGTTAATTATTAGTGTTTATTAATTTCTTTGGTTTTTATATTTTTTTTTTATTAATTTTATTGATCCTTCGAATTTATTAATAACTTGAGTTTATTAATAATTTTTATTTCTAATACTATTTTGTTGGGTAATATCTTTCCCTCGGTTTCACCAATTCCTTTGGTTTATAATATTAAACCATTGGGTTTATTAGTTCTTTTGGCTTATAATATCAATAATCCCTTGGGTTAATTGTTAGTGTTTATTAATTTCTTCAACTTGAGTATTTTTTTATTAATTTTATTGATCCTTCGCCTTATTGGTCCCTTAGGTTATTAATATTTTTCCCTTTGGTTCACAAATTCCTTTGGTTTCTAATGTTAAACCCTTGCATTATTATTTATTTTGGTTTATAATATGAATAATACGTTGGGTTAATTATTATTGTTTATTAATTTCTTTGGTTTTTATATTTTTTTTAATTAATTTTATTGATCTTTTGAATTAATCACTTGAGTTTATTAATAATTTTTATTTCTAATAATATTTTGTCGGGTAATATTTTTTCCTTGGGTTCACAAATTCCTTTGGTTTATAATATTAAACCCTTGGGTTTATTACTTCTTTTGGTTTATAATATGAATAATCCCTTGGGTTAATTATTAGTGTTTATTAATTTCTTCAACTTGAGTATTTTTTTTTAATTTTATTGATCCTTCGTCTTATTGGTCCCTCAGGTTATTAATATTTTTCCCCTAGGTTATTATTTCTTTTGGTTTATAATATGAATAATACGTTGGGTTGATTATTAGTGTTTACTAATTCCTTTGGTTTTTATATTTTGTTTATTAATTTTGTTTCGACTTTATTAATCACTTGAGTTTATTAATAATTTTTATTTCTAATACTATTTTGTTGGGTAATATTTTTCCCTTGCGTTCACCAATTCCTTTGGTTTATAATATTAAACCCTTGGTTTTATTAGTTCTTTTGGTTTATAACATGAATAATCCCTTGGGTTAATTATTAGTTTTTATTAATTTATTCAACTTGAGTATTTTTTTTATTAATTTTATTGATCCTTCGGCTTATTGGTCCCTTAGGTTATTAATATTTTTCCCTTCACTTCACCAATTCCTTTGGTTTGTAATATTAAACCCTTGTGTTATTAGTTCTTTTGGTTTATAATATGAATAATAGGTTAGGTTAATTATTAGTGTTTATTAATTTCTTTGGTTTTTATATTTTTTTATTAATTTTATTGATCCCTCGACATTATTAGTCATGTGAGTTTATTAATAATTTTTATTTCTAATACTATTTTGTTGGGTAATATTTTTCCCTTGCGTTCTTTCTAATTATATATATATATATATATATATATATATATATATTCAAGTTAATATATAGTATGTATATAGTTAATATTATTAATATATTATAAATAAATATATAAAATATTTTGGTAATTTTAATCATAAATATATAATATTTATTTTTGGTGAAATATATGTGGTGGGTAGTGGATATAGGTCTATCAGCATATATCAATCACATTGGTGAATGTGGTTCTAAATCTATTTCATATAAACCTATCGGCGTATATCAACCACATTAGTAAATGTGATTGTGCTAGTTTTTATTACTACAAACATTCATTGTTTAATTTAGATTATCTACTTACTATATCGATAGTCTGTTATAGACGTTGATTATTGTGAGCAGACCAAAGAATATTTTAGTGTAGAAAAACTTTCCCATTGGCTGCTCGTCGTCATATTTAACACTATACACTTTATCTAGACCTGGAGAACCACTGGACAAACTGGGGTGCATGCCAAGGTTTAACAGTTTCGCCGAAAAGGAGAATGATCTTCTGAAAGCCAGAGTGACAAAAGTGCAAGGAGAATATCTGCAAGTTAAATTTGTTTTTATATAATATTACGAGGCAGCTCTCAGAATTTTGAAGTCTCGACAGTATTTTGGTAAGGATAAGTATTTTACTTAGTAGAATTTATTTCTTTTGATGCTATTGAATTTCTTTATTTTGAATCCAACTGAACATATATAAATTATTTCATTTTCCTTCATTCCTTTTCCCTTCGTATTGTTGAGTTGATTGCAATAAATAATTTGTGCATCTATGCATGCATGCAGGCCTGCAGAAAAATGTGTTAGAGGCTTCTTGTGGAACGGGTGGTCCATATAATTACGATCCGCGTAGACCATGCGGCGTAGGTGGAGCATCGCCGTTTTCCAATCCTCAAAAATATTTTAACTGGGATGGGATTCATTTGACTGACTCCGCTTACGAAAATATAGCGAAATTTTTTTTGCATGGGACATTCACATCTCCCACACTTCACACTCTCTGTACTATGTGAACTTCACTCATTGTTAACACCACCATGAAATGACCAATGGAATCAAAAACACTAGAAGTATCCCTATATACCCATAATACATAATAATAATAATATAAGATCTTGTGGTCAACGAGTTTTTTTTGGAACCTCAATCTCATGTTTGGTGTGTGCTTGCTCCATTTCTTCGCAATCATGTGAATATTTTAATAATTGGAATTATATATACAGGGTTGTGAATGTTTAAACGACTGCAATTTATGTTCTAATTGTTGGACATGTTGCTAAAAGGATTTCGAAATCAATGCAATTTGACATACCTTTACTTGGAGTTACTGAATCTAAAATAGTACGAGTGTCTGGTTTTTTACCTTTCCATAAAAATTTCTTTTGTTTTCAAGATATCCCGAATCATTTTCAGAATTTAAATATGGTGGCTACCGGAGTCTAATTTTAATCCTCTCTTTGTACCTTGTTTTACTGCCCATTTTTATTCCTCTATATTAGTTTTTGAAGATGTTATTAAATACTAATTTTAAATGTATTATTGATTTACGTCATGCATTTGATATCCATTTCAATTGAACTGTGTTGCGTACTAGAAATTTCCCTTAAAAATGCAAATGTACACAGAAAAAATTGAACATTTGGAATTTCATCTTACTCCTAATATAGTTCACCAAATACTTTAAACAAATTAATAAATAATAAAAAATACATTGTGGTTCATTTTCTTTCACCATTTTAAGCATGGCATTTATTTAGAAAAATAAAATATCCATAATCAACCTTGAAACCCTATATATACGTGCATTTTTCCACTTCAACTAAAAAGTAGATAAGTTTCAAAATCCTTGTGTCAATTTGTACCACTCCCTATAGATCCCTACTTTAGTGAACACTTGGGAATGGGTGGCCCTCATTGATATGGATAGATAAAAATTACACTTTTCCATATCAAAGATGAATTAGTCTTCTTCAATAGTCATAGTAGGCATAGTAGGCATTTGTAGCTCATGCAAACCTAATTGAGGATCTATATCCATGCATATGCATAATGAAATGTTCTTTAAGTAATTCTAATTATATCTTCTTGGACCCATTCTCACCATGCCAATGTTTTTGGTTAGACCTCCAACAAAAACCAAACCCAAAATAAATATGATTGTCAAATATAATTGTCCACACAAACAATAAAATTGACACAAATCTAAAAGAAATATATTTGTCCACATAGGGATTACTAGAAAACAACGATGTAATAATGATTCGCCTTTATGAGGAGAATACGCGTAAGTCTAAAAGACACATCTAGAGGTTGAAGTTTCCAAGGAAACTATCCTTGAAAGTAAAATATTTGAGTGATCTGAATACAAATCTTAGTTTTGTTGTGCTAATTTCATCTTTAGAATTATAAATAAGTTGTTGATCATTTGCTTCATGTCCATAGGTTTCTTGAGGTGTTTCTGAGTGTTAAAAATGTAAATGTATTGAGTTTTATGTTAAATTCATTAGCATATTAAAATTAAAACAAAATGATAAACAAAATTAATAAAATGTACTACAAACCATCAAATGATCCATTAACACAGTGTTTTGATGAAGGAGTTCACCCCTCTTGGGCTACATCTCCTTGGTCCAGCTTCCATGGCTTGGGCCTGTGTATTAGATAAAAATGGAAAAAAAATGTTGTTTACAATCCTCTACTTCTCATAAAACCTACTCCAACTTGCTAAGAATGTCCAAATCATCTTGGATAGACTCTTATTTAGTCCATTTTGGTCGAATTTTTCAAAAGCTATAGCATAATCAGTTTGGCCTATGAAAACACCTCCAAAACTAGAGAGAAATCTAATTAGTGCTGATAATTTTGGAGATCCCGCCGAAATTAGCAGACTCCGCCAAGCTAGCCAGCGAATTAAACACTGGTTAATTAAGGTAAGTGTGACATTAACTGTAGATTTTAAGCGAATTGGAATTAATGAACGATTAGCTTGTATTAAATATCGATTATGGGTTAATTAGTCTTGCCCTCTTGAGTAGGATATAGCTATTGTTATTATTGTGAGGGGGTTCGCCCACGGGGCTGGCCCCTTCCTCCGCTCGCCAGCCAAAATACATTGAAAGAAATATATACTGATAGCAGAGTCTTGTAAGAAACGTTAGTGAGACATAATGGTATCACATGTGGTTTGTGTGGGGGAAGTCGATAGGTAAACTCTGACCTCTTCCCGTCCTCTGAAATTAATTTTTCAACACAATATAAATAAAATTCGACCATACTTAACCAAAATTTCAGCCTTTGAGGGGGGGCACGTGGTGGTCTTTGGGTTAGCCACATGTCGTCTTCCCATTTGCTCATTACTAACCAATGAAATTGCAACAAGTCACCCACTTACCCACCAACCACGAAGTGACACTTGTCATAGTGTCATTGGGTAAAATATTAGAATATTCCCAGAATATTTCCTTTTTGCTGACTAGGCTGCCATGTCACTATTTTGTCCTTTTTGCAAAGTTTTTAATTTTTTAGGAAAATGAACAACATGCTTTATCTTCCTCATATGAAGTCATTTTTTGATAAAAGGAATTGAGTTAGATTCTTGGCACTGAGCAATTCACGGTAGTTCAGGTTTCCATCAATTCTAAGCACTTCCATTTTGAGCTTAACATTAAGCACATAATCATTCCCCCACACTAGAAGAATTTTGGACCCCAAAAACTATTTTATTACTGAACATGTGAATGAGGGTACAATTATCTCACCCTGCCAATCTGAATCCACTGAAATTTTAGCATTTTCATCAAATTGAGTTTTTTACAAAAAATAATATTTTTCCATGACTCTTGAGACCCTTTGTTATTGTTGTAGACACCGTCATGCCATAATTTCTATGAATTTTTAGAAAAAAAAGTTTCCTCGTAGAAACAAACTTTTCACACCTCGATCGTCAATCAAAAGGAACTTGAAAAATGTCTCACCTCGAACACTATAATCGTGGTGATTCTTAATTGATATTTCTTTGTACTTGTGTTGAATTTTGACCAAGTGTTTTCGTCATTACTATGTACCTTTTGGAAACAAAAAACAAGCACTTGTGGAGCCTATCCCTTCTTTGTCAAATTTCTTTGGCACTTTCTCTTTGACCTTTGCGCTCTCTTGCACGAGCAGCTTGTTTCCAACACTGCTCAACACTGATGTTGACTGCTGGAAATATTTCCACCTTATTTACGTCCCTTCAAAGGCAACCTATTATATTCTTGAAACATTTTACTACAGGTATAATCAACTTCAATGAAAATAACTTGTTCATTCGATGCATCTTTTTGAAAGGTCTCATTCAAAACATATCTATGCTTGATGATGTAGGAAAATTGAAATTATCCTACTATTATACTGCAAAGGCAATAGATACACAATTTCTACTGAATCTTTAGCTTACATCCGTTAGTAAGATGTAACTAATAACAAAATTTTCCCTTTTTAATAAGTCCCAGAACCACTTCATTAACTGAAAAGATATAGTTTAACCTTGCTCTTAGTGTGAAACTTTATATCAAATAATTAAATGCGATTTTGTGAAGCTATGTTCGATAAAAACTTCATACAGAATCAAATTTGAACTTTTGAAGGAAGCAACTATATATATATAACTTCACGCCGAACTAGATTGATCTTGGAGAGAGAGAGAAATTACGTCCATGAATTCAATGGAAAATAAAGGTCGATAGCTGTCAACATAAATTTGTGTTATACATAACCATCATACAACATACACATATGGTGATCAACCCAATGCTATGAAAATTTGGATCGATCTTTTGGCATTGACTTTTCCATTATATAGCTTTCGATCAGACCATCTAGCAATCGATCATAGACTCGTTACCTTCAATCGCAACTTACTCAACAAAGGAGTTTATGCTGCCTCTGACAAATTACATCATTGTTTTAACGCTGATTATGGCAATTTATGAACGTCGTTCAATGCTTAACACACTATCGATGCAAATATTACACTCAGGCCTTCGTATCAACGCAACTTCAGTTCCTTATTGACAACGTCTACACCCAATTGAATGCAGAGTCTGCCCTGTGTGTGCTGCAAATCAACAGAAAATTCCACTCTATGTGCGCTCCTTCAAGGTAACCAAAGGGTTGTGTATTTACGGCCATGAATCCACACCAATTCCACGATCTGAAATCACCAGAACGCTGTCACAATTCGAATCCTGCACCTCTCGCCTGCATCACGTTAGAGATATATACAATACACACAGAAAATCAACTATTATTCATAAAATAATGGATGCTTAACATTCCAATCAACAGAGTGTTTCATGGTCTAATAAGCATTAGCTGCCCCTCTACAATTTCAACAACTAATTCAGATTCTCTCACCCATATTCACACCTCCAAATTCTCTAATTTATACAAATATGAGAAACTATTCTTCTCGGAATAGTATTCTTCTAGAGTTTCTCAACAAACCAATGCCTCCCTATTATTTAGCATTTGTCCCTATTTTGGCTTTGTTCCACGCAGGGAAAGAAACCAATTTCTATTATTATGCAAAATCTAATTAAATAGAAAACAAACTAACAATTCTCTAAAAGTAAATAACAAATTTAATAAATATATTATATAAACTATTTCTATGTCTATTTTATTTCTAATTAGCCACAACATGTGACCAATATGTCACATTGCTGGCTAGGTGCTTGATGCTCCTGCATCAGACTCCCGGGGAAGAAAAGTGATCTTGTAGCTCTGTAGGATCGATTCCCAACTTCTCCATCTCTGCTGGCATATTCTACTGGTTGCCCTTTCCACTTGATCAAATACTGATAATAATTCTGACTCTTGGTTTTCTTTAGCACTTTATTTTTCCTTTTTCCTGCTTTTGGATTTCGTTCGTTATGGCGTCTCCTTGTGGTTCTTCTTCTCACTTTTAGTATAGGCACCAATCTGCAATACATGACTAAGTCACCTGTTTCAAATTCCTTTTTCCGCCTCTTCATATCCGCTTGTTGTTTGTCTTTTCTACTGCATTCCTGCCATATTATTTTGACATCTCCCTAAAATATGCTTCTAGGAGTTAGCTAATTCACAACTACTTGGATTCTCTTCAGATCCAATTTCAACTCTTCTTTAGAGACTTCATATTCCTCTAAACCTTCATTCACCAACCTGATGGTGATTTTATATAAGGTTTGAGAATCTGTACTCATGCGCCATTGAAATTTTTTCTTTGGACTGAGTACTGTTCGTACAACACATGGATTAAGGCTTCCTCTTACTAACTCTTTATCCATCAGTTCTTGTACTTTTCTTCCAATTTTAGAATTTTCCTGTGGTGTTAACCTGTAGGCTACTTTATTCGGCAACTCATCCAGAGTAATATCAACAAAATCATTCAATAGATTTTGAATTTCTTCAGGTAAATCTTGTAAATTTGTAGAAGTTAAAATTACCTTGGGTTTTCCAACACTAACAAAATGCATCTCCTTACCCTTCTCATCCTCCTGCAACAAGGTCTTCCCAGTCATCAACATAATGTTGTTTCCATATGTCTCCTCATCAGCCTCAGCTTTCAATGGCAACAATGTATGCTTATTCCCATCTTTCTCAAAATTATAAGTGTTTCTTCTGCCATCATGTATGGAATTTCGGTCAAACAGCCACGATCTCCCTAGTAATATGTGACATACATCCATCGGCATTATATCACATCAAATAAAATCCTTATAAGTACCAATTTTAAAGTCAACTTTACATTTTTTACTTAAAAAAAAATTGATGGCCTTTCTGAAGCCATGATACTTTATAAGGAGTTGGGTGTACGGTTTTCTCCAACTTCAACTTGTCCACCATCTCTGTAGAAACAAGGTTGTGAGTACTACCACTATCAATTACCAATTTGCAACACTTACCCTTTGACTTACATACAGTTCTGAATAGATTCGTTCTTTGAGCTGGTTCTCTGGCTTCTTTAGCTTCTATAAGTAATACCCTTTTCAACAACAAGGATTCTCCGGCTTCTCATGGTTCCTCTTTGGCTTCAGGTTCAGGAATCTCCTCCTTGGCTTCAGCAACATTCACACTACGCTTTTTTGTTGATCTCTGAGGAGTACAATCCCATTGTACATGTCCCCATTCACCACATGCAAAGCACCGAACATCTCTTCCTTGGTCTCTGCCTCTGGGCATGAACCTTCCCTGGCCAGAATCTCCTCTTTGTGGTGGTCTATTGCTCGCACTCCCTACCTCATTCTGAGAGTGTTGAAATTTGGATTCAAATGTCCCCCCTTCTTTTTTCGGACTCCTGCCTTTATTTCTCTGGTTTTGTTTGCGCAACAGTTTTTCCTCCGCCATCAAGGCTGCTTGATAGGCATATTCAATTGACTTCAAATTCAATAAGCTGATCTCATCTTCTGTTTCATACCTTAAACCATTTATATATCTAACTACCTTTCCTAGATCATCTTCAACATGGCCAGATCTAATACTTAGCTTATAAAATTCTTCAATATATTCCTTGATTGTCATCCCTTTCTGTTTTATGTTCTGCAATTGCCTAAAAAAATTTAATTGGTAATCCTTCAGCAAAAACTTACTGTTAAGATTACTTACCATCCTATCCCATTGCTTGATTTTGGGCTTCCCTTTTCTCTCCCTTGATAGCTACAATTCGTCCCACCATAAAGCTGCATGGCCTTTCAATCTCGTGGCTGCAAACTTTAATTTCTTCTTGTCATCGACTTCTTCATAGTTTAATTATTTATCTAATGAACTGATCCAGTCCATTAGCACCTCCAAACTAAGACTTCCATCATATAAAGGTACTTATTTTCTTGGTCGACTGCTGGCTTTGACTAACATCTTCATGACCTTAGCTACTTCATTTTCTTCCTCCACTTCTTTGTCAGTGGTCTCTTCTTCATCGACACTATCGACTGCACCATCTGCTACTCTCCGTTGAGTAGTTTCCATGGTAGCCATTCTCGTGCGCAAATGCCGGATCTCATATAGAAAAATTGCATTTGCTATAGGTCTCCCTCAACCTATCCCAGCTCCTCTTCTGGGCGACATTCTCTTCAATACTCCAAAACAACTTAACAAGCTCTGATACCAAAATTATGTAGGAAAATTGAAATTATCCTACTATTATATTGCAAAGGCAATATCTACACAATTTCTACTGAAGCTCTACCTTACATCTGTTAGTAAGATGTAACTAATAACAAAATTTTCCCTTTTTAATATGTCCCATAACCACTTCATTAACTGAAAAGATATATTTTAACCTTGCTCTTAGTGTGCAACTTTATATCCATTAATTAAATATGATTTTGTGAAGTAGTGTTCGATAAAAACTTCATACAGAATCAAATTTTAACTTTTAAAGGAAACAACTATATATATATAACTTCACACCGAACCAGATTGATCTTGGAGAGAGAGAGCAATTACGTGTATGAATTCAATGGAAACTAAAGGTCGATAGCTATCAACATAAATCTGTGTTATACATAACCATCACACAACATACACCTATGGTGAACAACCGAACACTATGAAAATTTGGATTGATCTTTTGGCATCGAATTTTCCATTATATAGCTTTCGATAAGACCATCTAGCAATTGATCACAGACGTTTAGCTTCAATTGCAGCTTACTCAGCAAATGTGGTTACGCTGCCTTTGACAAATTACATCACTACTTTAACGCTGATTATGGAAATTTCTGAACGTCGTTCAATGCTTAACACACTGCCAATGAAAATCTTACACTCAGGCCTTCGTATCAACGCAACTTCAGTTCCTTATTGACAATGTCTGCACCCAATTCAATGGAGAGTCTGCCCTGCGTGTGCTCCAACTCAACACATAATTCCACTCTGCATCCACTGCTTCAAGGTAACCAAAGGGACGTGGATTTACGCGCATGAATCCACACCAATGCCATGATCTGAAATCACCAGAACACTGTCGCAATTCAAATCTTACGCCTGTCACCTGCATCACGTTAGACATATATACAATACACATAGAAAATCAACTCTTATTCAGAAAATAAATTGATGCTTAACATTCCAATCAATAGAGTATTGCATGGGCTAATAAGAATTAGTTGCCCCTCTGCAATTTCAATAACTAATTCAGATTCTCTCACCCATATTCACACCTCCAGCTTCTCTAATTTATACAAATACGAGAAACTATTCTTCTCGGAATAGTATTCTTCTAGAGTTTCTCAACAAACCAATGCCTCCCTATTATTTAGCATTTGTCCCTATTTTGGCTCTATTCCACGCAGGGAAAGAAACCAATTTCTATTATTATGCCAAATCTAATTAAATAGAAAACAAACTAACAATTCTATAAAAATAAATAACAAATTTAATAAATATATTATATAAACTATTTCTAAGTCTATTTTATTTCTAATTAGCCACCACATGTGACCAAGATGTCACATTTTTGGCTAGGTGCTTGATGCTCCTGCATCAGTTTATCCATATTTCTGTGTGTCTATTTACTATTAGGAAAAGTATCTGCAAAGTCTTTGATATGTTTTCTAAATGAATAGCACCACATTTAGGGAATGTGTTTTATCTATAATCCATAATTCCACATAACAAATAATGTTCCATAAAAACCCATGATTAACCTCTAAATCCTCTATGTCTAAATTAACCCACTAAACATACATTAACCCCTAACACCTTAACCCCATTCCCTTAATACCTTAAGCCCCTAACCCCTAATCCCTTCTTCATAAGCCCATAAAGTAATTAACCCCTAACTTGACCTAAACCCTTAATCGACTGTAATGGAAATAACAATAAAATATTTCTAGTCCATATCACAATGAAAACATAGTTCAAACAACACCCAAAATAATATTATAAAATAAATTTACAATAAAGCGATAACACAATTTACAATAAAAAGACATACAATATAAAATAAAACATACATATAAAGATTCAGAAAAACAATATACAATAAAAATACGTGCAATAAATAACTTACAAATGGGTGATATCAATGTCTTCCTTCAGTGCGTCCATAGTCTCTACAATGATTTTTAGCTTATTTTATTAGAATTATCCTTGGCCTCAAGCCATTGCAATTTCTACAAGGGGAATAAAATTTTCAATCCTCAGAAGCCCTTGATGTTGATCCCAGATATTAGCAAGCCATAAATTTCCTAGAGCCTCCAACCTCTTATAATTACATACCCCTACCTACTTTATTCAAATGTCCTTTTCATAAAAATTTCAAACTCAGATTAATGACCTACCACATTATTAAAATTAAATTACTACTTTGGTATATTTTCTCTTTATATCTCCTCCTCATTTTCTTTGCACACACACTTAAGTTGTCTCTGCCTCAGTTTGTTCTCATCTACAAAACTCTTTATGAAACACTCGACGTATGTAATATTGGCATTCAACCATAAAAACTCCTCTATAGAGCTTACTCTATTGTTCCACATTTTTTTTGACTCATTCACACCTCTTTCACACTAAGAAACATTTCCCCATAATAGAATAATATCATTGCAACACTAAAAACAGAGTTTCCTTACACTTTATCACATAGTTCAAGAACTACATTGAATGAATCATACCTTGCAAGAGAGTAAAAATTGGAGAAAAAACCAATAATCACGATTAGTCAAAGTATTTTCTTACAAAATATAATTGAGCCTTCAATTATTTATGGATTCCCTTGTCATTTAAATGACCACAATACGTGTTGAGAGTCTTTCAAAAAAAATACTACATTCTCAATCTTCATTGTTTGATACTTATTTGATATCATATATACAATATCATAGGAGGCTTGTTACTAAAAAAATGTGTTATACATATCACATTAATTGTCATCTACAACCTTCAATTAGATCAGTTCAATTTCATTGTGTTTTTCATTCTCGGTATTGAATTTCAATCAAATTTCTTAGTTTAGAAAATCTATTGTATCACTGGTTTTTAGTAGTGTCTATAGCTATATCTACAAGATTTATTGACTACTAGATTCAACAACTTTCACTAAATACGTCATCCTATATTCCATAGCAACTTAATATCATATGCCCACAGGGCTAGAGCTAGTGGCCTAATAGCTGAATACTTTATGCTACAACTCAGGCTTTGGGAGATCTTTAATTATGAAGATAGACTATTAGATTAATCACTAACTAACCCACTTAACATGCAGTGATGATCCTTCCGTACATGGTCCCACATAGGATCAGGGTGATCCATCTATCCTTTGTAACACCTGAAGCGAGAAACTTGGTGCATGCTCCACTTTCGTAAATATGTTGCCATAAAACCATACACATTCAATGTAAATCTGTCACTTGTCTTATCCTGGTCCCACTTAGGTCAAGGGTCGAAGGTCGGGGGTCAGTCCATTGTCCATCTACTGAAACTTTCCAACGAGATGAATACTTGAATAGACTGAACAATAGACCATACCCAAGGCTTGACCATATCAAATTATTTGTCTTCTTCACAAATACACCTATGTCTAGTATTTCATTTGAAAAAAAAAATTATTGTAAAACGAAGGTGCATGCAAACACTTAAATCATAGAACATTGATAAACTTCAACTCACCATAAATCCATCATGGTATAGAGTTTTTTTTAAATACCTTATACCATTGGAACGGTATCTCCAACGTTCATCCATCTAATATAATTACATATTAAAGTGCATATTTCATATAATATAGAACTAAATTCAAGGACTAGGCCACCAAATTATCATAGCTATAATATTTTTAACTTCCTAAGTTATCATGCTACTATTATGTATCTCTATTAAACACTACAACTACTATAGGACTCACTCTTAGCTTGAAACCCCTTACTATCTCCATGGAACCCACATCTTTGACATCAATAACAACATCTTTCCGAATAATCTCCCCTTTTACATCAACTAAAACATTTCACATCAATGATAACATGTTTCCTAGCATAGTATTGGCCATAATTTTGATTCATGTAGGAAAGATGAGTGATTTAGAATCCCATATAATAACTCATCATAACTCACTTTATATATGAAATATTATCCATATGTATCTTAGCAAAAATGGGTATGCATACCATCCAACAACACTTATCCAAAAATGAATCACCCTTGTTCTGGGATGAGTCATGGAAACAATTACCAAATTGCAAGACCAAAATGAATTAAACATTCTTCAACTCAATATGAAGGTACGAGAATTTCACAAAGTCAGATATTATTGGGCTAACCAAAAATTTCACTCTTATGTGAAATAATGGTTGCATCCAAAGGCTCATGCAAGAAGGAAAGGTGGACTCAGTTCTTGAAAGAAATCCAAGAAATACATACCTTGATTTCTACTTAGGTAGATAAACTCGAATGGGGATATGGAACAAGGTGAAATTTCTCCACTAGAGATCCCTACAAACTTTAGGAAAATTACAATGAGATTCATTATGCTTCTATCAAGAGAAATATATAGAAGTGGAAATTATGGCTAAAAGTATCAATATTTCTATGGATCCTAGTACCCAAAAAAAAAACTATCGTGTGATAATCTATAAAATCACAATTATTTGGACCGTATAAATGTTAACTTTTCTTCCTTGAATATAAAAACTAAGAAAACTTATTTAATGGTTTCTCTTACACCGCCCATCTCTAGAAAACATTGGATATCAATATGGAACACTTTGATCATGACCCCTAAAGTATCCCTCAATCCATTGCAATTTGGAGATCATAAGTATTTAATAAATATGTATTAAATACAGTTTGGACCCTATTTCGAGGACTGCGTCTTTGGATCATATGGAAATAAATGACAATCACATATTCAGAATTATTTATCATCATGAAGACCATCTTTAACTCCTCATTAAAAGGAACATCCAAGAATCCATTTCAATGCAAACCTAATGGGATCAAGACAAGCAAGCTTCAAGAGAAAAGTTGTACATTCTATGAAACTAGCATTTATGTCTAGATACTCCCTCTCCCATAAATTCTCTCCCCATATATATATCCCTATCCACTCTAGTTGGCCTCCTTCAACCCTAAATTTCATAAATCTTAATTAGAATATACCCTCAAAAGGAAACCCTAACCTAGCTAGATTTGGAATTAGCCTTAGGGATCACCTAGAAATCCCCTTTACATTTACTTAGGACCTGTTGTGGCCAACAAAAACCCCCCTTCTTATTTAGTATTATCACTACTACTAAAGAAGTGGGGGCCCTTAGTCAAAAAATTTAAAAAATAGATTAGTGCTTGTATTTCCTCTTTCAATAAAACTTACTATCATAAACTTAGGAGAATGCCCCTTGAACAATCTAAAAAGGTTTAAGTTTTATGATAAGATAGAATAAAATCATTCCTTGAAGGAATATCGCATCGCAAAAAGGTAATGAATAACTCCTTACAAGCAGAATTCTAAGATTGCGAGATCGCGATGTGAAACTACGCACTAAAAAATATTCATCGCATTGCATGCCTCAAATGTCATATGTTACACTGAAAAAATGCAAAACTGCCTATATGCGATGGCACATATCGCAAATCACATTTTGCAAAAAACACATTAACGGAGGTTTGTCATATGCTACGATCTAGCGATTTTGCAATTCTGCGATATTGCAGTATTACGATATTGTAATTTTACGAGATTGCGATCTGCGATATTGCGTTCTGCGATATTGCGAAGCAAATCACAGATCGCCTTATCGCAGATCTTTAGAGCTCATTGTACAAAAAAGTTTTTTTTTCATAAATCGAGACTTGGTTATGCACGTTAATGTTAATTAATGAGTTCGTTGCCAATCATTAATGAAATATGGTTTTGTTCTGATTGAAGAGCCATTTCACGTAAGGTGGTATATTTTATAAGTCTTCAGCATTTAAAATCTTTCCCGTCAACTTTTTCTTATCATTATTCTCACCTCATTTGTAAACTGTAGGAAAAAAGAACAGAAAACTATACAAATCAGTATTCGGGATATTATGGGAAAGAAAGGTAAAGATCTAAGTTCTGAAGACAAAGAAATGACGCTCTTGTATACAGACACCACCTGTAATAGAGATGCTGGTATTACTACTTGGGAAGGCATGTACAGTCTACTTGAGGAAGAGAATCCCAGAGTAATAAAGGTTAAAGCTACTGTGGGCTCACATGGGTCTTCTGAGGCGTTTATTACAGAGCTAGCTTGCTCATTCTTACACTGGATAGTGGCAAGGCCCAAACTTCTTCCATACACGGACATGGTTAAATGGGTACTGGACAGCGCTGACATCACAAACAGACAATTTAAGACTCAGGGTCAAGGACTCATTGGCTCATTCACTCCATAAGATTTGAGACTCATGTATAATTTACCAGAGCCACAGGCAACTTATAACAAACAGTTCATGGAGAAATTTGCTAAAGAAAATGAAGACCTGGAAAAATGCACCATGGACTGCTCAAGGGGAGACGAACCACTAAAAAAGGATAAACATGGTATGTATCGTACTGGTTCTCTCACCTCTCCATATTGCTTTGCTGCTGCTATGCTCTGTATACTTTTTGGAAAGCCAGACATTAATAAGTTTTCATCTGAATGGTTAACATTATTGGATGCCACCATTAATACTACTATTGTGGATTAGGCTAAGATATTATCTAATAACTTAGCCATGGCTATTTTAAATTACCGGTCTAAAAGAACTGTTTCTCAGAGAATTTATCCTCCTTTCTACTTATCTTCATATGTGATGGATGCAATCTGTTATATTTCCAAATTTCCTTTAATGGATTGGAAATGGACGACTCAAGACCCCTTACCCATTCATATTTATCACAAAGAATTGTGGGATTCTAAGTTCACTTCGTATTTTTACAAGATTTGTCATGGAATCATTTTGCCCCTGTACAAAATGTTATATGATAAAGATGCTCCAAGATTTTCTCCTAAAGTGGAGGTAGATATACTCCCTGTCACAAGATGGTTTGGAGAAGAACTGTTTACATATGTCAGGGTATTCAGAAGTATTGCTTCCCCTCATGTTTTACCTTTATATGTTCCTGATAAACTCATGGCTCGAGAAATTGCTTATCAAACCTACGGAGAAGGAGGTTTGACTAAAGATTTGAAGGACAAAAAGAAGGCTATTTGGCCACAATTTCTTGTGGCCTATGGGGCCTTTTCACTATTTGATGTAGGCCATGCATTCAAACAATTAAACAACATAATATGTCTACGATTGTTCAAATTTCCAAGAAGACCGTTCGACCCTTATGATATTGCTAGAAATTTCACTACTGCAGTCAAAATAAAGGTGTTTTCTAAAGAAAATGATCTTTTTGATGACATGTTCCAAGAGAAAGGGACACTTAAAGAGGTTCTACATTTGGCCCAAATGCGATTTCCTCCAGCAGAATTTCAAGAGTTCAAGATATACAGGGAAAAGAGATTAGCTACTATCCCTTTGGATAAATTAAGCTTGGAACCCTTAAGGGAACCAACTCTCAGTATTAGTCTCAGTGGAAGTTCAGGCACAGGCAGATCTAAATCTAAGTCTGGGAGAGAAACGTCAGAACACTCTAAGATGTCTGAAAGTGACCATGATAAAAGTGAAGGGTTAGTAAGGGATACTTCCCAGTCAAAGGAGCTCCCACAGCAACAAGTTTTGACCTCTTCACAGCTAAATCTTCCCCCTCTAATCATCCAACCACCATTAGTCAGAGCCGAGCTAGATAAATAATGGGAGACATTCAATGATTTAATCAATATTAAAGGACAGAGCACAGAGACACCTGTGAGTAATGTACAGACAACAAAGGATATAGTCACAGAAACAATTAGCAATGTCGTAGAAATGGAACATATTCCCATTACTCCATCCTCTGAACTTATGCTCAAAATAGAGGAAATTCCTCCTCTTGATGTATTTTATAGTCCACAACACAAGGCAGTAGTGAGAAGACAAAGAAAGAAAATGAAATTGGAAAATGTGCTCTCTCATGATGCAAAACAATTAGACATCCTATGGCAAGATCCTACCACTGATCCCACTGAAAATCTCACCAAATTATCTCAGATCACAGGAGCATATGTCTCTGCGGCCATTGATAAAGCATCTGAGGTACGACAATTACTGAATGAGAAAGTATATCAAGTATAGGTTTTTCAACAACAACTGCAACAAGCCAACACCAACAACAAAGCACATAAATAGCTTGAAAAATTACAGCAGGACTTCCAACAAATGCAGATAGGATACCAAAACAATTTGGATGAAAGAGAAAAATAGTTACAGGTTATGAAAGAGATGCACAAGGATGATCCTAAACTTACAGAATTCATCACAGCATCCATTTCCTTAAATGATCAACTACTGCAGCAACAGGAAATATTATGCCAAAGAATATCACAGTGGAACTCTTATTGCGAAATAAGCGATAAAATCACTAATCGAGTCATAGACTTACGACATGATTATGATTTAATTAATAAAAGAGTTATTGAATATTTGGCTTGGCAAGAAACAAAGGAGGGGAAAAGAGCAGGTGCACCAATAATCTATGATAATCACAAAGAAATGCTCTTTAACAATTTGGATGCACAAATCAGGAAAGCAGAGCAAGCGGCAGAAGAAGCAGCCTCAGTAGCAAACAGTGTTATTGGCTGCGTAAATGAAAATTTGCACAAGGAAAATCTGATCTCAGAAACCACTCGAGGGTATCTACCGAAAGCACAGCAACTGCAAACAGGCTGGAGACAGAAGGCTCAAGAAAAGGCAGAATCAATTAAAAGATTAACTAAGTTGAATTGGGATTCTTACTGGGCATATTTGGTAAAACCACACAGCCAGTGCATGACTCTCAAATGTATCATTAATTCTGCCGAGAAGATGGCGCCAGCTCTTGCCGATTCTGTTTTCACAGGACAGTTAAAGTCAGAAGTTGGCCAGCCTACTCTTCTCAAACAAATGCTGAACGCTTGCAATTTCAAAGAACATATTCACAAATAGTTAGTTGTTAGTTTTAATTTTAGATCTAGTATTAATTTTTCTTTATTTTTGCCGACGGTCATTTAAACTGTATCCTACATTTTTGTAATAAATTATTTTTAGGTTTAGTTAGTAGTATTTAAACCCTTCTCATGCATTTAGAGAAGGGTCCTGAAATTTGTCAAAAACTTGTCCTCAGAACATGCACTTTTTCACCCTCCGAGGAGGTTTTGACGAATGAATGGAACAGGATTTATTGATATTTGTGTTTAATATCTACTACTGATGTTGCACTTTTGTGCTCTTAGTGGATGTTGGATTAAGAAGAGATAAGTCATTATTGCTTGAAGCTCATGAGTAGAACTAGTTATAAATGGTACTTTTATCTCTTAACTATTTCTGCCTTTGTGTTAAAGTGATATTAATGTTCAGTTGTTTATATATTGATGCGTGAATGCTTGAGTTTTCATTTGGCACTTCTGTACGGTGATAGCTATTTATTTATGCTTAATATATGAGTAGCTTATTATGCAATATGTTTTTCACAATTGTTTCTTCTAAATTTTTATGCGCAGTGGTTTATCTCCATTGAATTCTTTTCTCATAACAGTTGAATGATCTTTATTACCAATTGTTATTTGAAATCATTTTAGATCGCATAACAGAAATATTACATCCCGGGTTAGTGTAGAATTAGATATTTATGTTTATTAAAATATAATTGCAGGTTATTAGATTAGAATTAGAATAAAAGCATTTCATTTAGGAACTTTTAGAAAATAAATATCAATTCTCAACACACACACACACACACACACATATTGGGAAACTGGTCCCATATCCCCGGTCGGACCCACTATACCAAACGGAAAAGGAGCTGCTAACCAAGGTTCGGACCGGGTGGGTATCCCCCTTGTTGTAGACTCGATTTTCGGGGCTTCAACATATTTGGCACTAGAAGGAGGGCTCCAAAATATGAATGGAAAGTAAGTCAAAATCTAAATACCATTCTGAGAGTAAATCGCCCTCACCATCTCCCCTGACTTCCCCATCGCACTTAGAATCTTTAAATTTAGAGCCAAAAGTCGAAAGAACAACAGCTGCTGCCATAGACCCTGACTTTTCAGAATAATCTACTATCGAACCTCCTGAAGTTGAATCTTTGATCCATAAACTTCAGCGATTTTCAATATCACCTCAAAAATCTGATAAATCTCAAGACAACGTAACTTCGCAATATAACCCTGCTAATCCTCTCACCAGATTATAGAGCAAAAATTTTGGTGTTCAACCAACTGAGTTACCTCTACCTACAAGGAAGAGAGCAAGGAAATCACCTAAAGGGTCTGGTAGCAAGACTCTTTCATCATTATCATCCATCTCAACCTCTTCACCATGAAGTCAACCATCCACCCCTCCACTTCATATTATTGTCCAACAGTCCACTGGAACTTCCACATCTCCTTCTCAAACATCTGGAATCGTAATATCCTCATCTTCCCAACCACAGGGATCATATTCTGCACTTTCCTCTGTTGGTATTTTAGCAATGGCCCAATCTCCATGGAATAACCCAGGGGCAGTCTTAATGCCTGCACCCTTGAGTCAAATACCAGCCCATCTTGAAAAATGGCTGCCTAAGTTTAATCCTGAAGCAAGCATGCTAGCAGAAGAACATATAAATAACTTTATGTTGTCCATAAATCTCAATGGAGTTACCAATGAAGACGTTGTCATCCGAATTTTTCCCTATACTCTACAAGGAGCAGCCGGATCATGGTATTTCTCATTACCGTCTGGATCTATCACTAGTTGGGATATCTTTCAAGATCAATTTTTGACTAAGTTTGGTGATGACAGGTCTACAGCAACATTGATCAATGACCTATCTAACCTTAGGGCTGAGTCAAAAAAACCTGTCAAAGATTTTAATTCACGTTTCAATAAACTGTTAAATAAAATTCCTATTGCTTCCAAGCCTAGCGAAGAAGTGCGAAGTGAATGGTACATCTCTGCTTTACCATCAAACATAGCAATCTTCGTTGATAGGGCTAAAAAAACAACTTTAGCTGACAATATGAAAGAAGCAATGGAAATAGAGAAACGTATCATATCCCTAGAAAAAAAAAACGTGATAGAGGAACGAAAATCCAAGAAGGTTACTTTTAAGGAAGACCCCAAGAAAAAACAATCGAAAGATCCATTCGATTTAGAAGGATTGCAGAAATTTCTGAAAACCATGTCCAATGAAATGATTGAAATTAAGAAACAAGTGGCAGAATCATCTTCTAAAAATCCGTTCAAGCCTTATAGAAGAAACCCTTCGACCAATTCAAAAGTGCCAAATGCTATCACAAGTGTTGAATCAGAAGAAGAAGAAGAGGAGATTGCTATTGAAGAAACTACTGATGAAGAAGAAGTTGTAGAGGTACAAGGTATGTGGGATTTCATCCTCCCAGACAAAGAAGATCAAGAGGCATTCCCGGTTAACACTCGAAGTAGAAATCAACTTGACCCTCCTCAACCTACTCCTAAGTCAAAAATCGCAAGCTCAATGACTAAAGATAAATTCGCAGCCAAGAAAACAACATCTAAAGCGATTCAAACCAGCCTAGTCTAAAAAAATTCATCAACTCCATCAAAAACGCTGATCGTTTCGGATAAAATGGAGTATAATATCATAGAAGACATGAAGAAGACTAGGGCTAACATCACTTTTTATGAATTGAGCAAGTTAAAACACCAAAAAAAGGTACTTTTGAAAGAATTACATGTTGTACCAGAAAAACCTTTGCCCGCCCCTATAATCTCTCAAGCTTCCCATGAAATGGGAAGATCTCCAACTAATGCGATTAGTAAAGTTGATCTAGAAAATATTGCTTTAATTGGAGGAGGGTCGAGATCTCATACTCCCCCATTTCTTCTTACTTATGAAGTTTTCAATAAAAATTTGCATAATTGCTTGGTGGATTTTGGAGCTTCATCTAATATTTTACCAAAATCAATATGTGCAAAGTTGAATGTTTAACCACAAAAATCTGTTGTGCGCATAGTTCAGCTAGATCGATCGCAAGTTGAAGTGATTGGTGAGTTAAATCAGGTTACCATAAGGCTGTCATCTAACCCAAAGGTATGTCAAGTTATCGAAATTTTAGTTGCAGATATTCCAGAATTTTATGGCTTAATTCTTAGCAGAGACTGGTCAGAAAAACTTCATGGATACTTTGCAACTAATTGGTCACACATGTGGCTCCCTTACAATGGTAAACCAAATCAGATAAAGGTTGAGTGAGAAAGACATCAGAAATACATAGTAACAGAACTGGAAGGAGAAAATGAATCAGTAGCATACAACAATAATATCATTGGCAACTACTCAGCTGATTCTTTCTTAGGAAAATTTAATGCTCATACTTCACCTTACTTAGAACATTCTGTTTTATCTCAAGTAGAAAATTTTTCTCAAACAGATAGTTCTAAATGTATTAATTTTATAGATGCTCCTGTAAATAAATCTTTATTTTGGAAGTTATTTTTTGACAGTTCTAAGTCTAATGAAGGAGCAGGAGTAGGATGTGTGTTAATCAGTCCAGAGGGAAACAAAACTATGCTAACTTGTAGACTCGAGTTCCATTGCGCCAATAATACTGCAGAATACGAGGCTTTAGTCCAAGGATTATACAAAGAAATCGGATTAGACATCAAATATCTACAAGTTTTTGGAGATTCTGAAATTGTAATCAGACAGGTATGCAATACTATACATTGTTTATCAGGTCATTTAAAGCATTATCAATCTTTATTTCAAGATCTGATTGAACACTTTATAGCATTTAATATTTCATCAATCCCCAGAATCTAGAATGCTAGTGCAGATCTCTTAGCCAATGTAGCTTCAAAGCTCATTCCATCAGAAGACTATAGTCCTAATCGATTTTCAATCGAATTAATCTTTAGACCCTCGATTCCTGATAACATTACCAATTGGAGGATTTTCAACGATGATCCTGATATTGTAAATTTCCTCACATCTGAAGGATCTTATACCAATCAAATAATTGATGAGGACCAACATGATAAAAAATTGCAACAAGATAGCACTAATAATGCTATGCCAAAGTCAGTAGTCAAGTTAGAATACCTTTATGATTTGAAAGATCGATTCAAAAGATCTACCAATTCAAAACTGCAAAGTTCAACTTTGAACTATGAATTAGTAAATCTAGGAACTGATACCAAACCACAGAATATCAACCTAGGCCTTGGTTTGGCTCCTGAAGAAAAATTAGTGTATGTTCGTCTCTTGAAACAATACAAAAGTGTCTTTGCTTGGAACTACGATGAACTAAAAACTTATGACACTTCTATCATTCAACATACTATCCCAATGATAAATGATGAAAAACCTGTCCAGCAAAAGCTGAGAAAGATCCATCCCAATCTAGAAAACCAGATCAAATCTGAACTCAATAAGTTATTGAAAGCCAAAATCATCTTTCCCGTTCGACATTTTAAATGGGTTTCCAATATGGTTCCCATTAGAAAGAAGAACAGAGACATTAGAATTTGCATTGACTTTTGAAATCTTAACAAAGCCTGCCAAAAAGATAATTTTCCTTTGCCTCCTATGGAGCAAATATTGCATGCAGTCGCATGATCAGAATTAATGTCCTTCTTGGATGGATTCTCTGGCTATAACCAAGTATTGGTCCATCCTGATGATCAATTGAAAACCACATTCAGAGCCAAATGGGGCACTTACGCATATCAAAAGATGCCCTTTGGTCTGATCAACGCTAGTGCCCCATTTCAGAGAGCCATGGACATCGCATTCAAGGGATTAGTTAACAAATCAGTGGTAATTTACTTGGATGATATAACTGTATATTCCACGAAACGAAGCAATCATCTTAGAGATTTAAAACAAATCTTCCAACGTTGTCAAAGGTATGGAATTTCACTTAACCCGAAAAAATATTTTTTGCATTAAGTGAAGGAAAACTTCTTGGATTCATAGTGTCAAAATCTAGAATTCATATTGATCCTGAGAGAATCAAGGAGATTTCCGAAATACCCCTACCTCACAACAAGAAAGCTATGCAATCTTTCCTTGGCCAGATTAATTTTGTAAAGAGATTTGTGCCAGATTTTTCAAGAATTGTATCTCCTTTACAAGCAATGATTAAAAAGAAATCAAACTTCAAATGGGGCCAAGATGAATATGAGGCATTCAATCTGATCAAACAAGAAATTGTTAACACTCCATCTTTAGCAACTCCAAATTTTTCTGATCCTTTTATTTTATATACATTTGCCTCTGATAGATCATATGCTGTGATACTCACTCAGGAAAATCAAAACAAGGCAGAAGCCCCAATTGCTTTTTTTAGTTCAAATTTACAAGGAGCTGAGTTAAATTATTCAGATGTAGAGAAACAAGCTTATGTTGTTTTCAAAGCAATTAAATATTTCAGACCCTTTCTACTTAAAACCCATACAAAAATCATAGTACCATTTTCAGCGGTAAGAAATCTCTTAGTACAGAAAGATTTGGGTGAGAAAAGAGCCAATTGGGTTACTACCTTACAATAATATGACATGGAAATCAGACCAGCAAGTATTGTAAAAGTTCAAGGCTTTTGAAAAATTCTAGCTGGAGCATCGCTTATTTCCAAAATACCATCTACAGAGATACAAATGTACGAGGTAAGCCTAAATGATGTTGAATCATTATATGCTGATATCATATTTTATCTAAAGAATGGATATGATCCTCCAAATCTCGATTACACTAAGAAAAGAGCTCTAAGGTTGAAGGCTAAACAATATCAGCTCGTGAATGATGTTCTTTTTAGAATGAATTATGATTTTTTTCTCCTTAGATGTCTTGAGAAATCTAAAGCTGAAAAAGTCTTGCAGGAACTCCATGATGGGCCAGCAGGTGGACATTATGCTGGAGACGCTACTGCACATAAAATCATCCGCGCAGGCTATTACTGACCCACACTATTCAAAGACTCACATAGCTATGTAAGGAAATGTCAAGTTTGTCAAACCGCTGCTGGGAGACAAAAGAAACCATCATTGCCGCTGCAACCAGTCAACATTGAGCAACCTTTTGATCAATGGGGATTGGACATAATAGGTGAGATCGTTCCTCACTCTTCTAAGCAACATAGGTATATCCTTACAGAAACTGATTATTTTACTAAATGAATAGAAGTAGTTCCTCTCAAGACGGCTAATGCCGAGCACATCATCGAGTTCATAGATCAGTTCATAATCACCAGGTTTGGTTTACCTTCTGCTTTAATGTTTGATAATGCATCGTATTTTTTCTAGTAATGCTATGACTGAATTTTCACTCAAAAGGGGTTTTAAACTTAAATATTCTGTCAATTATTACCCACAGGGTAATGGGTTAGCTAAATCTACAAATAAAAACTTAATCAAAATCATTAAGTGAACCATTGATCAAAATCACAAAAATTGGCATAAGTCTTTAGTATATGCTTTGTGGGTAGATCGAGTAATGCAGAAATCCTCTATTGGCACTTCTCCCTTTAATTTAGTTTATGGGAAAGAAGTGGTTCTTCCAACTCATCTAGCAATTCCCTCTTTGGCCTTAGTTCAATATATTGATGAAGCACCAACTTCTTCCTTACAACTAAGGCAGATGGAAATAATTAATCTAGAAGAACAATGAGAAAAGGCCAAAATAACTCATGCTCATCACCAAGCATTAGTAAAAGCTTCTTTTGATTCAAACATGATATCCAGAAAAGACTTTTAGATGGGAGATCTAGTTTTAAAATGGGACAAGGCTCATGAAGAAAAAGGGAAACATACGAAATTTCAACGAATGTGGCTTGGTCCTTTCCAAATTTCAGAAATCATAGGTCCATCTACTTTTATGTTACAGGATTTAACAGGAAAAAGAGAGTCTTTACCTGTTAACGGACAGATCCTCAAAAAATATTTTCCATAGGAGATAACTCTTCTATTTTGTAGATTAGTTTTCTTTATTTTCATAATAAAGCCGGTTGTAAATGGTTACATTTGGAAATTCATGAAAAAGATACAAATTCTCTTTTAGATTTTGTTTTTTCACTTGTATAAATAGAATTCTTCTAGGAAATTGATCATTATTATTGAAAGATACAGTTAAAGGCTTTAAGCCTAGAAATGATACTAGTTTCAACTTTGTAAATTTTGATAAAAAGAAACCTTTAGTGGGAAATTGTTTTATATCAGTCCAATAAAAGGTATCAATAACAAAACGAAGATTCTCTGTAGAAAATCTCTTCCCAACAAACTCTACCATTGTCGTCCAGAGCTATCTTAAGGAAACAATGACTTCCTCCCCACCTAGGAAATTACAACGTTCAGGGAATAATCCAATGATACACTTGAACTTAAAGAGTAAGAGGTCTCATCACGAGCCGACTTATCATGATCATAGATATTATAGCTTGCTGACTTTTCCAATATTGCATACCACAATAGGGAAATGACTCAATATTATTGCAACCAAAAGATAAGGGGTCTCATCACGAGCCAGCTTGTTCAACAAAGTTATAAATCAAGTGAATGGAACTTTCATAAATTGGCTACCGAACCAAGACATTGTTCTTTAAGGGTAAAAAAATAAAAATAAAATAAAAGCAATAAGTGTGGATATGGATTTATCTTTTAAAATTGTATATTTCTCTAACTAGGATACAAGATCATTGTTGAGTAACAGGTAACCCTGTCGAGGCTATAAACGCCTGCTGGCAGCAGTGGCTCTACCTACGACAAATGAGCATATTTAAAACTAATTTATAGAGAAGCCTTTGTTTTTATCTTTAAAAACCAATTAGTGACTGATGTAGATATAAGGACTAGCTTGAGGAAGTAAATAATCAAAGTTAAATATAGAAGAAATGAAATATCATTGACAGATAAAAGCATAATGTACTTTGTCTTTCTATAATAAAGTTTGATTTTCTAGAAAATTTTCTATTTTAGAAGTTTAGAAAATTCAAAAGAAAATCAGAGATAACTGGTTCTTCCAAGTGAATCGCCAATTGTTGTGGCCAGCAACAACCCCCCTTCTTATTTAGTATTATCACTACTACTAAATAAGTGGGGGCCCTTAATCAAAAAATTTAAAAAATAGATTAGTGCTTGTATTTCCTCTTTCAATAAAACTTACTATCATAAACTTAGGATAATACCCCTTGAACAATCTAAAAAGGCTTAAGTTTTATGATAAGATAGAATAAAATCATTCCTTGAAGGAATATCGGATCGCAAAAAGGTAATGAATACCTCCTTACAAGCAGAATTCTAAGATTGCGAGATTGCGATGTGAAACTACGCACTAAAAAATATTCATCGCATCGCATGCCTCAAATGTCATATGTTATACTGAAAAAATACAAAACCACCGATATGCGATGGCACATATCGCAAATCGCATTTTGCAAAAAACACATTAACGGAGGTTTGTCATATGCTGCGATCTAGAGATTTTGTGATTCTGCGATATTGCAGTATTCTGATATTGTAATTTTACAAGATTGCGATCTGCAATATTGTGATCTACGATATTGCGAAGCAAATCGCAGATCGCCTTATTGCAGATCTTTAGGGCTCATTGTACGAAAAAAGTTTTTTTTCTATAAATCGAGACCCGTTTATTTTCTTTAATGTTAATCAATGAGTTCGTTGCCAATCATTAATGAAATATGGTTTTGTTCTGATCGAAGATCCATTTCATGTAAGGTGGTATATTTTATATGTCTTCATAATTTAAAAGCTTTCCCGTCACCTTTTTCTTATCATTATTCTCACCTCATTTGTAAATTGTAGGAACGAAGAACAGAAAACTATACAAATCAGTATTCGGGATATAATGGGAAAGAAAGGCAAAGATCTGAGTTCTGAAGACAAAGAAATGACGCCCTTGTATACAGACACCACCTGTAATAGAGATGCTGGTATTACTACTTGGGAAGGCATGTACAGTCTACTTGAGGAAGAGAATCCTAGAGTAATGGAGGTTAAAGCTACTGCAGGCTCACATGGGTCTTCTGAGACATATATTACAGAGCTAGCTTTCTCATTCTTACACCGGATAGTGGCAAGGCCCAAAATTCTTCCTTACACGGACATGGTTAAATGGGTACTAGACAGCGCTGACATCACAAAGAGACAATTTAAGACTCGGGGTCAAGGACTCATTGGCTCATTCACTCCACAATATTTGAGACTCATGTATCATTTACCAGAGCCACAGCCGAATTATAACAAACAGTTCATGGAGAAATTTGCTAAAGAAAATGAAGACCTGGCAAAATGCACCATGGACTGGTCAAGGAGAGATGAACCACTAAAAAAGGATAAACATGGTATGTATAATACTGGTTCTCTCACCTCTCTGTATTTCTTTGTTGCTGCTATGCTCTGTAAACTTTTTGGAAAGATAGACATTAATAAGTTTTCATCTGAATGGTTACCATTATTGGATGTTGTCATTAATACTACTGTTTTGGATTGGGCTAAGATATTATCTGATAACTTAGCCACAACTATTTTAAATTACCAGTCAAAAAGAATTGTTTCTCAGAGAATTTATCCTCCTTTCTACTTATATGCATATGTGATGGATGTAATCTGTTATATTTCCAAATTTCCTTTAATGGGTTGGAAATGGACGACTCAAGACCCCTTACCCAATCATATTTATCACAAAGAATTGTGGGATTCTAAATTCACTTCGTATTTTTACAAGATTTGTTATGGAATCATGTTGCCCCTATACAAAATGTTATATGATAAATATGCTCCAAGATTTTCTCCTGAAGCGAAGGTAGATATAATCCCTGTCACAAGATGGTTTGGAGAAGAACTGTTTACATATGTCAGGGTATTCAGAAGTATTTCTTCCCCTCATGTTTTACCTTTATATGTTCCTAATAAACTCATGGCTCGAGAAATTTCTTATCAAACCTGCGGAGAAGGAGGTTTGACTAAAGATTTGAAGGAAAAAAAGAAGGCTATTTGGCCACAATTTCCTGTGGCCTATGGGGCCTTTTCACTATTTGATGTAGGCCATGCATTCAAAGAAGTAAACAACATAACATTTCTACGATTGTTCAAATTTCCAAGAAGGTCGTTCGACCCTTATGATATTGCTAGAAATTTCACTACTGCCGTCAAAATAAAGGTGTTTTCTAAACAAGATGATCTTTTTGATGACATGCTCCAAGAGAAAGGGACACTTAAAGAGGTTCTACATTCGGCCCAAATGCGATTTCCTCCAACAGAAATTCAAGAGTTCAAGATATACAGGGAAAAGAGATTAGCTACTATCCCTTTGGATAAATTAAGCTTGGAACCCTTAAGGGAACCAACTCCCAGTATTAGTCTCAGTGGAAGTTCAGGCACAGACAGATCTAAATCTAAGTCTGGGAGAGAAACGTCAGAAAACCCTAAGATGTCTGAAATTGACCATGATAAAAGTGAAGGGTTAGTAAGGGATACTGCCCAGTCAAAGGAGCTCCCACAGCAACAGGTTTTGACCTCTTCACAGCTAAATCTTCCCCCTCTCATCGTCCAGCCACCATTAGTCAGAACTGAGCTAGATAAAGAAAGGGAGACATTCAATGATTTAATAAAATTGAAGGACAGAGGACAAAGACACCTGTGAGTAATGTACAAACAACAAAGGATATAGTCAAAGAAACAATTAGCAATGTCGCAGAAATGGAACATATTCCCATTACTCCATCCTCTGAACTTATGCTCAAAATAGAGGAAATTCCTCCTCTTGATGTGTTTTATAGTCCACAACACAAGGCAGTAGTGAGAAGACAAAGAAAGAAAAGGAAATTGGAAAACGTGCTCTCTCATGATGCAGAAAAATTAGACATCCTATGGCAAGATCCTACCACTGATCTCACTGAAAATCTCACCAAATTATCTCAGATCACAAGAGCATATGCCTATGCGGCCATTGATAAAGCATCTGAGGTACGGAAATTACTGAATGAGAAAGAAGATCAAGTACAGGTTTTTCAACAACAACTACAACAAGCCAATGCCAACAACGAAGCACAAAAACAGCTTGAAAAATTACAGCAGGACTTCCAACAAATGCAGATAGGATACCAGAACAGTTTGGCTGAAAGAGAAAAATAGTTACAGGTTATGCAAGAGATACACAAGCATGATCCTAAACTTACAGAATTCATCACAGAGTCCATTTCCTTAAATGATCAACTACTGCAGCAACAGGAAATATTATGCCAAAGAATATCATAGTGGAACTCTTATTGCAAAATAAGTGATAAATTCACTAATCAAGTCGTAGACTTATGACATTATTATGATTTAATTAATAAAAGAGTTAACGAATATTTTACTTGACAAGAAACAAAGAAGGGGAAAAGAGCAGGTGCACCAATAATCAACGATAACTACAAAGAAATGCTCTTTAACAATTGGGATGCACAAATCAGGAAAGCAGAGCAAGCGGCAGAAGAAGTAGCCTCAGCAGTAAACAGTGTTATTGACTGCGCAAATGAAAATTTGCACAAGGAAAATCTGATCTCAAAAACCACTCCAGGGTATCTACCGAAAGCACAGCAACTGCAAACAGGCTGGAGACAGAAGGCTCAAGAAAAGGTAGAATCAATTAAAATATTAACTAAGTTGAATTGGGATTCTTACTGGGCATATTTGGTAAAACCACACAGCCAGTGCATGACTCTCAAATGTATCATTAATTCTGCCGAGAAGATGGCGCCAGCTCTTACTGATTCCGTTTTCACAGGATAGTTAAAGTCAGAAGTCAGCCAGCCTACTCTTCTCAAACAAATGTTGAATGCTTGCAATTTCAAAGAACAAATTCACAAATAGTTAGTTGTTAGTTTTAATTTTAGATCTAGTATTAATTTTGCTTTATTTTTGCCTAAAATGAGGACGGTCATTTAAACCGTATCCTACATTTTTGTAATAAATTATTTTTAGATTTAGTTAGTAGTATTTAAACCCTTCTCATGCATTTAGAGTAAGGTTCTAAATTTGTCAAAACTCTGTCCTCGTAACATGCACTTTTGCACCCTCCGAAGAGGTTTCATGAATGAATGGAACAAGATTTATCGATATCCCGCTTTAATATCTACTACCGATGTTGCACTTTGTACTCTTAGTGGATGTTGGATTAAGAAGAGATAAGTCATTATTGCTTGAAGCCCATGAGTAGAACTAGTTATAAATGGTACTTTTATCTCTTACTATTTTCGCCTTTGTGTTAAAGTGATTATTAATGTTCCGCTTGTTTATATATTGATGCGTGAATGCTTGAGTTATCATTTGGCACTTCTGTACGGTGATAGCTATTTATTTATGCTTAATATATGAGTAGCTTATTATGCAATATGTTTTTCACAACTGTTTCTTCTAACTTTTTATGGGAAGTGGTTTATCTCCATTGAATTTTTTTCTCATAACAGTTGAATGATCTTTATTACCAATTGTTATTTGAAATTTTAGATCACATAACAGAAAGATTACATCCTGGGTTAGTGTAGAATTAGATATTTCTGTTTATTAGAATATAATTGCAGGTTATTAGATTAGAATTAGAATAAAAGCATTTCATTTAGGAACTTTTAGAAAGGAAATATCAATTCTCAACACACACACACACACATATTGGGTAACTGGTCCCATATCCCCAGTCGGACCCACTATATTAAATGGAAAAGGAGCTGCTAACCAAGGTCTGGACCGGGTGGGTATCCCCCTTGTTGTAGACCCGATTTTTGGGGCTTCAACAGGACCCATGGGTTATAATAGAAATAATGCAACCGAGTTGAAGGAACTAGAAGAAGGAATAATAATTATGCAAGATCAAGGCTACACCAAGCTCATGGTGGAAGGAGAATCAAATATAGCCATAAATATGATCCGCAAAATTCTTTATGGCACTCACATGAAAATTTTCCCCCAAAACTAAAGGTTGGAAAACCTCCTATATCAAGTTTCCTACCTTATTAATTCCATCCCCCTCATCATTCATAGCCACATTCATAGGTGAGGAAACAAGATAGTAGATAAGCTTCATAATGAAGAATTATCTTCTAAAGCCACTCCAATATATACCCTATAGAACTCCTTCATTGATTCTCACATCCAATAAGAGTGGTAAAAAATAGCCCAACAGAAATCAAACCCCCTAGATGGGGTGCTTGAAAAGTGTAAGGTAGGAGGTGTGTTGTTGCCATCCTACCAACCCACACAAATGTAGGATGTGGAAACATGACAACATAATGATTCAATTCATGCCATGTAAAATTCATGGGACATATTTATATCCCTAGAACTAGTGATTTGGTTTGTCATTTCCTATAGAGTGTACAAGGCTATGTTTATGGACGAGAATACATGAGATCCACAAAGTTTTATTGTAGGTTGTACCAAATCCTTGAATAAGTAAACTAAGCTACACCTCTTCTCCTATTTGTCTTGCTACTGGCACTAAAGGGTGAGAAATTGATATAAAACCTTGGCCTTAAAGAGGAAAACCCATCAGTGTGCATGTTCAAGAGCATAGGTTGGGAGTATTGTATTCATAATGAAAGCCCACAATAATTCTAGAGTGGTGCATTTTATTTTGGAGTAGGAAGTTTCGTCCTCATAAAATCATGATTAGGTTTAATAGGGAATTATATGGAAATGTTTGAGAACATTTTAGGTGTAGAAGCAGGAATTGTAGGCAGGAATTGTTGGTTAAGCCAATTTATTTCCCTTTCCATCCATGTGGCTCTTCCTCACTCCAATATTTTTGAGAATATTCATGTTGTATGCACCAATATATTGGAGAAGCTACCATACCATTTAACTTTTCTAAATGATTTGGTCATATTAGGATTTCCTTGCAAGTTTTCTCCACGAGACAATAGAGAAAGTTGGAAAAGGGCCATTTTTTCATGAGTAATTCTATTGATTTTCTTGTGGTGTAATATTTTTTTATCATTATCCCAAGAAGTTCTTGGTATAGGATTTATTCATAACGTAAATAAGGCTCCAATTTCACATTTAAGCCTCATGCTCTCCAATATTATAATCTCACTCAAAATTCCAATGTAAAACTACTAGTTAGACATGTTTCATAGGGTAATGCCATATTAACAATAACAAAGGAACTCAAAATTGCAAGTGAGAGCTTAAAATTTGATAGCCAAATTCAAGGAGCTTATCCCCCAACTCATTTAGGAGAAAATCACCTAGAAAAAGAGGCAATTAGCAAATTAGTGACACACCCTCAGAGGCATAGAATTAATAGTAGATGTAGCAAAGTAGGCTCTATATTTCGAGCATACCATAGGTAGACATATAATGAAATTTAAGGTTTCTCTTGACGAGATTACTTCTAGAAAAAAATTAAATCGAGGGCATTATCATAATTCTAAATCAAATGAAAAGGTAGAAGCTTGCGATAGATGGAAGGATGAGGTGTCTTGAGAAGCATATCCAAATTAATACAAATACTGGTTGCTCCCCAAATAACAGCAAGGACTCCATTCCATTTGAAGCTTTTGACTTGGATAAATCTATCTAAATTTTTTTTTGTTACTTTGTTTTTAACACTTTTATGGTTCCATTTTGTAATTTTCTATTTCAAAATGAGTTTGCTAGGGCCAACAACTATTGTTCACATTTTAGTTTTTAGGACCCCAAGAATCACCCCATCATTTACAATTTTTAAGCAATTGAATTTTTGCATAAATTTTGGTTTCCCTAATGGAAAACCACACTTTGATTTGAGGAAATGAAAAAATTGTCTTAACACACATAATAATAATAATGATTCAAATGATTAGAGAAAACAATATGGCTCACAATCTTCTAAAGTCTCAAATATTTGAAGAATTCATAGTAACTTAGCAAGGGTACAAAATATTTTGGAAGAAATTGTAGCACCCATTTTATCCCATGTTAGGGGAAATGGAAACAAACTTGCATAAAAATTAGCTAATTAATGGTTCAACTTTAAAATTGATACCTTGTACTGAAGTTTGACTCATGACATTCCAAACTCTCTAAGAAGTATATGTCAAGAGATTTCAAATTAGGATCTCATCCCCCACTATTGCCGCCTAAGTGTGGGATCTATGCCACATTCTAGATAAGCTACAAAATTTGGATATAAAAATTTTGAGACTTGGAAAAGAATAGGTATGTGTCACCTTCACTACATCTAAGGAATGCAAGGACTCATATCACTAATTTAGGTGGACTCTCTAGATACATGATGATGTGAGCCTACATTTCTAATAAATTTCCATTTTCTTTGGACATCTATTCTTTGATCACCAAGTATTTGAATTTCTAGGTGTTTATTTTGTACATACTTGGATGGGGTCTTGAGCCTTTGTGTCATATCATCTTTCTCCTTCTTATTCTTCTTCTTGATGTGCATAATTGAGAGTAGAATCCTCCTCATCAACTACAACATTAATGCAATCTTTAACCCTCATTTTCCTATTGTTGAATCATTTGAATCCTTTGCTCCTAACTCAAAATCTAGGGAATATACCCTCATATGCATACAAAATTCCCAAGGTATTTATTATTTATTGTGATAGAAAATTTATTCCCAAATACCTTGAAATGTTTACATATGTTGATCTTCCCTTCTACAACTCATAATGGTCCTATCATTATTATGCCTCCTTTGTGTTATGGTCTTAGAAGGTGTGTGCAACCTTCCCCTCATCCATTATTTATTTTTCCATGTCTATAATGGTTATTTTCTCTTAAACCACTCCATTCTTATATGGTGGTCATGTTACTGAGTATTTCCTCCTTATGCTTGATTCCTTTACATTTTTATCCATAGTTGACAATGACTTTAGTTGCCTCTAGCACTTCTTATACTTCATACCCATACACATAAAAGTCGTTTAAAAATTAATACATAATTATACAATTCGTATTTGCTTTATTTTCATATGTTTATTAACATTTGCAACAATTTTTAAGTAAAATGAAAATTACTTACTATGTTCAAATAAAATTATATTAGTGTATTTAAAATCATTATACTATTATATTTAATGACTAAAAAAGTTATTTAGTGAGAAATAATTAAAACTTATCTTATTTTAGGAAAAATTATAAACTATTTAAAAATAAAATAAAAACATAGAAATTTTCAAAATTCTATTAAGATGAATAAGATGAATTCTCCTACATGTGAGATCTCAAGCATTTAAACCTGATTTTATTCTTGTTTTCAACTTGAGCCTTAAATACTCTAGAATTGTTGAGATTCCTTAAATTAAATTTGGAGAAAATCTCATGAATATGACAACAATAGGATTTGTTGCTAAATTGACTCCATGTAATCCTTATGTGGAGTTATTGCTTCCTATTTTGTTGTGATTAAATTTATGATTCAATTTCTACTCTCAACTATAAAATGTAAGCTTGTAAAGGCAAATATGCATGAGGGATGTGAGATGAGTGGAAGAGAAGTGCAGCTGAGTAATTCTGCTGTTGTATTCTTCTGTTGATGAATGAGATTGTCGATGCCTCTGTTTGGTGGATGTAGCCTAGATTGGTTGGGTGAACCATGTTAAATCTTCTTGTCTTCTTTGTTTATGATATGTGGATTTGATTGTTTATTTAGTTTCCGCTCTGTTTTGCTCGTACAATTGGTATTAGAGCATTCAGGTTTTTTAATAGATAGATTTAAGATCGATATGCTGCCTGCAAAATCAATTGGAGAGTCACGACCTATCTAATTCTCATACACTGGTCTTGTCTACCTGTTGAGAGCCGCTGCCTCCCTAGTGAAGTGCTTGTTTAAATACCACGGTATTTTTTTGAAGGGGGTCGAAGATCTTCTATGTGAAATTGCTATTGTGTCGAAGACTGTTGAGCAGCACCATGAACTGTGGTTAATGTGGTTGTGTAAGCTGCTTCTTGGTATAAGTTGTTGTGGAAGACCATGAGATAGATCTGCAGCGTGCCCAAGGCTTCGTGCGACCAAGGTTGTATCGTGAGCTAGTTATTAGTCAGTTCAAAACGGTGAGCTGTGAATGCTGAGGTTGAACAGCGCCATAAGCGCGTGAGATGGAGGGCGTATGTATGTGCATAATTTATATGCCGAGTTTATTTGCCGGTGGAGAGTCGATAAGATCAGATCGACATCTCCATGTTTTGAATTTTCTGCAGTGGAAGAAAACCAGAACTTCATTGTGTAATGCGTAAGTGTTGTGAGCCCTGCATTTAGAGCTGAAGATTGGGCCCAAGGATCAGAACAGCATGGATTATATGAACTGTTGTGAATGCCAAAGTCCAAGATCCATTTGGGTGCATTGAACTGTGAGTTGGTATGTATGTATGAACGTAGGTCGACGTTGATAGAAGGTGCATGATTGCCATTTCAATCAATTTGTATATTGAAAATGCCATTGTACTTCAAATGCCATAGTTAAGAAGTCAACTTTAAATGGTGACAATATATCGATTTATATATATTGAATGCCATTATAATTGAATGTCATTATATATTGAATGTCATTATATGTTAAAATGCCTTTAGTATTCATTTAAATCGATTGATTGTAATATCGATTTAAATGAGGTTGGTAAGGATTGTGATATCGATATTAAATATCAAGTTATTATAATATGTCATTAGATTGGGCCTAGAGCCTAGGGCATAGGGCATTTTTTTTTATAAAGGGAATTTTTGATCAAAATTATTAATTTTGATTAAAATAAAAATCCTCATTTATTAAGATTTGCAATTGGAGATTTTTTGACACAAGCTACTCAAAATGGCAAAAACACAAAGTGCTCGATTTGAGATCGAGAAGTTCAATGGGAAAAAAAAACTTCGAGATCTGGAAAGTGAAAATGCACGATCTACTCATACAACAAGGTGTGGTGAAGGCACTTTTGGGAAAATCCAAACAACCTTTTTCCATGACACATGATGAATGGAGTGACATGGATGATAGAGCACTGAGTGGCATACAGTTGTGTTTGGCAGATGATGTTTTGTTTAACATCGTGTCAGAGAAAACTGTTGTTGGTTTGTGGACAAAGCTTGAAAAGCTGTACATGACAAAATCCTTAACCAATAGGATTCTTCTAAAGAGACAGTTGTACAGCTTGCGCATGAAGGAAGGTACATCAATTACTTATCATTTGAATACCTTTAATACTCTCTTGGTTCAATTAGAAAGTATAAAAGTAAAATTTGAATCAGAATATAAAGCTGTGACTTTATTAAACAATCAAATCCACACAGCGGAAACTAAATAAACAATCAAATCCACATAGCTTAAACAAAAAAGACAAGAAGATTTAACATGGTTCACCCAACCAATCTGGGCTACGTCCACCAAACAGATGCATCGGAAATCTCATTCATCAACAGAAGAATACACTAGCATAATTACTCATCTGCACTTATCTTCCACTCACCTCACATCCCTCATGCATATTTGCCTCTACGAGCTTAGATTTTATCGCTGGGAGTAGAAACTGAATCATAAATTCAATGACAACAAAATAGGATGCAATAACTCCACATCAGGATTACATGGAGTCAATTTAGCAACAAATATTATTATTGTCATATTCATGATATTTTCTCCAAATTTAATTTAAGAAATCTCAACAAAAATTAGTCACTATTCTAGCTTCTCTTTAAAGAAAATTATCCAAGTAACACTATTAAAATCATCAATCAATAAAATAAAGTACATTTATCCTATTGGGATATGTATTCTTTTAGGACCATAAATATCTATATGAACTAGCTCCGAAGGTTTAGAAAAGAGAACTCCTCAAGTTTTAAACTGTGGACATATATGTTTCCTAAATTCATAATAAAAAAATTGACTCTGGAATCATCAAATACACCCACATTATTGTGAGTGCTTACAAGCTTTTCATTTTTTTCCTTTTCGCATCACGAAAATTTACATCATAACCGTTTTCACATATTTGGATTACGGTCAATAGGTTGTGCTTGATGCCATGTACATACATAAAATTGCATGCCTTAGTATTTTCGTCGAGGCTAATTTTTTACGAAAGTGACACTGTCTTTACTTTTCTCTATTAAAATCAAGAGATTTCTATTGTCTCCACTTATATACTTATAGCAACCATTATCTACATCCCATTTTCCTTCATATGCATGTGCGGATATAGCAAGTCCACAGTCCTATGATTTCTCAATCTTTTGTTCCCACCTCTTCATGTCCCTTAGATGTACTGAATATTCCCTTCATGTCCCTTTGATGTACTGATTATTCATAGCTGTGTTATATAGATGGACAGGAAAAAATCATTTTGCATTCATTTTCCTTGCGCCCAAAGTTATTAAATTTTGAAAACTTCCTTCTAAAGAGTCGTACAACTAACCTTCCCTTCTAGGTCTGAGGTACTGTCCACCTTTTACTCTCATTCAGCAAGTGGAGAAAATGAATTTTAGTCCCATCGAATGAATTTCTAGACCTAATATTCTAATAGTATCTAGATCTGAAATTTTATCTCTTTTAGCTTTGAAATTTCTACTATTAATGGCTTTATGTCCAAAACCATGACATGAACAACAATGGCCATATAACAACTTCAGATACCTAAATTTTGACTATCGATGAGCTTGAGCATTTTTGTTTATACCTTCGTTTCCTCATTGGTTAATTTACATTTATGTAGGGGAAAACATTTAAAAACTTAACATGTTTTGTTTATAAGTGATTTCCCGATTTGTCCTTTGTTTATCATCACCAACTTTTCCTTGAAATTTATTTTCACAACTTTAAAGACCTTCGAATCGTGTGGACCGAGTTCTTGTCTTTACTTTAAAATATTTTAATGGATCGGGGTATCCTAGGCAATTTTTTTTTTTTTTTAATCTTTGACTGCTCAAAATGTGAGATAGCTTCTTTGTTCTTTAAAAAAAGTTTTGTCCAATTCCACCTCAAAGATTTCTCTAGAGTTATAATTTTTGCTTCTAAAGTGTGGTAGTACTATTAGTATTTCATGATCAAATTATTCATCAAGTATTTTTTCATTTTCACTTTTTCAACTTTGAGTTTTAGAGACATAATTCTTCTTTATATGATTCTAAATTTTTTTTCTAGTATTTTTTTATCAACTTTTATTTCAAAATTGTATTCTCATCTTCTAGTTTATTATAATTTTTTTGATCTTCTTCTAATTGTTGTGATATAATTTCTTTTCTCTTAATAGCTTCTTCAAGTATTTTTAGTTGATAATTTTTTTTTCCATTATTATAGTTGTACATACCTCCCTCAACCCTCCTTCACCTCACAGTAACTAATTTTTAGTACCTTGTTCTTCTTCTTGCCCTTCCTTTAGTTGATCAAGAGCAATGATGATCTCTCCTTAACGATGGACTATGCCTTCTTCTTCCTTTAGTTCTAATTCATATTCTAAATACCCTTCTCTACTTTCTCATGGAGAAAAATTGTCCTCTCTGAAGTAGAGATGCATTTGGATAAAGTCTTTTTTTCATTTTCACTTCCTCAACTTTGAGTTTTAGAGACATAATTCCTCTTTATATGATTCTACATTTTTTTTCTAGTATTTCTTGATCAAATCTTATTTCAAAATTGTATTCTCATCTTCTAGCTCATTATAATCCTTTCAATATTCTTCTAATTGTTGTGATATAATTTCTTTTCTCTTAATAGCTTCTTCAAGTATTTCTAGTTGATAAAAAAAAATCATTATTATAGTTGTACATACCTCCCTCAAATCTCCCTCACCTGAACTACTCTTTTAGTACCTTGTTCTTCTTCGTGCCCTTCCTTTAGCTCATCAAGAGCAATGATGATCTCTCCATAAAGATGGACTATGCCTTCTTCTTTTTCCTTTAGTTCTTATTCATCTTCTAAAGAACCTTCTCTACTTTCTTATGGAGCAAAATTGTCCTCTTTGAAGTAGAGATGCATTTGGAAGGACGCTTCTCATATTTTTTGAACTTTGATCCTTTTCCTTTCCTAGATTCTCCTTATATGGACACTTGGAGGAAAAATTCCCAAATCTTAGATAGTCAAAGCATCTAAATGGTAACCTCCACTTATAGTTACCTAAACCCCATTTTATCTTTCTAGGAAATTGAGCCAATTCTTGAGCAGATTCATATCTAGAACACTATTGGTAATATTTTATTCCTTAGTATTCTTTGACACTTAAAATTTTACCTCTTTAGGCTGAACCATCTCTTCTTCTATTCTCATCTCATAGGTTTTGGGGGTTCCTTGTAGCTAATGAATTATGAGAGACTTCAATTTTTCCATCTCTTGGATGGATAAGATTTTAGCATTGAATATTATAGAAAAATATTTCAATACCTTTTGTAAAACCACATCATTGTATTCTCATCTCTTTTCTTCTTCACTCATTCCTAAGAATTTGAACCTCATTGAGAAGGCTTGAAGCTTGGATTTCTTAACTTTCTCATCTCCTTCATAACTATTCCTAAGAGTATCCTATACATCCATGGTTGACTTATAATGCATTACTTTTACTAGTTTAGATGGATTAAGACCAAATATAATGGAATTATTGGCATTTGCACTCTTCACTTAATAGGTCAACTTTAAGTAAAAAAAAAAAATTGTTTAGATCAAGTCAACATTCACATAAGGGTTGGAGTTCACATGAGTCATAGGGGAGATGGGACTTATGAGGGAAAAGTAATCACATAAAAAAGACTCATTATATCATTACATAGAGGCGAGATGAGGCTTAAGAGAGAAAGGTGATAACATAAAAAAAGACTCATTTTCTCATTACTTTAAACATTTCCCCTACCATTAATGTAACAAGTGACACACTTTTATGTTTATTTTGGGATATTTATATAAATTGGTAAAATTGAAATGTAAAATTCATATAAAAAAGTATATACTTATAAATATACATTATATTCAAATAAATAAATTTCTATAATAGATAAAAATATCAAATTTTAAAAAAGCATTTCAAATAATGTGGAAAAATCTTGTACCATACCAATTTGACATCATTCATTCTATTGTAAAATATACCTCTCTTGACTCTAAATATTTAAAACAATATTGAGAGTGATATTATGTTATCCACTCCTAATAGTGGAGGCATTCATTAAAAGAATGTTGCATATATAATAAAATCCATGTACTTCATATTTATGAGACATAAATAAACAAAAATATGGGAAATAAAACATTATAGTTATATAGGATTAAGATATTAATGTACACAAATTTGTTTATCGTATTTGGCAAGAAATTTTCTATAGGTCTATTATCAAATATGTGAATTTATTTATTTTAAAATTCACTTTAATTAAAGTTAATTATTAAGATGAAGAGTGAATGAATAGTCTTTTATTAGTGAGTTGATTCATTTCTAATAAAATGGAAAGTATTTGCAAGAGTGATTTAGATGTAATAGTTATTATAGATTTGGATTTAATGTCAATTTTCAATTTCATTGAGAAATACACTTATGGAGATTTGGTCATCAACTAAATGTAATAAAATTTATTTCATTTTCATGAATTTAAATGTAATTTGTAATAAACAATAAATATCTAAGTAATAGAAATAAGTGGTTTTCATTTTTATAATAATTAAATGAATCTAGATTAATGTTTTTAAGAGTTTAACTATTTTTAATATATATTAAATAAAATATTATCATTTGAATCAATTTTCATTTAATTATTAATGATTTTATCTCATTTCATTGAATAAAGTTATTTAATTAAAATTTTACACAATTAGCTAGCAATACTTATTAATTTTGAACTTGTTAATTAATAATATTTTCTATAAAGTAATTTAAATGTTATAAAACAATCGAGTTCCATTTTAATTAATTAATGGTTAATAAAGTTTCCAAAAAATTGCAAATATATATATGAAATTGAAAAAATAATTCTCTAATAAAGGACAAAGTGTGTGTGGAAGAAAACATAAATAATGGTGGACACTAACAACCTGTTTTTATTTACATTTTGTTTCTATCCATTTTTTATGAAAATACTTAGTTAAATTATGGTAGGTAGTAATTGATGATAAATATGTAGAAAACATAAATAATGGTGGACACTAACAACCTGTTTTTATTTACATTTTGTTTCTATCCATTTTTTATGAAAATACTTAGTTAAATTATGGTAGGTAGTAATTGATGATAAATATGTTATTCTGAAAATACTTTATTAAATTGTGGTGGGTATAAATTGATAGTAAATATGTTATTTAAATTATTATGATCTATATTCAAGGATTTTAAAATTTAGTGTTTTACTGTAAAGCTTCCCAATGAAAACTTTATGTGTCATGGCATAAATATTGCAACTAAAATTATAGTGATAAAAATGGATTGTGAAAAAGTTGCAATAACAATCATTACATAATGATACATATAAAAAAAATTGAAGTTTAATTAAAAATAATAAAATTCAATCCATAATGTTAAATTATAGATTATAGAGAATTGCACTTTGCTAGATATAAAAACATAAAGAAAAAAACCTTTCAATACAACATTGAAATTTTGTATACAATTTGTAATTTTGTAAATAAATTGTCTTCCGAAAATTACTTATTATGAAAAAAGTAGAAGTGAAAGCTATTTGAGAATTTAACAGAAATACATGCTATGAGTGTTGGAGTTATCACATTGAAAATCACGAACAACATACACGGCCAAAAAAAAAAACCGGACACGAGAAGAAGACACGGGAGTTTCGTGGTTCACCCCAAACCCTCACAGGCTCGTCCACAACATAGGCATCGGCAGTCTTTATTAATCAAAACAGGAGATTACATTATTCACACACCCTCACTCCATTGCAAACAATCCGTATGGATACCTGTTATATAGCAGAGAGAATCAAACTGCCTCATAAATCCTCTCAACACAAATTTAGGATGCATTAACTCAACAAACTGGAGCTAATCTAGGAACTAATTCCTAATTTTTGTCACCTACTGAGATTTTTCCTATTTTACTAAAACAGAAAATCTCTCAACAATCTCCTGCTCAACAACAATTAGCACGATGCCCTGTTCTTTATTATTTTATCTTTTCTGCAAGCCAAGAGAAGCCAACCACCAACGCAGCTTCTCCAACAAAACTGGTTTCGTGAACATGTCTGCACAGTTTTCCTTTGTATGCACCTTTTCAAGAGAGACTCCCCTTTCAGTAATAACCTGTCTTACAAAATGGTACTTAATTGGAATATGCTTTGATTTACTATGATAGGCCGGATTCTTAGCCAAATGTATTGCACTTTGACTATCACAAAGTAACTTGATGTTGTCCTGTAACCTACCAAACTCACCAAGCAAACCTTTCAGCCAAACCGCTTCTTTGCAAGCATGAGAAGCAGCAATGTATTCTGCTTCAGTAGTGGATAAAGCAACAATGTTCTGTAGCTTTGACATCCAGCTGATAGCTCCACCTGCAAGAGTAAAGACGTACCCTGAAGTTGACCTTCTCTTATCCAAATCACCTGCAAAATCGGAATCAACATATCCACAAACAAATTCACTACTCTTATTGTAAGTAATACAATAACTACTTGTGCCTCTCAAATACCGAAGCACCCATTTCACTGCTGACCAGTGTTCTTTACCCGGATTTGCCATGTACCTGCTGACAACCCCAACTGCATGTGAAATATCTGGTCGAGTACAAACCATCGCATACATCAAACATCCTACTACATTGGCATATGGAATTAGAGACATATAATCCTTTTCTTCATCTGTATTAGGACATAAACTGGAAGAAAGCTTAAAATGGGAAGCGAAAGGGACTGACACAGGCTTCACATTATTCATACCAAATCTCAAAAGTATCTTCTCAACATACTTCTGTTGTGATAGCCACAGCTTACCATTACTCCTGTCTCTGAAAATCTCCATGCCCAAAATCTGTCTTGTTGCTCCTAGATCTTTCATATCGAATGTCCTTGCCATCTGAGTCTTCAACCTGTTGATTTCATCAATGCTTTTTCTTGCTAAAAGCATATCGTCAACATACAACACTAAGATAATGAACATGCCATTTTTCAATTGCTTGAAATACACACAATGATCATATTCACTTCTAACATATTTCTGACTCAACATGAAAAAATCAAACTTCTTATACCACTGCCGAGGCGAATGCTTCAGGCCATATAATGACTTCTTGAGCCTGCAGACAAATTTCTCATTGCGATGCTGAACAAACCCTTCCGGTTGTTCCATATAAATTTCCTCATCTAGATCTCCATGTAGAAAAGCAGTCTTAACATCTAGTTGTTGTAACTCTAAATCAAACAAAGCAACTAAAGCTAACACAATTCTAATTGAAACAATTTTAACCACTGGTGAAAAAATCTCATGAAAGTCAATACCGGCTTTCTGAGAAAACCCTTTTGCAACTAGTCGCGCTTTGTACCTGTCCTCCGTATCATTCACACCCCGTTTCAGCTTGAAAACCCATTTACACCCCACAGTTTTCCTGTCTTTCGGAAGCTCAACCAGATCCCATGTGCCGTTCTTACTCAAGGCCATCATTTCGTCCTTCATGGTTGCTTTCCACTTGTCACTATTCGAACCTTCTATTGCTTCCTGATAGCACAGAGGTTCATTGTCATTAGCGGTCAAAGCAACTGAAGTAACATAATCATCATACCTTCTCGGTGGTCGTTTGATTCTTGTCGACCTCCTTAAGGATGTTTCTGGTGCTTCCTCGATTGGCTGACTACCACCTGTAGGGACTTCTTGCCGACCAGTATCTGAGACCTGTTCATGATCTAAACCTGAACCCTGTTTATGTTCTGATTCTGAAACCTGTTCATGACTAGTATCTGAACTATGGTCATCATGACTATCATTAGAAGTGCTGTCAAACTGAATGTGCTGAAAATCAAATACATCATCCTGTTTCAATCTATTATCTACATCTAACTGTACAAGAGAGGATTCATTAAACTTTACATCTCTGTTGATGATGATTTTGCAGGTAGTAGGATCCCACAATCTATATCCCTTTGTTCCAACACCATACCCAACAAAGATATACCTTTTAGACTTTGGATCTAATTTAGTTCGCTGATGTTTAGGCACTAGAGCATATGCATCACAACCAAACACTATGAGTTTAGAATAGTCACAAGGGTGTCCTTTCCATACCTCTTGCAGAATGTTACAGTCTATGGCCGTCGATGGAGATTGGTTTATCACATAACAAGTTGTTGCCACTGCTTCCGTCCACAACTCCTTCTGCAAACCAGCGTTACTCAGCATACTCCTTGCTCTCTCTAGAAGAGTCCTGTTCATGCGTTTAGCAACTCCATTTTGCTGAGGAGTATAAACCGTGGTCTTATGTCTCTCGATCCCTGCATCCTTGCAATAGCTGTCAAACTCCTTGGAAGTAAACTCACCACCATTGTCAGTTCTTAAACACTTTATTGTTCTACCAGTGCTGTTTTCTACCAATGCTCTAAACTGCTTGAAAATTGTAAAAACATCAGACTTCTTTTTCATCATGTAAACCCACACCTTCCTAGAAAAGTCATCAATGAACGACACAAAATATGACGAGCCACCATATGACGCTGTAGGGGCTGGACCCCAAACATCTGAATGAATATAATCAAGTATCCCTTTACTAGTATGTTTTCCTGTTTTAAATTTTTGTTTACTTTGTTTTCCAAACAAGCAATGCTTACAAAAATCTAACTTTCCAGACCTTAGATTAGGAAGCAACTTGCGATCAGCCAAAATTTTCAACCCTCTTTCACTCATATGCCCTAATCTTTGATGCCATAAGTGAATGGAACTACTGTCATGTTCAGACACAGTAGACACATGAACTGGCCCTGTTCTTCCTTCTAACTGAAACAGATTTCCTACTTTCTTAGCTTTCATTACTAGTAAAATACCTTTATAGATTTTCATAACTCCACCTTGAATTACAGTTTTATATCCATTCGTATCCAATGCTCCTAAAGAAATCAAATTTTTTCTTAAGTCTAGAACATGTCTTACATCTGTTAACAATTTAGTTGTGCCATCAAACATTTGCAGTTGTATGCTTCCTATCCCAACAATATTAGATGTGACATCATTACCCATGTACATGACTCCATCATTAACTGATCTATATGTCTTAAACCATTCTCTATGAATACACATGTGGTTTGATGCACCGGAATCTAACAACCAATGTTGACCATGATTTGACATATTAACAGACAACACTTCGTCGCTCATACCTGAACCAGATGCTGAACCTGTATCTGTCACATTTGCCTCCTTCTTCTCTGTCGAAGAGTCTCCTTTCTTCTCTGTTTGCTGTCTCTTCCAGCAGTCTTTCTTCAAGTGCCCCGATTTGCCACAAAACCAGCACTTCACTCTGCTCTTCTTCCCTTTCGACTTTGAACGCGAATCGCTGCGCTTACCAGAGCGTCTTTCTCTAGAACGACCTCTAGCCATCATTGCCTCTGATGTAGAGGTGTCAGCATTCGACCGCTTCCTGGTCTCTTCGGACACAATGGCTCCAACCACATCGTCAAACTCAAGGACAGCTGCATTACTGAAGCTTATGGAAGTAACAAAGTGATCCCACGATTCAGGCAATGTACACAATAGAGTTATTGCCTTATCCTCTGAATCAAATTTTACATCTAGACTTTGTAATTGTACCAATAGAGTATTGAAAACATTCAGATGGTCAGTAACCTAGGTACCTTCCTTCATCCGCAAACTGTATAGCTGCCGCTTCAGGAGAATCCGATTTGTCAAGGATTTCGTCATGTAGAGATTTTCAAGCTTGATCCACAAGCCTGTGGCGGTCTTCTCTGACACAATGTTGAACAGAACATCATCTGCCAGACATAACCGAATTGCGCTCAGAGCTCTGTTATCCAACTCATCCCATTCATCCTCCGTCATGGAAGAAGGCCTTTTGCTCCTCCCCAACAGCGCTTTCGCCACGCCTTGTTGAATCAGCATATCGTGCATCTTAAGCTTCCAGATCTCGAAGTTGTTTTTGTCGTTGAACTTCTCAATTTGAAACCGGGCATTTTGAGTTTTCGCCATCTTGTATCAGCAAAAAAACACAATAATCTCCAAAAAAACCAACTTTTAAATAAAGTTATTCTCAAAACACTGCCTATGCCTTTAAAAAAAACTACCCTTCACCTTCCTTTAAAGTGCCTCTCACTTCCTTTAAAAAAAAAAAATTGCCCTTGCCTTATAATATCATGGCATATTACAACTTAAGTAAACCCCATTTAAATCGATTATTAAAAATATCGATTTTAAACATAATATAAATGGATTTATATTATCAAATCGATTATTGTTTAAAACCAACACTCAAATCGATTAATCATATTATTATGCCCCCCTATCGATTATGTATATCGATTTATTTGGCACTTCATATAAATCTCCTTTAAAAAATGATTTATTTGGCACTGCATTACTCAAGTCGTAAAACAAATCGCTCCACTTCAAATCGATTTAAAAAAACTTCAAATAATCTTCAAAATCGATTTATGAAACAACACTTTTAAAAAAAATGGCATACGTTCCATTTCAAAACCGTTCAAAACGTTCAAAACCCATTTCAAACGTTCCAAACGATGTGACTTTTAAACCCATTACAAAATCGATGCAAGATTTAATTGGTCGATACAAGATTTTTATAACGTGGACCATACCTCCGACACCAGCATGCGCTTAATCGAAAAACAATCCTCTCCATTCGGTTTTCAGCGCACAGAGTCAAGATTTATAAATGGCGTTCAAAGGCATAAACCAGGACTGCATATCGACAGCGGAAAAACATTAAATTTCAACGCTGTCAACGTCGTTGCTCTTCTGAACACTGGCACTCGATTTGAATGAACCGCAACATGCCGTTGCCTGAGCGCAGCACCGCCAAGCTCAGTTCTCGGCTCACAACTTGGCACTCACAGCAGATCCACTCAACCTCCATGGCGTTAGAAGATGCTCCACGCTCACATAACACAGTGAACACTTATGCACAGAGCCTAGCTCTGCAGTCACTAACACGCAGGCTCAGAGCTCCACTAGCAATTCAAACACAGCTAGCGCTCAACTGCGCCATGCCTCCAACTTGCTCTGATACCACTTGTTGGAGTTATCACAGCGGAAATCACCAAATAACTTATACACAGCAAAAAAAAAAACCATACACAGAAGAAGACACAGAGTTTAACGTGGTTCACCCAAACCTCCTGGGCTACGTCCACACAACATAGGCATCGGCAGTCTTTATTAATCAAAACAGGAGATTACATAATTCACACACCCACACTCTATTCCAACAATCCGTATGGATACCTGTTATATAGCAAAGAGAATCTAATAGCCTCATAAACCTCTCACATCAAATTTAGGATGCATTAAATCCCTCCCAACAAACTGGAGCTAATCTAGGAACTAATTCCTAATTTTTGTCACCTACTGAGATTTTTCCTATTTTATTTAAAACAGAAAATCTCAACAATGAGCTATGTTTTTGGTCATTGAAGGAAAATTAGGAACATTTCCATCTCTTTCTTGTGATTGTATGATTTGTTGCACTTGGGATGCCGCTAGATGTGCATAATTTATGGGGGCAACTGCACATACAAATCAAATATAGAAAAATCAAATCATATATATGTTAAATAGTTAAAAGAGAGTAAATATAAAATATGATTATGATTTTATAAGAAGGCAAGCATCTTAACCTGAAGAGATTGTTGCTGAACTTCTTTGATACCTACAATCAAACAAATACAATTTAAAAAATATAATAAAAAAACATATAAATTGATTTTAAATATAAAATATCAAAGACTATTTTTAAAGATCGATTCTTACACATAAGATAAAGCATGGATTAGGCTTTGAATTTCATCCAAAGTGAAGTCATTTTCATCCAGCAATACATTGTAATGAGTTGGTTTTGAAGTTCCCTACAACACAATTTATTATTTATAGAAATGTGAATTATATATTAAAAAGATCTCTATATATCTTAATATGGAATTAAAATACATATGAAATACTTACAATCCTCCCATTACGAAGACATAACTTGAAATTTTCTTTTTTTTAAAACATATATATATTAAAGGGAGTAAAAAAACTCTATTTTTGGGTCATATTTTTAGTTACATGGTTTTTTGGTTGGAATGCTAAGTTTGAAGTCATATCTACATCTAGTTATTAGATGTTCTTTATTTTTTTGGGCATACTTTATTTTTTTTGTCTGAAATTCAAGGGATTTATAGGCTGTTACCTGGATTTATGCTTTCTTAAGAAATTTGATCTGGAGAGTTAAGATTAATTTAGTTAATTTAAGCATTCTGCATGAATACCATGAGTCAATATCATGGATTATCAATACCATGGGTCATTTTTATTTTTATTTTATTTATTAATTTTAAATTTATTTTATTTTGACCTAGTTAAAATGTACATTACAACTCTACAAAGGGTCTAGAGGATCAAATTTGATGGTGATAATTAAGATCAATTTACATTAATTTAAAAATTTCACATGAATACCATGGGTCAATACCATGGGTTATCAATACCATAAGTCACTTTTACTTTTATTTTTATTTATTTTCTATAGGGGTATTTTTAATTTTATTTTATTTTAACTGAGTGAAAAAGTACATTACACTACACTACGCATGCACTAGAGTCTAGAGGATCAAACATCTTTTCACTTTAAGAGAGATTTAAACATTTGACATGAATGCCATGGGTCAATACCACGGGTTATGAATACCATAGGCCATTTTTATTTGTAGGGGTCTCTTTTATTTTTATTTTATTTTGACTGAGTTAAAATGTACATTACAACTGTACTAAAGGTCTAGAGGATCAAATGTCTTTTCACTTTAAAATAGGTTTGCATTCCACATCAATACCATGGGCCAATACTATTGGTTATCAATACCATAGACCACTTTTATTTTTATTTTTATTTATTTTTTATAGGGGTATTTTTATTTTTATTTTATTTTGTCTAAGTTACAATGTACATTACAAATTTACTAAGGGTTTATATAATCAAATGTCTTTTCACTAAAAGAGGTTTGCATATCAAGAAATTTGATCCTCGGCTAATACCATGGGTTATCAATACCATAGGTTATTTTTATTTTTATTTTTATTTATTTTTTAATCAAAAGTGTAATCTAATTATTAGATGTTAGAAATAATCAAAAGTTTAATCCAATTATTAGATGTTAAAAATAATCAAAAGTGTAAATAATTAAAAGTGTAATCTAATTATTACATGCTATTTAATTTTTTGGGGCGTATACATCTAATTCTTAAACAATTCTTTATTTTTTGGGGCATATATGTCTAGTTATTAAACATTCTTTATTTTTTGGGGCATACTTTATTTTTTGGGTCATATTTTTAGTTACATGGTTTTTTTTGGTTGGAATGGTAAGTTTGAAGTCATATCTACATCTAGTTATTAGATGTTCTTTATTTTTTTGGGCATACTTTATTTTTTTGGTCTGAAATTCAAGGGACTTATAGGCTGTTACCTAGATTTATAGGCTATTACCTCCAGGATTTTTTGAATTTTAGTTTAGCAAGTGACCACCCACAAGTATTGGAACCAATGACCTATCTCATGGAAACATTCTTTATTTTTTGGGGCATACTTTATTTTTTTGGGTCATATTTTTAGTTACATGGTTTTTTTGGTTGGAATGGTAAGTTTGAAGTCATATCTACATCTAGTTATTAGATGTTCTTTATTTTTTTTTGGTATACTTTATTTTCTTGGTCTGAAATTCAAGGGACTTATAGGCTGTTACCTGGATTTATAAGTTGTTACCTCCAGGATTTTTTGAATTGTAGTTTAGCAAGTGACCACTCATGAGTATTGGAACCAATGACCTATCTTATGGAGTATCTTTGTAGTTCACCTTTCACCAAGGAACCAATGACCTATCTCATGGAGTGTTTTTGTAGTGCACTATTTCAAAATGTCTTATCAAATTATGAGAATTTTTTTTCCCATAATTTTTTGGTCTATTTGGTCCTAAATTCAAAAAATTTCTTGGAATGGTATGTTTGAGCTCCATAATCTAGTGGCCAAATTTTTTTTGAAAGAAATATTTTCTTAATGAAGGACATCTTGTGAACGATATCGCTCTGCATCGCTAGGGTTTATGCAGCTGCTCTGCATCGCTAGGGTTTATGCAGCTTCTCTGCATCGTTGATCTGCAGCGTTCCCCCACCAGCAACTATTGTCTTCATTCTCAGGTCCTCTGACTGCACGCACCTTAATGAATACCGTGGACGGAGGGGCGGGTGCGGCCCCCCCTCCTCCCAATGGTCCTTCTGCTGACTCTTCTGCAAATGCAGATTCTTTTGCCAAACACGGATCTAAACCCCAGGCGGTAAACGAAAATAATCAAGTCAACAGCACTCCTGCAGCTACAGACAAAATCGAAACTGCTGTTGACAGCTCCATGGCTGCTAAAGATAATGCCTCTGACCAGCAAGCTTCTGCAACACAGACAAAGGCATCCTCAGCTACTTGCATTCCAAGAACCACAGAAAGGACCAAAATCGATCTCCCTAGTCATAGAATCAACGGCAAAATCCAGTTTATGAGAGATCATGCGCTCATCGGAAAGTTCTTAGGTTTCTGGCCTACTAAAAAGGCCCTACAAGGATGGATCCTATCCAAATGGAAGCCAAAAGGATAGGTCACTCTGCAGCTCGGCCCTAAGGGCTTCTTTACGGCTATCTTTAACTGTTTGGAGGATCGAACTCGTATCTTCGAGGGAGGCCCATATTTTTTCAACTCAGCAGGCCTGTACCTTCGTGACTGGGTAGAGAGATTCAATCCAGACAAAGAGGATTTCACCTGGGCTCCAGTCTGGATTCGCATGTACTCTCTACCACTGGAATATTGGGATGAGGAGACCCTTAGGGATATTGGCAATGGATTGGGAGTCTTCATCAAAGCGACAGAGGAAACAAGACTTCGCAGATATACATCTTATGCCAGAATATGTGTTCAAATGCACCTGTCAAAAGCTCTCACTGATTCGGTAAGTTTATTCCATGATGATTTTGAATGGATCCAAACTATAGACTACGAGCATATTCCTTTTCGTTGCAGGAAATTCCATGAACATGGCCATTTATTCAGGGATTGCCCCTTGAATAGCCAAACAAAAACTCCAGACTCCAAGGCCAACAAAGATGCAGATGGTTTCACCAAGGTCACTAGCCGAAGAAAGCATGCAAAAAAATCCCCAGTTGATCTTGATCCTCCAAGCAAACCAACCACTCACAGTAGCTTTGAAATCCTGTCTCCTCAAAACGATCTGGTAAGCATTCCCTCTCAACCTTCTTCAACAGATCGGCCTTCCACTTCCATCTCATCTCCTCCTGATTCTTCTACTCAGATCTCTGCTTCCGATCTTGTCAAGATCCAGGCCTCCCCTCCCTCGGATGACACTATTCCAGATCCGGGCCCAAAAGTCACATCTATGGATTTCGATGCTGCTTCTGCACTCATAATCCATCAACAGCAAAGTACTGCCGACCAGAATCTCCCGATCCATATGGAAGAAGAACCAGAGAGCATAGAGTTGGGGGACCTGGACATCCTCGGTTTAGAAGCAGCCTGCCGATAGAGAAATTACAATACAATACTTCCTAGACAGATTGATAGTCTTGAAGTGGTCTTAGCCAGAGCTCAGCAACACAGATACCTTGGTATTCAAGCAGGAAGCCCCTAGGATGGCAAAAAGATACTGAAGGAATCAAAAAAGAGAGGGCGCAAAACCAATTTGCAAAGAACCATTATATTAGGAGAAATGCTTATGGACTCTGGAAGATTCCCCAAGCTGACAAAATTTTACAAAACCCTCCCCCACAGTTCCTCATGAAACTCATTTCCTGGAACGTGTGAGGGCTCAATAGTCCTGCAAAACATAGATTCCTAAAAAACATGATACAGTAAGATAAGCCTTCTCTGGTCTTTCTTCAAGAAACTAAATGTAACAGTACTGTTTTGGAAAGAATTTTAAACAAAGTCTGGTCAGGATGTCGCTCTGTCTCAGTGGATGCGTCAGGCGCTTCAGGTGGGTTAGCCATCATATGGAATCCCCAAGCTCTCGACCTTTATGATTTTCATGCCTCTCACTTCGTTATTCAGTCCACTTTCCACCTAATAGGGACGAATATCCACGGAAATCTCTCTAATGTCTACTTCCCACAGGACATTCAAAATAAATTGGATCTCCTGGAGACTCTCACAGTTCTCAACTCTGAAAGATGCTTCCCTCTCTGGATCTGTGGCGGAGATTTTAACATCATTACAGCATTGGAGGAAAAAATATGAGGAAGGACGAAGCTGGACAGTGATAGCATCAGCTTTAAAGACTTCATACACAGAAATCAGCTAATGGACTTGCGCACTTCAAATGGCCTGTACACTTGGACTAACAAAAGGAGAGGACCTCAGCACATTGCTTCCAAGTTGGATCGGTTCCTACTAACGGACAACGCAATCCACCTGGGAGGGGACTTCAATGCCTCAATCCTACCACAAGCAGGATTAGACCACTGGCCTATTATGCTTCATTGGACGCGCCCAGGATCCAAGTGCAATAGACCTTTTTGCTTTGAAGCGTTTTGGCTTTCGCATCCCAATTTCAAAGACATTGTCAAAGATGCTTGGAAATCCTTCATCCCTCCGGAAGGAGCCAAGATGTACAAATTCCAACAAAAACTAAAACACCTCAAACAGGCTCTCAAATTTTGGAACCATACCCACTTTGGCAACATCTTTGATCACCAGAAAGAGCTGGAGCAGCAAATGAAGACCCTACAACAGAGCATTATATCAGGAGGCAGGACGGAAGAATTCGCTCAACAGGAGTAGGACCTCCTATCCAAGCTCGAGGTCAGGCGGCATCAGGAAGAAATATTATGGCGTCAAAAATCAAGGATTAAATGGCTAAAGGAAGGGGAAAAGAATACCAAATTCTTCCATAGATCCACCGTTAAAAGGCGCATGCACAATAATATTGCCTTCATCAATAATCGGCAAGGGGAGCGATTGGAACAACATGAAGATATGGAAAAGGAGCTGAAAGGACACTTTCAGGACATCCTAAAAGAACCTCAAGAGTGCAGGAATCAGGCCATCCGTTCTATCACGCAGCACATCCCAAAAATTATAACTGACGATCATAACAGCAAACTTCTACAGCCAGTTTCTATGCAGGAAGTGGAAGATGCTATGACTCAATTTAAAGATGGTAAAGCACCGGGTCCGGATGGCATTACTGCCAATTTCTTTCATGTTTTTTGGGAGATGGTTAAAACAGAGGTCTGGGAGCTTGTGGAGGAATCTCGCTCGATGCACTGGCTACTCCCTTCTCTGAATGCGACCTTCATAGATCTGGTTCCAAAAACGGAGGACTCTCGCACCCCTCACAACTTCAGGCCCATTGCGCTCTGTAACATTATTTACAAGCTAATTTCAAAAGTCATAGCCAATAGGCTGAAACCTCTTCTCCCTCTCCTGATCTCGCCAGAGCAGACAGGCTATGTAGAAGGGCGCCAAATTCTGGATGGTATCATTCTATCGCATGAAGTGATACACTCACTCAAAATTCTCAAAAAACCAAGTATGATTCTAAAGTTAGATCTTTCAAAGGATTTTGATGTAAATAGGATTGAGTCCCCATACCCTAAATGCTATTAGCATTTTGGTTTCCTCTGGACTCGTTGGCTTATGAACCTTGTTACACTCTCAGCTTCTCCATTCACCGCCAGTAGTTCTCCTTCACCCAACCTTTCGCCCCTCTCCCACCGCGCTGTTCCCGACAAGGAGACCCTCCTTTCCCCTTTCCTTTTGTTCCTAAAACGGCCGGCCCTCGGGCGCCCCGCCCGCCCCTCCTTCCTTCCGCCGTCTTTCTCCCACACACCCTCAAAGGCACCTCCCTTCATCGTCCCCCATCTCTCACAAACAATTCGTAGGCGCGCACGATGTTAGGTTTTGGTGCGGTCAGCTCACGCAACCTCGTCCTTGCTCAATCTCTTTTCAGCAGCCTCGGGTACAACCGTCAATGAGGCTAAATCCCAGCTGTTCTTCTTCCATACTCCTATCCTCACTCAGTGTAATATAGCCAGAATTTTAGGCTTTCCAATAGCAGTGCTCCCTTCAAAGTATCTTGGAGCTCCCCTTGTTGGCTCCTCCATCAAACATGCTACCTGGTGCACTCTGCTTGACAAATTAGAATCCAGGCTTTCTTCTTGGACCTATCGGTCACTCAACATTGCCAGCAGAATTATCCTCATCAAATCAGTCCTCCAAGCTATGCCTATATATTTATTCTCTATACTGGCAGCCCCTAAATGGGTCCTGAAAAAAATTCACACTCTTCAAAGAAATTTCCTTTGGGGTTCCTCAGGACTCAACAAAAAATGGGCCCTGGTCAAATGGACAGAGGTCTGCCTTCCTAAGTCTGCTGGAGGGCTTGGACTGCGGGACCCCCTTCACAAAAATAACACAATGGGAGCTCACATCTGGTGGAAATGGGTTTCTAACCCTCATCCTCCTTGGGCTCGCCTCTGGCAGGCTAAATATGCTTCGGGTAGTTCACAGGCAGCTCTAATTCAGTTCAGCTCGACCACCTCTGGCTCCTTAATTTGGAATGCAGCAAGACAACACAGTGCCTTTATACAAGAGCATAGTTTTTGGGAAATCCATTCAGGTACCTTGGCAAGATTTTGGGATGACTCCTGGCAGCAAACTCCCAAACTTGCCTCTCTCTTTCATAAACCTAAGTGGCAAGCATCTATGAGAGACAATGATCAAATTTTTGTTCATCAATTCTGGCAACAAAACTCCTCACATGGTCATCAAATTTGGAGCCCAGCTGAAACTTGGCAGGCCAACTGGCAGGAGGAAACGTTTGGAGAAATAGATCAGGAACTTAAACTCAAAAAAATCAAAATCTCTGATCAACAAGATAGAGTGCGTTGGGGATACACCCCTAAAGGTATGTTTACGACAAAGGAGGCTTATCAACTGCTCTTTCTACCCAGGAAAACTATCAGGGACCAGCTTTGGGATCAGATTTGGCAACCAGGAATATGGTCCAAAGTTTCGACCTTCCTCTGGCTCTTAAGTAAAAAGAGAATCCTCACTTGGGACAACCTTCAAAAGCGAGGATTCATAGGACCTTCAAGTTGCCCAAACTGCAAACTCCAAACAGAGAAAATTACTCATCTCATGGATCTCTGTCCCCTTGCAGATCAACTTTGGGAGAGAACAGCTCTTTGCAATCGCAGAATAGGTCGAAGAAAAGGAGACATAGTTAATACTATCCGGAATTTGCCTAGGCATCCTTTCCAAATTCCTTTTCTCAACTCCCTATGGCTTCTTCTACCGGGATTTATTTACTAGATTCTCTGGAAAGAGCGCAACAATCGGATATTCAAGGATCAAAGCAGATCTCCTGATACTTTATGGACTCTCCTCAAACAATCCATTCAAGAGACTTTGGCCCTTAGATCTTGGCAGGATTTGGACATGCCGGTTTTGCCCTCAGGAACGCCTCATTTTGAGGAATTGGAATTTGTCTTTGTCCCCTCCAGTCCGGGACATTACCTCCTCCTCTAACCAGCCGGATTCTCCCTTGTCCTGGACTCCCCCTGTCACTCATCCCTACAAACTTAATTTTGATGGTGCTGCTAAGGGGAACCCAGGTCCTACAGGGTATGGTGGCATTTTCAGAGATGCAGCTGGTTCAGCTCTGTACATTTACCATGGTTCATTAGGAAAAGACACCAACAATGCTGCCGAACTTGAAGGTATGTGGCAAAGTATGTGCATTGTGGTTCAAGAAAATTTTCTCCCCCTTGAGATCGAAGGGGACTCCAGAATCCTAATTGAAGCAGCGACTCGCATCCAATCTAGGACCTCCGCAGCCAAGATTGCTTCCAGTTGGAGGCTTCTAAACAGACTGGAGCAAATTTAAGAATGGCTCAGGATCCCTCGAAGCATTATCTTCAAGAACGTTCGTCGAACAACTAACAAGGTAGCTGACAGACTAGCCAATCAAGGAGTGGATCAGGATCTACCATTCTTCTCTGGCCCTCTCAGCAGTTCAAATGATTTACAACTTCAACAAGATTGCACTCTCCTGGTGCACAAAGATCTCTCACTCCCGGATGCGGGTGGGCTTTGTGATTAATTGTGAGCAGCTGGTCAGGTGGGTTAGCACGTGGCTCACCACCACCGCCACCCAACCTCGCATGCTCATGTTTTTCAATGCCACTGTCCGGCTCTTAAATGCAGATTTATGGGAGCTCTCTCCTCGATACCTGCTCATTTCTACTTCAGCGATGGCGAGCTCTGGCGATTTCCTATGTGTTAATCCTCTCCGCGTTTGTTGCACCCCTGCTGCTGCTGAGCGTGGCTCATGCACCAGCACAGGATCTCGTTGCGTCTTAAACTGTTGCATTGATATTCTGCCGAGCTTCCATTTCTCCAATTTTGCCTCCTGTAACCTTTCGTGCCCGTTCTTTTCATCTACAAGTCGCCTGCAAGTTAATCCTGCCCTTGTTGTTCCCCCTGCCCATAAAACCATGCCTCGCCTACGCTCGAGAATGCGTTGCAGGCATGGCGGTACAATTGGGCGTGCCATCAGCAGATCCTCTCCCTCCACCTCCAATTCTTCGTCTTACTCTTCTGAATTCGGACCTGTCCATCTTCCTGCTCCACGAAGAGGTCGAGGAAGGGGTCGTAATCGTTTTAATCCCGCTGGGCACTTTCGCTTGTCTTCCAGGGCGCATTCTCACCATGCTCGTTTTCATTTCCCCTGCAGCATTAACAACACCTCTCTCCTTGAAACGGTTACCATTGACCTTCGGGCAGCCTCCTCTGAACAGGTTTCTTCGGGCCAGGTTCGCGCTACTACGGAGGCTTCACTGGAGCCCATAGCGGAGGCAGAGCACAGCAACCCTCAAGCAGATAACCGACAAAATGTTTCTTCTGGAAAAGTAGCCAACTTGGGCCTTCAGGCAAGTTCTTCTGCTCCAAATGATGGCAGTCCTGAGCGCCAGAATGACCCTCCTCCTGAAGATGAGGATCCTTACAAATTCGGCTACCTCATTGTCGAGGAAGATCCTCCCTTTGCTCAGTAACGTGTATCCAGGTTTGTGCTCCCGAGTTTTGGTTTCCGTTGGCCTGAAGGTGTTCATCTACAGTATTATGCATCTGCTTAATTCTGCTACTGTTCTTATGGTTTCTCTTTTGCTTCATGGACTGTCTCCCCTGCGTGGGAGTGATATTCTGATATATGTCCAAGTTCATGCTTTAGTCACAGGTTCTCGAAATGTCACTTTTGTTTTTGTTATGGTTCGAAATTGTAAAAATCTTGCCACTCTGACTTACTCTATAGGGGTCATACTGTCAAGGTCTGTTCAATTTCCAGTCATAGATGTCAGTCATTTCTTAGTAACAGACAATATCACTGTTCTTCAAAGCTCTCATGGTCTACCTCCTAAATGTTTTGATGATCAATTATCCTGCCGTAGCAAGAATGCCTCAAAGAATGGGTTGGAACTGCTGCCTTATGTAACACTATTTGTATCAATATAGTGAAAGTCATATATTCAGAAAAATTTAGTTATATCTTATTAGCTGGAAGATCCTTCCCACCAATGAGATAGTTTTTCTAATTCCCCAAAAGTCATTTGCATCCTCTAATATAGTATTACTATTTTACAATTTCAAATGGTTATATGAAATTAAAGTTTTGTTAGAGAGTTAGTTATTATATCTATAATATGATAAATTGAAAATCGTCCACCTAAACCTATTTTAATTTGGGATTTATTTAGAAGATTGGAGGTCATGATGGATTTAGATTGGAGTGTGTGTATAAATTAATGAGAGTACTATTTTCTTAATGAAGGCCAACCTATATTGGATGGAAGAATGATCTTCCCACCAATGGGATATTTTTTCTAATTCCCACAAAGGTGGATTTCATCCTCTAATTCAGTATTACCATTTCAAATTTTTATTATATCTATAATATGATAATTTTAAACTATCCACTTAAAATTATTTGAATTTGGGATTTATTTTGGAAGAATCTCACAAATGTGATAGTTTCTCTAATTCCCCCAAAAGTGGCTTCCATCCTTTAATATAGTATTACCATTTAAAAATTAGATTATATCTATAACATGAGAATTTTAAACTATCCAACCAAAGATATTTTAATTTGGGATTTATTTTAGAATATTTGAGGTAATGATGAATTTAGATTGGAGTGTGTGTATAAATTAATGTTGGTACTATTTTCTTAATGAGTATATTGGATGGAAGAATGATTTTGCTTCCATTGGGATATTTTTTCTAACTCCCCCAAAGGTTGCTTCCATCCTCAACCCCTCCCCATAATACCTCGTGGGAACTAAACCCGACATAGTCAAGTTTATGCCTCAAGGCCCTTATATAAGGAGAATTTTTCTCATATCAATGTTACTCATCTTATCTCTATTGGGTTCATGTTGTTTTATATATTATATATGGTAAAACTATGTCATGTAGTGGCATGCACATTACACTTGTCTCATGATGATGCATAATATAACATAGTTTAAATATAGAGGAAGACTAAGTAGAGTATGAAGAGGGCGAGGAGGTGTATTTGAAGTCCATATTCACCTAGAGGGAGGAGTTACTAAACATGTGGATATGTATTAGGGCTTACAATGACAAATGGTTTGATGGATAATCTAGAGTGGAAATTCCTCCTATAGAAAAAATATGGTTCAATTATGATGCAAGCTTAATGGATTAAATATTTTTCATTTGGATGATGCAAAGAAAATTTATACATTTTTCTCCTTTGACTTTGAAGTAGGAGCTTATAGAGAATAGGATACTGTAGATGTGGGTAAACATAAAATCTATGGTTAGAGTTTTGATGGAGGATTGTTTCTTTGAGTAACATGACAAATTCAAGAGATTGTTTCCTAGGTTTTGTTTCTAGTGAAGATCTTATAAACCCTAAATTTTGAACTTGAGCTACAAAATTCTTTATTTTTAGACTAAGGGAATATTCATGGAATCTATTCGAAGAAGAATAGAGAGAAAAAGTAAATTTTTATGATGGAGGGAATGAGAAGGAAACAAAGAAAATGAGCAATTGTTAGTGGAAAAGAAAAATATTTAAAAATTTTCCATTCGAGGAGATGTAGGAATGAAGGTAAATAAAATTATTATAAGAAAGTCTTCAGAAGGTGCCTTATTAGAAAACGGGTTAAATGAGAATCTTTGTGAAGGTGGTCATAAGAGAATTCATTTGATTTGCTCGAATATGTCCAAAAATTCCACATTATAATGTAAGGATGGCTCTCATTCAAATTGAAACGTAAGAAGGACATTGAAATTTTTCTTATAAATTGTTGATTTGGGGTTTATTATGCTATTTCTAAAATGTTGGAGGTGAATTTTCAATCCTCAAATTGGACCCTTCTTCATATGAATAGTTTGGATATTGTTGCCTCGTCTCTTGATGGAGCATTAGATGAGAAATATATTGGAAATTATTGAAAATTGTTGGCAATATGATTCTTATATCTTAATATGTTGTCCTTGACGGCAACTCTCTCGCAGATAATGGAGTATATGTCTTCTGAGAGAAGCTTAGTAGTTTCCAGAAGGTCTAATAGAAGAAATGTGTAAAGCCCAGTTTAATTTGGTTAATATTCATAACTGAAGGTTCTATATGTGGGTTAGTATAGGGAAAGTCACATCTATACATAGATAAGAATGATCCAAGTCACGTATGCCATTTGCGCTCTAAAAATATAATACCATGGGGCATTACCATGGTTTTAGCCCACAATATTGAGCGTTGTGTTGTCTATTATATTCCATCTAAGAATACCATCGGCACTTGTGTGGTTTTGGCAAATGGTATTGGTAAAGGCTAAAACTATATAAGGAGAGGAGGATCTTAGTGCAAAGGGGTGCAGGTGAAAGGGTTGTTACTGAATACTTGTATCTAAAGTATATCTGCATGGGATGGAATATGTTTTATTGGTAGATCTGAATCTATGATGCACCCTTGAATACAATGATGGATCAGTATCTCTAGAATTGAAATGACTATGTACTTGCATGACCTATTTATGAGATGTTTGGATCTGTGACCACTGCATGTTTACTGAAGTGAAGTGAAAAAATTTGGGTAACTCTATATATTTGAATATTTCTGCAGTAATAATATTTACAGATCTATATGCTAGTTTGTCTTGGTGAAAGCACATATATACGCAGCTTTGTCTCAGATAAGGCACATATGGAAGTCAGGGCTTTTTGAAGCTTATTGAAGAGGTTATCTATTTATTAATGTTATATTTCTATTTTTTGTCAATGAAGTCTTCATGTAGATCTGGGTTGTTTGAATACTGTATATGTTGATATGTTGAATATGTACAAATCTAATCAATGAGTGATTAAATATGAATAATGATACCGAATGAATAAGGGTTCTACAAATCTAAAAATATATCTAGCTGAAATATTCAGATCTGGTTATAAGATTGATCATATTCTGGAAATTCATTATTCTTAGATCTATACGCAGGTTGGTGTGTAGGAAAGCGCGTATACACGCGGCCTTAGTAAAGTGAAGTAGCGTATGCATTTTAAGAAAATGAATGATTAGGTTTGGGATTGTTTTTTCATACTGATTCTGAAATCTGGCTTTATTACTATGTTCTCAGTACAGTGATCTCATTGTTCTGGTTGAAGTTTGGGTTTTAAGTTTATTGTGATCTTTATGATTATTTGTGTTAAAAATGTGGGATCCAGTGTGAAAATTGATGAAACGCAGTCTGTAGTGGTTTTGAGGGTTTAAGCCTTCAGTGTGGAAGTAAAATCTTCTTGCTAGTAGAAGCTGGTGTTATGATCAGGGGGTTGAGGGTACCTTCCAGTAGTGGCTGGTAAACAAGATCAGGGGGTAGGAGCTCCCTTCCAGTAGTAGATGGAGAAAGAGAGAAGGTTGCGGCCCTCTACAAGTAGATGCCTGTGTACTGATATGAGTATGCATCAGTACAATATTGTAAGAAATTTTCCATATAATAAATATTGAAGACATAGATGACAATAGCGGTGGATTTCTCCCGACTTGGGTTTCCACCTTAAATCCTCATGTTCATGTGTGTTTCTTATGTGTGATGATTTATTATGCTCTTACTACACATGCTTACTACTTACTAAACATGTGATGAATGAATGATCCACTAATCTAAGTAAAGATTTATCTACATAATAAGATCTCTGAACATACACATGTTTCATTAAATACAGTCATGTGTATACACTAGTTGCGTTCATTAAAGTCACGTATAGAAATCAAAAAAGAAAAGTAAAATTTTATAGTAAGTTATAAATATTGATTCACCCCCCCCCCCCCCTCAGTATTTTACCCAACAATTGGTATCAGAGCAGGTCCTTCTGAAGAAGCTTAATCGCTAGAAGTAAGATCATCTAAGATGAGAAATCAAGATGGGACAACATCTATCAGGCCTCCTCTCTTCAACAGAAACAAGTTAATCTTTTGGAAGATAAGGACAAGATCCTATCTGCAGTCTCTTGGAGTAGATGTATGGGCTATAGTTGAAAGAGGTTATCTATATCTAGCTTTAGTTCCAGCAGGTCTAGCAACAAGAAAGAAATATGAAACTAATGCAAAGGCAGTCAATGCACTATTAGGGAGTTTGACTGAATCATAATCTTTCAAATTCATGCAGTTGAATACAACAAAGGAGATATGGGACAAAATCATTCTGAGCTATGAAGGTGATGCCAAGGTAAAAAGTGCTAAACTCCAAACTCTCAAAATTCAATATGAAAAATACAAAATGCATAATGATGAAAGCATCGCTAGCTTCTTTTTACATCTAGATGATATTGTAAATCGTATGAGAAATCTTGGTGAAACTATAACTGATACTACTATTGTAGAAAAGGTTTTAAGATCTTTAACTCCTAAATTCGAGTCAAAAATATCTGCTATTGAAGAGAAGAAGGATCTACAAACTCTTACTATTTTTCAACTTCATGATATCCTAACTACATGTGAAATGAGAAAATGAGGTCCATTTGAATTCAAATAAGTTGTGTTTCAGAGGAAGATGAGATAAATTTTGTAAAGAAACTACAACTTGGCATTGGGAGGTTCAGTGGTAAGCTTCCTTTCAAATGTTTAGCTTGTGGAAGAGTTGGTCATTATGCTGCTAAATGTCCTCATAAAGATAATCATGAAAAGGGAAAGGAATTGGGAAAAAGAAATAAGAAATTTTTCATCAATAGAAAAAGTTATTATACTCATGAAGATAGTGATGGTATATCAAATAGTGAAGAAGAACAATCTGATCAAGATATTAGATTACTTATGGCATTTGAAAAGAACTCTAGTGAGACTAAAGATACATTTATGGATGCCTTAGGAGAAAATGATTTTCTTGAAGAAATCAGTTATCTCAAAATATTTCTGGAAGAAAATAAAATAGCCATCGATACTCTAAAGGATCAGCTTATGGAAAAGGAGATGGACAATGAGAACTTTGAATGTGAAATAGTAAGTCTAAGAAAGGAAATTGAGAAAGTGAAAAACTTAAATCTTAGATTGGCTAAAGGATTTGAAACATTAGATGAAATTATCAAGGTTCAACACTCTCCTATTATAAAGACAGGTCTTGGATATATCAGAGACTCTTCTCAATCTTTAGCTCCAAGCTATCTAAATGCAGCTAAAACTAGCCAACAACATTTTGTCACTTAGCACAAGAATACAGAGACTGCCCAGGTAAAACATGACCACTTCATTTCAAGTATGAACAATAATAGAAGTATCAATCAGTAGGTAAACATCAAAAGAAGGTTTGATTATCGCAGAAATTTCTTCTTTAATGGAAAATGTTTCTCATGTCATAACTTTGGTCATAAAGATGCTCAATGTGTTACATACAAAACGATCATGACCAAAGAAGAAAGAAAGAAAAGAAATGAGACTAGAATAAAGAAAAATACTTATAACAACTTTTCTCCTCCTCAAAACAAAGTTGAATGTTCTTATTGCTATAAATTTGGACATGAAGAATCTGAATGGAGGAGAAAACTTCAACCAAAAGAGCATATACATCAAACTCCAAGATATGGAAAAAGAAGGACTTACAGGTTGAAAGCTATGGCATGGATTTATTTTCATGAGGGGAATAAAATGAATGGTACATTGATAGTAGATGCTCAAAACACATGACAGGTGATAAAAATAAACTCCTTTCATACAATGCATTAGAGAAGGAAAAGAATGTTTCTTTTGGAAATGAATCTCCTACTGTCATTAAAGGGAAATGTTTTTTTTTTTTTTTTTCTAAAATAACAGGTGAAAGCTAACAACGTTATGTATGTGGATGGATTAAAGCATAACTTATTGAGTGTGATTCAAATGTGTGATCAAGGAAATGAAGTTGTCTTAAGTTCAAAAGAATGTGTAGTACGTGAACTTGACATAAGAAAAAACGGTAATAAAGGGAACTAGAACAACAAGCAATCTGTATATATTGAAAGGTGGCCAAGAAAAATCCTACTTAGGTAAATCTACCGAAAATTGGTCATGGCATAGAATATTGGGACATTTGAGCTTCTCTCAAATAAGCAAATCTAGTAGACTCAAAGCTATTCGTGATCTTCCCAACATCACTCTACCTAAAAGTACCATATGCAAATCATGCCAATTTGGTAAGAAAACCAAGGTGCAATTCATTGCCAAATAAGAATTAGCAAGTAAGCCTCTTGAAATTTTACATAATGATCTATGTGGTCATGTAAGGAAACATTCACCTTGTGGAGAACAATACTATATTCTATTCATTGATGACTTCTCTAGAATGTGTTGGATCAGTTTACTAAAACATAAAGATGAAGCATTTGAAAAATTTAAGATCTTAAAATCTTTGGTTGAAAATAAGTTATATCTAAAAATAAAATGTCTTAGATCCGACCGAGGAAAAATTCACCTCGTGGAGAACAATACTATATTCTATTCATTGATGACTTCTCTAGAATGTGTTGGATCGGTTTACTAAAACATAAATATGAAGAATTTGAAAATTTTAAGATCTTTAAATATTTGGTTGAAAATGAATTAGATCTAAAAATAAATTCCTTAAATCCGACCGAGGAGGATAATATAAAACATATGAATTCTTTGATTTCTGTGAACATCATGGCATAAAAAGATAGTTTTTTTGTAGCTCGAACTCCAGAAAAAATTTTCATGGAAGAAATAATGAATTAAACAATTCAATAGATGGCTCGTGCTATGCTTGATGAATATGGAACTTTCAATAACTTTTGGGGAGAAGCATCACATACTACAGTAAATATTCTCAACAAGGCTCATGTTTGTGTGAATAGTGATTAAACTCCTTATGAGCTTTGGTATGGTAATCTTCCCACTATAAAGCATTTTAGAGATTTTGGAAGTAGAGTTTCATCAAGAACAATGATGAAAAACTTGGTAAGTTTGAGTCGAGAGAAGATGAAGGAAAATTTCTTGGTTACTCTGCTAGAAGTAAAGCATATAACTGTTACAATAAAAGGCTTCGGAAGATTGTTGAATGTATTGATGTTGTAATTGATGAGTCTGTCACAGTTCCTAAAAGGGAAATAAAAACAGCTAATGAAGATGATGATGATGTATATTTTCCCTCATGAAATAGCAACAATATAGAAGGAGAACCCAATGAAGTACCAAAAGAAGATATATCTGAAAAGGCTCCATCCAGGGTTGTTCAAAAGAATCATACAAAATCTCAAATTCTGTGAGTAAAGGGATCAGGTCTCCAAATAAGAAGAACTCTTGTATGATACCCTAGTTATATAACATTCTTATCTTCTATTCAACCTTAGAATATAAATCAAGCTAGTAAAGATGAAAGTTGGATTCAAGTCATGAATGGAGAACTTGATCATATTGAAAAGAATCAAACATGGGAATTGGTTCCAAGACCTCATGAAAAAAATGTTATTGGAACAAAATGGATATTCAAAAACAAGCTAAATGAAAATGGATATGCTACTAGAAAAAAAGCTAGACTTGTTTGTAAAGGGCATGCTAAAAAATAAGGTATAGAATTTGAAGAAACATTTGCTCCTGTAGCTAGACTTGAAGCCATAAGAATGTTTCTTGATTTTTCAAGTTTTCAACAATTCAAAGTTTATCGAATGGATGTAAAATATGCTTTCCTCAATGGTGATCTAGAAGAAGAAGTTTATATAGAAAAACTAGAAGGATTCATTCTAGGAAATGATGAAAAACTTGTTTGCAAACTTAAAAAGTCTTTTTATTGTCTCAAGTAGGCTCCTCGGGAAAGGTACTATCATCTTGACAAATATCTTCAACAACAAGGTTTCTCAAAGGGATCTGCTGACAGTAACTTATACAAAAAAATTGAGAATGATAAACTATTGATTATTGTTGTGTATGTTGATGGCATAATTTTTGGAAGTAATAAAGATTCCATGAGTCAGAAATTGACTTCTCTTATGCAACAAGAATTTGAAATTTCATTACTTGGGGAACTAATATATTTTCTTGGCTTACAAGTGCAACAAGCAACAGATGGCATATTTCTATCACAAGAAAATTCTGAAGAAGTATGGGATGGAAGACTGCAAACCTATGAGTACTCCAATGGTAACTAGATGTCACCTCAATTCTCATGATGATTCTCCCATGGTGAATCAACCAAAGTATAGATCTATGATTGGAAGTATGCTATATCTAACCAGGACAAGACCAGACATTATGAATGCAGTTGGGATTGTTGGATGATTCCAAGCTAATCCAAAAGAGTCTCACCTTCAAGTTGTAAAAAGAATATTAAAATATCTACAAGGGACTCAAGACTTAAGTCTATGGTATCCATAGAATTCTGATCTCACTCTTCATGCTTATACAGATGCAGATTGGGCTGGAAATGTTGATGATCGAAAAATCACTAGTGGTGGTGCATTCTATATGTGGCCCTAATTAGTATCTTGGTTCAACAAGAAAAAAAGTTCTATTTCATTATCTACAACAAAAACAGAATATGTGGCTACCACATCATGTTGTACACAATTTTTTGGATGATGTAGACAATACAAGATATTCAAATCAAATGTTCACCTCCCATCTCGAGTCTATGTGATAATACAAGTGCCATTAGTATCTCAAAAAATCCTCTTATGCATTCCAAGACCAAGCACATTCCTATCAAGTATCACTTCCTATGTGAACAAGTGCTTGAACAAAAGGTTAAATTGGAGTATGTTCCCTCTTGAGAACAAGTTGCATATATATTTACTACACCTCTTCCTAGGGAAGTATTCGAATATCTGAGATAGAATCTGTGAGTTGTCTCTGCCTCTCTTATCAAATATTCTTAATTTGAGAAGATTAAATTCGGTACGCTGGTTTCATAAAGGTGAATCACGTATATACACAAGTTTCTATGCATAAAACCACGTATGGGATTTGCTGACAGAATTTCTATGGATCAAATTTTAGAATAGTTTGTGGTGCTATTGGGTAAACTCTGTTTTTTTGGTATTCATCTTACTGTACCTTTCTTTGATATTTATCTCCTTGATGAATATTCTTTGATGAATTAGTTGTTGAAGGTGTTCAGGATGCACAAGTTTAGGGGGAGCACTTGCCTTGTTTAAAAGTATGCATCATTGCCATTCTGATTGGTTGTTGAGTTATGATCTCCTCTTTGAGAGTATTTGGTCTTGGTTATACAAAGTCATATCTGTTATCTGATGTGTTATCAATCATAATTTTGTGATTCATTACTTTAAATGGTCATGCGGTTCACTCCTTAAAAAGGATAAGGTCTCCTTAAACCTTTTTCAAGTTGGCATAGAAAATTTCATTTTGTCATATTTAACCTATCCTAAGTTTCAAAACCACCCTCATTTCATCTCAAAACCACCTCGATATAGGTCACATCACGTTCCATCAGTCATCATTTTATAAAATATTTTTTTTTCCAAGATTACAACTCTGAAAGGGTCATTTTAGCCAATAATCCCTACTTTCGTACTGAATTTAGTGTAAAATAGGCAGAAAACGCTACGAATCTGTTGAAAGTTTCGTAGCGAATATGAAACATTTTTCTGTTTTATGACTTTGAGCAGTCAACTTCAAGGGAGGTTTTTGGGCAACAAAAAATGTATTTTAAGAAACTGAGAGAGGTTATTTACAAGAAAATATCAAATAAAAATAACCTCTTTCACTTTTCTCAAAGGTGCTACAAATTGGGAGATACAGGGATGTATTTCAGCCCTATTTTCAGAATGCAAACTTTTCCTGTTTTATACATGTTTTAGAATGACGATTCTGGACAGCTGGAGATGTCTTTCAAAACACCAAGATAGGTTTGTCTTCAATACGTACTGAAATAAAAAAACCTCCTTCATTTTTTCAATATATATCAAGGATAGGGAGATAAGAGCTCATCTCTGAACCCTATGTTTTCTAAAAAAACAGTCATTTTAGTGATGAAAAAACATGCTAAAGGTGAAAAAGATGTTTTTAAAGAGGAAACAAATCAAGAATATTTGTTTGAGTTGGTTTATGTTTCGAAAGGTAAATGAAATTTTTAAAACCAAATTTATACAGCTGGAATGTACATTTTTGAAACAAGACAAAAATCTAGATTTTTCATTGTTTTCAACAGTTTCGTAGCGTTTCCCAGACTTGAAGCCAGGAAAATGCTACGAAACCACCTGTAACTTTCCTTTTAATTTTAAAACCACTTTGGTAACTTAAAAGGATAGGAAATGATAAGGAGGATGTGTTAGTACATGATGAAGACCATGCAAGATAAAAGAAGCAGAAATTCTGATGGCAAAGGTCATTTTTGTACACAACAAAAGTAAGCTACCAAACTGCCCTGTTTTTGTAGTGAGATGTTTTTAAGGTTTATAAGCAAATGAAAAATTATTTTGGAAATATGAAAGATGTTTTCTTCATCATAGGTCCATCTAAACAAATATCCCTTAGTTTCTACAAAGCTATCAAGGTTTGGAAATTATACACTCATCTTTGAAGCCTACTTTTTCTGAATTTTCACTAACCAAATTTGTGAAAAAATTGTAAAATTTCGACTTGGAGGAGGTCTAGCTCTGCATCTAGGTGGCATAATGACAGATCAACACTCTATTACACTTATAAAATTATTTTATTGCATTTGATAAGGGTTATTGAATTGGTTTGTTGAACTATTAATGAAAGAAGAGTCCCTTTTGTATTTAAACTCTACAAAACAGAAATATACCTAGGAAGTCTCTAATTGATAGAATCATGTTTGAAATAGGTCTCTGAGGTGGGAATTCAAAGCTATGAAGGTGGCATATCATTTTTGTAAGTCCTCATTCTATAAAGGACTTAGTTTTAGAGATATAAAGGGTCGGGATATGTTATGGTTGACTGCTGCTATTGTAAACAGGTTTTTGATCAGTAATGGAGAATGGCTTTGGGCTTCATCCTTCACCTAAGATTCATTTGATATTTTCATGAATACTGACCTATGTATATTATTACTATTTGTAAATATTTTAATGTTTTATTACTGAGAATTATTGCTTAGCATGCTCTAACTTCCTTTCAAGAACTAAACTATTGGATATCTTTCTCATGTCTTGCTTTCAATATTTTAATATTCATTACTCAGAATTCATGTCTCATGCTCTGACTTCCTTTGAAAATTTATATAATGATTAAACTCTGTATGTGTGTATTCCAATTTCATTTAAATATCTACATGCCTCAGCTTCCACAAGGAGATCCTTTTTCATTGGGATTTATGTCACTGAATCCATAGCCTAATGGTAGTAAGCCTTCATCTTTTCAACTTGCAAACATAAAAAACCAAGACACAATTCATAGATTTAGCCAAATATATTTATCATTAATGAATATCATAAACCCCTTTCAGAGAGCCCTCTCAGACTGAAGAGGCTAAGCTTTAGTCAAAATTTGGTTTGAAACAGTTACTCCAAGTTGACCATTGAAGCAACGCAACATGACTAAATTTGGTGATAACTTTTTGGTGGCGTTTCCAGGGACCGAAGGTGTAAATTTTCCCTGGGAAAAATGAAAAGTTTTTACTTCTAAGGTATAAGAGCAGTAGACACTTAGACACATATTGGTTGTATTTCTGCTCTGGTGGCTCCACACATCAAATAATCAATTGGAAGGTGACTCCGCTGCTTGAATATTAATAGCTTGATGAAGGTCCAAGATGAGTTCCATTGCAAGAATAAATTCCAGGTATGCCCCTATGAATCGGTCTCACATACCTGGTTTTCCAAATCCTATTCCAAAGGTCGAATGGTTAATTGATCTTCATATATTTAAAGATGAAAAGAAATACAATGCTGCTCTTCATTTGGTTAGATTCCATATGCATGTACACAGAATTAAGGTTCAGTTCCTTAAGGATTGTCTCATGAAGATGTTTATGGCCACTTTAGAAGGAAAAGCATGGTCTTGGTATGAAATCCTACCAAATGGTTCATTATTTTCTCTTGCTGATTTCCACATTGCATTTTATGAGATGTATGAAGACTGTCATCCCTCCTTATTGCTGGTCAAAGACTGCTGCAAACATTGTGTGAGTTTTATTGAATATTTGGAGAATATTTATGAAGATGATGAGTGAGTTTATGGATGAGGAAATTTTAGAGGCCCTTCATGACAATCCCTTTCATCACCAAGAAGAAAGGATAGCCTCTCTCTTAGATGAAAATGAAACCCAAAAGGAGTTTATTTATGAAAATCATGTCACATCCTCTGAGTTTGATGAAAAATTGTAGCAGACTTGTCAGCCTTTTGACCATTAGGAGTATGAGAATCATTTCAAATGACAAGAGTAAATATTGGAAGATAATTGCTATAATCATCAGGTAAAAGAAGATTTTTATTCTTCATGTCATTCCTTGCATCATCCTACATCAAATAATGATCACACTAATGAGGAAGTGGATGAAATTTTTTCTTTATCCTTGTCTTCTAATCCGAGGTCATTTGAGTACAAGTCAAAGGATAAGATTCAATTTGTGGATGAATTTGCTAAGAAAATTGAAAAGGACATTGAAGTTTTAGAAGATGAAATTAAATCTTATAGTCTACATGATCAAGATCAGTGTTTTAAAAAGTTTTTAATGCCAGAACACAAAGAGAGGGTGTTGCTACCTTTCTCTTTTGAGATTGAGGAAGAATAACCTGTTTTTGAAAATTAGTTTGATAGCACACAACTGAAATCTTGTGTGGTTGAGCAAAGCATATAAGAGTTGTCCAAAGCTACAGAATTTTTTTAGAATAATCAAACAAATTATGTCTTCTATGATCCTATAGCTGACGACATGGAAGAGTTCTACAGTTTAGATTTCCAGTTATATTTTCATTATGAGGATGAGAAACATTTTGTGTTTCCTTGGTCATTTCAGTATCATGTTTACTTTTGGTTCAAGTGTAGTCAAGAGGTTCAAATGTCACATTAGATCAATGACTGGCTTCATTTGAATTTTTATGTTGCTTGAATTAAAAATGGAGATTGTAGCTGTTAGGGTAGCTAGGAGTGTGTGAATAAGCTCAAATTTGAATGAGCATATTTTCAGTAGGTACAAAGTTTTTTTCAGCAATAATCATCAAGATTGAGCCCGAGGAGAAGGCCATAAGAGCTTGGAAAAGTTTTCATAAATTTCAGAGTTTTTATTTCCAAGAAGATGGATGGCAGTGGAACTACAGGTTCTTTGGTGTACCACAAGGGCACACCATCCCAAGTGGAGCCATTGTTATCACTCATAATTTTGTGTCATTACTTGACATGGTCATGCAGTTCACTCCTTAAAAAGGGTAAGGTGTCCTTAAACCTTTTTCAAGTTGGCATAGGAAATTTCATTTTATCATATTTAACCTATCCTAAGTTTCAAAACCACCCTCATTTCATCTCAAAACCACCTCGATATAGGTCACATCATGTTCCATCAATGATCATTTGCTAACATATTTTTTTTCCCAAGCTTACAACTCCGAAAAGGTAATTTTAGCCTAGAATCCATACTTTCTTATCGAATTCAGTGTAAAATAGGCAAAAAACACTACGAAACTACTGAAAGTTACGTAGCGTATATGAAGCATTTCTTTGTTATCTGACTTTGAGAAGTCAACTTCAAGGGTTGTTTCTGGGTAAATAGAAATTTATTTTAAGAAAATTAGAGAGGTTACTTTTAGGAACATATCATATAAAAATAACCTCTTTCACTTTTCTCAAATGTCCTACAAATTGAGAGATACAGGGATGTCTTTTAGCCCTATTTTCATAATGCAGAATTTTCCTGTTTTATACATGTTTTTAGAATGCAGATTCCGAACAGCTGGAGATGTGTTTCAAAAAAACAAGAGAGGTTTTTCTTCACGAAATATGGACCTACCAAAAAATCCTTAATTTTTTCAATATCTATAAAGGATAGGGAGATAAGAGCTCATCTTTTAACCCTATGTTTTCCCAAAAAATAGAGTCATTTTAGTGATGAAAAAACTTGCTAAAGGTGAAAAAGATGTTTTTTGAAGAGGAAACACCTCAACACTATTTTTTTGAGTTGGTTGATGTTTTCAAAGCTCAATTAAATGTTAAAAACCAAATTTATAGCGCTGGAAGGTACAGTTTTGAAACAAGACAAAAATTTGGAATTTTCACTATTTTCAGTAGTTTTGTAGTGTTTCCTAAGCTTGAAGCGAGGAAAATGCTACAAAACCACCTACAACTTTACTTTTGATTTTAAAACCACTTTTGGTAATTTCCAAGGAGAGGAAATGATAGGGAGGATGTTTCAGGACATTATGAATACCATTCAAGAGAAAATAAGCAGAAACTCTGATGGAAAAGGTCATTTTTGTACGCTACAAAAGAATACAATGAAACTGCCCTGTTTTCATAGTGAGATGTTTTTTAAGGTTTCTGAGCAAATGAAAAGCTATTTTGGAAATATGAAAGAGCTTTTTCTTCATAATAGGTTCATCTACAAAAATTTCTCTTAGTTTCTAAAAGATATAAAGGTTTGGAAATTATACACTCATCTTTGAAGCCTACTTTTTCATAATTTTCACTAACCAGATTTGTGAAAAAATTGTAAAAATTTGACTTGGAGGAGGTTGAGCTCAGCATACACGTGGCATAATGACACATCATCACTCTATTACACTCATAAAATTAATTTTTTTCAGTTTATAAGGGTTATTGAATTGGTTTGTTGAACTATTAATGAAAGAAGAGTCCTTTTTGTATTTACACTCTGGAAAACAGAAACATCCCTAGGAAGTCTCCAAGTCATAGAATCATGTTTGAAATAGGAATATGAGGTGGTAATTCGAAGCTAGAAAGGTGTCATATCATTTGTATGAGTCCTCATTCTATAAAGGACTTAGTTTTAGACTTAGAAAGGGTTGGGATATGTTATGGCTGACTGCTGCTATTGTAAACAAGGTTTTTATTAGTAATGAAGAATGGCTTTAGGCTTCATCCTTCACCTAAGATTCATTTGATATTTTCATGAATACCAACCTATGTATCTTATTACTCTCTGTCAATATGTTAATGTTTGATTACTTAGAATTCATGCTTAGGATTCTCTGACTTCCTTTCAAGAAGTAAACTATTGGATATCTTCCTCATGTCATGCTTTTAGTATTTTAATGTTCATTACTCAAAATTCATGTCTCGTGCTCTGAATTCCTTTGAAAATTTATATATTGAGTAAACTCTGTATGAATGTATTCCAGTTTCATTTAAATATCTACATGCCTCAGCTTCCACAAGGAGAGCCTTTGTCATTGAGATTTATGTTATTGACTCCATAGCCCAATGGTAGTAAGCCTTCATCTTTTCAACCCGCAAACATACAAAACCAAGAAACAATTCATAGATTTAGCCATATATATTTATCATTAATAAATATCATAAACCCCTATGAGAGAGCCCTCTGAAATTGAAGAGGCTAAGCTTCAGTCAAAAGCTAGTTTGAAACAGTACATACAGCCAGAAAAGATAGCGGAGAAGAATAAGAATGAAGCTTCATTGCATAATTCATGGTGGGACTAAAGAGGACTCACCAGCCTACACAATTTGCAGCATGGGCGACATATTCCCTAGCCTATATGTCATTTCTGAAAAAAATACCTGCCATAAAGATAATCATCAAAAGGGAAAGGAATTGGAAAAAAGAAATAAGAAACATTTCTTCAGTAGAAAAAGTTATTATACTCATGAAGATAGTGATGGTCTATCAAATAGTGAAGAAGGGGAATCTGATCAAGATATTAGATTACTCATGGTATTTGAAAAGAAATCTAGTGAGACTAAAGATACATTTATGGATGCTTTAGGAGAAAATGATTTTCTTGAAGAAAATAATCATCTCAAAATATATCTGGAAGAAAATAAAATAGCCATAGATACTCTAAAAAATCAGCTTATGGAAAAGGAGATGGACAATGAGAAATTAGAATGTGAAATAGTAAGTCTAAGAAAGGAGATTCATAAATTGAAAAACTTAAATCTTATATTTGCTAAAGGATATGAAACATTAGATGAAATTATCAAGGTTAAACACTCTCCTCTTATAAAGACAAGTCTTGGATATATCAGAGAATCTTCTCAATCTTCAGCTCCAAGCTATCTAAATGCAACTAAAACTAGCCAACTACATTTTGTCAGTCAACACAAGAATAAAGAGACTGCCCAGGTAAAACATCACCACTTCAATTCAAGTATGAACAATAACAGAAGTATCAATCAACAGGTAAACATCAAAAGAAGGTTTGATTATCGCAAAAATTTATTCTTTAATGGAAAATGTTTCTCATGTCATAACTTTGGTCATAAAGCTTCTCAATGTGTTGCATACAAAACCATCATGACCAGAGAAGCAGGAAAGAAAAGAAATGAGACTAGAATAAAGAAATATACTTAGAACAAATTTTCTCCTCTTCAAAATGAAGTTGAATGTTATTATTGCTATAACTTTGGACATGAAGAATCTAAATGTAGGAGCAAAATTCAGCCAAAATACCATATACCCTCAAACTCCAAGGTATGGAAAAATAAGGACTTACAGGTTGAAAGCTATGGCATAGATTTATTTGCATAAAGGGAATAAAATAAGTTTTACATTGATAGCAGATGCTTAAAAATTGATAACAGATGCTCAAAACACATGACAGGTGATAAAAATAAACTCCTTTCATACAATGCATTAGAGAAGGAAAATAATGTTTCTTTTGGAAATGATTCTCCTACTGTCATTAAAGGAAAATGTTTTTTTTTTTCTAAAATAAAAGGTGAAAGCTAACAATGTTATGTATGTGGATGGATTAAATAATAAATTATTGAGTGTGAGTCAAATGTGTGATCAAGGAAATGAAGTTGTCTTATGTTCAAAATAATGTGTAGTATGTGAATTTGACACAAGAAAAACGGTAATAAAGGGAACTAGAACATCAAGAAATATGTATATATTGAAAGGTGGCCAAGAAAAATGCTACTTAGGTAAATATACAAAAATTTGGTTATGGCACAAAAGATTGGGACATTTGAGCTTCTCTCAAATAAGAAAATCTAGTAGACTCAAAGTTGTTCATGATCTTCCCAACATCACTCTGCCTGAAAGTACCATATGCAAATCATGCCAATTTGGTAAGCAAACCAAGGTGAAATTCAATGCCAAATAAGGATCAGCAAGTAAGCTTCTTGAACTTATACATACTGATCTATGTGGTCTTATAAGGAAAAATTCACCTCGTGGAATACTATATTCTATTCATTGATGACTTCTCTAGAATGTGTTGGATCGGTTTACTAAAACATAAATATGTAGCATTTGAAAAATTTAAGATCTTCAAATCTTTGGTTGAAAATTAATTAGATCTAAAAATAAAATGTCTTAGATCTGACCGAGGACGAGAATATATATCAGATGAATTCTTTGAATTTTTTGAACGACATGGCATAAAAAGATAGTTTTCTATAGCTGGAACTGCAGAAAAAATTGTTGTGGAAGAAAGACTGAATCGAATAGTTAAACAAATTGCTCGTGCTATGCTTGATGAATATGGAACTCCTGATACCTTTTGGGGAGAAGTAGCACATACTGTAGTAAATATTCTCAGCAAGGCTCATGTTCCTGTGAACAGTGATAAAACTCCTTATGAGCTTTGGTATGGTAATATTCCCACTGTAAAGCATTTTAGAGTTTTTGGAAGCAAATGTTTTATCAAGAAAAATGACGAAAAACTTGGTAAGTTTGAGCCTAGAGAAGATGAAGGAATATTTCTTGGTTACTCTACTAGAATTAAAGCATATAAACGTTACAATAAAATACTTGGGAAGATTGTTGAATGTATTAATGTTGTAATTGATGAGTCTCTCACAGCTCCTAAAAGGGAAATAACAAAAACTAATGAAGATGATGATGATGTATATTTTCCCTCATTTTTGAAGAGGTTAATCCCCTCTGCGAACAGAGGCAATCCCTACTAGCCTAGACTGGGTCTAGCAACAATCGAACACGCTATAGTGCAGGTTTATAATTGCAAATAAACCGACTTGCGATGAAGGCTTACCTGGAGTCTGACACTGTCGTTTGTAGAAGGGGTAGTGCTCCAATTCCTCAGCTCTGGCAGATCACAATCCTCACGATCTCCATGATCGGACACCTGCACACACAAGAAACAGAACAAACGCAAGCATAAAATCCAGTATATACAACTATATGTCAGTCGAAGAAGACATAACTCATGATCATAATCAAGAACAAGAGTGGAACCATAACCAATAGTTGCTTATCATTTATTAATCAAAGGAAGAATACAACCATAGCTCTGACGTATCATTCTCCTTCGGCGGGTCGTCAGCAGAACATGTCTTGACAAAGCCTGTCAGGGATGGGACAAGCCTCTCTCTTTAGATCTTGACGATAGTATCCTTGCTTGGATTTGGCCTCAAGGGAATGAATCAAGGCTCTTGCAGCATAAGGCTCTGATGGCTCTTGGGAACTTGAAGACTAGCTTGCAAAGGAGATGAGCAAGCTTTTATAGATGGAGGAAGGGGAGTTGGGATCCCTATAATCATGGGATTGGCCCTATCATCAAGGAAGCTTCCATGAGAGGTGGCAAACCACTTCCTCTACATGGAAATCCGTAGCCAAACCTCCCAACTCAAGAGAGATACCAGTTTATGAATTGGTTAGGATGAAACTTCCGCCATTTATTTTTAAAAAACACTCCTTAAAATGGTTGGTGCAAGTACGACTCTGAGACAGAGCGCCAATTGGCACGCCCTCTTTGAAGGATTTCCCCCATTGGTGCGGGTACTGAACTGGCTGCCCGCGCCAATGCAAAAAGGGGTGTTTTTAGGGTTTTTTACAAGGAGTTGTCTTCAGGGCAATGAAAGCTCATGTTCAGAGGGATGTCATGAAAGTGTTTTCAAGTCTTGTCTCTGCTCAAAGGTCACGGAATGAGCCCTCCAATGTGTGGGATGGGGAATGGCAGGGACGGTGACAAATTGCTGTGTAACAGATGCCCCCTAAAGCATGAGGCCCGAAAGAGAGAGAGGGGTGAAATGCTTTATGAGAATGTGTCCAACTAAAAACACCGCCGTCGAAAAACCTGCATAGAGAAGTAAAAATGATATATCAGATACATGATATATATATGTGGTATGGGCGCAGCCATCCATAACAGAGTATACAATAATCCAGATCCAAGGCATGGACGCAGCCATCCAGAGATGATCGATAAATAGACTCGATCATGGTCGCAGCCATCCAATCAGTGAGTCATGTAACTAATCACAATAATCCACAAAATCACATCCTGGATTGTAACAGATATAAATCCAGGGTCTTGCGCTCCATCTCGACCCGAACAGAGTACAAGTTCAAGCATGCGAATATGTGAGCTGAAGTCGAACATGCAAGAACATTGTCTGATTACCAGCCAATGATGAAAGCTGTTAACAGATGCAAGAGGTACAACCAATAATGACAATGGCCCTCAAGGTACTAAAGGTAAAATCTATGGCATGTGAATCAATGAGCTGGCATCGAACACCTGTAGAATCACTCGATCAAAGGCCAATGATGAAAACCTCACGTCGAACACAAAGAACCTGCCATTGAGGCATGCAGGCTCCAAGGTACTGGAAGGGAGTCTCTAGATCAGCTTCCTGGATAATGAGCTGAAGTCGACATGAAGTGACCTTGATCAAAGGTGGGCCATAGTGTTTCCCACATCATCGACGTGAGATAGAGCAACATAATGTATTTTGTGAATCAGGATCAGATGAGAATCAGAGGGAGGTTGGAATTTTGCAGAGGTTAACTTCTCCTGAACATATGGCAGCATGATAGTGAGTTTGGCAGTATTTGACATCAACAGATCAGAGGTCATGATGACGAGGCAGAGAGTAGATGGGAGGTCAAAAGGGATCACCCAAACCCATGGAGGTAAGTGGAAAACAAGATGAGATGTCCCCAACCCGACACGAACGCAGACAAGTGCCATGTTCAAGAGCGACATACTGCCGACACGACAATGATACTGGTTCCATTTTCCCCCACCATTTCTGGCGAGTACCTCTTTATTTTTACACAAGCTTGAAGAGGATACCATATGCTTGTCATATAAGTTCGTCCTTCGGACGAACCCAACCTAGTACATTTAACGAGCCCTAGGAAGGAGAGACTTGAGTAACGTCATGATTGACAATTTTCGATGTCATTTAGGTTTAACGAGTCTGACAAAGGAATAACTCGACGTATTTTCATGTTTAGAGAGTTTGAAAAGGTAGCAAAAAAGTAAACTCCAGCGGTCCCTTTTCATAAATAGTTCCTCAGATCCAAAAAGGTAGAAAACTATGTCTGAGAAAACCTCCTAGTCACGATAGGCTAGGGCATTCCTTTTTCGTAAATAATCTATCCCAGCCTAAAAAAGGGGTAAACATATACTGGGTAGATTTCGTTTCACAGCCACTTTAACAAGATCAAAATGACAAGCGACTCGGAAATCTTTTCATGTTTAGAGAGTCAGAAAAGAGCTGAAAGTTGACTCCTCCTGGAGGAACGAGTGGTATAAAGGGTAGCAACTAGTTCCGGTAATGGTGGAACTACTCAGAAAAAACAAAGGTTAAGAGGTTGGCTAACAAGACCACTCATCGCAGCAGTTCCTCAGGAATAGGTAAAACAACCAAGTGAAGGCATATGATCAGCCAAGCAGATAGTGACGATGGAGTGAGAAAACCAAGGCTCATCTGGCAAAAACAGGCTGATAAAATGGCAATCACAAGAGGTAAAATGGGAATGGTTTCATTTTTACACAAGCTAGAAATCATAAAACTCTGCTTGAAGTTGGTTTCATTTTTACACAAGCTTGAAACAAAGATAAACTATGCTTGAAACCATTTTCATTTTTACACAAGCTTGAAATGGAAACAAACTATGCTTGAAATAGTAAGCATGCCCCCAGCATGGTGACTCAATTCAAGGTACATGCACCCCAAGCTTTAGTCCATATGAAAGGCAGATGGAGTGAAGGTTCAAGTTGCGAGATCAAGAGAAAGACTCGACTGGGATTTTACGAGATCTAAACAAAGACTAGAATTGAATAGGAATGTGCTTCATTGTTTTAACGAGGTTGACACATTAAAAGAACTATCCTCGGACACCCTTGTTTCATTGTTTAAGGAGCTTGGCACAAGACAAGGAACTCTGCTCCGACAACCTTGTTTCATTTTTTAAGGAGCTTGACGCAAGACAAGGAACTCTGCTCTGACAACCTGATTTCATTTTTTAAGGAGCTTGACGCAACGAAAACGAACTCTGCTCCAATGGACCTGATTTCATTTTTTAAGGAGCTTGACGCAAGGAAAATGAACTCTGCTCTGACAGACCTGATCATGATGAACAAGAAGTCATGGCTTCCAAGAGTTCGCACCAGTGGGAGAACAACATCTTGGAAATCAGGACCCAATGCGCCCAGTACACTATGCGCGGTGGCATCATCACTGAGCACAAGCACGGGTTAGCTAGCCACATAGTTGACCTGCGGTGGGGCAGATACAACGAGTAGGTAAAAACCAGGAAGGGATGATGGCGGACCAGTTGCCACATCAGGACCAAAGAACGAAAGCTGATCAATGGTCACGATCTGTCCTCCATGTGGGAAACAGACCACATGAAAAAGGGAGGAGACAAGCGCTCCCATGGCACAGGTGTAATCGCACCCCAAGAGCAGATTGAAATCCAAGGGGCCTGGAACAACCATCACGTCCATATGGACGGTTTTACCTCCCAAAGTAATAGGTAACCTTGGAAGGATCCCTAATGGTTGGCTAGTTCTTCTGTTGAATGTCAATAGATTCTGCGTAACAGGTGCAAGCAATGGTGAACCGAAATCTTGCCAAGTAATTGAGGATAGAACACTAACATATGCACCTTCATCTACAATGGTGCTGGGTACGACCAGACGAAAAGCCTGTAATGTGATCTCGAAAGGCACATAAGACGGAAGGAGGTATCCTGCAAATCGATTCCAATCAAAGGAAGCAACCAAACTACTTGGAGGGGCTACCATCAAACTGAGATGGTCTTCCCCTGGTGTTACAGAAGAAAAAGGAGCATCCTCCATGACCTCCATCTCGAAGGTAGGAGGAGTATCCTCTGGGACCTCCATCACGGGATGCAGAGGAGCAACTTCTTGAGGTATAGGGACAGGAGAATCTTTCTCCAAATCTGAAGAATCTGAAGAAACCAGAAGGACATGGGGGGTGTGAGATCCACTCTCCATGGAAAATACCTGGTGCACCATAGACGGGGCTAGTTCAACTGATCCCTCGACCAATGGTTGGTCGGGAACGGATTCGTGAATTTGAATTTTCGGAGGAGCGGGATCAACCAAGGATGACTCTTGACCAATCGTGGCATTAACAGGTGGAAGACTCAAAGAAAGTTGTTTGTAACCAGTGGGAAGGCATGGTGTAGAAACAATCGGGTTGTCCAACACTCGCTTGGCTTCATCCATATAAGGACAAAGGTGAATGGCATGGTGCCCTTCACACAACCTACAGGGATTGGTAATCTTACCCTGCTTCTTAGGAGCCTTACCAACACCAGTTGAAGACGTGCCCCGAACTTGACTTCCGGAAGCCAAAGGCAACGGCGGATGATCGCTAGACCATTCTTCAAGCACCTTGGGAATGCCAGGGCAGTCTCGAAGAAGATGGTCTCCCGTGCACAACATGCAAGGGAATTTGACTTTCCGTGGAGGGTTGGAAGGTTTATCAAGAGGAGACTTCTTAGGCGCAATATCCACAGAGCTAGCCTCTCCTTTATTGGACTTCTTCTTTGTCTTCTTCTTCTTCTTAGCCACATGGCTACTCGAATCCAGACTTTCACAGGGAGAAGTAGAAGAGGAGGACGCAGAAACAGGCAAAGAAGGGGAGAGGTCCACCTTGGAATAAACATGACGTTGTTCAGGCGGAGGAGATGATTGAACAGAGATCGAGGCATTAGGGACCACAGAGGTTGAAAACAACCAAACAGGAAACCCAACAGTTAACCCAGGATGGGACAACGTTGCCATATGAGCACCAACATTTCCAAAAGGAGGAAAAGGACCAAGATTCCCTTCGGAGGGGATTCCTTGGTTGGTAAACTCTGGAAAAGTTTCCATCAACAACTCAGAACCACACACGGGCTAAAAACCAAGGCACACAATCAAACAGCCAACAAGCAAAATCTAACAGGGCGTGTGATCGCGGGTGATTTATTTTACCACATTGAAACTTAGAAACTTCACCGTTTCATGTTTTAAGAGTTGAGAAATGGATGAAAGGTGACTCTATCTCTTTCAATTTTGAAACAAGCGTGAAAGGAAAAGTGCTTGATGATCCTTTCAAATTTGAAGAGTCAGAAAAGATCAAAATGATTGCTCATGAATTCTAGGCAAAGGGTGTACCAAATAATCGTGAACTGCAATATACACCTTGGTTTCAAAATGAAAGAGAAATCAACCAAGGACTTAATGTACGTGCAAGCAATCTCCCTGAATGCTGTGTCCGGTGTATCATGGGTATAGGGCGGCAGACTCGGCTTCCTATGGATAAAGGATAGCAACCTAGTGGGGTCTCCCTTTATATACGTGATGGTACGGGGAGCACAAGTCCGTACTAGTGTTGTCTAGAGCCAAGAAGCGAATGACAGCTACTAGGTTTAAAGACACCGGAACACGTCTCTAGCCTAGACCTCTAAATATTGCATTAATGTTTCAATGCTGCCTTAGGTTGATTGAATAAATTTTATGGTTGATCTTTAATTATGTTTTGGTTTCAAGGCCCTACCGTATGTCATCTGACAATCTCCTATATGCAGCTATATGAGAAAAGAAATGTTTCAATTTGATGAATGCTATCTAGTTAAGGGAAGAGTTTCAAACAATGATGCAACAAATAGCAATACTGAAAATGAAACTTTTCCAAACTAGATGACTTTCACTATCCAAAAGTATCCTAAAACATTCAACGATGCGAATAATGCAATGTAATCTATGCAAAATCCTCTTTTTCGAAAACTATGCAATTGTAATCTATGCACAATTTCCTTTTCCTTTTCAAATGATAAGAATGCACTCAATGCATTTTTCGATGAAATGAGAATCTACTTAATGCATGCTTTTAATGAAAAAGAATGCACTCAAAGTGACTTCTAGTTTTCAATCATTAAACAATGTAATCTAAGTTCAATGATGGATCTCAAAAAATACTTTTCAATGCAATGTGATCTAATGCATTTTAATGAAAAGAAAACTATGAGACGAAAATTAAAAGAACGCAAATCTTCTTAATGAAGGAAAAATGTAAAAGAGATGTAAACAAACACTAAGAATGCAATGGTTGTTTCAAACACTTTGTAACAAAATTCCTCAAAAGGTGACAAGACATATGAGGTCAAGCACAAAGAGGACTTCCAAAGCAAGAGATCAAAATAAGGCATTCATTCCCTTTTAAATCAAAAAAACATGGAAATAATACATTTCAAACAATGAGCAATGTAATCTATGCTCATATAGTGAAAAGACCGGAAGGGAAAGACACACTGGTGAAGGATTAAGGGAAAAAATCTCAATTTTCACACACCCTTAAATTGGCATGACTTGCTCACTGACAACTAGAGCCAACTGGTGCGACTTGCTCACTAAAAACTAGCGCCAATGGCTAATTGGCGTGGGTTGCTAACTGACAACAAGAACCAATGCCTGAAAATGAAAAAACGAAGAATTTCTCCCAACCAAGACCAGACTCGCCACTTCAAGCAGGATCCAAAACAAACCCAGAAGCAAAATACTGACCAAAAGAAACTTCCGAAAAAGGGTAAACCCTAGCACTTACAGGAAATGGCATGAATGTCTGGCTGTAATCCACGCCAGACAGGGGATGGCGTGACTTATAAACTGGCAACCTGCGCCAACTGTCGTGACTGTCAGGGCGTAACTCGCGCCAATCAAGCCAACCATGAAAAGGTGAAAATCCAGAAAAACAGAGGTCAGATTTGATCCTCTGGAAACCAAAAAAAATCCAAACACATGAAAAGAGCCAGCCAAAAGAGCTAATCAAGCAAGCAACGTCAAGAATTGACCAAAAAGACAAGACAATACTCCAAATTGCTCAGTTCATAAACTAAACTGGAGATTGACTGAAGCAGCTTTGATCTACTTCGCTAATGCAGAGCAAGAGCATTTTGAAGGATATCTGGTTGTACTTCAGGCTCCGTATATAGCTTACAAAGCAAACAACAAGCTGATTCCCCAGTGGAGTCGCCAAATTTTTGAAGAGGTTAATCCCCTCTGTGGACAGAGGTGATCCCTACTAGCTCAGATCGGGTCTAGAAACAATCGAACACTCTATAGTGCAGGTTCCTAATTGCAAATAAACCGACTTGCGATGAAGGCTTACCTGGAGTCCAACGCTGTCGTTTGTAGAAGGGGTAGTGCTCCCGTTCCTCAACTCTGGTAGATCACAATCCTCACGATCTCCGTGATCGGACACCTGCACACGCAAGAAATAGAACAAACGCAAGCATAAAATCCAGTATATACAACTATATGTCAGTCGAAGAAGACATAACTCATGATCATAATCAAGAACAAGAGTGGAACCATAACCAATAGTCGCTTATCATTTATTAATCAAAGGAAGAATACAACCATAGCTCCGACACAGCATTCTCCTTCGGCGGGTCATCAGCAGAACATGTCTCGACAAAGCCTGTCAGGGATGGGACAAGCCTCTCTCTTCGGATCTTGACAATAGTATCCTTGCTTGGATTTGGCCTCAAGGGAATGAATCAATGCTCTTGCAGCATAAGGCTCTGATGGCTCTTGGGAACTTGAAGACTAGCTTGCAAAGGAGATGAGCAGGCTTTTATAGATGGAGGAAGGGGAGTTGGGATCCCTATAATCATGGGATTGGCCCTATCATTAAGGAAGCTTCCATGAGAGGTGGAAAACCACTTCCTCTACATGGAAATCTATAGCCAAACCTCCCAACTCAAGATAGATACCAGTTTATGAATTGGTTAGGACGAAAATTCCACCATTTATTTTTAAGAAACACTCCTTAAAATGGCTGGCGCGAGTGCGACTCTGAGACAGAGCACCAATTGGCGCGCCCTCTTTGAAGGATTTCCCCCATTAGCGTGGGTACTGAACTGGCTGCCCGCGCCAATGCAAAAAGGGGTGTTTTTATGGTTTTTTACAAGGAGTTGTCTTCAGGGCAATGAAAGCTCATGTTCAAAGGGATGTCATGAAAGTGTTTTCAAGTCTTGTCTCTGCTCACGGGTCATGGAATGAGCCCTCCAATGTGCGGGATGGGGAATGGCAGGGATGGTGACAAATTTCTGTGTAACACTCATGAAATAGAAAAAATATAGAAGAAGAACCCAACAAGGCACCAAAAAAAGGTATATCTGAAAAGGCTCCATCTAGGTGTGTTCAAAAGAATCATCCAGAATCTCAAATTCTGTGAGAAAAGGGATCAAGTGTCCAAACAAGAAGAACTCGTGTATGATACCCTAGTTAGCTGGCATTCTTATCTTCTATTGAACATAAAAATGTAAATCAATATAGTAAAGATGAATGTTGGATTCAAGCCATGAATGGAGAACTTGATCAGATTGAAAAGAATCAAACATGGGAATTGGTTCCAAGACCTCATGAAAAAAATGTTATTGGAACAAAATGGATATTCAAAAACAATCTAAATGAAAATGGATATGTTATTATAAACAAAGCTAGATTTGTTTGTAAAGGGTATGCTCAAAAATAAGGTATAGAATTTGAAGAAATATTTTCTCCTGTAGCTAGACTAGAAACCATAAGAATGTTTCTTGCTTTTTCAAGTTTTCAACAATTCAAAGTTTATCGAATGGATGTAAAATCTGCTTTCCTCACTGGTGATCTATAAGAAGAATTTTATATAGAGGATTCATTCTGGGAAATGGTGAAAAACTTGTTTACAAACTTAAAAAGGCTTTAAATGGTCTCAAACAGGCTCCTCAGGCATGTTACTATCGTCTTGACAAATATCTTCAACAACATGGTTTCACAAAGGGATTTGCTGATAGTAACTTGAACACAAAACATGAGAATGATAAACTATTGATTATTGTAGTGTATGTTGATGACATCATTTTTGGAAGTAATGAAGAATCCATGAGTCAGAAATTTACTTCTCTTATGCAGCAAGAATTTGAAATGTCATTACTTCAGGAACTAATATGTTTTCTTGGCTTACAAGTGAAACAAGAAACAAATGACATATTTCTATCACAAGAAAAATTTCTCAAGCAAATTCTAAAGAAGTATGGGATGGAAGACTGCAAACCTATGAGTACTCCAATGGTAATTGGTTGTAACCTCAGTTCTCACAATGATTCTCCCATGGTGAATCAGCCAGAGTATAGATCCATGATTGGAAGTCTGCTATATCTAGCTAGGACAAGACCAGACATTATGCATGCAATTGGGATTGTTGGATGATTCCAAGCTAATCCAAAAGAGTCTCACTTTCAGGATGTAAAAATAATATTAAAATATCTACAAGGGACTCAAGACTTAGTTCTATGGTATACATAGAATTCTGATCTCACTCTTCATGCTTACACATATGCGGATTTATGCTGGAAATGTTGATGATCAAAAAATCACTAGTGGTGGTGCATTCTATATGGGGCCCTAATTAGTATCTTGGTTCAGAAAGAAACAAAGTTATATTTTCTTATCTACAAGAAGAGAAGAATATGTGGCTCCCACATTATGTTTCACACAAACTCTTTGGATGATGTAGACAATACAAGGTATTCAAATCAAATGTTCACCTCCCATCTCGAGTCTATGTGATAATACAAGTGCCATTAGTATCTCGAAAAATCCTGTTATGCATTCCAAGACCAAGCACATTCCTATCAAGTATCAGTTCCTACATGAACAAGTTCTTGAACAAAAGGTTAAATTGGAGTATGTTCCCTCCAAAGAACAAGTTGCAGATATATTTATGAAACCTATTTCTAGGGAAACATTCGAATATCTAAAACATAAGCTGGGAGTTGTCTCTCCTTCTCTTATCAAATCTTCTTAATTTGAGAAGATTAAATTTGGTATGCTGGTTTCATAAAGGTGAATCGTGTATATAAACAAGTTTATATGCATAAAACCGTGTATGGTTTTTGCTGAAAGAATTTCTATGGATCAACTTTCAGAAAAAAATTTGGTGCTATTGGGTTAACTCTATTTTCTCATATTCATCTTAATGTACCTTTATTTGATATTTATCTCCTTGATGAATATGCTTTGATGAATTGCTTGTTGAAGGTGTTGAGGATGCACAAGTTTAGGGGGAGCACTTGCCTTGTTGAAAAGGATGCATTGTTGGCATTCTGATTGGTTGTTGTGTTATGATCTCCTGTTTGAGATTATTTGGTCTTGGTTATACCAAGTCATATCTGTTATCTGATGTGTTATCAATCATAATATTGTGAGTCATTACTTGACATGGTCATTTAGTTCACTCATTCAAAAGGGTAAGGTCTCCTTAAGCCCTTTTCAAGTTGTCATAGGAAATTTCATTTTTTCATATTTAACCTATCCTAAGTTTCAAAACCACCCTCATTTCATCTTAAACCCACTTCCATATAGGTCACATCATGTTCCATCGGTCATCATTTGATAACATATTTGTTTTTCCAAGCTTACAACTCTTAAAAGGTCATTTTAGCCAAGAATCCCTACTTTCGTAGCGAATTCAGTGTAAAATAGGCAGAGAACACTACGAATTTGCTTAAAGTTTCGTAGCAAATATGAAGCATTTCTTTGTTTTCTAACTTTGAGAGGTCAACTTCAAGGGAGGTTTCTAGGAAAACATAACGTATTTTAAGAACCTAAGAGAGGGTATTTTAAAGAACATATCAGTTAACAATAACCTCTTTCATGTTTCTCAAAGGTGCTACAACTTGGGAGATACTAGGATGTCTTTCAGCCCTATTTTCAGAATCCAGAATTTCCTTGTTTTGTACATGGTTTTAGAATGCAGATTTTGGACAGCTAGAGATGTGTTTCAAAAAACCAAGAGAGGTTTTTCTTCCAGATGTACTAACCTACAAAAACCTCCTTAATTTTTTGAATATATAGCAAGTATAGGGAGATAATATCTCATCTCTAAACCCTATGTTTTCAGAAAAAACAAAGTCATTTTAGTGATGAAAAAACTTGCTAAAGGTGAAAAAGATGTTTTTTGAAGAGGAAACACCTCAAGGATCTTTTTTTGAGTTTATTTTTGTTTTGAAAGGTCAATGAAATGTTAAAAACCAAGTTTATACAATTGGAAGGTACATTTTTTAAACAAGCTAAAAGTCTGAAATTTTCACTGTTTTCAACAGTTTCATAGCGTTTCCTAGGCTTGAAGCCAGGAAAATGCTACGAAACCACCTATAACTTTCCTTTTGATTTAAAAACAACTTTTTGTAACTTCCAAGGAGAGGAAATGATATGGAGGATGTTTCAGGACATGATGAATATCATGCAAGAGAAAAAAAGCATAAATTCTGATGGCAAAGATCATTTTTGTATGCTAAAAAAGTACACTACGAAGCTGCCCTGTTTTCATAATGAGATGTTTTTTAAGGTTTCTGAGAAAATGAAAAACTATTTTGGAAATATGAAAGAGGTTTTTCTTCATCATAGTTCCATCTACAGAAAATTCTCTCAGTTTCTGCAAATCTATCAAGGTTTAGAAATTATACACTTATCTTTGAAGCCTACTTTTTTAGCATTTTCACTAACTAGATTTGTGAAAAAATTGTAAAATTTCGACTTGGAGGAGGTCCAGCTCAACATCCATGTGGCATAATGACACATCCGCACTCTATTACATTCAAAAAATTAGTTTTTTTCAATTGATAAGGGTTTTTGAATTGGTTTGTTGAACTATTAATGAAATAAGAGTCCTTTTTGTATTTAAACTCTGCAAAACAGAAATATCCCTAAGAAGTCTCCAAGTGATAGAATCATGTTTGAAATAGGCATTTGAGGTGGGAATTCAAAGCTAGCAAGGTGGCATATTATTTTTATGATTCGTTATTCTATAAAGGACTTAGTTTTAGAGTTAGAAAGGGTTGGGGCATGTTATGGATTACTACTGTTATTGTAAACAGGTTTTTGATCAGTAATGGAGAATGGTTTTGGGCTTCATCCTTCACCTGAGATTCATTTGATATTTTCATGAATACTGACCTATGTATCTTATTACTATTTTTCAATATGTAAATGTTTTATTACTCATAATTTGTGCTTAGCATGCTCTGACTTCCTTTCAAGCACTAAACTATTGGATATCTTTCTCATGTCCTGCTTTCAATATTTTAATGTTCATTACTCAGAATTCATGTCTCATGCTCTGACTTCCTTTGAAAATTTATATATTGAGTAAACTATGTATGTGTGCATTCCACTTTCATTTAAATATCTACATGCCTCATCTTCCACAAGGAGAGCCTTTGTCATTGATATTTCTATCACTAACTCCATAGCCCAATGGTAGTAAGTGTTCATATTTTCAACCTGCAAACATACAAAATGAAGACACAATTCATAGAGTTAGCCATATATCTTTATCATTAATAAATATCATAAACCCATTTGAGAGAGCCCTCTCAGATGGAAGAGGTTAAGCTTTAGTCAAAAGGTGGTTTGAAATAATTACTCCAAGTTGACCATTGAAGCAGCCCCACAAGACTCAATTTGCTGATAACATTTTTGCGTCGTTGCTGGGGACTGAAGGTGTAAATTTTCCCTCGGAAGAATGAAAAAGTATTATTTCTAAGGTATGAGAGAAATAGACACTTAGACACATATTGGCTGTATTTCTGCTCTGGCGGCTCCACACATCAAATAATCAATTGTAAGGTGACTCCACTGCTTGAAGATAAATAGCTTGATGAAGTTCCAAGATGAGTTCCATTGCAAGAATAAATGCAAGGTATGCCCCTATGAATCAATCTCACATCCCTGGTTTTCCAAATCCTATGCCAAAGGTCGAATGGTTAACTGATGTTCCTATATTTAAAGATGAAAAGAAAGAAAATGCTACTCTTCATTTGGTTAGATTCCATATGCATGTACACAGACTTAAGGTTCAGTTCCCTAAGGATTGTCTCATGATGATGTTTATGGCCACTTTAGAAGGAAAAGAATGGTCTTGGTATGAAATTTTTCCAAATGTTTCATTATTTTCTCTTATTGATTTCCATGTTGGATTTTATCAGATGTATGAAGAGTGTCATCCCTACTTATTGCTAGTCACTGCAAACATTGTGTGAGTTTTATTGAATATTTGGAGAATTTTTATGAAGATGATGAGTTTATGGATGATGAAATTTTATAGGACCTTCATGACAATCCCTTTCATCACCAAGAAAAAAGGATAGCCTCTCTCTTGGATAAAAATGAAACCCGAAAGGATTTTATTTATGAAAATCATGTTACGAGTTTGATGAAAAATTGCAGCAAACTTGTCAGCCTTTTGATCATCAGGAGTATGAGAATCATTTCAAATGACAAGAGGAAATATTGGAAGATAATTTCTATATTCATCAGGTAAAATAAGAATTTTATTCTTCATGTCATTCCTTGCATTAGCGTACATCAAATAATGATCACACCAATGAGGAAGTGGATGAAAAGTTTTCTTTATCCTTGTCTTCCAATCCGAAATCATTTGAGTACAAGTCAGAAGATAAGATTCAATTTGTGGATGAAGTTGCTAAGAACATTGAAAAAGACATTGAAGTTTTAGAAGATCAAATTCTATCTTATAGTCTACATGATCAAGATCGGTCTTTTCAAAAGTTTTTAATTCTAGAACACAAAGAGAGGGTGCTTCTACCTTTCTCTTTTGAGATTGAGGAAGAATACCCTATTTTTGAAAATCAGTTTGATAGCACACAACTAAAATCTTGTGTGGTTGAGAAAATCATGTATGAGTTTTCCAAAGCTATAGAATGTCTTAAGAATCATCAAACATATTATGTTTTCTAGATCCTATAGCTGACTACATGAAAGAGTTCTACAATTTAGATTTCCAGTCATATTTTCATTATGAGGATCAGATACACTTTATGTTCCCGTGGTAATTTTAGTATCATGCTTACTTTTGGTTCAAGTGCAGTCAAGAGGTTCAAATGTCACATTAGATCAATGACTGGCTTCATTGGAAGTTTCATGTTGCTTGAATTAAAAATGGAGATTGCAGTTATTAGGGTAGTTAGGAGTGTGTGAATAAACTCAAAGTTGAATGAGAATCTTTTCAGTAGGTACAAAGTTGGTTTTTTAGTAGTAATCATCAAGCTTGAGCCCGAGGAGAAGGCCATAAGAGCTTGGAAATTTTTTCATAGGTTTCAGAGTTTTTATTTCCAAGAAGATGGATGGCACTGGAACTACAGGTTCTTTGGTGTGCTACAAAGGCACACCATCCCAAGTGGAGCCACTATTATCACTCATAATTTTGTGAGTCATTACTTGAGATGGTCATCCAGTTCACTCCTTAAAAAGGGTAAAGTCTCCTTAAACCTTTTTCAAGTTGGCATAGGAAATTTCATTTTTTCATATTTAACCTATCCTAAGTTTCAAAACCACCCTCATTTCATCTCAAAACCACCTCCATATAGGTCACATCATGTTCCATCAGTGATTATTTGCTAACATATTTTTTTTCCCAAGCTTACAACTCCAAAAAGGTAATTTTAGTCAAGAATCCCTAATTTCGTAGTGAATTCAGTGTAAGAGAGGAAGAAAACGCTACGAAACTCCTAAAAGTTTTGTAGCGAATATGAAGCATTTCTCTATTTTCTAACTTTGAGCAGTCAACTTCAAGGATTGTTTCTGGGCAAACAAAAAAGTATTTAAAGAAAGTTAGAGATTTTATTTTCACAAAATTATCAGACAACAATAACCTCTTTCACTTTTCTCAAAGGTGATACAAATTGGGAGATTCATGGATGTCTTTCAGCCCTATTTTCAGAATGCAGAATTTTCCTGTTTTATACATGTTTTTAGAATGCAAATTCTAGACAGATGGGGATGTGTTTCAAAAAAAAAAAAAATGTTTTTCTTCAAGACATAAGGACCTACCAAAAACTCCTTCAAGGTATCAATATCTATCAAGGATATGGAGATAAGATCTCATCTCTAAACCCTATGTTTTTAGAAAAAACAGAGTCATTTTAGTGATGAAAAAACTTGCTAAAGGTGAAAAAGATGCTTTTTGAAGAGGAAACACCTCAAGACTCTTTGTTTGAGTTGGTTTATGTTTTGAAAGGTCAATGAAATTTTAAAAACAAAATTTATATTGCTAGAAGGTAAATTTTTGAAACAAGACACAAATCTGGAATTTTCACTGTTTTCAGTAGTTTCATAGCATTTCCTAGGCTTGAAGCTAGGAAAATGCTACAAAACCACCTGCAACTTTCCTTTCAATTTTAAAACCACTTTTGCTAACTTCAAAGGAGAGGAAATGATAAGGAGGATGTTTCAGGACATGATGAAGACCATGCAAGAGAAAATAAGCAGAAATTCTGATGGCAAAGGTCATTTTTGTACGCTACAAAAGTACGCTATGAAACTACCTTGTTTTCGTAGTGAGATGTTTTTTAAGGTTTCTGAGAAAATGAAAAAGTATTTTGGAAGTTTGAAAGAAGATTTTCTTCAGAGTAGGTCCATATACAAAAACCTCTCTGATTTTCTACAAAGCTATCAAGTTTTGGAAATTATACAATCATCTCTAAAGCCTACTTTTTCATAATTTTCACTAAACAGATTTGTGAAAAATTTGTAAAAATTCGACTTGGAGGAGGTCCAGCTTAGCATCCACGTCGCATAATGACACATCAGCATACACTCAAAAAATTATTTGGTTTTAGTTGATAAGGGTTATTTAATTGGTTTGTTGAGCTATTAATGAAAGAAGGGTCCTTTTTGTATTTAAACTCTGCAAAACAGAAATATCCCTAGGAAGTCTCAAGTGATAGAATCATGTTTGAAATAGGTCTCTGAAGTGGTAATTCTAAGCTAGAAAGGTGGCATATCATTTTTATGAGTCCTCATTCTATAAAGGAGTTAGTTTTAGATTTAGAAAGGGTTGGGATATGTTATGGCTGACTACTACTATTGTAAACAGGTTTTTGATCAGTAATGGAGAATGGCTTTGGGCTTCATCCTTCACCTGAGATTCATTTGATATTTTCATTAATATTTTCCCATGTATCTTATTACTCTTTTTCAATATGTTAATTTTTTATTACTCAGAATTCGTGCTTAGCATGCTCTAACTTCCTTTCAAGCACTAAACTATTGGATATCTTTCTCATGTCCTGCTTTCAGTATTTTAATGTTCGTTACTCAGAATTCATGTCTCATGCTGTGACTTCCTTTGAAAATTTATATATTGATTAAACTTTGTATGTGTGTTTCCACTTTCATTTGAATATCTACATGCCTCAGCTTCCACAATGAGAGCCTTTGTCATTGAGATTTTTGTCACTGACTCCATAGCCCAATGGTAGTAAGCGTTCATCTTTTCAACCTGCAAAAATAAAAAACCAAGACACAATTCATAGAGTTAGCCATATATATTTATCATTAATCAATATCATAAACCCCTTTGAGAGAGCCCTCTCAAACTGAAGAGGCTAAGCTTAAGTCAAAAGCTGGTTTGAAACAGTTACTCCAATTTGACCAGTGAAGAAGCCCAACAGGACTCAATTTGGTGATAACATGATGAAAAGGTCATGTTGAGACTTATGATGTAAATCTTTATATTCAGTCATGTAAAGACTTGTTCAAATTTGTAAACCCACTTGGCTGGGTATTTGAGTCAAATATGTAATTCCACTTGGTTTGATCATTGATGTATGTATGAGACCTTGGTGATAGGAATGGTCATACTTTGTTGAGCTATAAAGTCATGTACTTCATTAAAATTCTGTCCGCATATGTTTAGGGGGAGCAATTTTCCACCCTTTTCTCTTTATGTCAAAGGGGGAGAGTGTTTGTTGTTTGAATAATTCTTTTGTATCTACATGATGTGGTGATCAAAGAGGATGTGGTGATAAAAATCCATCATGGTTTCCATCAAGTCTAAAGGGGGAGATTGTTGGCAATATGAATATTATGTCTTAATATGTTGTCCTTGATGGAAACTCTCTGGAAAATAATGAAGTATATATCTTCTCATATAAGCTTAGTAGTTTGTAGAAGATCTAACAGAAGAAATGTGTAAAGCCCAGTAGAATTTCGTTAATATTCATAATTGAAGGTTCTATACGCGAGTTAGTATAGGATAAGTCATGTATACATGCAGATAAGAATGATCCAAGTCACGTATCCATTTTGCACTTTAAAAATATAATACCACGGATTATTACCATGGTTTTAGACCAAAATATTTAGCGTTGTGTCATCTGTTAGTCATCAGTAATTTTTACCTGTTTAGATGACTAAATGCTTTATATTGGAATTCTAGAAACAAAATTCAAGAATCATGTGAGTTCTAGAAATCTCCTTAAAAAGAAAATTTTCACTATCCCGTTTCTCTGTTAAGCAATGCCAATCTATCACCCAAATAAGAACAAATCCTGGACTGATGTACCTCACTCTCACTATGTTTGCCACCTCTGCCTATAACACTCTATCCCTATTTTCCTAAGCCCTCTATTTTCACACCTTGTTTCGCCAAGTAAACCAAACTTTTTCCCCTACTCACCAAGTGCCTCAAGCAATGGTGGTTTCAAAACTCCCTTTCTAAAATCATTTTGAAGTAAAACAAGGTTTTCTAGTTGTCTAGGATGGTAGTGCATAATAGAGGGTCAAAATCCTGTCTCCTCATCCAAACCCTAATTCAAGCTTTTCAGTCGAAAACCTATTCCAAGGACATTACAATGAGTCAAATAGGGTCACCTAGGTTATGCACTATCATGTTTCTAAATTCTCCATTTCCATAGGTATTCAAAGGTGAAGTCAAGAGAACACAAGGATGAGGCTTATCATTGTCCAAAGAACATCAAATACCTCCAAAGGTATCCTTTTGATCAAGCAGTAAGCCTAAAAAGGAACAATTTACCATGTCCAAGAATTTCTACAGAAATTCTTTGTAAATGGTCAACAGCAGAACAAAGGAAAATAAGGAGACCTAAAAAGCTCATAAAGGCATCCACATCTTGTAGTAAGATACAACATGCTTAAGTTTACAAGGAATGTCATGATCTCATGATATATTGTTATGAAGTACTGCCCTTCAAAAGGTCCATGCAGGTCCTAAAAGACAATGGCACATAAGCAACACTATACATCAATCAAAAAAACCATCAAAAATTTGTTTGGCCTCAAGCATGAATCTTGTAGAGGTTTAGCTGCCCTTTGCTCACATTCCTGCAAAGAAGACCAAAAAGCCATCAGATTAGCCATGAGTTAAGGTAAAAGAGGGGTATCATCATAAGAGGACCATTCATAGCAAGAAGAAAGCAACTATGACAAGCATGGGTCATCATTGATCAAGTAAACTATCCAAGTTCAAAAGAGACAATGATCAAAATGTTTTCAGAAGATATTTAAAAATAGCTCCTAGGATTGAAAAAAGATGAAAATGACATGGAGGATATAGGACTCATGAATAAAGACAACATCCATCAATAGAAAAAAGTAGATGTCTAGGTTCAAAATGTAGAGTCACGCTGCGCACCTATAGCGTCTCCCTGTGTGAATTTACACTACATTTTGTGCACCTGAAGAGTGGTGATGCACTCCTACAATTTTTCTCGACGTTCAGGAAAGAGTGCACTAAAGCCCATGCACGAGTTGCCCAGTGTTCGAAGGGGCACGACACCCCGTTCAAGACCACCTGGAGGTAGCGCTGCACTCCTACCACAGTGTGAAAACCATCCGCCCAGTCACGTTCAGGCACCCGACACCTTCCACTGCACTCCTGAGGATGCCCACCATGCAGAGGAAAGGCACAAAGGCTTGGAAGAGGTGCCTATCATGTAGAAGAGGGCACGAAGGCCTGTGGAGTCCCTGCACGTTTTTCTGTTTAGAGGGTGACCCGAACCACCCAGTCGAGTTGTGATGTGCTCCTGACATGGTATTTAACGTTGATCGGTGACCCGAGCCGCCTAACCATCAGTGCTGCACTCCCGCCACAGTTTTGAACTCTGGAAGAAGGCACGTTCAGGGCCGCCCGAAGAAGTTGTGTTGTGCTCCTGCCATAGTTTTGCAGCCTCTTCATGATTTCACATTCAGGGGTGATCCGACTCTGCCCACAAGATTTTTGAGCTAGTTTTCATGCTTTGGAGGCATTTTGAAGAGGTATTTTGAAATCTTCCTACATATGCATGTTTTTCTAAAGATAAGGTCTCAAAGAAAATTGAAATTTGGTTTAGAAAAGGCAGTGAAATCCTAAAATATAACACTTGACCTACACACTATTGGGCCTTGACCTAATTAGAAAACTTCACCATCTCATTCACCATTGTCACATCATTAAACAAGCAGTGCCCATTCTCTTTAAATATTTTGAGGCAAAGGTAAAAAAACAAAATGTCTGAAGAAGAGAATGTTGACATTGATGAGGCAACTCAAAGACCTAAAAAGCAGCAAAGGATGCAAGGGATGCAAAATAGGTTTGAACCTATAAGAACTAAAGAGATGATAACCTCCCCTACCATTTTGGCATGTTTTCAATGGTTGGGATGCTATGAATTCTGTAAAAATGTACAAAAGATCCAGAGTCACCGTCATTTTACCAAGCTCCTTGCCCTAAACCTTCATAAACATCAAGTACACCTAGCCGGCGTAAAATTTGAGTTGACCCATTCTTGAAACCAACTTGTCAAGTTGACTATAAAACTATGTTCCCCTTCTCTCATATATTGGACATATATACTCTCCTAATGAAGATCATCATGAAATACTTCACCTGCAAGGGTAGGTTCTCCAGAGTCTATTCCTACCACATAAGACTCCTCATGCATTTCACTAGAACCAAGCTACTACACATGCCCTACTACCTTTGAAAAAGTATTGAGAAAATTTCTTCCATCGTGCAAAAAAGGCCTCCATCCCAAAAATTGTCAAGCCTTTTTCATCATTTCCTCATCAAAGTGTTTGTCTCACACCAACTAGAACAACAAGGCATTTCCTGGGAGGTTTTCATCATCCATGATGATTTCACAACTCCACAGCCCATACCTCTGCAAGGTCTGCCATCATCATCTCGAAATCCTCCTCACACACCTCCATCACCCTCCATTGACCTTGGTTCATCTTCTTCACATGAATAATTTCCTCAAATCGACCTTCCTCATTCACCTTCCCCTAAGAAATCAGAAAATGAAGAAAGCAGTGATGGCCAAGAAGAAAGTAGTGATTTCCAAGAAGAAAGTAGTGAGGGAGAGGATGATGAAAATGAAGAAAATAGTGAAGAAGAGGAAGATGGAAAAGAGGACAATAAAAATGAAGAAAACAGTAGTGACCAAGAAGAAAACAGTGAGGGAGATGATAATGAAAATGAAGAAAAAAGTGAAGAAGAGGAAGGTGGCAGAGAGGGAGATAGCCAAGAAGAAATTAATAAAGGTAGTGACAAAGATAAGTGTGTTGATAAAGAAGAAAACAGAGTTGAAATCGGTGAGCCCCATAATGAGCAAAAGAGCCAAAATAGTGGATGTTATGATGAAGAAAATGACACTGAGAATACATATGAAGACAGTGGGGAGGAGGCATATGAAAGAAATGAATAAAACAAAAATGAAAGTGACAAGAATGGGAAAGGAACCCAACAAAAAAAGTTTGAAGTTGTTTTCAGTAGGCAAGAAAATGATGAGAAAGGGCCAAGTAATGAAGATAATTAGCAGGGAAGTGAAGGAGAGATCAACTAAAGGAACTCACCTAGTGAAGAAAGAAATGACCCTCACAGTGATGGGAAGACTAATGAGGGTGCCCAAAATAGTAACCCTACAAAGAGTGCAAACAGTGATATAAAGGATGAAATTGACAGTGAATACAGTGGTTCAAAAGATGAAGAAGAGGACAGACATGGAAATGAAGATGTGCCAAACAATGATCAAGGTGCCTCTAGCATTGCAAAAATAGAGGATGACAGTCCTAAGGGTTTTGACAGTGATGATGGCATAAAATATATTTAGGATGCTTATCAAAATGGCAACCAAGAACAAGGTAAGGAAGATGGACACACACAGATCGCCCATGAGGAGAAAAATAGTCCTAAGGTCACTAGTGATCAAGATTTGCAAGTAAGACTTGTTGCACCTTTCAAAATTACCTATTAAAGAGGAGAGAGGCATGTGTTTGCTACCTCCAAAGGGAAAGGGGCCATGCCATCCTCCTCATTTCAAATGAAAGATAAAGGTAAACCACAAATGAAGGAGGAAGAGGAAAACCATGAGGAGGAAAGAGAATTTTAAATCATCAACATAAACATTGATGATGAAAATGAAACAAGAATTGCAAACTCCCTTCTACAAGATAGGAATGCACAAATCAAGGATTTGGAAGCTGAATTAGGGAGAGCTAAGGATCTCATTCACTATTTGTAGATGCAGAACAAATGAATGAGTGGCTAGTTGGCCATCTATGAAGCAAGGGCGCTCAAATACCAGAAATAGGCTCAAATGTCACAAGTGCAATTGGAGGAGTACATGGGTGCTTATGAGGGAAAAAGTGATGAAGAGGGTCAAAATAGAAAGAGACCTAGGACTATGGGTCTTAGGAAGGCATTGGCAAAGCAAAGAGAGGAAGAATTAGCCCAAGCACAAATAATGCCACTCACTGAACTCCTTGCCATGGAAGTTGGGCATGATAGGGAATCATGGATTGAAACGGCCAACCTACATCTAAAGGCCAAACTGGAGAAGGCCAACAAAGACTTGAGCTTGCAACGGAGAATGACTGAGCACTATAAACAAAGAAACCACTTTGCAAGGAAAAAGCTCAAAACTTCCAAAAGTGAGGGCATGGCATCAAATGGTGAAAATGACCAAGATATACTTGGTATTTTCGCCCAAAATTCTCTACAGGTCTCTAGGGACCCATGAGGCACCTACCTACCAATTTTGAGAGAAATTGAACAAGTTTTTGTTTTTTGCAAATTTTGAGGCTAGGAGCGCAACACACCCTGTGCTACAATTTTTAAAATGGCATATTCAGGAGGAAAGGCTGACATTTTTTTATTTCCCATAATTATAGGAGTATGCTCACCAATTTTCAACTCAATTGGAGTTGTTTTGGCCCCTCAAAAAGGTCAAAAACACTCATTTTTTCACCTTTCTGCCCACTTTTCTGAGCATGTGTTGCACTCCTGGCACTCTTGGAATTTTCACTTTTTGGGAAACTTACAAAATTTATATTGAAGAAATAAAGGCATATCTAGAAATTATACTTCAATGGATTTCCAAGGATCCATCACAGAACCTTTTCTGACATCGAGAAGTCCTCCAAAAGACTACTGCAAAAAGGCCTATTTCTGCACTGTGCTCCTGACATAATTTTAATTTTTGACATAGTGTGTTGTGCTCCTGTAGATGATTGATCAAGTAGTGTGTTTGGAAAGTTTTCAAATTCTTTTTAGAGCATAAAAGTCAATTTAATTGCTATTCTTGGCCGGAAAAGATATTTGTTAGATATTTTTGTTAGGATATTTCTTATTGGCCAATAGGCTTCTAAATACTCTCTTTGGTTTTCCTCCTCCATGTTTATTATATATTACATGAGGATTCATTGTAAACAGTTGGGAACTTGATGTGTTTAAGAGAAATACAGGGTTTTTGGAAGTTGAAGAACAATTTAGTGTTATGGATCTTGTGGATGGATTGCCTTGATTGATGGTGATGAAGGCTTCCTTGCAAGATACCTTAGTTTAGTTAATGGTGATTTATCTCTCATATGTTCATGTTTTTCTTGTTTTCATATGTCCATATTTATATATTTCAATAGCTTAGAAAAGTATAGGATGAGAAATTTTGTTTGAGGCACCTTAGTCTTCCTGTTAGCTATTGTTTTCATGTTTTCTTTTGCTAGGTTAGCTTAAAGAATTATTCATTGCTCCTTAGGCCCACCTAAGCTTGTATATTTAATTATTGGATGAATGTGCTAGTTTATAAACATGATTCATGGTAAGTTGTGCTTGTTTAATGCTATCTAAACTTTGTCTTGAAATCTCTCTTTGATGTATTAATTATTAGGTTAAGTCAAATAGGTCTTGTTTCGATCTTTCCCTTTGAATATGCTTATTAGTTTGCCTCGAAGCTCTTTATAGTTTAATGAATGATTTTTAGGCATTCCCTCTTCATTTTTTGATGCTATTTGTTTCTTATATGTTTTCAAATCTTTAAAGTTGAATAATTGAAGTTAGATAAGTTGTCTTGCTTTCGTGTTCTACTCGATTGTTTACCTTCAATATTTATTTGTTTAAAAGTATTTTCACTGAGTAAATGGTGTGCCCTACCTTGGTTCCCAAACTTATTATCCATTTCACCTCACACATAAACTTAAAAGATCCATTAACTACACTAGATTTGCACCGTGATGTACCCTGATTCACTACCAAGATATCAATAACTTCATAAACTCCATTACCCCATTCATTTGATAACCTCTCACTCCACCTACCCTACCTGATCATCTTACCCCAACCCAAAAAAAAACAAACAAACCTACACTTAACAACTAGCCTAAAATCAATCATCCAAAGCAAACAAGTTCACATCCTTCGCATAATATAAATAGCCCTCTCTGAGTCCAGGAAGGCTAGGTCATAGGACTCCAAAGACTAGTCTAATGTTACCCTGTCATTTGGTTTACCAATCTACCAAATCACGAGACACCAACATAATGGCGATCACAGTGGTAATTTGAGTAAAAAACATCTTGGGTATCCCTTAGGAACTCTCAAATCTCATCCAAATCATAGAAAACTCAAATTTTCAGCCATAGAGTAGAATCTGGTTGTTTCACCATCCTAGCAAAATGATGACTTAGCTGCAGGATACTCATACAAACCTTAGGGCTACATAAAGGAACTTAGAAAACCCCAAAAACATCCCTAGATTGGTTTTTGTCAGCATTGGTGGTGGACCATAGACACATATCTTCAAAAAAACTAAAAACATCCACCTGGCAACTCCATTGGCCTCCAATAGGCCTATTACTTCATTAGCCCTAATTAAATCCCCTGGGAATGCATTGAGAAATCCTAATCATGCTGATGGTAGACAACAAAGTTCAAATCCTCCACCTAGCAACTCAATAACCTTCAATAGACCTAATGAATTCACTGGTAGAGAACTCTAGACTAGTTGAAGAGATACAATGACCTCTTTCTGATTTACAAACATGTATCTTAAAATACAACAAAGATATGCCACAATGAATAGAGCTCATATCCCTGGATTCCCACACAAAATGCCTGAAATAAATTGGATGAAAAACCTACCTATCTTTCGAGATGAAAATTTTGATGACCCTTTTTTACATCTCATAAAATTTCATATACACATATGGAGGTTAAAAGTTGAATGGCACACAGACTGCCTCGGGAAAATTTTTATGGTAAAATTAGAAGGTAAGGCAAGAAATTGGTATGAATGGCTAGAACCTGGCATCTTGTTTTCATTAAAGGATTTCCACAAGATATTTCATAAGTACTATATATGATATTGTCCATCTCTATCATTAGCTAAAAATTGTTGTGATCAATCTCAGGACATCATACAATACCTTTTAGATAGTGATGAAGAGTTAGGAAAATTTCATCTTGAAGATCTCTTAGCAACAATCCATGAATTTCATTCTCAAAATAACTATCATGACAACCTAGAGAAGTTGGTTGAGGAAGAAATCAATCAAGAAATAGAAGGAAACCCACAAGATCTCTCTGAAATTACAAGTAATAATTTATCATCCCTTCTAAGTGAGGCTAAAGGAGACATTCAGCCTCAAAACCAGCCTTCACAAGAGAAAGAGAACTGATGTAGTATTATCTAGAGGAAGAGAAAAATGCCTCCTCCTTTAACTGAAGATGAAATAAATGAGATGATAAACACACAGCTAGACTCTAAACCTTCATGTGAACAAAACATTTATGTTCCTCCTCCTACTAATGCCATCTACCATAAATCAGAAAGTAAACTTGTAGATCAGTTCAAAGAAGAACAAACTGGTAACCCAATATGTTTGATTGGTGAAATTATTTATGTGGATGATTCTCCAAATTTTGATAAATCTGATAATGATGATGTTCTCCAAACCAAAGCTAACCTTGAAGAGCCATCAACAGTTGATTTGTGGGATGAAGTTCACTATCATCAGATTGAAAGAAGTAATCAGCTAAGACTGGTCACCTATGACACTGATGAGGAAAGCCTTGAAATTTTAGAAGCAAGTGAAGAGTCTGTGACTCTTTGCTCTACTTCATTTCAGTCCATTAGAAATAGTTTTCATGTGATTGGAAATCAACAGTATTTTAGTTTTGATGATGATGTTGGGAAAGCTAATGAGTTTCTTGAACCATTTTTCAATAAGAATCCTTCTCCTAAAATGGTTGAGGAAATAATTTATGACATAGAACTTTCCTCAGCTCCAGATGAGTAGTCACCAAGTCCCATTGAATTTCCAATTGCAGATGAAGGCTTGGAAGTTGATAATCATAGGAGATTTGTTCAACTACCTTCTCAAGAGGATTTACTCCCAAAGAGTATCCCTACTCATCAACATGATGACTTTCACATAGATTTCAGCTCACTCAATCAGAACATACCAGGTTTTCTGGAAGACAACATTGCAATTTATGATGAGGTTGCTAGTTCCGATGATCATGAGGAAGAGGTGGAGTTTCTTTCCCAAAAGAGTCTCAAGTTTAACCAAGTGGAGGAAGAACCAGTCCTAGATCAAGCCTATTTTCCAAATCTTCACATTCAGGTATTGTTTCAAGATCCCTTCACTAATTTGTTAGAGACATTTGAAGAGGGAGTAAAACATGTCAAGGGTAGTTTGATGCATAATTTTAAAAAAAATTTAGGCACTACTGTTCGAACAAAAATGAGGTGGGAGTGGCCTCTTGATTTTCTCAAAACCATCAAAGAGTTAAACTAAGATTCCTTATGGAATCATCTGCTTGACTGGTTGTATTGGAAAAGAGAGTTCACCAGTTGAATGTATATCATGTATAGTTTATATTAGGATAGATAAGAATGCAAATAAGCTCAAATTTTGAGCATCTTTTAAATTTAGATTGTTCTGAAAAAAGAGAGAAAATACTCAAAACATAGAAAGAATGAAAAAGAGGGCAGATTTGAAAAGAGGTAAAGCCCCATACCCAAAAAATAGTACTACTGAAAGTGAGCAACCTTAAATGCCACTGCTAGTTCAAAAAGAAGGTCTTGTTTCATGTCATCTAGCCTAATCATGGCTGAAACATGTTTTCAATTTATTGTTGATAAGTTAGTGAAAGATAGTTGGTAAAATCATTGAAGCTTGACTTGTCGAAGAAAATAGATTAGGAAAGAAAGATATTGGTTCCACATGCTCAAAACAAAACCAAGGAGAAAAATAAGGATGAATAGCAAGCTATGTATCCTAGCCCTGATTTTTCTAGTCTTATTTTGTACAAAAATAACATTTGTGTGAAGCTTGTTTCTATGCCACAAACCCATGATAAAACAGATTGTCTAATCCTGATTTAGTCATGTTTTCAATTTCATGTTTATAGCTTAGTGAATGAATCCTGTCAAACAGTTTAACCTTGGCAATTGAATAGTATAGGTAGAGAATCAAAGGAGTTCATTAGCCTAATCTAAACTCCCGGAAGAAATAAGTGTAGAAGTAGATAGTTGTTTGCTTTCAAAAATAAAAGAATGTCAAGGTTGCTAGTCTGAATGCACCTAAAGAAGAAAAGATAATAGGCAAGTAGGTTGGGTAGGTAGAAATGAAATTAAGCTGATCATATCTTTCAAATTTTTGAGATCATAGCTTCAAGCAAGCATCAGAAATTAAAGAAAGGTAAAAATCTTCCCAAAGGATGAGGCACTAGTCTCCATAAAGCTAGAGATCTGAAATTCTAGACACCTCCTGAAAAGGAGTTGCCATCCCCAAGTGGAGTCACTGTTAGTCATCAGTAATTTTTACCTGTTTATATGACTAAATGCTTTGTCTTGGATTCCTAAAAAAAAAATTCAAGAATCATGTGAGTTCTAGAAATCTCCTCAAAAAGAAAATTTTCACTATCTCGTTTCTCTGTCAAGCATGGCCAATCTATCACCCAGATAAGACCAAATCCTAGACTGATGTCCCTCACTCTCACTGTTTTTGCCACCTCTGCCTATAACACTCTATCTCTGTTTTCCTAAGCCCTCTATTTTCACACCTTCTTTCACCAAGTAAACCAAACTTTTTCCCCTACTCACCAAGTGCCTCAAGCAATGGTGGTTTCAAAACTCCCTTTCTAAAAGCCCTTTGGAGTAAAACAAGATTTTCTAGTTGTCTAGGATGGTAGTGCATAATGGAGGGTCAAAATATTGTCTCCTCATCCAAACCCTAATTCAATATTTTCAGTCAAAAACCTATTCCAAGGACATGACAATGAGTCAAATAGGGTCACCTAGGTTATGCACTATCATGTTTCTAAATTCACCATTTCCATAGGTATTCAAAGGTGAAGTCAAGAGAACATAAGGATGAGGCTTATCATTGTCCAAATAATATCAAAGACCTCCAAAGGTATCCTCTTGATCAAGCAGTAATCCTGCAAAGGAACAATTTACCATGTCCAAGCATTTCTGCAGAAATTCTTTGTAAATGGTCAACAATAGAACAGAGGAAGAGAAAGAGACCTAAAAATCTCATAAAGGCATCCACAGTTGGTAGTAAGATACAACAGGCTTAATTTTACAAGGAAGATCATGATCTCATTATAAATTTTTATGAAGTGTTGCCCATAAAAAGGTCCATGCAGGTCCTAAAAGACAGTGGCACATAAGCAACATTGTACATCAATAAAAAAGATCATTAAAAGGTTGTTTGGCCTCAAGCATGAATCTTGTAGAGGGACAGTTGCCCTTTGCTCACATTCCTATAAGAAGACCAAAAAGCCATAAGATTAGCCGTGAGGTAAGGTAAATGAGGAGGATCATCATAAGAGGACCATTCATAGAAAGAAGAAAGCAACTATGAAAAGCATGGGTCATCATTGATCAAGTAAACTGTCCAAGTTCAAAAGAGACAGTGATCAAAAGGTTTTCATAAGACATTTAAAAACAGCTCCTAGGATTAAAAAAAGATGAAAAGGATGTGGAGGACATAGGACTCATGAATAAAGAAAACATCCATCAATAGACAAAAGTAGATGTCTAGGTTCAAAATCTGAAAAATGGAAAAAACAAGCAGAATCACCAAGTCTGCCAAAGTTTGTGAAAAAGGGTGCCAGCTCGAAAAAAAAAGTATTGGCAAAAGGAAAGGAGTTCAAAATAACCTTAGAGAAGTGGATTGTATTTCTAATTTTTCAAAAAGGTATTAAACCACTACAAAACAACATATCCCCGCTCCTTTGGTCATTTACACACACAGTGAGGGTTTTCAAATTTTCCGCCAGAGTCCTCGGGAAAATTTTTCCGAGTGTTGTGCTCCTATAGAGTCGCACTATGCACCTGTAGCATCTCCTTGTGTGAATTTCCACTACATGCTATGTGCCTGAAGAGTGGTGTTGTGCTCCTACATTTTTTCCCGACGTTCAAGAAATAGGGCACTAAAGCCCGTGCATGAGCTGCCCAGCGTTCAGAGGGGCACGACACCCCGTTCAAGACCGCCTGGAGGGAGTGTTGCGCTCCTACCACAGCGTGCAAACCATCTACCCAGCCACGTTCAAGCACCCAACACCTTCTGCTATGCTTCTGAGGCTGCCCACTGTGCAGAGCAAAGTTACGAAGGCCTGGCATAGGTGCCCATCGTGCAGAAGAGGGCATGAAGGCCTATGCAGCCCTTGCACATTTTTCCATTTAGAGGGTGACCCGAGCTGCCCGACGGAGTTTTTTTGTGCTCCTGAAATGGTATTTAATGCTGAACGGTGACCCGAGATGCCCGACCATCATTGTTGCGCTCCTGCCACAGTTTTGAACTTTGCACGAAGGCACGTTCAGGGCCGCCCGACGGAGATGTGTTGCGCTCCTACCACAGTTTTGCAGCCTCCACATGATTTCACGTTCAGGGGTGACCCAACTCTGCCCACAAGATTTTTGAGCTATTTTTCTTGCTGTCGAGGCATTTTGAAGAGTTATTTTGAACTCTTCTTACATATCCATGTTTTTCTAAAGATAAGGTCTCAAAGAAAATTGAAAGTTGGTTTAGAAAAGGCAGTGAAATCCTAAAAGATAACACTTGACCTACACACTACTGGGCCATGACTTAATTAGAAAACTTCACCATCTCATTCACCATTGTCACATCATTACACAAGCAGTGCCCATTCTCTTCAAATATTTTGAGGCAGAGGTAAAGAAACAAAATGTCTAAAGAAGAGAATGTTGACATTGATGAGACAACTCAAAGACCTAAAAAGCAGCAAAGGAAGGGAGGGATGCCAAATAGGTTTGAACCTATAATCATTGAAGAGATGATAACCTCCCCTACTATTTTAGCCTTTTTTCAAGATTTGAGATGCTATGAATTTTGTAAAAAGGTACAAAATATCCAGAGTCACCCTCAGTTGACCAAGCTCTTTGCCCTAAACATTCATAAACATCAAGTACACCTAGCCAGGGTAAAATTTGAGTTGACTGCCTATGCCATCTCTAGAGTTGCTGGAATTCCTTGCATAGGAGAAAGGTGGTTCAAACAAATTCATCTTGACTTAAGCCACTATCACCCATTCTTGAAACCAAGTTGTCAAGCTGATTGTAAAACTATGTTCCCCTTCTCTCATCTATTGGACATATATTCTCTCCTAATGAAGATCATCATGAAATAATTCACTTGTGATGGTAGGTTCTCCAGAGTCTATTCCTACCACATAAGACTCCTCATGCATTTCACTAGAACCAAGCTACTACACATGCCCTACTACCTTTGAAAAAGTATTGAGAAAATGTCTTCCATCATGCAAGAAAGGCCTCCATCCCAACAAATGTCAAGCATTTTTCATCATTCCCTCATCAAAGTGATTGTCTCACACTAGCTAGAACAACAAGGCATTACTTGGGAGGTTTTCATCACCCATGATGATTTCACAACTTCACAGCCCATCCTTCTGCAAAGTGTGCTATCATCATCTCGAAATCCTCCTCACACACCTCCATCACCCTCCACTAACCTTGGTTCATATTCTTCACATGAATCATTTCCTCAAATAGACCTTCCTCATTCACCTTCCCCTAAGAAATTAGAAAATGAAGAAAGCAATGATGGCCAACAAGAAATTAGTGAGGGAGAGGATGATGAAAACGAAGAAAATAGTGAAGAAGAGGAAGATGGAAAAGAGGAAAATAAAAATGAAGAAAGCAGTAATGACCAAGAAGAAAATAGTGAGGGAGAGGATGATGAAAATGAAGAAAAAAGTGAAGAAGAGGAAGGTGGCAGAGAGGGAGATAGCCAAGAAGAAATTAATAAAGACAATGACAAAGATAAGTGTGTTGATAAATAAGAAAACAAAGTTGAAATTAGAAAATGAAGAAAGCAATGATGGCCAACAAGAAATTAGTGAGGGAGAGGATGATGAAAACGAAGAAAATAGTGAAGAAGAGGAAGATGGAAAAGAGGAAAATAAAAATGAAGAAAGCAGTAATGACCAAGAAGAAAATAGTGAGGGAGAGGATGATGAAAATGAAGAAAAAAGTGAAGAAGAGGAAGGTGGCAGAGAGGGAGATAGCCAAGAAGAAATTAATAAAGACAATGACAAAGATAAGTGTGTTGATAAAGAAGAAAACAAAGTTGAAATTAGTGAGTCCCATAATGAGCAAAAGAGCCAAAACAGTGGGTCTTATGATGAATAAAATGACACTAAGAATACATATGAAGATAGTGGGGAGGAGGCATATGAAAGAAATGAAGAAAAAAAAAATTATAGTGACAAGAATGGCAAAGGAAGCCAAGAAATAAAGTTTGAAGTTGTTTTCAGTAGGCAAGAAAATGATGATAAAGTGCTAAGTAATGAAGATAATGAGCAGGGCAGTGAAGGAGAGATCACCGAAAGGAACTCACATGGTGAAGAAAGAAATTACCCTCACAGTGATGGGAAGACTAATGAGGGTGCCCAAGAAAATAACCCTACAAAGAGTGCAAATAGTGATACATATGATGAAATTGACAATCAATATAGTGGTTCAAAAGATGAAGAAGAGGACAGTCATGGAAATGAAGATGTGCCAAACAATGATCAAGATGCCTCGAGCATTGCAAAAACAGAGGATGACAATCCTAAGGGTCTTGATAGTGATGATGGCATAAAAGATAGTGAGGATTTCTATCAAAAGGGAAGCCAATAACAAGGTAAGGAAGATGCACACATAGAGATCATCCATGAGGATCAAAACAATCCTAAGGTCACTAGTGATCAAGCTTTGCAAGTAAAAATTGTTACACCTTTCACCATTACCTATCAAAGAGGAGAGAGGCATGTTTTTGCTGCCTCCAAAGGTCAAGGGCCCATGCCATCCTCCTCATTTCAAATGAAAGACAAAGGTAAACCAAAAATGAAGGAGGAAGAGGACAACCATGAGGAGGAAAGAGAATTTGAAATCATCAACATAAACAGTGATGATGAAAATGAAACAAGAATTGCAAGCTCCCTTCTACAAGACAGGAATGCACAGATCAAGGATTTGGAAGTTGAATTAGGGAGAGATAAGGATCTCATTCACTTTTTGTAGATGCAGAACAAACAAATGAGTGGCCAGCTGGCCATCTATGAAACAATGGTGCTCAAATACTGGAAAGAGGCTCAAAGGTGACAAGTGAAATTGGAGGAGTATATGGGCACTTATGATGAAAAAAGTGATGAAGAGGGTCAAAATAGAAAGAAACCTAGGACTATGGGTCTTAGGAAAGCATTGGCAAAATAGAGAGAGGAATAATCAGCCCAAGCACAACAAATGCCACTCACTGAACTCCTTGCCATGGAAGTTGAGCATGATAGGGAATCATGGTTTGAAAGGGTCAACCTACATCTAGATGCCAAACTGGAGTAGGCCAACAAAGACTTGAGCTTGAAACGAAGAATTACTGAGCACTATAAACAAAGAAACCACTTTGCAAGGAAAAAGCTCAAAACTGCCCAAAGTGAGGGCCTGGAAAAAAATGATGAATAGGACCAAGATAGGCTTGGTATTTTGGCTCAAGCTTATCTACAGGTCTCTAGGGACCCATGAGGCACCTACCTACCAATTTTGAGAGCAATTGAACAAGTTTTTGTTTTTTGCAAATTTTGAGGCTAGGAGCACAGCACACCCTGTGTTGTGCTTTTTCCCAGGGCATCTTCGGGAGGAAAGGCTGAAAATTTTGAATTCCCCATCATTAGAGGAGTATTCTCACTAATTTTCAGCTCAATTGGAGTTTTTTTTACCCCTCACAAAGGTCAAAAACACTCATTTTTTCACCTTTCTGCCCACTTTTCTTAGCATGTGCTGCACTCCTTGTAGTCTTGGAATTTTCACTTTTTGGGCAACTTGTAGAGGTAAAACTGAAAAAATGAAGGCATATCTGGAAATTAGACTTCAATGGATTTCAAACGAGCCATCACGAAGCCTTTTCCAACATTGGGAAGTCCTCCAAAATACTGCTGCAAATAGGCTTATTTCTGCGTTGCGCTCCTGGCATAATTTTAATTTTTGACACAGTGTGCTATGCTCCTGTAGATGACTGGGAAGAATGTGCGTTTGGAAATTTTTCACATGCTTTCAGAGCCTAAAAGTCAATTTAATTGCTATTCTTGGCTGGAAAATATATTTGTTAGATATTTTTGTGCCTTGGACCTTGCAAGGCCTCAAGGACAACTTAAGATATTTCTTGTTGGCCAATAGGCTTCTAGATACTCTCTTTGGTTTTCCTCCTCCATTTTTATTATATATTGCATGAGTATTCATTGTAAACAGTTGGGAACTTGATCTGTTTAAGAGAAATACATGGTTTTTGGAAGTTGAAGAACAATTTAGTGTTGTGGAGCTTGTGGATGGATTGCCTTGATTGATGGTGATGAAGGCTTGCTTGCAGGATCCCTGAGTTTAGTTAATGGTGATGTATCTCTCATATGTTCATATTTTTATTTTTTTCATATGTCCATATTTCTATATTTCAATAGCTCAGCAAATTATAGGATGAGAAATGTTTTTTGAGGCACCTTAGTCCTCCTGTTAGCTATTGTTTTCATGTTTTCTTCTGTTGGGTTAGCTTAAAGAATTCTTCATTGCTCCTTAGGCCCACCTAACCTTGTCTATTTCATTATTGGATTAATACGCTAGTTTATAAACATGATTCATGGTAAGCCCTGCTTGTTTAATGCTATCTAAACTCTGTCTTGAAATCTCTCTTTGATGTATTGATTGTCAGGTTAAGTCAAAGAAGTCTTGTTTAGATCTTTCCCTTTGAATATGCTTATCAGTTTTCCCCGAAGTTCTCTATAGTTCAATGAATGATGTTTAGGCATTACCTCTTCATTTATTGATGCTATTTGTTTCTTATATGTTTTCAAATCTTGAAAGTTGAATCATTGAAGTTAGATAAGTTGTCTTGCTTCCGTGTTCTACTGGATTGTTTATCTTCAATATTTATTTGTTTAAAAGTATTGTCAATGAGTAAATGGTGTGCCCTATCTCATGATTAGTATATTTTTCTTATCAATATTAAATACCTCCCTATTCATAGGTATTTGACAAAGGATTCTTAACTACCCTTTGCCCTACCTTGGTTCCCAAACTTATTGTCCATTTCACCTCACACATAAACTTAAAATATCCATTAACTACACTAGATTTGCCCTGTGATGTACCCTAATTCTCTACCAAGATATCAATAACTTCATAGACTCCATTGCCCCATTGATTTGATAACCTCTCACTCCACCAACCCTACTTGATCATTTTACCCAAACCCAAAACAAACAAACAAACATACACTTAACAACTAGCCTAAAATCAATCATCCAAAGTGAACAAGTTCACATCCTTCGCATAATAGAGAAAGCCCTCTTTGAGTCCAAGAACGCTAGGTCCTAGGACTCCAAAGACTAGACTGATGTTACCCTGTCATTTGGTTTACCAATCTGCCAAATCATGGGACACTAACATCATCTATTTGATTCCATCTAAGAATACCATCAGCACTTGTGTGGTTTTGGCTCATGGTATTGGTAAAAGCTAAACCTATATAAGGAGAGGAAGGTCTTAGTGCAAAGGGGTGTAGGTGAAAGGGTTGTTACTGAATACTTCTCTCTAAAGTATATCTACATGGGGTGGACTTTGTGTTATTGATGAATCTGAATCTACGATGTACCCTTCGATACAATTATGGATCAGTATCTCTAGACCTAAAATGACTATGTACTTGCATGACCTATTTATGAGATGTTTGGATTTGGGACTAGGCGTATGTTTGAAGTGAATAAATCTGGATAATTCTATAGATCTAAATCTTTCTGCAGTAATAATATTTACATATCTATATGGTAGTTTGTCTCAATGAAAGCGCGTATATACGCATCTTTGTCTCAGATAAAGCACATATCGAAGCCAGGGTTTTTTGAAGCTTGCTAAAGAGGTTATATGTTTATTACTACTATATTTTTGTTGTCTTTCAATGAAGTCTTCATGTATATCTGGGTTGTTTGAATAATGTATATGATGTTAAGTTGAATATGTACAAATATGATCAATGAGTGATTAAATATGAATAACGATGCTCACTGAATAAGGGTTTTGTAAATCTGAAAAGATATATGACTAAAAGCTTCAGATCTGGTTCTGAGACTGATCATATTCTAGAAATTTAGCATTCTGAGATCTATACGTAGGTAGGTGTGAAGGAATGCGCATATACACGTGGGCTCAATAAAGTGAAGTAGCGTATGAATTTTAAGATAATGAATGATGAGGGTTGAGATTGTTTCTACATACTGATTCTGAAATATGGGTTTATTACTATGTTATGGTTACAATGATCTGAATATTCTGATTAAATTTTGGGTTAAGTTTATTATTAATGATATTTATGATGAGTTATGTTGAAACTATGGGATCCAGTGTGAAAATTGATGAAACACGGCCTGGAGTGGTTCTAAGGGTTGAAGCCTTTAGTGCAGAAGTAAAAGATTCCTGCTAGTAGAAGTCGTTGTTCTGATGAGGGGGTTGAAGCTCCCTTCGAGTAGTGGCTGGTAAACAAGATCAAGGGGTAGGAGCTCCCCTCCAGTAATAGCTGGAGAACGAAAGAAGGTTGCAACCTTCTATAGGTAGATGCCTGTGTACTGATATGAGTCTGCATCAGTACAATATTGTAAGAATTTTTCCATATAATAAATATTGAAGACAAAGACGACAACAACAGTGGTTTTCTCCCGACTTGGGTTTCCACCTTAAATTTGGGTGTTCATGTGTGTTGTTTATGTGTGATGATTTATTTTTTTCTTACTGCACATGCTTATTGCTTACTAAACATCTTATGAATGAATGATGCACTGATCTAAGAAAATATTTATCTACATAATAAGATCTCTGAACATATGCATGTTTCATTAAAGACAATCATGTGTATATGCTAGTTCGGTTCATTAAAGTCGTGTATAGAAATTTTCAAAGAAAATTAAAAGTTTATAGTAAGTTATAAATATTGATTCATGCCCCCCCCCCCTTTCAGTATTTTTCCCAACAAAAATGGACTGCATTGTAATACATCCATCAACTTTGAATACAAGTATTGAAACATGGTAGATAGGATATTAATTCAAATATTAGTTGATTTGGGACTCTGCCAAAAGAAATAGCCAGGTAACGGGGAAAATTAATATTCAATCAATGTTTGGACTATTGGAAAGTTCCTTTTAGACTCTTGATATTCCATGGCACTAGCTTTTAAGTGTTTTATTGACAAAATAATGAGAAAAAAGAAGTTGGGACAAAAGCAATGTTCAAGATTCAAAAATAAGTTACTGAAATAAGAGTAGAGAAGGAGAGTGGAAATTTCATTGTCATAAATGGTGAAAAATGTAAAATATCTGTTTATTCAATAGAATATGAATTTGAAGAGCCCATAAGCATCTCGAAAGGAATCTAGATACAAAAAATCAACGAAACAGGATATGAGTTATTAGTCTTGTAGATCCATTCGTTGTCCATTTTGGAATATGTTGAGAATTTGATGTATAAACCCATAGATTATACAAAATGGGAAATTTGTTTGGATATTTTAAGCATTACACATATATATATGGTCACTCAATTATAAATTAACATTTTGTTAAGACATGCGTAAAATGAAACCCTTGAATCCTCAAGTCAATTATGGCATGGAATCAAATATAGGAAAAAATAACTTGAGATATTGTTTGAGACCCTAGTTTATTTGGATGAGAGGAGGGAAATAGAATATATTGGTTAAGTATTAACTGTGGGTTAGTGATCATAGAGGAGGGAAATAGAATATATTGGTTAAGTATTAACTGTGGGTTAGTGATCATACAGGTCAATAGAAAAACAAAAAAAATATTAAGGAGATGATATAATCTAAGTGTGTGACTATAAAATGGCATTTAGAGATAGCTCGCATCAAAACAATGTGGCATAAATATTATCCTTACCCTAGATGTCAAAGTAGTAGGTGGTGCAATCAAAATAGTAGCCCTAAAGTAACTATTGTGCAAATAAAATATTGATAAACTATTGAACCTATAAACTATGAGTGAAAGGGGAAAAATTAATGGATTTCCTATCTTCTTGTTTGAAAGATTGGGATTTCTAATAAAATATGAAAAAGCTCACCTCGGAGGTTTAGTAAGATTTTGAAAGCACACATTAGGATCCCTCTATACTCCCATTATTAATTTTGGTATAAAATTAGTATTTAAATTTAAAGAATTTGGGAAAGTTTACTATACCGTCAATTTATAAGGTGTGTATGGAGAAAATAATTCCTTTTATGATAACATAAAAATACAAGGATGTTAAGGGGAAATAATCTTATCGTAGGAGTAGAGATCAACTTGGCACTAAAGTTTGGGGACTTTATGTAAAAATACCAAAAGAAACCTTTCGAATATTATTTTGTAAAATTTTTAAGGGAAATGAAGATGAGTTGCGTAAATCCTCTCTAGTAGGCCCTTTCTTAGATGAATTATAGGAGTCATAGGAGGGCGTCTCTAAGAGGTTATATAGATTTTTAGTAGAAAAATAAATGCCAAGGAATTTTAAGTATTACGTAGGAAATGGTGGGTTCTTGGATCATCTCCTAATAAATATTTAAATTGAAATGAATTCTCAAAAACCAATAACACTTTTAAAATTCAATTACACTTGGTTAAAAGAAGAGGTCAATTACAACATTTCTTCACAGACTTGAACCATGTAGTTGGGGAAACAAATTGTTCCCTAAACTACTCAAGCTAAAATGCTTCAACATATTTAGGTAATATTATAATATTAATTTAATTAGTACACAAAAAAATAACATTTTTTTAATTAATAATTAACAACTTTATATTAAAAAAAAAAAATTATTAAATATAAAATATAATTTTACTATTTAAAAATGTAAAACTCTTATATTTTTATAAAAATAAACAAAATGTAATAAGATATTTATTATTTGAATATCAGTATAGAGATGGAAAAAAATATGGACTGCGCTAGGGTTCTAAGGTTTTTCTCATTGAAGGTTTGTTTCTTCTTCATGGATGGGTTGTGGAGTGGAGAGTTGCTATCTCTCTTCGTCTCTGTAGTTGTCAAAAGGGGACCTCATGAATTGGTTATGGGGGATTTACCCTTCCTCTATTGTGGAATTTTTTGAAGTCTCTCCAAAAATGCAACCATCGACAACTTGCTCTAGAGTTGTTTCTGTTGGAATAAAATGTGATGGGTGCATACCAAAAGGTTTTTTCTTAAGACCCTTCTTGCATTTGCCATAATTAATAATATGTTATTTTTTTCATGGGTGATGGAGCAGTTAGTGGTTCCTTTTCTGATGTGAAAACTTTTATTTTATCCACAAAAAGACTCGATACACACTTTGGGGTCCACATAGTGTGGGTCTGAAGGTGTTTTATAGAATAATAAATCTCATATTCTAATAATAGCTTTGGGTGGAAAATCCTACCTTCTATAAACGAGAAGCTTTGTCTACATCATTTCTTTAAATTAGAGTATTGTGGATAAATGGGGATTTCTTGCCATTTTTCAATGTTTATAGTATGAATGGAAGGTTCTCTACGAAACATTACAAATCTAATATTATAAAATTAAAAGAAACTCAACATTAATCCTGAACCCAAGGTTAAGAGGAGGAGCTCTAGGAACTAATGCTATAGGTCCTAGGAATCCAAACGAGACATCTTCGCTCTTTCAAAGATGCAGTGAAAGGGAAGTCCCACTCCCTAACAAAAAATAATCAAAGCAACCTAGACCCATATATTTTAGACGAAATGTATCAAACAAAAGCCATGGAAGTTAGCATTAGAGAGGTAAATTATTTTTTCTTATCTCTTCTCTCCAAGGAATTTATTTGTAGGTTTAATGGTTTCTAGCCAAAATAAGAAGATTTACGCTAGTGGGTTTTCTCCTATAATACCCAAAAATGTGAAATTTATTGATGCTCCAAATGATTCTTCATATTTCAATTTGATACACAGGAAGTTTTGGATTTCTGTCTTAATATACCATGGTTTTGGGGAAAATCCTAGCTCTTTATTACTCCACGCTTTATATAAATCGATGCAATAAATATGGTAGTCACAACCTTACTAGTTTGGGTGTGGATACTAAACATTTCTCTTCCTTTTTGGTGCCATTAGGTCCTAAAGGACATTGGAAACACTCTTCGGAAATTCATAAAGAGGGACCTTGAAATAATAAAGAAATATATTCTTAAGTTTGTTAGAATTTGTGTGGAGGTAGACCTTAGCAAAGGATTAACATATCACATTATAGAGAAACATAATAATTTTTAGTGGCCAAAAGAATTATCTTATGAGAAAATTTCATTGTGATGTCATTGTTTTTTTTCAAACATGACATTTACTTAAGAATTTCCCTCTGGAAAAAATAAAAGAAAAAGAAAAATTATTACAAGACAAAAAGATGGTAGTTTATAGATCCTCATATCTATGAAGTAAAAGAAGAAAAAAACTTGAAGAATTTAGATGAATATGAAGGAGAAACTTAGGATTAGTATGAATTTTCTACTCACCATTGGAGATAGAGAGATTCAACAACTTTTCGTGATTCATATAATCAACTAAATATGATACACATAAAGGGTGTCATAGTGGGCATAAAATGTGTCCATGTACCAAAAACTTGATATTCGGACAAGGAGCATCCTACAGAGAAATATATGAGTTACATGGATCTAGTCCTAGTGCACCCCTTAGTAGGGGAATGGAAATAGGTCTAGTAAAATAAAGGAAATAAGGGTAAGACAAGTCACTTCTAATTACGTTATCATACTATTTTACTATAATATTTTTATTTATTGTTTTTAGTTTTTTTCTCTACTTCAAGGTAATTTTGGCTTCCCTTTTTGAATAATTTTAAGAATATGTAATTTTATCTTTTGACACACAATTGTCTAGGAAAACTATTGAATAATACACATGTTTATGTGTGTATATACAAAATGTGTTTCTCTTCAATCATGAATGAAAGTACAATTAATTTTATTTTAAAAAATGAACAACCATTTAACTCGAGATATTGGGATATGAATTTATAATTTTGTTGAATTATATGTTTTGGAACATGGATTTCTAATAACCAAAAGAAGGAATTTTTAAAAATTGGTAATAGAATGGGACTAAAAAAATAATAATTCAGTCCTATTATTCTTTACCTTTGACTAAAAATAATGTCATAAGCTCAAATGAAAATTAATTATGCTTATACCTTGTTGTGTAAAGAGTATGTAGTAGTGAAACAACCTCCTTTGATACTATATTGAAAATTTATCTATGTGAAAACCCTAATCAGTTTCTCCCATCATTCCTAGCATTGTGTCAATATTCAACCATGGTCAACACTATAGCGGGAGAAGAGCTCCCTCCTACAGTAAATTTACAGCAAGGGATAGTGACCCAATCTTGTGAATGAGGGAACCTCAAACCATGAGGCATCCACAAAGGAATTTTATTCCATCCAAAAAATCAATGCAAACCAAACAAAATTGGCTCAAGAACCCCAACGATCTACCTACTATAAAAACAAAATATCAAAAGTTTTAAGTTCAATCGATAAGTCTAGGGGACTACATTCAATACATGCATTGTTATTCCCTCATAGGAAAATTTCTAAGAATATGGACATTAGAAGAATCATTCTTTGAGTGGATCCAACAAAAATGGAAGTCAAAAGGCCATATCAAGCTAGAACTAGGAGTTAAATTTTTTTTCACTGTTATCTTTTCCAACACTAAAGACCATGTGAGAACATTAAAAAATGGCTCATATTTATTTAAACTATGTGGGTATCTACTTAGGTATTTGGAAGGAAATATTTTTCCGTGAAAAATAATATTTTATGAAAACTCCAATATGGATTTGAATGTATTCCCTACCCAACAAATTATGTGTGCATGTTTGTTTTTTTTCATACTATAATTCCTATAATTATATGTTTAGAGGCCTCAAATTTCCTATGTTGCCTTAAAAAAATAAGACTATTGTTGGCTTGAGGGGTCTTGACCGAGGCTTAGAGTGTTCGGCGCAACCAACAAAACCCTCCAACTACTGGCACTCTTGGCAGTGATCTACTTGTGTAGACCACAGTCTCACCTGAAGCAATATGGGGGGGTGTTGGAACTAGGTTTCCGCAGTCTCGGGGAGCATATGATGTGGACCTTAACCCTACTTATCAGATGTAATTCTTATCATCCTGCACGAGACTTCACAGAAACCCATATCTAATTATAGATAAAACCCTTAATAGATATGTGTAAAACAGATGAATATACTTTAGTGAGATAAAGCTTATCAGATAGGAAATAACACTTGAAAAATCACATGGATAGGTATTCTGTAAAATATTTAACACAAATGCCACCCTTGCATGAATACAGATATATATATACTTAACTCAGATAAATGTGCATTCAACTAGGAAGATAAACAGATCTATAACTTGCAGTAATCAACAGGTAATTAAACCAACATATTCATACATAATTATAGAAATCACAATGCAACAAAGTTTTCCAAATCTTATCCTTTATTAATAGATCTTCAATTTAGTACCATCTTCTTCCTGCGCACATAGCAGTAGGGTCCTTGCACACAGCTTAGGACTGAGGTCTCTACGCACATAGCCAGCAAGAGCCTTTCTACCTAGACCAAAAATAGACTTGCCCAAAAAATAGATCAAAACATTCATCAACATAAACATACATCCTTACTTGATTCAACTATTACATATTTATATGACCTGGACGTGCACATAACATAGTCCCAAACCATGGTTTGAGACTCATGGTTTCCCTTTTCACCCATTTCAATCATTAAGGAGCTTTGACATGCCCCAAAGCCCCTTGAATTTTGCATGCAGCATGTATTGCCAAAATTTACCCAAAATTGTAACCAAAAACTTGAACCTAGGGGACCCTATCCCAATAGACCCCTAACACAATATAATGAATCATACCAAGTCACTTTGGTCCATGTTCCTACCTCTTATCCTTTTATGCTTCAATGGAAGCTTTGAGTGCCTGAATGATGTTCGTACTCTACATTACGGTGCTTTGGGCTTCTTCAACCAATTTCTTTATTGTTTTCCCCTCAGCTGCTAGGTTGATGCTTCTCTAAGTACGGTGTAGGCCTTTCAAATCACCATCAATGCTTTGGGAAAGCTCCAAGGCCTCATCAACCCAAGGATTCATTCTGTTTTTGATTAACTTCTCTCGTCGGCGTAGTGTATCGATTTATTCCTGAATTTTTTGGATTTCCTGTAGTCAGGCTAATCTTTGGGCCGACACCAAGGTCGACGCAATGAAATGAATCTCATTGAACTGTTTCTTATTGGCCCATAGATCTGTCTCTATTTGTTGTACGATAGGTTCATCTTGGACAAAGGTCAAAATTCCCATGGCTTCCTCCAAAAAATTTTTTAAGCATCCATAGCAGTAGTGATGCTAGCAGTTGATTCCTAAACTACTGTGGAGCGCTGTGCGCGAACTTCTAGAGGCGTTTCGGCTACAACTTCATCTGCAAGTCTATTATCTTCTGATCGAGCTCTGCACACACTACTGTGACTTCTAACCACGATGCTTTCAGTGAATCTACCAAATGTTCCAGTTTGATGATGGGCATGGTAGTAGTTGGCACGGTGATTTCGGGGAGGCCAGAGCACATATGATCGATCATGGATTCCATATTGGTGCGCTGGCCTTTAGCAAAATGACGTGCATCCTCTGCTATCTATTGTCAATTATGCATTGTTTTCGCTTGCTATTGATCCTCCTTTATGTCTTGCAATGCCTTGTACTCCCTGTACTACAGCTCATCTGTGATCATTATATGCATGACGTAACTTTTCGCTAGGAAAGATAGCCAAGTCAAATCCGACCTCTTTTTGAGCCTGGACAGATGTGCGCAAGGTTGGATAATCAAGATGGAGTATAGGTCCTAGGATTTAGAACATTATGATGTCTGGGGGAGATGCCAAGACAGTGTTGAGTGGTATCACGCTCACTTTCCCTGCACTTTCTTACTGCACGCTCACTTGTATCGTACTCGCTTGCACTCTTAGCTCCTAGAGTCCTTGTTGCACATCATCAAGGACAAATTTTTATTATGGCTCTACTTTGATCCATACATATTTGGTCACCACCTAGACTATGTTGCCAGTCTTGTCAAAATATTCCTTTTTGAGCGTCAATGGGTCAGTCTTGAGGCCCTCTCTTGGTCCCTCACCACGTGTCTTCCAGCGTCAAAGGTGCATCAGCACTGTCTCCTTCCTTGTCTTCCATGTCATCGTCGCTACACAGGTCAACGCTCTCCACCATAGTGGTTGGCTCTTGGTCGTTCTCTACATCCTTTGGTTGGTTTGCTGGCATGCGTGGTTTTGTAGGAGTCTTATGCACTGCTAATGAAGACACACCACCAGTTGTAATTTCTTCTAACCATAAGGGGTGTCACTTTTTCATAGTGCGCGCAAGTTCATCCTTCGTAACCATATATGGAATCTCTTACCAGACGCTTTCCATGTCCCTCTTTGTGCGAACATGCACAATGTGAAAGGTTTCCTTGAAGTCTGTAATATTTTTATACTGCTTATACAACATAGGTACAGTCATGGCTTGGACTGCACCACTTGAAATATATTTGTATCAAATAGATACCCAGAATATCTTTTTTTGTTCTCTTGTAAGGAAGCTTCGAGTTCCACAATGATGCATATTTTTCAGATTCATAGAGATCTAGATGAATCTCAGGCAACTGGGACTTCGTCGGTAGTTTCCAACCAATCAGTGCTACCAACAGCAGCAACTAAGAATAATAAAAGTTCTTTCCATTGTCTTGCGCTTCTTAAACTCTCCAAAATATCATGTCAGACGTACTTTGCCCAATTGTACTGCACCCCTTTCTTGGACTAAAAATCCTTTGGTATTCATGTTCATCCCATATGCCTTCTTAACATCTTTGGTGGAATTTTTCTCCTATCCCTTTACTCTAAAGGTCGCCCCTCGATCCTCTTCATGGCAAGGCAACTTGGTAATCTGATGAATCATCATGTCTTCAGTCAAGATGGGCTCTCCCAACCACATAAAATGATCATGCACTAGAAAGAGCATTTGGCACAGAAAAATATCATTGATGGGGTTACACCCAAAATGCAGAATATTCAGAAGGTTCAAGAGCCTGAACTTCTATAATCCCAATGCCCATGTCCTTGGTTCAATATTGATGAATCCTCCATCATAGGGCACCTGCTCAAAGTATTCTGATGGCATAAGTTTGGGGAACTTCGCATAGTCATCCAGGTCCCAATATTCCAACTTCAACAAAGGTACTTTTGAAAACATGTCCCCTTTGAAAGGCACGTTCTCCAGGAGCAGCGGTGTGTTGATATGTGGCTTGACCTTATCCAAATCCTTCATTACTTGAACAGATGGCTTGCATGGCGCCATGTAATTGGGAAACCATGACATTGGGTATACTTCCTCGATAATGTCTTCCTCTCTGATCACTTTTGGTTCTTCAGCCATTGGTCTCTTGTGTCATTGTTTTTGGGTGGACTTACGCTTTGGGGTCTTCGAGCGCATAGAATTTCAGGTCCCTAATGGATGACCTTTATTTTACCTCTAAGGTTGAGGTTTCAACTCAGGTGTTTCAATAGCATGCAACATAGAGGGGATATACTCCATAGCAATCATACTCTTAGGAATTATATGACCTAACCCTTTTTGGTGTAACATCTCAGAGAAGGACATATATCTCTTGGAAATCAAAGGGAACTAATCTGGCCCTTCCTGTCATATTTATAGCAATGGCATGGCCTAAACGACCTAATGTCCATTGATGTAGCCTCATAAATGCCAAAACGGCTCCAAATATGGCATAATATCCTTCATAAATGCAGGTTACCCACTCCTCCAAAGGGTAATAAAGTTTTCTTATCCAGATTAATTGTTCCAACGAATAGATTCTGGCACATCTACAAATTTTTCAACTCCCTCGCACAACCTTTGCACTGTTGTTACAGATACTTGCGCTTTCTCAATCTTTGCTACACAAAAAAAATTCATTAATGCTTAACGGACTTCTTTATGGTCCTGATCCCTCTCACAATTGTTCGGGGTGCTAAGACACTTCTCTATCCATCTAGTCATTTTTTGCATGCAAGGATCGGATCATCCCTGTATGGTTTCAATTGAATTGCATCCACATGCCTAGGAATAATTTCACCACTTATGTTAGTGAGATGTACCGCACCTCCTTCTATGATCTCCTTGAAAATATAAGGTCCAAGTGAATGCATTTTAAACTTTACTGGGTGGTGCGCAAACTTGTTGTCATATAGCAAAACTAAATCATCCTCCTTAAAAATATTATTCCTGATGTGCCTGTCATGCCAAGTCTTTTCGTGCACCTTTTGCACATGTTGATAGAAACCATTAATGAATCTGTCCTCCTCCAGTGCGATTAGTTGTGCCAGTCACTCTTCCATAATATCTTTATCATCCATGTTAGTTATCGTTGTGATGTGTAGACTATGGATAATATACTCCTTCAACATAACATACGCCATTCTAAAAGGAGTCTTTCATGTGTATTTCTTACATGTAGTCCTGTATGCCCACAGAACCATAGGTAGGCACACATCCCAATTGTTACGATTAGATTTTCATATCTTTGTGAGCACATTCTCCAAAATATTTTTAAAGGTTTCTACCGTACCATTTGCATGTGGATGATACAGTGTACTCTTATGATGGTGAATCTTGAACTCCATTGTCAAGCCTTGAATGGTATCATTCACAAAATGTGTACCCTGGTCACTCATAAAAATATTAAGACACCCAAAGCATGTCAAGATATTCTAAAAAATGAAGTGCACACATGTTTCTACGTTGTAATCCTTCAAAGGCTTAGCATCTTCCCATCTGGTCAAATATTCCGTCAAAGTGATGATATAGTGTGCACTAGTCTTCTTCCCTGGAGGGTTGATCAGTCCTACAAAATCAATGGCCCATTTATCAAAATCCTAGAAACTCACTTGTGGTTGTTGTGGAATTTCATCTCTGGGCGAGGGTCTCCCCATTCTTTGACACACATCACAAGCACGACAATATTCTTTTCCATCACTATGCATCGTAGGCCACCAAAAACCAACCCTTAAAATATTTTTCGCAATTGGTTTACTCGCATAGTGACCTCCTGTAACCCCTACATGTCCTTATTCTAATATTCTCTATCATTTATATCCCTGGCACATATTGCCTCAATACCTCATCAAATCCCATCTAATATAATTGGTGAGCAATCAAAGTAAAGTATGTTGTGTGCGAGACCAACTCTTTCAGTGGTAAAGTAAAGTAAAGTAAAGTATGTTGCGTGCGAGACCAACTCTTTCAGTGGTAAGGAAGTGGATGATGTCTACGTAGTGGTCATTAGCTACTTTAATGGAAAACAATTGTGCGTCTCATAACCCTTCCTCCATATTAGTCAACTCATCTCCACTTTCATTGCACGACAAATGGTCTTGACCTGCATTCAATCATCCTGGTTTTACAATCATCTCAAAATCATACTCTTGAAACAATAAAAACCATCTATAGATATACCCCCCCAACACATGCTTGTTGACCAAGTATTTCAAATCAAAGTGATAAATGATCTTAAAATGACCTCCCAACAAATAGTTACGGAACTTATGCAACACATAGACCATAACTAACCCTTCTCTCTCTGTTGTCGAGTAATTGTGCTTAGCACTTCACAATATTCGACTCGCAAATGAAATTGGGTGATCAATATCTCCAGCTCCTGGTTTCCCTAATACAACTCCTAACGTGATATAGGAATCATCAACGTGCACATGGAATTACTTTGTCTAGTCCGGGAATACCAATATATGCACAGTCACCATTTTCTCCTTAAGAATCTCTAAACTCTTATGGCAGTCCTCATCCGAGAAAAAAGAAGTTTCCTTCTTCAAAAACTTCTTCATCAGCATAGTAATCAATTAATACCCATTAAATTTTCTGTAATAGCCAGTATACCCCAGAATTGAGCACAACTGCTTCACATTCTTTGGAACCTCCATGTTAACAATAAAAAAAATATTAGTTGGATTGACCATCAATCCCTATTTACAGACAATATGACCCAGAAAAATCCTGAAGGGGACACAAAATATGCACTTCTTTAATTCATCAAGATCTGATACTTCTGACAAGTATCCAGAATCAAGCGCAGGCTTGAAACATGCTTCTTCAATAAGACAAATGCAGTCTAATCACTAGAATATACTTCTAAGAACCTATGTATATACTCATTAAAATTAGCTACCACCACAGCGAGAATATAGCTGGTGCATTTTTCAAACTAAATGGCATTACTGTGTATTGGAAGGATCCCCATTCCGTTGCAAATTTCATCTTACTTCTATCTTTAGGCATGATTCTTATCTAGTGGTATCTAGAAAATCCATCAGTGAATGAGTAGGCCTCCTTCCCACCCACATTCTCCAATACTTTATCAAAAATGGAATTATAAAATTTTCATGCACACAAGCATCATTCAACTTGTGCAAATTCAAATAAATCCTAATTTCTCCTTTGGTCTTCTATTCTTGGACCACCATGGGGCTTACCCAATCTCATTCATTTATTGGTTCAATGATCCCTGTAATAACGATTTTCTCAAGCTCCTCCATGACCTTATGCTTATACTTGAGATTCAACCTGTAAGGGTGCTGCTTGACAAGCCTGGCATCTCGTTTCACATTGATCTTATCCACACCAAGGTCCCTGACAATCCGTTTTAATTCTGACATCTTTTTCAGAAACAAGTCATGATATTCAGCGAGCAACTCTGCAACATTAGCCACTGTATATTTATACTAATAATCCCCTATTTTGGCAATATTAGGTTTTTCTTCTCTTCCAATATTGACTTTCCTAATCTTCATAGGTCCAATCACATCTAGAAATTCAACCTCAGGCCCAATGACTACGCGTTGACCTTCAGACTCAGATATATCGATGTTTCTTGGGTCATGCTCATTATCTTCAATTGTCACATTCCAAGATTCAACTATATCCTTCATCTGCGCATCCCGTGATGGTAGGAATTGTTCTTATGATTTCTCTAGCATTTCAAAGACCACATCTTGGTTCGCGTGTAATTCAGGATTTATGCATTCGAATTCGCTCTAAAAACTGAAATTTAAAATGAATATTTCCATTAGCATAGCCCATTCCGTCATGCCATGTCGCAGATTAATCTCCAGGTACAATTTCATGGGTATCCTACTTAAATTATGAGTGAATGTATGCACCCATCCTCGCTTCATCTCTTCTCCCCAAGCTATATTCCACCTGGCTAAATGAATGCATAGGTCCTCTTCACATGTATAGGCTCCTTCCAACCAGATATTAAGGTGTCCAAATCATAGTTGCATCATGTGGGTACATTCTTCCAAATCATCAAAATTTTCCTTCTGTGTCTCCCAACAGCACACTGTGGTTGAGCGCAGAACTAGATCAAGCACATGGAACTATTGTGCCTCTCAAACATTCTTTTCAAGTTCTTCTACAAACAAATCGACATTCCCTCCACCATCATAGTAGGGTAATTCACAAACCTTAGAGGATATACATCGTAGATATCTAGTTACTTGATTGCATTGTAGTGTAGAGACTTCATGCAAACGGTTCTACCAATTCTCCAAATCCTCATCTGAGTCTGATTGGAATGAATTATCACTCTCCCAGATAAGCCTAAAGTCTGCTATAGGATTGATCCAATCTTCATCCCTCGTAGTTAGCTTGTAGATATGATCAACATCCTCTTCTGCATGCACCAGTTTTGTGTATATTTCTCCCTCTGCAGGGTCCAAAGGGACCGTGACCCTAGTTCCATTATTTTTAAACACCACACTTCTACACTGGATGTTGATGATAACATCCACGTTAATAGCCCAATCCAGACCCAACAACATAGGTTACAAATATGTATCATCATATATTTTAATAACTTCAAAGTTAGCTAGTGACTTAACTTCGTCAATTTCAACTACCACCCTAGTGAGTCTACCCATTGGGATAATATTCTCTTGATTTTCCATGTGCATCTAAATATTGGACCACTCTAGCTTAGGTTCTCCCATTATTTGCCAAGTTTGATTTGGTAGTAAATTTTCATCAGAGCCCAGATCCAAAATAACCTGATACATTTAAAACTCACTTATCTAAGCGCATCTCTTTACCAGTTCTTCATTTGTTCCTGTAAATTTTATTGAAAACCCTTTGCTCCATATGAGGTTGTTCTTTCTTAGTGGAGCTTTCAATCAGATCTTGAATATTGTCAACATCCTTCTTATTGTGAAAAATCTTGATACAAGCTTGCAAAAATGGTTTCAGCCCCTTCAATGGTATCCATGGCATGCTTTCTTGGTACTTTAGAGGTTGATGTTCTAGGATCTGTGAAGTCCTTCCTTGCTTCGACAAAGGTTTCCTTTTCCCTTTTTAAGATAAACCCCTCCTTTTTCTCAGGATCTTTCTAGACCCAAACATTGGTGGTAGGTGTCTTACCTTTTGCTTTACCTTCACCAGTTTTTGCACCAATTCTTGTCATGATGTGCACACTAGGTTCTTAATCGCACAGTTTTACTCTAATCATTTGAATGTTTTGTGTGGGTTTTTGGGCCAGAAATGTAATCTACAGATAAACTACGCTTCCCTAGACCAATGTCTAGTCTAGAATAGCAGGTGAAAGATTGCACTACCCTTTTTCCTAACTCAGAACAGATATATAGAGAGGATTGGATGCTTACTTGTTTCAGCCGCTTCCACTACAGCCTCAACTTCAAGCGGTTTCAAATAGCTGAATGCTTCCTCAAAGAAAGAGCAATGAAATAGCAAAAGATACAAAAATCTAGATATCTAATCAAGTTAATTAGCCAAATAAGTTAAGAATAAAATACATTCATCAACAAAGATTTTGCAGCATGGAAAATCAAAGTAAACATGGATGCATGTAGGGAAAAACAAGAAGTACTCTTTATTGATGATATAAGGAGAGGTTACAACCAAGCGACTAATTCATTGTGACCTTCCAGCAGAGTTCCTTAGTCTCATCACAACAAAATTCTCTCCACCTGCAGCTCCACAAATCAAACTTTCTATTGAAAATTCTCTAGCATTTCTCTACTCAAAATATTCCTCCTTGAAAAGTTAGCTTTGTGTTCAATTTATAGATGAACTAGAGGTATTTTTGTTATCAATAACATTCCAAAAATATGCAAGACATGTTTCCATTCATGTAGATGTCCAATGGACACTTAGATTCAAAGCATGACACATGTGAACCCTTCTAAAAGACACTGGCCAAGTGGAGATTCTGGAACAATGAGAATTTGGCTCCCAATGTGACCAACACACCTTTGAATGTCGAGAAGTGCTTTTCAGAGTAGCCCAGAATGGGGCTACTTGCATATGCAATGCAGTTAGGCCCCTTAGAGCCTACATTGGTGAGCTCCCACATGTTTAATAATAAGCTTCAAACCATGGAAAAACCTTGCTTTGATGAAAATATTGTTTGATTCATGAATGTTTTCTATCTTAGAGCATATAGCAACTGAGATGATAGGGAATGATAGACCCTTTGATCATCGGTCCTGGAGATGCTGCCCAGTTAACCAGGTCATTGGGAATGGTGCCCAAATTGACCTATAACAGTTTCCCCCTAAAGCATGAGATCCAAATAATAAGAACATTTGATTGAGATTCTTTACACTGTGATTAGACTGGAAACAAAGTGAAGCGGTCACCTGCATCAATATTGCAATACATTACATCATGATAAAAACTCTATTGATCATAATTGTTGAGGGTAGGCATTCCCATAGTTATAACATAAAAAAATCTAATAACATGTACATAATTCAAAAATTTGTCTACATTAGAATGTTGCCCAGATGCAGACATCGCCTATAGATATAGGCCCATGTTTGGATGAAAATCTGTATGTAAGGTCACCATACGGATGATGTGTACGACAATCTTGAAATCACAGCTCAGATGGCTGAAACTAGATCCGGGGTCTTCTTATCTCATTCACTTGATCATTCAGGTACAAGTCTAGCCATGCGAATATATGATTTGTCATCGAACATGGAAATACATAATTTGATTACCAGCCAATAATGAAATTTGTTAACAAACGCGAGAGAAACACCATTAATGTCAATGGCCCTCAAGGTACTGCAGTACATTTCGTAAGGCGTGAATAGATGATTTGATGTTGAACGCCAAACAAAATCTTTCGGTCAAAAGTTCGGAAGCGAGGATCTTGTCACTGCTATAAGAAGCCTCATGGTACTAGAATCTGATGTTTCTAAGTGAACTTCCTGGATATTGATTTGTAGTCGACAGGAAATCACCTTATTGAAAAACTGGAGTTACTGATTTCGAAGACAAGGGTATGAATTGATATAGCAATTATCAGGGATGACGGTCATGAAAATGAAGGTTTATGAGTATTGCAGATGGATGAGTTCTAAATCTTTGGATGACTTCTCTTGAACATATTGGCGACACTGTGATGAGTTGGCAGAATTGACCCAAAACCGAAGTGAAGGTATGATGAACCATAGGTGTGAATGAACCATCAAGATGATTACCCAACCCAAACAGTCACGGACATGTAGTGAAAGAAGTGTCATGTTAAAGAGCGACTTGCTACCAAAAAGAATCTTTACTTGCTTTTCCCAAATTTTTCCCGGTCATTTATCGACTAGTACCTCTTTATTTTTTAACAAGCTTGAGGAGGATAACATTTGCTTGATCTATAATTCAACCCTTCGGGTGAATAAAGAATGAAGTATCGCTATTTAATAATTTAATGAGTCTAGCGATGAATTAAACTCGATTCTTACCATGATTGACAAGCCCGTCGCTATTTAATGTTTTAACAAGCTTAATGACAGTGACAGCCCAGTCCTTTTCATGTTTAGGGAGTCTGAAAAAGAGGATGAAAGAGGACTCCAAAAAGTACTTTTTCGTAAATTTGTCTCTCAGATCTGAAAAAGGGTAAAATTATATCTAAAAGAACCTCTTTGGTCATGTTTAACCAAGGTATTCCTTTTTCATAAATAATCCATCTCAGTCCGGAAAAGGGTTAAAATTATACTGAGTAGGTATCAATTCATTTACTTTAACGAACTCAAAATGACAAGTGCTCGGAAATATTTTCCATTATCAGAGTCTCAAAAAAGCTAAAAGAAGACTCTAGGGGTTCCTTTTTCGCTGTTATTGAAGCTCGAAAAATAGATAAAAGTGCGCTTCAAATCCTTTTTCGTTTTTATCAAAGCTCGAAAACTAAGGAGAAAAAGCATGCTTTGTGGTCAAGTCATTCTTGAAATAAATCTGCACGACTAACTTGTTCATCAGTTGTATTTCCTGTTCAGAACAACAACAAACAGATTAAAAATACCTGTTTCATGATAAAAACATAATAAAATCATATTCATAGCAATAAATTTAACTTGCAAGTAATTAAATGACTATATAAAGCAGTTTCACTATTACCATTCCATAGTTACCATTTGCATTTTGGAGCTCTGAACCTGATTTTTCCCCTGAACTTCAGCGGTCGATTGCGTGCAATTGGTAAGAATGCTTTGACTGCCCCCTGCAAGAGTACATGTCGAATGCCCCTGCAAGAGTACGTGCCCCCCCAAGCTTCATTTCATTCACCTAAGTAGAATATTAGTTACTAATGGCTGATGGAATGAAGGTTCATTATAGGGGAGGATTTGTTTCATTTTTTAACGAGCTTGAAATAGGAAAATAACTATGCTCATGACCTGTTTCATTTTTTAACGAGGTTGACACAGTAAAAGAACTTTCCTCGAAGGTACTTGTTTCATTTATCGATGTAGACACACGAAAAAAGAATTGTCCTTAACACATGTTTCATTTTTTAATGAGGTTGACACAGTAAAAGGAACTATCCTCATAACTCTGTTTCATTTTTTAAAGAGGTTGACACAGTAAAAAGAACCATCCTCATTGTGCAGTTGGAGTAGTGAGTGTGTGCTGGAAAACACATTGTCTAACAGAATCATCATTTAAGTATTTTGATGAGCACCACAAATGATAAGTTATAACATGCATTGACGGGTCTTCTCCAAGGTTTTCATTGATTTTAGGAATGTCTGAGGGTAACATATGTGGCATCACTATCCACCAAGGAAAGGAACCAGATAGGATTCTAGATGATGACATGGGTGAATTCAATGGAAAAAAACATCCAAGATGAAGCAACAACAGGTGTTGTCGCAGCTGGAATAGATGGTTTAGTCTAGGATGTTATCTCATCCATGGTCAAATGACCCAGTGTATACCCTATAGAATCTACGGGAACTGAAAGTGAAACAGGATCAACAAAAGCAGAGGAAGGTGATTGAGGAAAAGACTCATACAAGTAAAGCTCCTATCGAAAATGAGTTGGAGTTAAAGGTGTCTCGTTTTGTGATATTTCTTCAATCAAAATCAAACCAAGTGGAAGAAATTCATCGTCGGGCACAACGTATATTTCAGGTGGTTGACTGCGCAATATGGGAGACTCAATGGCTACAATAGATTATGGGATGACCAATTAAGGAACAACTTCCGATTGTTCGACTTTGGGATCAAGATTTTATCCACTTAGGGAATATAGCAACTGAAATATAAGGGGATGATAGACCCTATTTCATTGGTCCTGGGGATGATGTATAGTTTGACCAATAACAACTGCCCCCTAGAGCACAATGGGATCCGGATCAACTTCCAGTTGAACAACGTCGGGTTCGGGAGGTATGGTCTCACAGATTAGATGGATCGTGACCACAGGTAGTTGTGAGGACTCTGTCTTGACAACAGTAGAAAAACCAGGATTTGTAGAAACAACTTGTGCCAACTCTGGTATATGGGAAGATGATGCTTCACCAGAGGTACTGATGGTATTGGTTTCGGTAGAGTGATGTCTACGCGAACGACGGGGGAAAGGATTTTTCTCTTCCACGATGACTGATTTATTTTAACCAAAAAACAAATAAACAAAAAGAGGGTAATGCTAGGAAAAAGGGTTTACCAAGAAACTGTGAACTGTAGAATACCTCTTGGCGAACCAAGAAGTACGGGCAGGTAATCTCCCCGAATGCTGTGTTCGGTGTATCACAATTTCAGGGCAGCTGACTCGGTTCACTATGGATGGATAGCACCTAAAATTTTTCCTCCCAAATATACCTGAAGGTACGTGGAGGCCCAAGTCCGCATTAGTGCTGTCTGATGCAAAACCGCACAGTAAGAGCACCCCTTTATACTTATTGTACTGTAACACTGCCTGATATACCCGAGAGTACATGGACGAGCTACGATATACTTACATACATGGAGTGAGGTATCACACTCGGAATGTATCGCAGACAAGTTAACGATAGCTGCTATGTTTTACGACGCCGGAACTCGTCTCTAGCCTAGACCACAAAATGTTATCGTTAATGTTCCAAAGCATTTTTCAGTAAATTGAGATTTATTTTATGTTGACCTTGCTCAATAGTTTTCCTTTCAGGTTCACCACGATGATGTATATAGAATTCCTAAAATGAAAGCTAAGAATGATAAACAAACTTTCACTTTCAGCTTTTTCAATGAAAGACCTAGCTACTAAGGGAAGAGAGCAAGTAATTTGAGAGAAAACAAATCAATGAATCTCAAACTAAATGTAGATTTCCTAATGTTCCTTTTGCAAAAAAACACACAATCGTACATGCAAATGCAAGTTTTTCTTTTTAGTTTCCTTAATGTTATGAATGCAGAAAGAAAACTAGGTGCACTAGATCAATAATCGAAATGCTTTTTACTTTCGAGAAACAAAGAATACAAACAACAATTTCTCTTTTGAAGGAAAAACGAAGATTTCAACAACAATTTCTCCTATCAAGGAAATGAAGATTTTACGACAATTTCCTATTTCGAAAGCAAATGATTCTTAATGCAACCATAAAAAGTACTTTGAAATCAACTTGTCAATGATAATGAAAAACTTTTTAAAACAACATTGAATAAATTTTCATTCAAAGGAGAAGAAATATATAGAGTTACTGGTCAATAGAGTATTAAAATTTTCAGAAAAAATCAGCAAACAAAACTGAAACAAAGTACAAAGTCAGATTCAAGGGGATTTTTTCCTTTCAGGAGCCAACGCAATCTCCAAAGGGAGACAGTGCTCTGCAAAGCACTGTGCCCTGACCAAGGGTGCGTTGAGCGTAGTAAACAAAGAAAAATCTACCTTTGGATCACTAACTTTGCATATTAATGTCTAAAAAGGTCTAATCTTTATATGAAATAAGTACTGGGTGGATTTAGAAAGAAGATCAAAGACTAAAACACCAATATTCAAGAGAAATTTTTCCCAATGGAGTCACCAGTTTGTTGGGCCAGAATTTTAATCTACGGATAAACTACGCTTCCCTAGACTGATGTCTAGTCTAGAACAACAGGTGAAAGACTGCACTACCCTTTTTCCTAACTCAGAACAGATATATAGAGAGGATTGGATGCCTACTTGTTTCAGTTGCTTCCAAATGGCTCCTTTATGTCGCTTCCACTACAGCCTCAACTTCAAGCGGTTTCAAATAGTTGAATGCTTCCTGCAAGAAATAGCACTGAAACAAAAAAAGATACAATAATCTATATATCTAATCAAGTTAATTAGCAAAATCAGTTAAGCATAAACTACATTCATCAACAAATATTTTGTACCATGGAAAATCAAAGTAAACATGGATGCATGTAGGGAAAAACAAGAAGTACTCTTTATTGATGATAGAAGGAGAGGTTACAACCAAGTGACTAATTCATTGTGACCTTCTAGCAGAGTTCCTTAGTCTCATCACAGCAAAAGTCTCTCCACCAGCAGCTCCACAAATCAAACTCTCTATTGAAAATTCTCCAGCATTTCTCTACTCAAAATCTTCCTCCTTGAACACTTAGGTTTGTGTTCAATTTATAGATGAATTGTAGGTAGTTTTGTAATCAATAACATTCCAAAAATAGGCAAGACATGTTTCCATTCATGTAGATGTCAAATGGACACTTGGATCTGAAGCATGACACATGTGAACCCTTCTAGAAGACACTGGCCAAGTGGAGATTCCGGAACAATGAGAATTTCACTCCCAATGTGACCAACGCACCTTTGAATGTCGGGAAGTGCTTTGCAGAGCAGCCAAGAATGGGGCTACCTGCATATGCAATGCACTTAGGCCCCTTAGAGCCTGCATTGGTGAGCTTCCACATTTTTAATAATAAGCTTCAAACCATGGAAAAACCTTGCTTTGATGAAAATCTTGTTTGATTCATGAATGTTTTTTGTCTTAGAGCATATAGCAACTGAGATGATACGGAATGATAGACCCTTTGATCATCGGTCCTGGAGATGCTGCCTAGTTAACTAGGTCATTGGGAATGGTGCCCGAATTGACCTATAACATGGGTGTCTACGTTTTATTTTCCTGCATTTTTGTTAACAACACATGGAAATATTCAATAACATGATCATATTGTCTACAATACCTGAAAGGTTGGTGTGTTGGGTTTGGGCAGTCACGCGCATAATGGCCAGCATCCCCAGAATTATAAAAAATGAGTTGGCCTCTTCCCCGACCAACTCCTCCTCCTATTCCTTCTCCTCTGCCTTAAAATCCACAACGCCCAGAAAAATATGCAGGTGAATATGACCCTCGACCCTTAGCCTCCATCCTATAGGAAGCATCCTACTCAATTATTGGATAAAATTTATGAAAATTCTTATCGTTTTGTCCCTAGGGTAAATCTCCTTTCGGCTCTAGAATACAACACAAAATTATCGATAGCAAATTCAATCACAAACCCACTCAGAATGCTCTCAATCCAATAATCTACCATGTGACTAATTTTCTTGCTAGATTTCCCCAACTGCTCAACCAACTCAGGAGTCCACTTGTTGATCGTGTCATCCTTTGCACAGGTCTGAAACTCAACAAGCCAAGATAACCACTCTTTTAATTCTGTTGTAAATGAAGCAAAGAATATTTTGTGGATCTCTGTATAGATATACCTTTTCTCCCAATATTCAACACATAACTTAGGGTTTCAGTTTTCTTGGATTGAAAATTTGTGCACCTTCTTATCCAACCAATCTTGTAGTTTGTTCTTAGTTGGATCCCACAACATCAAATATCCCTCAAATAGTCCCAGTTTTGGCAACAAAACCATTTTTCAGCTTGAGGGGTCCTAACCTAGGTTCAGAGTGTTCTGCACAACCAACAAAACCCTCCAACTATTGGCCCTTTCGGCAGTGATCTAATTGCGTAGACCAAAGTCTCATCTGAAGTAGTATGGGGGGGTTCTAGAACTAGTTTTCTACACCCCAAGGGAGCGTATGATGTGGAAATTAACCCTAATTATCATATATAATTCTTATCATCCTGCGCGAGACTTCACAGAAACCAAAATCTAATTGCAGATAAAACCCTTAAGAGATATGCCTAAAACAAATCAATATACTTCATTCAGATCTAGCTTATTAGAGTGGAAATAACACTTCAGAAATCACATAAATAAGTCTTTTGTGCTTTAACACAGATGCAACCCTTGTGCGAATAAAGATATATATACTTAACTCATATAAATGTGCATTCAACTAGGAACAAAAACAATTCTATAACTTGCAGTAATCAATAGATAATTAATCAACATATTTACGCATAATTATAGAAATCACAATAGAAATTTTTTTGCTGAATATTATCCTTTATTAATAGATATTCAAATCAATACCATATTTTAAACCTACTCACACAGAATCATGGTCCTTGCACACAACTCAAGACTCAGTCTCTGTGCACATAGCCAGTAGGAGCCTTTCTACCCAGATCGAACACACGCTTACCCAAAACTTAGATCAAAACATTCATCAACATAAACATAAATCCTTACTCAACTCAACTCTTACATATTTATATGGCTCAGACGCGCACATACCATGTTCTAAAACCATGGTTTGAGACACATGGTTTCCATTTCACCCATTACAATCATTAAAGAGCTTTGACCCACCCCAAAGCCCCTTGACTTCTATGTGTAGCCCATAACTCTCCATGTTAAAACTCTCGCTCCTTCGAACATAAGCTAATTATAGGTTGTTCAAAGTGATTAAGGTTTAAATATAGAAACATAATTTAAAATAAAACTATATCAGCTTCAAAATTCAAAATCATAAATACCATATCATTAAAATTCCAATGTCCATTGAATGGTGTCTCTCGCCGACACCCAAACCTTAGCTGTCAAGAGAACCAAATATTCATGAATATTTAAAACAAAAAAATTGGGTAAGAAATTTATTCTCAAAATCATCAAATATTAATGGATAGTTAAAATATAAAATTTGGGAAGAAGTTTAATTATTATTTTCAGATATAATCATGGTAAGATGGTAAACATGAATATTTTGTATATTATTGCACAAAGAACCCTGTGGGCTTTAGACAGAAAACTGAGGCATTAAACAGAGAGAAGTGGGCACCAATGTCAGTTTGAAATTGTAAGCGAGGATGTGGCACTGAATGGGTATACAACATGCATTAATTACATGGATGTGATTAAGTACAAATGATGGAGGAGTGAGTCATTGTTTAAGAATATAGAGTTTCCCAAGTTGAAGCTATGAATTTTGGGGGAAATACCATGAATATGTATGCATATTAATAAGGCCTCATTTAATGATTGATTTAGTGTATGGCCCTATTCAATGGGATTTCGCTCTGAAGGCCAAACCTCAGCCATCAAGATCACCAAATACTAATGATTACTTAAAATAGAAAATTGGGCAAGAAGTTTATTATCAATATCACCAAATATTAATGAAGAGGTAAAATAGAAAATTGGGAAAGAAGTTTAATTATTATTACTAGATATAATCATTCTAAGACGATGACTATTAATTATTTAAAATATTTTTTTGAATATGTAAAAATATTTATTGCTATGAAAATTTCTTGAGATATTCAAATTTTATAAATTAAATGACTAAATCTTATCATTAAAAAAAATCTTCCAATTTTTTAAGTAAAAATAACCAGAAAATATACTAACAAAAATAAAAACAACTAACAATTATACTACACCAAAATTTTCCTTCCTAAAATAATTTTAGATTCTATAAACATTAAAGAGAAAGCACAAAAAAATATTAAATACAGAGATTAAAAAATGACCCTTCCACCAAATTCGGTATCAAGTACAACCAAATCTATGGAAGCATGAAGTTAGCCATATCGGAATCATTGAAGCATCACCCAAGAATTACATATTAGATACCCAAAATTAATTACAAAAAAGATACATATACTCTTCAACATTTTTCTAGGGACTTTGTCATAAACCCTATACTACACCATAACAATTTTCATTCTATCTAGGGTTTCAATGTTTCTGTTAGGTCCCTATATTACTAGTATAGTCCCTTATTATTGTTAGTGTAACCCCCTTATTGTTATTATTGTACCCCTGTAACCCCCATATTGTTATTATTGTGCCCTTAAATTATTATTGTTAGGTCAGCTAGGATTACATTGTGGCCCACTAGGATTACATTGTGGCCCCATGGACTCCTATATATAGAAAGGAGGATTCGTAATTTGAATCATCCAAGAATTTTTCATTAATGTAATGTATTGGAGGTTTCCCCCTCGAAGTGGCTAATTTCTAAGGCGTTGATATCTCTTTTCTTCTATTTTTGGAGCTGGTTTCACAACATTTCGTATCAAAGCTTTGAGATTCTAGGGTTTCGCTGCTCCAAACAGGTCAGCGTGGAATTTTCGCTATAACTTTTTTTCTACGAAGGTTCAGAATCTGAAATTTTTAGAGTGCGAATTAAAACTCCTAAGGAACATCGTCACACAATTTCAGATCTTGGTTTGTAACATTTTAGGAGATATGATCTGTGCAAGTTAGGTCATTTTGCAGGCTCCTGAATTTATCCTAAACAAATCATCGTGGTATTTTCGTAATAACGTTGTTTCTATGAAGGTTCAGAAGCTAAAATTTTTAGAGTGCGAAGCCGCAATCCTGAGGAACATCTTCAAAATATTTTAGATATTTTTTCACAATATTTTCGGAGATATGATCTGTGGAAGTTAGGGCTTTTTGAGGCTTCGGAATTTCATCTCAAAGAGGTGATCGTGCGAAAATATTCATAGCTCTCTCTCTGAGCATCGGAGTGGAATTTTGTAAAAAGTGGCTGCAAGTACATAGACTGTAGTTTTCAATCTATCAATTTCAGAGCCAAAGGAGGAAACAATGACACGTGGAAAGTCGTACAAGTTCGCTCTACTGAAACAGTCCAAAATTGAGTCATTGTGAGAGATTGGACATAAATTTGCCTTGAAGAATCCAAATCAGATCAAACCTATGGCATTTGAAAGAAGCTTCAAAGGGCTACTACAGAGCGGAATTTCAGATATTAAGGATCCACAATTATATAGATAATTCAATTTCAATATCAAGCTCCTCAAAATCAAGTAAAATGTGTGTATTTTTTTTCCGAATTGCATAAGTCTTGTTTGAAGAATCAAGTTGAATTGATTCCAAAGGCATATTGTAGAATATATATCAATATTGGATTCTAAAATTGCCCCTAAAAATAATTCAACACCCATTAAGCCTTTAGAAATCTCTACTATGACTCATGAAGATGAATAATGGCAACATGACATATCAAAATTACAAGAGCAAGTGCAACAAATTTCGCTCTCGCAAAGAGCAATAAAAAATGACATGGAAGTTTTCAAGAAAGGCATGGAAACTAAGATGGATGGTTTGAAGAAATGCGTGGAATCTAAGATGGATGGTTTGAAGAATGGCATGGAATCTAAGATGGATGACATGGAAGCTAAAATGGAAAACATGAAGAATGATCTAAAAGCAAACCTGGAAGGTTTGGCAAAGTTGATACAAGAAATTTTTCCTAATGGTGAAAAGATAGTAGAGGAAACTCATGATGAGAACAAAATAAATGTTAATCGTGATTTCATAAAATCTAATTTTGGTGGGAAGAACCACCATATTCCAAAAATGGATATGAGGAAGTTTGATGGAAAGGATCCTGTAACATGGATACTACAGATGGAGCAATATTTTGATCTCCATAACGTGCAAAACACACAAAAGGTACGCATTGCAACTATACATTTAGAACAAAATACATTTGTATGGTATCGATGGCTTTGCTCCCGTAAAAAAATTGTCACTTGGTCAATTTTTACGGAGGAAATGATAGCACATTATGAGGATACAAAGAGCAACACCTTTAGCCAATTGATAAATCTCAAACAAAAGGGTTTAGTGGGGCAGCACATTGAGGACTTCCAAAATTTGAATATAAGGGTAACTAATATTCCAGAGGAACACAGGATTGATCTCTTCTTAGGTACTCTAAAGGATAACATCCAACATGAAGTTCGTGTTTTGGAACCTGATTCATTGGAGAAGGCATTCAGGTTGGCAAGAAAATTTAAATGTAAAATTATGGCGACAAGGAAGCCTACCACTCAATTCTATAAAGAAGGAAGTGTTTATACGCCTAGATTTCCACAACCTACAAGGTTGACACCACAACAATTGGAAGAAAAAAGAGCAAAAGGGCTTTGCTACAGTTGTGATAGCAAATACACTAAAGGTCATAAGTGTGTCGAGAAGAAATTATTTTACATAGATTGTGAAGAGGAAGAAGAAAATGAACAAGAAGAGGATATACACCAGGAACCAGCCCTAGAAGAGGAAGAAATGAGTCCGACCATATCGTGTAATGAATTGGTAGGAATTACCACTCCTCAAACTCTCAAGATAGAAGGACATATCAAGAAGAAAAAGGTAATAGTGTTGATTGATTCAGGTAGTACCCATAATTTTATTCATTTTAAGGTAGCCAAGGAATTGAATTGTTTCCTATACCCAGCACCATAATGTCAAGTGATGGTTGCAAATGGAGGAACTATAAATTTCTCTGGAAAATGCCATAATATCATGCTAACCATGGGGGAATATGTATTGAATAGTCCAATGCTTTGCATTCCTATGGAAGGTGCTGATGTTGTACTAGGAGTACAATGGTTACAATCTTTGGAGACGGTAGCTTTTAATTTTCAAGAACTTTTCTTGAAATTTTTTTCAGAAGGAAAGGAAGTAGAATTATAGGGTATTGCAGGGAATCCGGGAAAGATAATAAGCTCTAATTTCATGACAAACCTTCTAAAGAAATAAAAATGAGGAATAATTTCACAATTATGCTCACTAAAAGTTCCAACATCAAAATCATCTATTTCTGCATATATCCAAAAAGTCTTGGACAATCATTCCAAGGTTTTTGAAACTCCAAAAGGACTCCCACCTATTCGTGATCATGATCATTCTATTCATTTAATTCTAGGAAGTGTTCCTCCAAACATCGGGCCTTATAGATACCCTTATATCCAAAAGAGAGAAATTGAACATATGATTGCAGAAATGTTAGAGGCTGGTATAATTCAACCTAGTCAAATTTCTTTCTCTGCTCCTGTAGTATTGGTACACAAGAAGGATGGATCATGGCACATGTGTCCAGATTATAGGGAGCTCAATAAGCTCACCATTAAAGATAAATTTCCCATTTCTGTGATTGATGAATTATTGGATGAATTACATGGAGCAGTTTATTTTACCAAGTTGGATCTTTGTTCAAGATATCATCAAATTAGAATGAAGACTGAAGATATTCTAAAAATAGTATTTCGAACTCATGAGGGTCATTATGAATTTTTGGTCATGCCTTTTGGCCTTACCAATGCACCTTCTACATTTCAAGGATTGATCAATTCCATTTTCAAACCCTTCCTTAGAAAATTTGTGCTAGTATTTTTTGATGATATACTAATCTACAGTAGGTCTTGGAAGGATCGTGTTCAACATGTTGACAGGGTGCTCAAACTATTGCATGAGAAACAATTGTATGCAAAAACATCCAAATGTTTCTTTGGAGTAGAAGAGGTGGAATATCTGGGTCATATTGTATCTCACGAGGGTGTTAAGGTAGACCCTAACAAAATTAAAGCCATTAAGGAATGGAAATTCCCCACAACCATTAAGCAGTTGCAAGGATTTCTCAGGTTAACAGGGTATTATCACAAGTTTGTTAAAAATTATGGGAGAATAGCAACACCTCTAACAACATTATTGAAGAAAGATGCATTTTCATGGACTCCTGAAGCAACCAAGGCCTTTGAACATCTTAAAGAGGCAATGTGCCTAGCTACGGTCTTAGCTATGCCAGACTTCACAAAAACCTTTATTGTGGAATGTGATGCCTCAGGAAATGGAATTGGTGTTGTTTTAATGAAATAAGGAAGACCCATTGCTTTTGAAAGTCGTCCAATCAAAGGAAATTATTTACATAAAGCTATTTATGAGAAGGAAATGTTAGCAATACTGCATGCACTAAAGAAATGGCGACCTTACCTAATGGGAAGACACTTCAAGGTAAAAACTGATCATGATAGTCTTAAACACTTTTTGGAACAAAGACTATCTTCAAAATAGTAGCAAAAATGGGTCACAAAGATGTGGCATTATGACTTTGAAATAATCTACAAAAAAGGGAAGCTAAATGTTGTTGTAGATGCACTCTCAAGAAAGAATGAAGAGGTGGAAGCATTTCTTTGTGCCATTTATATTATCCAACCAGATTGAATAACCGAAGTAAGGGATGAATGGAAGAAGGATGAAGAAGTGTGGACACTCATTCAAAATTTGCAGCAATATCCTAGTACATCTAATACATTTAGTTGGAAAAATGATTCCTTATGGTACAAAGATCACTTATATCTTTGTAAGAATTCCCAACTAAAACAAAATATTATTTTGGAATTGCACACTTCTCCTTTAGGATGACACTCAGGATTTTTAAAAACTTACCACAGGGTGAAGAAAGAATTTTTTCGAGATGGCCTTAAATCTAATATTCAAAATTTTGTGGCAGAATGTTTGGTTTGCCAGTAGAATAAAGTTGAGACAATTAAGACCCCGGGTCTTCTACAACCTTTATCCATTCCAAGCCAACATTGGGAGGATATTTCAATGGATTTTATCACAGTTTTACCTATGTCCGAAGGAAAGAGTGTCATCATGGTGGTAGTTGATAGACTTACCATGTATGCACAATTTTGTGCATTATCTCATCCATTTAAAGCTAGTACAATTGCTACTACATTTATGGAAACAATTCAAAAGCTACATGGAAACCCAAAGGTTATTGTGAGCGACAGAGATCCCATTTTTACTGGAAATTTTTGGATAGAGTTATTTTCTTGTTTGGGTACTCAACTAGCCCATAGCTCATCTTATCATCCTCAATTCGATGGTCAAAAAGAGATAGTGAATAAATGCTTGGAAGGATATCTTCATTGTTTTTTATCTAATAAGCAAGCACAATGGGTCAAGTGGTTACCTCTCGCCGAATGGTGGTATAACACTTCCTTCCATACTGCAGAAAAAATTACCCCGTTTATGGCACTTTATGGATATCATCCACCATCCATCACATCATATTTAAGAGAAAATTGAAGGTTCAAGCAAAGGGAAGGATCACATCAGCATCAACAAGAATTTCTCCAACTCTTTAAAAAGGATAACCAAATTTGGTGGCCAAAAATCAATGAAACAATGCGTACGTTGATCGGAAATGAGAGAAGTTTGATGTAGAGATTCAGACACAGCCATGTCCATACAAACAAATGTCTCTCAAGCAAGCTAAGAAGGATAATAAATTATCGCTAAAGTAATATGGTCCTTACAAGGTGTTGCAAAATATTGGTACTATGGCATACAAATTGGAGCTTCCTACTTCTTCACGAGTAAAATATCTGAATTTTCCATGCTTCATACACAGAAGGTTATAGGTGAAAATATTCTAGTTCAAACAAGATTGCCTAATTGAAGGAGGAAGGAAATCATATTGAAACCTAATAGTCATGGAAAGAGATGTCTCACAATACGTTGCACCACTCACCTGTATCTCATCATGTGGAAGAACTTACCATTGAAGATTCTATGATGGGAGGATGAGAATTTTATACAGAGCACCCAGAGCTATTTATCTAAGCATTGAGGACTAAACAATTTTTGAAGGCGAGAAAAGTGTTGAATCTTTACATTATAGTAGTCCTGAGTACTGGGTAGTGTAACCCTGCTGAAAGACAGATTATGACCCTGAACTTCCATATATACACAAATTCAAATTATTGTTAGGTCGGCTAGGATTACATTGTGGCCCCATGGACTCCTATATATAGAAAGGAGGTTTTGTAATTTGAATCATCCAAGAATTGTTAATTAATTTAATGTATTGGAGGTTGCCCGGCCCTCGAAGTGGCTTATTTCTAAGGCGTTGATATCTTTTTTCTTCTATTTTTGGAGCTGGTTTCACAACAATTTCTTTCAAAGGTGTAACACACCCTACTACAACATATACCAAACCCTAGAAACACTTTTAAAATAAGATATAGATTTATAGAAATCTTAGATTTCACACAAGAGAATTAATCAAAGTCAATCACAACTTAGTCATTAATATGACTAAGTTCCACTAGAGTTAGTTGCAAACCCTATATTTTCAATCAACCATCAATTCGAAACAAAAATAATATTTCAATAATCTTAGAAAAATCTCACATTATCATATTATAATAGATTACATAATTTTTACATCTAGTAAGGTTTAACTCCAAAACCATAGATTTTGATTTTCACAACCTCAACAATCATCATATTAATAAATCTCACATTGTTATATCACACATTTTAGAGAATTTAACTACTACAACGGTTTAGCTACAAAACCCTAGATTTAAAAATATAATCATCCTATAATATCATTAAAAGACTTATTAAATCATAAGACTTATGACTATCAATAACTAGGTCAACACATGTATCTAGGAATTCATCATCATAAAAAGGAATATCATATTAATACATACACTAACCTAGAAAAATCCAGGGTTTCGAAAAGGACATATCTTCACATACCAAGGGAGTCATCATCAAGCAAAGGTAATTCATATCATAGTGAAACCCAACTTCACAACATATCAATAAGAAGTTTGATTAGAATAGTATTTGATCAAACATACCAAGGAAAAAATTTCTAAGATATTATAAGGGTCTTGCTTACAAATTCCACCAAACCCTAATGAGCTATCATTTCAATATACGAACATAGAAAACTCTAGCATAGATCCATCTTAACTCTAGATTTATCAAGTGCTGGGAGGGATAAAACTCTAGAGGTGAAAACTTATTTTTTGAGTGCAAAACTTGAGGAGAGATTTTCACCTCGAGATATTTGATGCCTCTTTTCGCTTGATAGATCCGGAGTTAATATGGATCTAGTTCGGTTTCAGTCTAGGTCAGTTTCAGTCGTGTGTAGAAAAGGTAAATATATCAAACACATGATTAATTTTATCAATAGTATGTAAATAAATCTAATATTAATATAATCATTTTAAATATTCTAAATATGTGTCATATTAATCTGGTCATTTTAATTTTAAATTTTCTAAGTTACCTCGCTTTGTTGAGATGATAAATATTTTTAATAACTTTAATGATGAAAAATGATGAAATAAAAAATTTGAATGCAATGTGACAATGTAAAAATGTTGAATGATAGAAAATGTGAATAATAAGAATGTAGTCAATTACAAATAGTCTTCATTGTAATTCATATCAAGCCATTTTCTTCTACTATTATTATTGTCACCCTTGTTAGTTATTTCATCTTCTCATATCGATTAAATATGAAAAGGAAAGTTGAAATTGTAAATCATTTAAATATTTAGCTCAAGTTGTTTTTGTAAACATCATACCTTGTATCTCTTGCTCTCCAATATTAATAGGTTGAATTCCTTTAACATAAAAAATAATGTACATTGTTAATCCAATCACTTTAAAATTAATGTACCATCATACATCCAATTACATCAAATCATAAATGAGCATCTACACTGAAATCAATGCATCTAATGCAAGCAATTAAATAATATTAGAAAACAACTTCCACAATGAAATCAATTAATTTAATGCAAGCAATCTATAAGATTAGAAATCAAAATCTACACTCAAATCAATGAATCTAGTGAAAGTAAGAAAATATGATTAGAAACCAACATCTATACTGAAATCAACGCATTTAGTGCAAGCAATCAAATAGGATTAGAAATCACCATATACACTAAAATAAATTCATTTAGTGCAAGCAATCAAACACAATTAGAAATCACCTTTTTAGCTTATTTACTCTCTCTCACACACATTTAATTACATTTTGTCATATTTTTCTTAGTGAGAATGGTGTAAAAATTATTGTCATGACCTGAAGCCTAATATGGGTTAAATGCAGGAAATGAAGGAAATAATGCTCTTTTTTAGTAATATTCCATCAGGGCTCAGATTAGACAGTGAGAAGCAATCATAGGGAGGTTGAACACCTTCTTAAATCATAGAAGTAGCCAATGTCTCTTCATATCCTCCTCCAATAGCTCGAAGTCAATGGAAAAAGAGCAAGTGGATGATAAGAGGGAGCCAAGATCAACTTCTCTCGAGTTTCAAGGGAACAAAGACCTAATTTTTAGGAAGCTATTGGTATATACCTCTTGTATAAATAGGAAAGAGAAAGATATCATTAGGATTCAGATTTTATATGTAGCTAGACAACTCTTGGCTCTATATTAGAAATTTTTTACTTTCATGGTTAATGTAAGACTCATTGTGAAATAAGATTAGCATTTGGTTTCTTTCTCATTCTGTTCATTTCAGGAAGCCGAGCCTATAGATTAGGGCCCAATCCATGGGCTACAGTCTCTCTTGTGTATACTTGTGTCTTTTATTTATGCTTCAGTAGTTTTTTAATTTCATTGAATTTTGGTAGCATATAAAATATCAAAATTGTGTTTCCAATCTCCCTCCCTCACCTCTTCCATTGGAGCTTGAGGAGGAAGGTCTTCCACCACAGACCTAACATATCCAGTTTATGATTTCTTGGAAAATTTAGGATATATTTTATTTTTATTATCATGAATATGATATAGGTTCATAGGTATATTTATTTTTCAAGTGCATAAGTAGTTTTAGTTAAATTCAACCCACCTTTTCCACCATTTCTATGATAAGTTTTTTGATCATGAATGCATGAATATATGTCTTGTTTACAGTTTTGGTTATAGCAGCAGAGAAGGATCCTTGCATCACTATCAATTTGATTTTCCACCCTCCATTATTTACCTACCATTCAAGTCACCCAAAAGCCCTGGTTTGGAGACCATCATCACACCACTCAGAGCAGCCTTTTTGGTGCAAGAGAAGCCTTTTTGAGAGCTCTAAGCTTGGAAAATGGGATTGGTCATTGTCCATTTCCTTGGATCCACCTTTACCTCACCTTCCCTAGCTTTATTTTTATCATTTCTAGCCTCCAACTCAAAATCACTTCTCCACCTGACCTAATCCTAGCAAAGCCATTAGTAAACCTCCAGATCTGAATCCCTGGTTCAGGAAAATCCTTAGGACACCCAAGCTCCCTCTTCTCGTGCTGCAAAAAAAAGTGATTTCAAGTGTGATTAGTCCATCATAAGATACATAATTATCACATTAGTTAGCATGAATTAGATAGAAACAAGTTAGTCATTGAATTAAAATGGGTGAAAATATAGATTAGTTCCTTCTTGCAAGTTAATCAAGTAGTCTAGAGAATGAATGCAACTTCGTACAATTTCCTTTCTTGTACTTAGAATCAATGTTGATCTTTATTCCTTGCAAAAGTAGACATTAAATAAATGAGCCAGTGGAATCTAGTGTAGTTTCTTTACTTTCCAATCGAGTAATGGTTACAATTCTCTTTGAGTCTTAGGTTGTAGTTAGAAGTGTGACAGAATTCCTCTTTCAAAGTAGCCCTAGTTATTAACACCTCATTGTAGAACTGAGATGAGGATGGCATGAGTAGAGCTCATCTGCCTCGCATATGGCACTATCACCTCCAATTTTGTATGAACCTGGGGTAGATAAGTAAAGTTGAGTAGCCTCTGGGGGTTGCAGCACTCTTCATTCAATGCCATGGCTCACCACTTGCATAACTTAGGTAGAAATTAAATCCAAATCTATGGAAGCATGATGCTAGCCATATCAGAATCACGAAAGAATTACATATATGATACTCAAACTTAATTACAAATAAGAGACATCTACTCCAATTTTTTTCTAAGGACTTTGTCATAAATCCTAAACTACATCATAACAAATTTCATTATATCTAGGGTTTTTAAGCTTTTGTGGTTCATATTTATTGAAGAAATTTCATGATGATGGATCCTCGTTGGGATTCGAAACACTGACGAATGTTTTTTAAAACTATGGATAATCCGGAAATTTCTTCAATATATCTAGGGTTTCAATGTTTCTTTCAAAGGTGTAAGACACCCTACTACAACATATAACAACCCTAGAAACAATTTTAAAATAATATATCTAACAAATTTCAGAATTCATTTGTTGTGACTTTCCACTAGAGATTTATACAAATCCTAGATTTCATACAAGAGAATTAGTAAAAGTAAATCACAACTTGGTCATTAAAATGACCAAATTACACTAGAGTTAGTTTCAAACCCTACATTTTCAATCAACAATCAAATCCCACCAAGAGGAGTGTAGTGCCCGGAAAATTTTGCCCGAGGACTCTAGCGGAAAATTTGAAAACACTCACTGTGTGTGTAAATGACCAAAGGAGAGGGGAGATGTTGTTTTGTAGTGGTTTTATACCTTTTTGAAAAATTAGAAATATAACCCACTTCTCTAAGGTTATTTTGAACTCCTTTCCTTTTGCCAATAATTTTTTTTTTTTTGGAGCTAGCACCCTTTTTCACAAACTTTGGGAGACTGGGTGATTCTGCTTGTTTTTTCCATTTTTCACATTTTGAACCTAGACATCTACTTTTTTCTATTGATAGATGTTATCTTTATTCATGAGTCCTATGTCCTCCATGTCCTTTTCATATTTTTTCAATCCTAGGAGCTGTTTTTAAATGTCTTTTGAAAACCTTTTGATCACTGTCTCTTTTGAACTTGGACAGTTTACTTGATGAATGATGACCCATGCTTGTCATAGTTGCTTTATTTGGAAATTTCTACCCATGTTTGTCCCTTTTAGCCACTGGAATATGTCTCTAACTGTTCTTTAGAGAAAAGAGACCTTTGAACTGACATTTCTTGTCTCTTCTTGCTGATACTCTTCATCATCTTTCTGCCTTTGGCGTAGTGGAGTATAATGCTTGTCTGCCAAACCTTTTGAAAAACCTTGAAACCATATGTTGTGATGAAGGAGGTTTCTTTGTCACTATTTTTACCCTCTTTGTCCATCTTCCCAAACTTCTGAGTTTTTAGGGATGTTTAGAAAAACGCAAACAGGGTTTTCTTCTACGTTCTCAAAGAAACACTTATTAAGCTCATCACTTATGTCTAAAAAGCCTTCAATGATAATTTGGAGGGTTGAAGTGTTATTTTTCCTTTGTAACCCTAGTATTTCTCTATTGCTTGGTCAAAACAGTCATACATCTTGATTCCCATTAAACACATACCTGTTGCTTTCTTCTTGTTATGAATGGTCCTCTTATGATGATCCTCCTCTTTTACCTTACCTCATGGCTAATCTGATGGCTTTTTGGTCTTCTTTGTAGGAATGTGAGCAAAGGGAAACTGTCCCTCTACAAGATTCATTCTTGAGGCCAAAAAGTGTTTTAATGATCTTTTTGACTGATGTACAGTGTTGCTTATGTGCCACTGTCTTTTAGGACTGCATGGACCTTTTGATGGGAAGCACTTCATAATAATCTATCATGAGATCATGATCTTCCTTGTAAAGTTAAGCTTGTTTCATCTTACTACCAGTTGTTGATGCCTTTATGAGATTTTTAGGGCTCCTTCTTTGCCTCTGTTCTATTATTGACCATTTACAAATTGTTTTTGCAGAAATGCTTGGACATGGTAAATTTTTCCTTTGCAGGCTTACTTCTTGATCCAGAGGATACCTTTGGAGGTCTTTGATGTTATTTGGATAATGATAAGCCTCATCCTTGTGTTATCTTGACTTCACCTTTGAATACCCGTGGAAATGGTGAATTTAGAAACATGATAGTGCATAACCTAGGTGACCCTATTTGACTTATTGTAATGTCCTTAGAATAGGTTTTTGACTGAAAATCTTGAATCAGGGTTTGGATGAGGAGACAAAATTTTGACACTCTATTATGCACTACCATCATATACAACTAGAAAACCTTGTTTTACTTCAAAGGGCTTTAGAAAGGGAGTTTCAAAACCACCATTTCTTGAGGCACTTGATGAGTAGGGGAAAAAGTTTGGTTTACTCGGCGAAACAAGGTGTGGAAATAGAGGCCTTAAGCAAACAGCGATAGAGTGTTATAGGCAGAGGTGGAAAACATAGTGAGAGTGAGGGACGTCAGTCCAGGATTTGGTCTTATCTGGGTGATAGATTGGCCATGCTTGACAGAGAAACAGGATAGTGAAAATTTTCTTTTTGAGCAGATTTCTAGTACTCACATGATTCTTGAATTTTGTTTCTAGAAATCCAGGACAAAGCATTTAGTCATCTAAATAGGTAAAAATTACTGATGACTAACAGTGGCTCAATTTGGGGAGGGCAGCTCCTTTTCAGGAGGTGTCCAGAATTTCAGATCTCTAGCTTTCTGGAGACCAGTGCCTCATCCTTTGGGCAGATTTTTACCTTTCTTTACTTGTTGATGCTTGCTTGAAGCAATGATCTCAAAAATCTGAAAGATATGATTAGCTTAATTTCATTTCTACCTATCCAACCTACTTGCCTATCATTTTTTCTTCTTTAGGTGCATTTAGACTAGCAACCTTGACATCCTTTTTTTTTTTAAAGCAAACAACTATCTACTTCTACACTTATTTCTTCTGGGAGTTTAGATTAGGCTAATGAACTCATTTGGTTCTCTACCTATATTATTCAACTGTCAAGGTTAAACTGTTTGGCAGGTTTCATTCACTAAGATAAAAACATGAAATTGAAAACATGACTAAATCAGTATTAGTCGATATGATTTATCATGGGCTTGTGGCATAAAAACAAGCTGCACACAAATGTTATTTCTGTACAAAATAAGACTAGAAAAATTAGGGCTAGGATACATAGTTTTTTATTCATCCATATTTTTCTCCTTGGTTCTGTTTTGAGCATGTGGAACCAGTATCTTTCTTTCTTAATCTATTTTCTTCGACAATTCAAGCTTCAATGATTTGACCAGCATTATTTTTGTTAGCCACCTATAAAATTTTCCATATCAAATGGTCGCTAAATCTTGTTTAGCCTTTAAGAAACAATTCATGACCAAATTGTTAGTTCTTAAAGTCTTATGAATATCTTTACCTTTTGAGTTAATCTTCACTGTTGTTTCCCTCTTTATTCTAAAGAACCTGCTGTTTGCCAAGAGAAAGACTCCTTAAAACCCCATTTTCCCATCATTTTCACTCCTCCTTTACTCATAAATAAACCCCATTTTTATTCTTATTTCCCTTCATAAAATCCCTCCATCACCCTTCATTTAACCTTCAAAATCATTAAAACACCCCTTTTAAATCCTATATTCCCCTTTTATCTGGTTTAAAAATGCCTTATTTCACCTATCGGAACCCTCATTTTGGCTTAAAACCATGTTTTTAAGGCCTAAAAGTCACCTTTTTACACCTTATAGGTATTAAGCCCCGGAGGGCTTAAAGGCCTTTTTAGCCCTTCCTCCATACGTCCCAAAGCTCCGCAACCGGGTGCTTAAAGGCCTAAAATCCTTTCTAAAACCCATTTTTTGCTTATATTTTCCTCTTTCCTGAAATTTTGGTCCAAACAAATTTGGACCTTTGATTTATATAAATCAACAGCCATCAGGTCCTCTTTCTCCTGCCTATTCACATACCTGTTGAGTCCCAAATTTGCATCTTTTCCATACACTTTTCCATACCTTTTTCACTCACCTAAACCTCCCAAATTGTCAATATCATGTGCAAAAGGGTATCTAACATGGTTTTTAATTATATTTTTGTGTTTTCTATTTGATCTAGATTTTGTTCATTCAGCTGCGGAATCTTGCCACTTTCCACAGCTGCTGCAACTTTCCGCATCTATTTTGTGGAATTCTATGCTACAGGTGTCTACAAGGGAAACGAGCCACATGGGTAGGCTAGGAATGACGTGGACATGGTTCGTGTCCTATTGGTTCAAGCAAACTCGTCCAAAGAAGCCGCGGTCAAAGGCGTCCACATGGAAGTCAACTATGGAGTTTCATGTCGGCCGGACTCTGTTTCGTGGCACATAAACATCCATACGACCGTTTCTAAGCCTGCGGAGGTTAAATCGACATCTGTGCAGAGCTCTGGAGTTGAATTCAAGCATCCACCTTCCGTAGATTCACTTTCCAACACGACCATACTCCTATATCCGTGGACGTAGTGGTCTACGTGCTCTCTGCCATCATGAACTTTAGGAGACAGTTACAGTTTATTGTTATATATAGAGCATTTGCATACGCACATAAAGTTAGTTGTTAGCTGATAGTTGATGTTCGTGAATGTACTCTGTTATCTGTTAGTCTGCTTTGTAGTGATTACGCTGCCCTTGAGCCGTAACACTACCATTCTGTAATGAACTGCTTGTTAATATGAGAAGACTCTGTTTTTCAACTTAATTCGTGTTTGAGGATCGTTACCAAGGCTGTGTAGAGGGCCCCTGCTCAGCTAAGGTTTTGTGTATTAGTGTATATTTCTCATTTCATTTCTTTAAAAGTAATTGTATCATAATCCATCCATATGTTCATACTTTACAGTTGTTTCATTTCTGTTTATACATTTCCATAATTTCCATTCCATTTCTGTCTTTCATGTTTTATGATTGTTAATCACTGATCAGTTTTCTTGATTGCGGGTTTTAGATAGACAGCCCGGGCATTTTTATAGCTTTTTGACTAATGACATGAATCTAACATTGTTCTGCTGCTAGTTTTCTTTTCATAGCTTTTGTTTAACTTCAGTCTTGCTTTGTACATTTCAGTTTTGCTTATCTGATTCAGTAGTTAAATTTAGATATATTCAGCTGCTCATAGCGTCTTCAGTTGCCTCCGAAAGCCACAGCTGGACTGATGGTGAGGGACTGCATTATGAAATGTGTAGTTTAGTATTAGTTTCTTTTCTACAAATTTAGATATATTAAGCTGCTCATAGCGTCTTCAGTTGCCTCCGAAAGCCACAGCTGGACTGATGGTGAGGGACTGCATTATGAAATGTGTAGTTTAGTATTAGTTTCTTTTATGCAAATTTAGATATATTAAATCATGCATGACATCTTCGGTTGCCTCCGAAAGCCACAGCTGGACTGATGGCGAGGGATTGAATCATGAGTGTATGGTTTAGTATTAGTTTACTTTCTGCAAATTAAATATCAGTTACACAAGTTGTTTATGATTACTTCCGAAAATCATAGCCGGTCTAATGATGAAGGGTCAGAAAATGAATTGATGTAATCTGATTTAGATTTATTTTGTTGCAATTTTGAATTTCCTTAAGCATAGTTTCTTTTGTGTTTAGTTGGCAGTAAGAATAGTTTGGTTTTCATGTTCACTAGTTTACTGTTTTGATTCATTAGATTAGCAGCACCTTTTCATTTCAGCAGTACACTTTTACTTTCTTTCAAGTCTTGTCATTGTAATTTTCAATTTTCTTTCAAAAGTTTCAAGTTGGTAAATCATTATAGGGGATATCACTTCCTCGAACAAATATAACCAAACTTGTTTTCATTTTAGAAATTCCATTTCACCTTAGAAAGACCAAAAACGACAAAAGTTAAGAAATAGGTTATCTTGCACATATAGTGCGCCGCACTTCATCAGCTTACGATTCCCGGATTGACAAATTAAATGCAACAATTTAGGACACACTAAATTGACCAAACATTTTGGCGCCGTTGCCGGGGAAGTGTAACTAGGTAGCCAATTTCTTAAAAAAAAAAACATAAAATCATAAAAGAAGGAAAAACTTGATAACTTCTTGAAGTATGCTCTCCTCTTGCACCTAGTGTGATCTGGAGGATCAGAAAAGAGAGTTATTGGTTTAGTAATTTCTTAAGTATGCTCTCTTCTTGCACCTAGTGTGACCTGGAAGATCAGAAAGAGAATTATTAGCCCAACTTAAAAAAAAAAATAAAAAAAAAATGACATGCATAGAGCAAGAGATTCTAGGGGAAGGTTTATAGCTAAAGCCAAGAGTTCGATTTTTACAACTCCATCTTCTTCAAGGCATAGACCAGATTCACCACCATCTACCCCTAGCCTTAAGATTCTTGGAAGTCAAGGAACAGCTGAATTAGAGGATTCTTCTATACCACCTATTAAAATCCACTTAGAAAACAAAGAGACTTTCTCTCATCCTTCCTTGGTAGAAGAACTAGAGGACTATAAGGACTCTAAAGAAACTATCATGGCAGAGGAAGTAATAAATAGAGGTGGAGGTAGAAGAGGAGGAGATAATGGAGATAACAATGGTGAAGGAAATGATGGCAGAAATAGGGACAATTTGCTTGGATTCCCTATAGTTGATGAGGAAACTCATGCAACAATGAAAAATATCTCACCATATGTTCTCCCTAACTTTTATGGATTGCGAAGTGAGGATCCTGAAACATTTCTGTTTGAGTTTGAAGTTGTGTGCCGAACTTATGATTATATGGAAGATTCTCAAAAACTCAAACTGTTTCCTTCAACATTGAAGGGATCTGCTTTGAAATGGTTCATGGGATTAGCCACTCAATCTATCAGGACTTGGAATGATATGAAACAAACATTTTTGGACAGATACTTGGACTATTGTATGCCTACCAATCACAAGGATGAGGTATTCAAAATGATGCAAAAAGAAGATGAAAATTTGGAAGACTTAATTGAAAGATTTCAATACAACTTGAAAAGAGCAAAGATGAGCAACTTAGATAATGAAACCTTGAAAGCCCTCCTATTAAAAGCTATTAGAGATGAATGGATAGACATTTTAAACATGATGGGGAAAGGAGACATTTCTCAACTCCCATTTCGTGATATAACAGAACTATGTATCCATCTCTCAAGGGGAAAATCTAAAACTGGAAAAGGGCCTAGGGATTCTTCTCTTATTAGGGCTAACAAATCTGCAACTGGATCAGTAAGTAGGGCATAGATTGGTAATATGCTTGATGAGTTCAAAACTGATATCTTAGGGAGCCTTAGTGAACAACTAGACACCCTTAAAATCCAAAACAAGCAGAAAGCAGAAACATATGCCTTAGCCATCTTTTGTCCGAAATGTAGAAAGAAACATGCTTTAAGGGAATGTCCCTTGGATGCAAAAGTTGTAGAAACATGTATGATTTGCTCAGAAAATCATGAGATCAAGGATTGTCCTTCAATCCCTGGACTCAAAGCCGTTTTTCAAGAAGATCCAAATTCAGTAGAATCTCTCTGTTTTGTCGCAAGGAGACCTTGGCAGGGACAACAATCTCAAGGGTTTAATAACCCTATGAATCTTCAAACCTCACCAAATTGGAATCCTTGGCAACAACCTTGGCCCCAACATCAGAATTCATATCAGCCATGGGTACAGGGGATGCAAAATCCTTATGGGAGATTTGCTCAATTTTATCAATATCCTCCATCTTTTCAAAATCAACAAGCTCCACAATTTCCAAGCCCAAATCCACAACTTTCATTGCCATTTCCACAACAACAACCTTCTCAAAAAAATACAAATCCTCAACTCATGCTCCCATACCAACAGAAGAAAAATCAACTTCCAGCTCAGCCATTGCCAAATCCTAACAATAAGAATCCTCAAACTACTTATATGGTAGAAGGACAACAATTTCCTACCCATATGATTGTTCCTCTCAACGATGTACAACTCAGATCTGGTAGAGTCTTAGAAAAACCTTCCATAGATATTCAAGAGCAAGATACCTCTGAGGAGGACTCTCTTCAAGTCAATAAGGGTTCTGAGGAAGAATCTCTTCAAAATTCAAAAATTCAAAAAGAAAAAGAAAAGCTAACATCCACAACTCCTATAGTTGAGCAACCCGTATCTTCATCTACACCTCCTTTTCCGGAAAGACTACAAATTGACAAGGGGGTGGAAAAACAAATCTTGTTGCCTAACTATGACTTTCTAGATGAATTGAAGAATGTTTGTATCAAGATTCCATTGCTACAAGCCATTCGAGAAATTCCTATTCTAGCAAAACCATAAAGGAGTTGAGTTTCAAAAGACCAGGAAGGAAGCTAAAGGACACAAGAAGAATCCACCTGGTAGGAAAGATTGCAGACATTATGATGGGAAAAATTACCATGCAGAAGTATGTAGATCCGGGAAGTCCAATTGTCAAGACACATATAAATGGGATAGAAATTCCAAACACATTGATTGACTTAGGGGCTGCTATCAACATTATGAGTAGACAGACTATGGAACAGTTAAAACTTCCTAACCTTCTTTTTACACCTACTTTATCGCAACTTGCAGATCGATCGGTTATTAAACCAGATGGTGTATTAGAAGATATTTCAGTCTCCTTAGATTCTTGGGAATATCCAGTAGACTTTATGATTTTGACTCCCAAAAGTAATCTAGGAGGACATCCAATTATTTTAGGAAGACCTTGGCTGGCCACAGTTGATGCTTTTATTAGTTGTAGATCTGGAGACATGTACATTTCTAATGGTAATTCGACAAAGAAATTCAATTTGTATCCTCCTGCAAGAGCAATTACAGAAATAGGAGACAATGAATGGGCCGATGATGAGAACACTATACAACCTGTCTTTACCATTTCTGAAATTAGTGAGGATAGTCAAATTCTGAACACATTAGAAAATTTTGAGATATCTTCAGAACATGACCCCACACAATTTCAGTTGGAATCTGACATAGAATATTTATCATCAAGACAAATGTCTCTTTACTCTATGGAAGAGTTTGGTAATTCTGCTATTGATATTTTTCCAGAAAAGACATTGAATATCAACAAACATTTGGAGAAATCACAACAAGAAGAACTAACCAGAATCTTGCAAAAACATTCTACTGCATTCGCATGGGAGTATACTGACATGAAGGGTATTGATCCTAAGACTTGCATCCATCATATCTATATTGAGGAAAACAGTAGACCAATCAGACAACCTCAAAGAAGGATGAATCCAAATCTTAGGGAGATAGTGAAAGAAGAGCCCCAAAAACTTCTCAATGTAAACTTCATTTATCCAATTTCAGATAGCCGATGGGTTTCTCCTTTGGTTATAGTACCTAAAAAGAATGGTAAATGGAGAGTATGCATTGATTACAGGGAATTGAACAAAGCAACTTTTAAGGATCACTTTCCTTTTCCTTTTATTGATCAGGTATTAGATACATTAGCAGGTAAAAAGTACTTTTCATTTTTGGATGGTTTTAGTGGCTATAATCAAATTCAGGTAGCACCTGAAGACCAAGATAAGACCACATTTACTTGTCCATGGGGAACTTTTGCCTACTGAGTGCTTCCTTTTGGGTTATGTAATGCACCAGCAACATTCCAAAGAGCAGTACTAGGAATTTTTTCTGATCTAATCCATGATTGTGTAGAGGTTTATATGGATGATTTTGCAGTTTATGGTAATTCATTTGAAGAGGCATTAGAAAATTTGGAAAAAGTTCTTATAAGATGTAAAGAAACAAACCTTTCATTAAGCCATGAAAAATGCTTTATGATGTTTACCGAAGGGATTGTTTTAGGACATCATATTTCAGGAGATGGGATTAAGGTTGATAGATCAAAAGTTGAAGTCATCTCCAAGTTGCCTATTCCAAATTGTCAAAGAGATGTTAGAAGTTTTCTAGGATTTACCGGTTACTATAGAAGATTTATAGAAAACTTCACTAAAATAGCATCTCCACTCTTCAAGTTGCTTACAAAAGACTGTGAATTTAAATGGGATCCTGATTGTCAATCAGCTTTTGAAACTTTGAAAACGAGAATATCTGAAGCACCTATCTTGAGAGGACCAAATTGGAAACTTCCTTTCCATATTTCTACAGATGCTTCAGATACAGCTCTTGGAGCTGTGTTGGGTCAAAAAGATTTAATTCCTTATGCCATTTATTACACCAGTAAAAATTTGACTCCCACAGAGTTGAACTATACTGTGACTGAAAAAGAGTTCTTAGCCGTTGTTCATGCAATTAATAAGTTTAGACATTACATAACAGGCTATGAAACTTTTATTCATACTGACCATTCTGCAATTAGATATTTAATGAACAAACCTGTTACTAATGGCAGAGTGACAAGATGCCTTTTACTTTTGCAAGAATTCAATATTACTGTGTTGGATAGACCAGGAAAACAGAATACAGTAGCTGATTTCTTGTCTAGAATTCAAAATACTAAAGAAGATTCTCCCGTAGAAGATAAGTTTCCTGATGAATATTTGTTTGCAGTAACTATTAAGACCCCTTGGTATGCAGATATTGCTAACTATTTGGTTACAGGGAAACTACCTTCACATTTATTTCCAAGAGAAAACGAAAAATTATTCAGGAGAGTTCAAGATATTCATGGATTTCTAACGAATTGTTTAAAACAGGGCCAGATCTTGTGATCAGAAGATGTGTCAGGGAAGATGAAATGCCCGATATTCTTAAGGCATGTCATGATGAACCATGCGGCGGACACTTTGCGGACAAAAGGACGGCCTATAAAATCCTTTCCTTGGGATATTATTGGCCTTCCCTCTTCAAAGATGCAAAACAATATGTCAAAAGGTGTGATAGTTGCCAAAGAGTAGGGAAACCTACCCTTTCAAATGAAATGCCATTGCAAACACAGGTACTCATTGAACCCTTTGAAAAATGGGCTTTAGATTTCATTGGACCTATTAATTCACCATCTAAGAAAAAGAAGTATATATTGGTTTGTACTGATTATGTTACTAAATGGGTAGAAGCTAAAGCATTAGTATCTGCTACTGAAAATTCAGTTGTTCATTTTCTTTATGAGGATATTTTTACTCGCTTTGGTGTTCCAAGAGAAATTGTGACAGATCAGGGAAGCCAATTCACACCAAATTTGGTGGAGAAGTTGATGGAAGAATACAAAATCAAGCACAGAAGATCTACTCCTTACCATCCACAAGAAAATGGTCAAGTGGAGTCCACAAACAAATTTCTTGAAAGTATCATCACCAAAACTGTTCATCTACATAGAAGAGATTGGGCAGAAAGGCTTCCAAAAGCCTTGTGGGCCTACAGAACTACATGGAGGAATACAACGGGACATTCTCCCTATGAACTTGTTTATGGGAAAGAAGTCTTGCTCCCCATTGAGTTCCAAGTCAAGACCTTCAAGATAGCAGTTCAGTTGGGGATGGACTTATCAGAAGTCCAAAAGCATAGAATGGAGCAGTTGAATGAGCTAGATGAGATCAGACAAGAAGCAATTCTAAGAACTGATCTAGTTCAATATCAAAGAACTAAATGGCATGACAAATATATCAAAGAGAAGAAGTTTCAAGAAGGAGATTAGGCATTGTTATTTGACTCCAAGTTTAAATATTTTCAAGGGAAATTTCAGACTCATTGGCTTGGGCCATATGAGATTGACAAGATCTTTAGCAATGGAGCTGTAAGAATCAAGACCATTGATGAGTTTCAAACTCCTCTTATTGTGAATGGCCATAGATTGAAAGTTTATCTTAAGCCACTCTCTAAAGAGGCTTTTGTCAAGTTGTTTCAAGAAAGTTCTGCAATCAGGCTGGTACAGAAGAATTCTTCTTCTCCACCAGCCTAGCTTTTGTTTTTCAAGTTAAAAAAAAAAAAAAAAAAAAATGGTATAAGCCTGAAAACCAATCATTGATTGGCAGTCTTATACAGAAAATATGGGGTGAAAATCAGGGACACCTGACACTCTATATTTTCCAAAAAAATATGTCTTTCATTTCATTTCATTTCACCACCCACTCCATTTCATTCCACTTCATTTCATTTCCTTTCATTTCATTTCACTTCACTCCACTTCATTTCATCCATTCCATCAATAAAAATATTTTTTATGACCATTTCCACCTGGTCATCTGTCATTTGTTCATTTCTATTCAACCAAGTAATAGCTGTGTCAGTTTCCGCAGCTGACATCTGTTTCCGCAGCTGACTCCAGTTTCCGCAGCCAGAAGCAGATTCCGCAGCTACTACTCTGTTTTCAAAGAGAATGTATAGTCAGTTGTTATTTTCATAATTATGAAATAAAATGCAGGAGAGAGGATCAATGGAACATTCAAGACACCAATGGAGATCAATCAGTTGAAGACCAAGGGAAAAAGCAAGGATTCCAAAGGTATGAATAAAGTTTATTTCAAATAGTATTGAAAAACACATTTTTATATAATTTTAAATCATGAGCTCTACCCATTACGCGCAATTATTATATTGACAGTTCCGTAGCCGGTCACAATCTCCATGTTATCCTCTTGCATTCATTCATAAACGGTTTCATCATTGAAATTCCGATTCTCACTCATGTTCCAATATCCCACCGTAGATAATGAGACGTATTTGAGTTGACAAAGGACTCTTACAAGCCGCATAACTTCATAACCGTTGATTGAAACGTGTTCATATTTATTACACAACCACCAAAATTCAAAACGCGGCCGAATGTATTATACTTTGTTAACCTCTTTGTCGTGTCTCTGTCGTGTTTACAAAACCCCACTCCACTCATTCTCACTCCCTGTTTCACTCCATTTCGTTCCTTTTGCTCATTCTCACTCCCGTATATCTACCCACAGTCTTACTCCATTCCGTTTATGGTGCTCATTTCCATTCTATGATACATTCCCACAGTCATTGTGCTCGATCCTGTGTATTCAGTCGATTCCATTTCCACTTAAACCCTCACAGAGGCAAACTTGTGAAGCACAGAGAAGTGAAACGGGAAAATTATTAAGGGCAGAGCCGGAAGGACCGAAGTTTATAGAGGGATATCCGCAAGCAAAAGAGATGTTGAGGAAAGCTAAATGGCTGCGTTTTATTCAGAAATTCAGAGGATACCATAAAGAAGTTACGAAAGTGTTTGCAAGGTCATTTGATGGCTCAGAAGCAGAAATTGGAGACCTCAAGTTTTTGGTCAATGAAGCATCAATAGCAACAGCCACAGAGCTTCTTCAGGAGGGAGAACGTTGGTTCAAAAATAAAAGTATTAGTGATGAGGCATGGAGAACAATCCTACGAAATCAAGGTATGGATATCACTGTTTTTAAAAGAGGAATCCCTGTGCATGCAATAAAAGAAGAATGGGCCACTTTACTGCTAATTGTTCAGAAATTCATTACATGTGAAGGCCGTTTTGGGTCTATGTACATGTACCATACCAGGCTATTGATGAATTTTCTAGAAAACCAAATTCTCAATCTCCCTTATTTTCTATTCAATAGCTTGAAGAAAATGGCTGTGACTGTTCAAAAACACTTAGGAGATGTAGAGCCTCATCTTTATCACCACGGCCTTATAAAAATTCTGATTGAAAAGGAGCTAAAGGAAAGAAAAGATACATGGGAACAATTCATAGTTAGAAATTTCTTTGAAGAACCTCAGGAAATTCCTGAAGGTAGTTCAATTAGAAGGAGTAGAAGAAAAAGAATGAATGTTGAAACCCAAATTACTCCTACTCAGGAAATTCCTGCAGCTAGCACAACAAAAAGAAGTAGAAGGAAAAGAACAATAGATGAAATCCAAAATACTCCTACTACTTCTATGAAAAGAACTGATAGGGAAGAGAGATTGGTAAAAAGGAAGAAGAAGGAAATCAAAGCTAAGAAGCCAATAATACCAGAAGGGAAAGAAATTATTGAGGCTGTCCATAAAACTCCTTCTTCTGAAGAAGAAGATCACCAAATACTATCTGACAGATTAGTTTATCTTCAAAAACAGTCATCTACATCCAAGAAGGCAGAGACAGGAAAACAAGAACAAAAGGGGCAGAGACAGGAAAACAAGAACAAAAGGGTAGTGTACCACAGCATGTGAGGAGAAGCAGCAGGCTTAAGGGAAAATTGAGAAAAACACAAATTAAGGGTCCTCATTTCATTGATTTGGGTGGGGAGACATCTGAACAATCTCCAACTGACCATAGTCCATTTGATCAGAGTTAGTGAAATTTGGTTCCTTTATACAATGGACAAATGACATACTCCATCTTATTCTGACAAAATATTGATGTAAGCCTCCTCGGCCAGATTTACATAATTCTCCTTTCTGACATTTGGGGCATTGACTGAAAATGACACGAAGTAGATCCAAGCGGCGGGGAGGTATGACTATGCAGAATCATGGAAAAGGTAGCCACGAGGTCCAAAGTACTTCTTCCATTCGTACTCATACATTGCGGAGTTGATTTAGTTGATCATTAAAGCAAGGAAATTTTATTTGGGCACCAAGTAAATATCAAAAATGAAAATGGCTCTTGAAAGAACAAGCAAACTGAGCCAAGATCATCATGATAATACTATATTTGTTGGAATTTGGCAAAAGAAGAATAAAGTACAAAAAGTACGGAAATTGAGCAGAGCACTTGTGAATATCAAATTTAGGTGATTAATGAAGAAACCCAGAATGATGGCAGTACCAAAGAAGAAGAGAAGGGGGTTGGATGTGCTGGCTGAAGTATCAAGGCACATGAACTGAACAAAGAGTATCAAAATTTTGGTTGCATGAGGACATGCAACACCTTCACAATGGGGGTATGTTGAGTCCCAAATTTGCATCTTTTCCATACACTTTTCCATACCTTTTTCACTCACCTAAACCTCCCAAATTGTCAATATCATGTGCAAAAGGGCATCTAACATGGTTTTTAATTATATTTTTGTGTTTTATATTTGATCTAGATTTTGTTCATTCAGCTGCGGAATCTTGCCACTTTCCGCAGCTGCTGCAACTTTCCGCAGCTATTTTGTGGAACTCTATGCTACAGGTGTCTACAAGGGAAACGAGCCACATGGGCAGGCTAGGAATGACGTGGACATGGTTTGTGTCCTATTGGTTCAAGCAAACTCGTACAAAGAAGCCGCGGTCAAAGGCGTCCACATGGAAGTCAACTATGGAGTTTCATGTCGGCCGGACTCTGTTTCGTGGCACATAAACATCCATACGGCCGTTTCTAAGCCTGCGGAGGTTAAATCGACATCTGTACAGAGCTCTGGAGTTGAATTCAAGCATCCACCTTCCGTAGATTCACTTTCCAACACGGCCATACTCCTATATCCGTGGACGTAGTGGTCTACGTGCTCTCTGCCATCATGAACTTTAGGAGACAGTTACAGTTTATTGTTATATATAGAGCGTTTGCATACGCACAAAAAGTTAGTTGTTAGTTGATAGTTGATGTTCGTGAATGTACTCTGTTATCTGTTAGTTTGCTTTGTAGTGATTACGCGGCCCTTGAGCCGTAACACTACCATTCTGTAATGAACTGCTTGTTAATATGAGAAGACTCTATTTTTCAACTTAATTCGTGTTTGAGGATCGTTACCAAGCCTGTGTAGAGGGCCCCTGCTCAGCTAAGGTTTTGTGTATTAGTGTATATTTCTCATTTCATTTCTTTAAAAGTCATTGTATCATAATCTATCCATATGTTCATACTTTGCAGTTGTTTCATTTCTGTTTATACATTTCCATAATTTCCATTCCATTTCTGTCTTTCATGTTTTATGATTGTTAATCACTGATCAGTTTTCTTGATTGCAGGTTTTAGATAGACAACCCGGGCATTTTTATAGCTTTTTGACTAATGACATGAATCTAACATTGTTCTGCTGCTAGTTTGTTTTTCATAGCTTTTGTTTAACTTCAGTCTTGCTTTGTACATTTCAGTTTTGCTTATCTGATTCAGTAGTTAAATTTAGATATATTAAGCTGCTCATAGCATCTTCAGTTGCCTCCGAAAGCCACAGCTGGACTGATGGTGAGGGAGTGCATTATGAAATGTGTAGTTTAGTATTAGTTTCTTTTCTGCAAATTTAGATATATTAAGCTGCTCATAGCATCTTCAGTTGCCTCCGAAAGCCACAGCTGGACTGATGGTGAGGGACTGCATTATGAAATGTGTAGTTTAGTATTAGTTTCTTTTCTGCAAATTTAGATATATTAAATCATGCATGACATCTTCGGTTACCTCCGAAAGCCACAGCTGGACTGATGGTGAGGGATTGAATCATGAGTGTATGGTTTAGTATTAGTTTACTTTCTGCAAATTAAATATCAGTTACACAAGTTGTTTATGATTACTTCCGAAAATCATAGCTGGTCTAATGATGAAGGGTGAGAAAATGAATTGATGTAATCTGATTTAGATTTATTTTGTTGCAATTTTGAATTTCCTTAAGCATAGTTTCTTTTGTGTTAGTTAGCTGACAAGAATAGTTTGGTTTCATGTTCATAGTTTCTTAATTTTGATTCATTAGAATTAGCAACACCTTTCATTTATTGAGTACACTTTTACTTTCTTTCAAGTCTTGTCATTGTAATTTTCAATTTGCTTTTAAAGTTTCAAGTTGGTAAATCATTATAGGGATATCACTTCATGAACAAATATAACCAAACTTGTTTTCATTTTAGAATTTCCATTTCACCTTAGAAAGACCAAAAACGACAAAAGTTAAGAAATAGGTTATCTTGCACATATAGTGCGCCGCACTTCATCAACTTACGATTCCCGGATTGACAAATTAAATGCAGCAATTTAGGACACACTAAATTGACCAAACAATACCCTCCCTTTTGCTCGCTTCAAAATCCTCCGCCTCATATTTTGATTTTAACCGCCTGATCATCAGATCCAACGGTCAAGATTTGAACCTGAAAATCCCCATCTCCAAACCCTTTTTCCTTTGTTTTTCCATTTACCCCAATGTTTCAAATTTGAAATAGATCTAGACCATTGATCTATTCTGATCAACGGCCATCAGGTCACCTGATTTTCGCTCGATCCCCCGCCTTACCTTTTCCTCTGTTTACATAACCCCACTCCTCCTTGCAAATCTAACCGTCCATTCATCAGATCAGACAATCGGGATTAAACCTGATGAACCATTCAACCCACCCGCTCCGCGACAAAAAACATTACGTCATTCCCAGGCCCTGCTTACCTCTTTAACCTACAACTTCTCCATCGCGTGCGATCTGCACTGTTGGATCTGCTGCCCCTCATTCGACGGCCAAAACTGCGTTTCGCATTTTTTTTGTGCTAGAACTTTAACACCACAAAAAAACGCGAAATAGGTGGTTTTCAAAAGACACACGTCAACTGATGTGTGGAATTGCGTTATTTTGGCGAATACCACTTACCCCCTCAGAGCCCGCACAAAAACCATTCTGATTTTCCGCTATACCGCTCCCCCCTCCACAACGTACATCTTGATTTGATCCTGGCCGTCGATCTTTAAGATCGGGCGGCCCTAACTTAATCTCACCCCCATTTCACTTTTTAGTTCATTTGCTCCCGAAATTTCACCAAGCAATCTTGGCCGTCGATCTCTGAGATCGAACGACCCACATTTGATGGTGACCCCAATACGTTTGCCATTTATCTACTCTCCGAAACATTTCACTGATAAACCTCAACTGTCGATCTCTGAGATCGGACGACCTGGACTTAATTTTGCCCCATTTGTTTGCCCACCCTCTATTTTCCAAATAAACCCATTGATTAATCTCGACCGTTGGATATTTTAATCCAACGGCCCCAATTCAACCTCATGCCCAAACCATCAAAGCAGTTGTTAAACCTGTTTTCGCAGGATTTTCATAATTTTTGTTTGTTTTTTGTAGGTTATATGGGGTTTTCCCAAAGTTTTAAAAATAGCACGAAGGCTAGGAATGACGATTCCTAACCTTCAATACAGGAAGGGATCCAAGGGGTTTTTCATTAAAACAAACCCCTCCACCTGTGTAAACCCTCTGCGCGCCTGCAAAACAACAAAAACACAGTAAAACATCAAATAAACAAAGAGTATCAGTGTCAAATGATAAGATCAGAGCATGAGTGAAAGATTAAAGATTTTAAATAGAGTTTAAAGGGATTAAGGCATAAATTTAAGAATAAAAGGCCTAATCCACAATTAGCAAGGAATAAAAGACTATAAATGAAGATCAAGGCCTAATTAGGCCTAAAACACAGACCAAAGTAGATTAGAAGTGTTTTAAGGAAAAGAAAAAGGATATATCAGTCCGAAAGGCCTCCCCTAACACATCAGAGGCCAATTATCCTATTCAGCTACCAAAGAGCCACCTGCAGCTTCAATAAATCAAATGAAGGAATAGTTATTTCCCAGTCAGAAGATATTTTCTCAAACGACTGCTAACAATTATTACAAACAAAAGAACAAATTTTAAACTGTCAGTAAAGTTATTATAAAGATAAGAAAGAACCTTGAAGTCAATCTTTTCATCCACTAATCCTAAAAAACAAACAATAGAGTTATGAAACAGAGTTGTAGATAGAATGCATTCCTGTCTTATGCCTTGCATGGTTTTCAAGGCTAGGAATTGCATGTATTATGGAATTAATGATACTTGAACCCTAGAAACTCTTCCACCTCCTCATTTCCTTATAAAATCTCCTTGAGGAGCACATTGAAAAGTGTTGGTCTCTAGATATCTGTTGCATGTAAATAGTTTTCTGAAGCTGTTGTAGATCTATTTGTAATCAAAGGCACATAAGCTGAGATGAGAAGTTTGAAGTTGTAGAGACCCACTGGACTTGAAGATTGTAACTGGTTTGAACATCAAATACAAATAGTTGATTTATGGGATCCTGGTCTATGTCAATGGTGATGTGTTTCTTATTATAAATTGTTATTTTCTTTTTGTTTCCATTCTGTCCACTTTTCTCTGATAAATAACAAAAAATATAGATTAGGATTTACTTCTGAAGTACCCTAAATCTCACTTAAAATATTTATCCTTTATTTTTTATGCTGATTGTTTATTTAAAGATAATTCAATAGAGTGTGATGAGTCAAGGAATGTTGGTTAGCCCATGTTTTGCTGAGTGTAGCTTGAAATATTGTCTTTGAATGTTCTTGAGAAGTTTGTTAATTGAAGCTGATCTAGGGAAGTTTATGGTTAGCCATGTCCTCTGGTTTGTCTCCAACAGTTGCTTTGAAAAGTTCCCTTAAGAGTATGTTGAAAGCGGGCTAGTTTCAAATCACTTACCTAATCTTAGACTACTTTTTATGTTTATCATGAATTTTTTCCTTTTGAATATGCTGAAAGCGGGCTAAGTTAAAATTCTTTACTTGATCTTAAGCTATTCTATGTGTTTTAAATTTTTTCTATTAAAATTACATCAAAAGCAGGCTAGTTTAAAAGTACTTACCTAACCTTAGATTACGTTTGTGTCTTTCCTTAAGTGCATGCCAAAATCAAGATAGTTTCAAAGTACTTTCTTGATATTAGGCTATCCTTTTTTCCTTCATCTGTTTGATTTCGCTCACTCCATTTCTTATTGTTTCATTCCATAAAATCAACTTAAAGAGATCCTTTTACACAGATGACTTGCCCCATGGACCACTCTTGAACTTTATTGTTTCAATTAAATCCTCTTATGACTCCATAGCCCAATGGATTGAAGCTGCTCCTAGCCTATATTATTAGCTAAACCATTCTTTCACCTACATACACCTTCACCCTTCATTTAGACTTCCTTCACCTTCATTATATCCTTGCCCAACCAAAAACAAACAAAAACCCTTGTTCTTAATAAATAGCCTAATATCATACTAAAAACCTTAAAAGATAAATCAATATTTTCACTTATAGAGAGATCCCTCTCTGGATTCAGGAGGGCTAGATCCTAGAATCCCAGAGTGGTTTTTGATGTAGTCTCTGCAGCATTTATTCTTGCCAAACTACTAAATTACAAAGGCCTAACATTTCTTGCAACCATACTGGAGAGATCTGAGTAAAATCCTTAAAAAAAAACACTCAGCATTCAGTGTAGTATAAGTAGCTCTCTTCAAGCACTACCAAATCAAATGGTGATCATGATAGGACTTATTTTAATCAGTGACAGACTAAGCAACCCTTAGGATTCTCATAGAGCCTTGTCAAACCTTGAAGGAATCAGCTTGCTAAAGCCATAAGAGTAAACTCTGTTTGTCTCATCACCGTAGCTAAGTGTTAAAACAGATTTAGGACACTCTCATAACCCATAGGACTGAAAAAACTCAAAAAACCCAAAAATATTTCAGATTGGTATTCAAACCTTCTTATGGTGGTGGACCATGAAACATTTTACCTTCTAAAGCTAAAAAATTTCCACCTGGTGACTCCACAATCCTAAACAGTCCTAAAGAATCCACTGGGAGATCCATTTCTATCATAAACATCATACAAATTCAGTTAAGAAGACTTTGAGAATTAAATTTTTCTTGCTAAAGATCAGTTAGCCTACTACAAATTGTCATATTTGGTTAGACTTTTCTTGTTATTGGGTCTAAAAACACAACATTGTGGCTTCTAGAAGAGTTCATACTAGAGCCTATCCTGACCCAAATCCTCCTAAGATAGTTGACAATCCTGAAAAAAATCTTAGGAAATCTCCTAAGGTTGACCATCCAACTATTGTCAGACCAGTCCAAAGAGATAGTTTTGTTCCTGAAATCCTTACAGCTCTACAAGATTCACAAGTTGACTTAAGAAACCCATTCAGAACTAGGTGACTTGACGATATAGATGAGACGGACTTTGAGCCTTCTCCCTTATCCCAAGATAGTGGTGAAAACACTGGTAGTAGAGAAACTACCTCACCTGATTTACATTTCCTGCATAATTTTGGTTTCTCTCATCCTAGATCTGTTCAAAAGCCTTTTGCTGGTCCATCCACTTCTATTATCCATACACCCACTGTTCAAAACACCCCATTCCATCAACACCCTCCTATCTTACATCCTCCACTTGTAAACCCCCCACTTTTTCCACAACCTCCTATCATGGCAACATGGTATGCCCCTCTAGTTCTTCCTTTACCTTTAGTCAATCTTCCACAGGACTATCAATCCAAGATTCCATTGTATGATGCCAATGGTTCTATTGCTGCTTCACAACATGTGGACAAGATGAATGACTACTTTGATAGAAATGAGATTGATGATGAAACTGTCAAACTTAGGTTATTTGCTTAAAGATTAGGGGGAGAAGCAAGAAAATGGTTCAAAATCTTAACCCCTAATAGTATTAATGACCTCCAAGCCTTTCATCAATTATTTCTAAACAAATGGGAAGTTAGGAAAAACCCTCTCCAAATACTTTCAGACTACAACAATCTCAAAAGAAACACTGGGGAAAGTGTTCAAAATTATTGCACTAGATTCAATAGTGTTTATAATGCACTACCCCTAGATTTGAAACCTCCAAAAGGCTCAGCTTTAAACAAATTTCTTGAAGGATTTGATCCTGAAATGGCCTATCAACTGAGAGAAAGAGACCCTTTAACTTTAGAAGATATGCAGAAAGGAGCCTTAGCTGTAGAAGTAAATTTGATGGAGAAAAGAGCCAGAATGAGAAATGAGAAGAAAGTATCATTTAGGGAGGAAACTTCACCTTCCACATATAGTTCAAAAATGGAAATAATGATGGAAGAAATGATGAAAAAGATGAGCATACTTGAAAGAGCACAAGCTAAAGAAAACCAATCAGCTCCTTAAAACAGAAATCAAAATCAAAATCAGAATTTTAGGAGAAACCAACCTCAAAACAGACCAAGAGAGGATGATCAATAGATTACACCTCCTTTTCATCAAAACTATATAAATGAGGTTGAAGAAACAATTGAACAAACAGAGGAAGATGACATAAACATGTTGGGAGTAGGTAGTGATCACTTTGATGTTCATATTCATAGAAAACAAGGTTTGTACACACCCTATGATGATAAAAGAGCAGAGGATGAACATTATTATTGAGAGCTAGAAAATTCCATCATAGAAAATCCAAAAGAATATGAACTTAGGAGTAAAAAGAATCAGGGAACTCCCAAATCTAAAACCTCTGACAATCCTACAAAAAACAGCCCTGTGAGTAAACCCAAAAACATAAAACAAAAAGACAAAACAGTGGCTGTAAATTATGATCAAAACAAAAAGAAAGACACTCAAATGAATGAAAAACAGAGTGCAGATCTTAGCAGCATTAGTAATTCAGCTAGTGCTCCTATTAAAAAAATTTTGACCAATGTAAATAGAGGAAATCAACAAACTAATTTTGCTGATAAAATAGTGGTTAACAAGACTGAAACAAACATTGTAAAAAATCAGCTACCCTTTAGTTTGGAACAAGAAATTTCCAAGATTAAAATCTTTTTTCCCCTCACTGAATTAGTCACACAAGATGTATATAGATCACAAATTTTGAAAGCTTTCAACATAGCAGAAAATAATGACACTGTCAACCTCAATGATGACCAACCAGAGCTCTTAGTTGGTCCTAAGATTGATGGAAGATACCAAGAAGGGCCAGTTCCTCCATTTTATGTTAGTTTGAAAATTCATGACAAAATTTTACACAATGTTATGCATGACTCAGGGGTCTCTCACAATTTAATGCCCAAAGCAGTAATGGAGAGTCTAGGCCTTGAAATCACCATACCATACAAATATCTATACTCATTTGACTCCAACAGAGTGAAATGTTTAGGTTTGATCAAAGACCTCGGTGTAAACTTAGCACAAATTCCAGCCAAGTGTTTAGTGATGGATGTTGTAGTGGCTTATGTACCTCCCAAGTATGGTATGTTGTTATCAAGATCATGGGGAGCTAAGTTACAAGGAACAATGAAAATGGATATGACATATGCTACCATCCCTGTTTTTAATCAAACTAGAAGACCTTATAGGGAATCTCATATGCAATACATGATCAGTAGCCAAGAGAGACCAGAAAACTCTCCTCTTTATTCTGTGCATACAGGCCTTGACTCGTTTATTCTCTTCAATCATGAAACATCAAATGAGAAGGAAACCTTAACTGATTTAATGGCCACCCCTCACTGTAATATAGTTACAGACACAAAAAAGGAGGAAGACAAGACATAAGTATAAAAACAGTTGGCCAAAACAGAAAATCAAAGCAAACTTATCCTGGGTATAGAGCTACAAAACAATCATCCATCGTTTTTTAATCTTGAGAATCAAGAGAAGAATCCTCAACATAATGAAGAACATGAGGAACTAAACCAAATTCAACATAGTGCTTATTTACAAGAACAATCCCAAAGCACACAAGATAAAGAGGATAGTAGTCAAACTAGTAAATCTGAAACTAGTCCTCTTTGGAGTATGAATTTTGATGGATCTTGCACAAAAAATAATGTCGAGGCAGGCATATGGATACACAACACTGAAAACAATCATGCTGAAGGGAATTCCTACAGGTTAAGTTTCCAATGTTCAAATAATGTAGCTGAGTATGAAGCCCTCCTTTTAGGCCTACACTTATTGAAGAAATTAAGTGCCAAAAGGATAAAATTTCATGGGGATTCGGAGTTGATTATCAAGCAAGTAAATGGGGAATATAGTGCCAAACATCCCTGACTTAGAGCCTATAGGAATGATGTCATTGACTTATTAAAAACATTTGATGAATTCCAACTTATCTTTGTCCCAAGAAACCAGAATGTCCTTACCAATGGTTTAACCTTTGCTGCTAGAACTTGTCTAACACCTTATGAAGCCAAGCAATGTACTATCCAAGTCAAATTTAGACCAACTGTCCCAGATAATGAAAAATACTGGCAATTATTTGAGGGAGATAAACAAATAGAATATTTCCTGCAGTCCATAAATGAATTTGAGCCACCAAGTTCAGATTCGAATTATAAACCAGACTGTCCTATGGAAGAAAATCTACTTGATGAAGAAGTAAAGTCTCTAGAGATGGAAGATATAAATCTGTTATCTAATAAACTTGAACATATACCATAAATTAGTGCAGATTTAGAAAAAGAAGACTTATAAACTCTGCAATCGAACACTCAAAGCTTGCCAAAGGGACTGGTCCCATTAGAAGAGTTGTTTGATTTCAATGATGTTGCCAAAAAACCAAAACTCGAACCTGTTGAAACTGAAGTAGAAGAATGTAACATAGGCAGTGAAGAAAAACCAAAAATGATCAAACTATCTAAAACATTGCCAGCTCACATCAAACTGAAATATATTGAGTTGTTTAGAGAATTTGTTGATGTATTTGTATGGAGTTAGGAGGATCTAAAATCATATGACATAGAGATAATTCAGCATAAGATGCCCCTCAAAGAAAACTAGAAGCCCTATAGACAAAAATTGCGCAGAATTAACCCTATTCAATTACCTTTGGTTGAGAAAGAAATCAAGAAAATGTATGAAGCTGGAATTATTGTCCCTATTAGATATTCAGATTGGGTATCTAATCGTATGTCAGTTAGGAAGAAAACAAGAGAAATAAGGCTTTGTATTTATTTTAGAAACTTAAACAGAGCCTCATTAAAGGAAAACTACCCTTTACCCGAGATGGATCATATTTTACAAAAGGTAGTTGGTTCTAAAAGTATTTCTTTTTTAGATGGCTTCTAAGGTTACAATCAAATTTTAGTACATCCTGATGATCAACTCAAAACAGCCTTTACCACACCTTGGGGTACTTTCATGTATGTGAAAATGCCCTTCAATTTAATGAATGTTGGTGCTACATTTCAAAGAGCCATGGATATTGCATTCTCAGAAGAATTAGGCTACTTCATCATTATTTGCCTTGATGACATCACTGTTTTTTCCAAAATAGATGAAGAACACCTAGAAAACTTGAGAAAAGTCTTTGAGAAATGCAGAAAATATGGGTTATCTTTAAATCCAAAGTAAACAATGTTTGGTCTCCAAGAAGGTAAACTACTTGGACACATCATATCAGAAGAGGGGATAAAGATAGACCCTAAGAGTATTTAAGGTATATTGCAAATCAACCATCCTAGAAACATCAAGGAACTTCAATCTTTCATTGGGAAGATTAATTTTTTGAGAAGGTTCATACCCAATCTAGTTGAACTCCTTAGAAACATAAAAAATATGCTCAAAAAGGAAGAAGGAGTTAATTGGACCTTAGAAGCAAAGAAATCATTTGAACTGGAAAAACAAGAATTAACCAAAACACCAGTTCTCATTAGTCCTAATTTTACAAAGGATTTCTTCATTTTTTCATTTGCATCAGAACATACAGTGGTTGCTGTCCTATTACAGAAAAACTTGAAGGGACAAGAGAAGTCAATTTCATTCCTTAGTAAGACATTAAAAGATGCACCTTTGAGGTACAATATCATGGAAAAAAATCCTTCGCCTTAGTAAAAGCCTTAAAATACTTCAGAGTTTACATTTTACATTCCCACATAATTGCATTTGTGCCAAATTCAGTTGTAAAAGACATTTTAACCCAGGACCCAAATGGCAAAAGAGGAAAGTGGATTGCTGTGATACTTGAATATGATTTAGAAATCAAGCCCACTAAGCTCATAAAAGGCCAAGGACTAGCAAGATTAATAGTTGAGTCTAATTTTGAAGCTCTTGATATAAACATGATAGATGCATTAGATAAACAGGAGGAGTTGTCAACTCCTATTATTGAAGATCATTTTCTGTTTTCATCTTGATATGCTAATATTTTATATGTTTTGCTCAATTTGAATACACCTCCTGGTTTTTCTAAAACAAAGGCAAGATTTTTAAAGTTGAAAACTATTAATTACTGCATTTTGGATAAATGTCTATATTGGAAAAATGCTAGTGGATTATTGCTTAAATATTTTCCTGAGAATGATGCAGATAAGATCAAGCATGAGTTCCATGAAGGAGAATGTGGAGGCCACCTCCATTGGAAGACAACTGCCAATAAAATCCTTAGAGCTGGTTACTTCTAGCCCACCCTCTTTCAAGATGTCCATAAAATGATTATTGACTGTCATAAATGCCAACTCTTTGAAGGAAAAATAAAATTGCTTCCCTTACCCTTGCATCCAATCACTGTTGAAGCACCTTTTCAACAGTGGGGTCTAGAATTCATTGGGGAAATCCATACTCCCTCTTCTACCCAACATAGATGGATCCTCACTGCAACAGATTACTTTACCAAATGGATAGAAGCCATCCCTTCTAGGCAATCCAATGACTCTGTTATCATAAAATTCCTTGAAAATCATATCCTATCTAGATTTGGTTGTCCTAGAAAGATTATCACTGATAATTCTGCTGCATTTGGATCCAAAAATATGGTTGAATTCTGCCACAAATATCAGATTACATTGGGCCATTATACTGCTTATTACCCTCAAGGTAATGGATTAGAAGAATCCTCCAACAAAAGTTTGATGAATATAATCAAAAAGTTGCTGGAAGACAATAAGAAATCATGGAACACAAAGCTAGTGCATGCACTATGGACTGATAGATTAACACTTAAGAAATTAATTGGAATGTCTCCCTACCAGCTAGTTTATGGAGCAGATGCAATTTTTCCAACCAGTCTAGGAGTGTCAGTCATGAAGCTGATCCAAGAAGTGCAATATGAAGAAAATGATATGACAAGAAGAATCAATCAAATTATACACCTTCAACAAACTAGAGAGGAAGTCTACAAAAGAGCATTACACAAGCAAGAAAACATCAAGAAGTTGTTTGATAAAAGAACCAAGGCCAGTGATTTTAGCATTGGTGACAAAGTTTTGAAGTGGGATTCTAGGAGAAAAGATAAGGGAAAACATGGAAAATTTGATAACTTATGGCTAGGCCCTTATCTTATTCATTCTACTGCTAGTAACAATGCCTATTTCTTACAGGAATTGAATGGAACTGAACTCTTTGGAGATTCTGTGAATGGCAGGATGATCAAACATTACTTTTCTTAACTATACTAGTTTGAAGCTTTTTTATTTTCCATTGTAAATATCATATCTTCCACTGTTTTCAAAGTTAGAAAAGGAAAAAAATACAAAAAAAATAAAAAAGAAAAGAGGGCAGATTGTAAAAACAAGAAAGGTACAGCTCCATACCAAAAAAGAGAGACAGAGTCTGAAAGTGTGCAAGCTCAAATGCCACTCCTAAAAAAAAACACACTTCTAGTTAGTCATACAGCCTAATCATGACTAATTAGCTTCTCAATTTACTGTTGATAGTTTAGTGAATTAGATTAGCTAAATAGCATAATATTGGCTTATAAGTAAGGTAGATTAGGATAGAAAAACAAAGGTTCAAACAAGCTCAAATCTAAACCCATGAATCTCAAAAGAAGAATGGCTCTAATTAGATTAAAACTTGAGTCAAAGAGAGTAAATAAACTGGTTCCAATATGCTCAAAACTTGAACCAAAAAAGAAAAAGAAGACATCTCAAACAAATTCAAAACAGAGCTAGAGAAACAATGAAGGATGTTTTAGTTTTCAGATCTGAAGCCTTCATCATTTTGCTTTAATTTTCTACAAATAAAATCTATGTGCAGCGTGTTTTTATGCCATAGATCTGCAGCAAATCAAAATGATTAATCTTGGCTTCGCTACTTTTTAATTTTTGTCTTAGAATTTAGAGAATAAAAGTCTGTCAGACAGTCTAATCCTGACAGATAGTAGTCAGGTAGAGAAATTTATGAACTCGACTGTTTAAACTTAGTTCATGGAGAAATAAGAGTAGAAATAGATTAGTTTCCTATTTTCAAAAGAATAAAATTTTTATGAAAAGAGTTTTTCCAATCCAAATGCACTCTGAAAGAAGAAAAAAATGTTAGGATCATTAGGATTGGGTAGGTAGAGATGTTGTTTTGATAGAAGTCCATTGTTCAGATTGCTGCAGATATCATCAAATCAAAAGAAGATCAGAAAAAGTAAAGAGAGGTTGCTACCCAATGGATTAAGGCACTGGTTTACTGAAAAGCCAGAGATCAATAGCTGAAGATTCTTGACATCTTCAAGAAGATTCCATCTCCATGTGGAGCCACTGTTATCCACCTATAAAATTTGCCATATCAAATGGTGGCTAAATCTCTTTTAACCTTTAAGAAACAATTCATGACCAAATTGTTAGTTCTTAAATTCTTATGAAGATCTTCACCTTCTGAGTTAATATTCACTGTTGTTTCCCTCTTTATCCTAAAGAACCTGCTGTTTGCCAAGAGAAAGATTGCTTAAAACCCCATTTTCCCATCATTTTCCCTCCTCCTTTACTCATCAATAAACCCCATTTTCATTCTTATTTACCTTCATAATATCCCTCCATAATCCTTCATTTAACCTTCAAAATCATTAAAACCCCCCTTTTAAATTCTATATTCCCCTTTTATTTGGTTTAAAAATGCCTTATTTCACCTATTATAACCCTCAGTTTGGTTTAAAATCCCTGTTTTTAAGGCCTAAAAATCACCTTTTTACTACTTATAGGTCTTAAGCCCCCGAGGGCTTAAAGGCCTTTTTAGACCTTCCTCCATACGTCCCAAAGCTCCGCAATCGGGTGCTTAAAGCCTAAAATCCTTTCCAAAACCCATTTTTTCCTTATATTTTCCTCTTTCCCGACATTTTGGTCCAAACAAATTTGGACCGTTGATTTATATGAATCAATAGCCATCGGGTCCTATTTCTCCTTCCTATTCACATCCCCTCCCTTTTGCTCCTTTCAAAATCCTCTGCCTCATATTTTAATTTTAACTGCCCGATCATCAGATCCAACGGTCAATATTTGAACCTGAAAAACCCCATCTCCAAACCCTTTTCCCTTTATTTTTCCATTTACCCCGACGTTTCAAATTTGGAATAGATCTGTACCATTGATATATTAAGATCAATGACCATCAGGTCACCTGCTTTTCGCCCGATCCCCCGCCTTAGCTTTTCCTCTGTTTATATAACCTCGCTCCTCCTTGCAAATATAACTGTCCTTTCATCAGATCGGACGATCAGGATTAAACCCAATGAACCATTCAACCTGCCCGCTCCGCAATAAAAAACATTACATCATTCCCGGGCCCTGCTTCCCTCTTTAACCCGCAACTTCAAAATCACGTGCGATCCGCACCGTTGGATCTGCTGACCCTCATCCAATGGCCAGAACTGTGTTTCACGTTTTTTTTGCACTAGAACTTTAACACAAAAAAAAAACGCGAAATAGGCGGTTTTCAAAAGACATGTGTCAACTGATGTGTGGAATCGTGTTATTTTGGCGAATACCACTTACCCCCTCAGAGCCCGCGCGGAAACCATTCCAATTTTCCGCTATACCGCTCCCCCCTCCACAATGTAAATCTTGATTTGATCCTGGCCGTTGGTCTTTGAGATTAGACGGCCCTAACTTAATCTCACCCCCATTTCACTGTTCACCTCATTTACTCCCGAAAGTTCACCAAGAAATCTTGGCCATCGATCTCTGAGATCGAATGGCCCACATTTGATCGTGACCCCAATACGTTTGCCATTTATCTGCTCTCCCAAACGTTTCATCGATAAACCTGAACTGTCGATCTCTGAGATCAGACGGCCTGGACTTAATTTCACCCCATTTGTTTGCCCACCCTCTGTTTTCCCAATAAACCCACCGATTAATCTCGACCGTTGGATATTCTAATCCAACGACCTCGATTCAACCTCGCGCCCAAACCTTCAAAGCAGCTGCTAAACTTGTTTTTGCGGGATTTTCATAATTTTTGTTTGTTTTTTGCAGGTTATATGGGTTTTTCCCAGAGTTTTAAAAATAACATGAAGGCCAGGAATGACGATTCCTAACCTTCAGTACAGGAAGGGATCCAAGGGGTTTTTCATTAAAACAAACCCCTCCACTTGTGTAAACCCTCTGCGCACCTACAAAACAACAAAAACACAGTAAAACATCAAATAAACAAAGTGTATCAGTGTCAAATGATAAGATCAGAGCATGAGTGAAATATTAAAGATTTTAAACAGAGTTTAAAGGGATTAAGGCATAAATTCAAGAATCAAAGGCCTAATCCATAGTCAGCAAGGAATAAAAGACCAGAAATGAAGATCAAGGCCCAATTAGGCCTAAAACACAGACCAAAGAAAATTAAAAGTGTTTTAAGGAAAAGCAGAAGGATATATCAGTCCAAAAGGCCTCCCCTGCCACATCAAAGGCCAATTATCGTCTTCAACTACCAAAGAGCCACTTGCAGCTTTAATAAATCAAATGAAGGCATATTTATTGCCCAGTCAGAAGATATTTTCCCAAACGACTACTAACAGTTATTACAAACAAAAGAACAAATTTTAAACTGTCAGTAAAGTTATTATAAAGATAAGAAAGAACCTTGAAGTCAATCTTTTCATCCACTAAGCCTAAAAAATAGAAAACAAAGTTATGAAACAGAGTTGTAGATAGAATGCATTCCTGCTTTATGCCTTGCATGGTTTTCAAGGCTAGGAATTCCATTTACTATGGAATTAATGATAATTGAACCCTAGAAACTCTTCCACCTCCTCATTTCCTTATAAAATCTCCTTGAGGAGCACATTGTAAAGTGTTGGTCTTTCGATATCTGTTGCATGTAAATAGTTTTTTGAAGTTGTTGTAGCTCTATTTGTAATAAAAGACACATAAGCTGAGATGAGAAGTTTGAAGCTGTAGAGACCCACTGGACTTGAAGATTGTAACTGGTTTGAACATCAAATACAAATAGTTGATTCATGGGATCCTGGTCTATGTCAATGGTGATGTGTTTCTTATTGCAAATTGTTATTTTCTTTTTGTTTCCATTCTGTCCACTTTTCTCTGATAAAGAACATCAAATATAGATTAGGATTTACTTCTGAAGTACCCTAAATCTCATTGAAAATCTTTATCCTTTATGTTTTCTGTTGATTGTTTATTTAAAGATAATTCAATAGAGTGTGATGAGTCAAGGAATGTTGGTTAGACCATGTTTTGCTGAGTGTAGCTTGAAATATTGTCTTTGAATGTTCTTGAGAAGTTTTCTAATTGAGGTTGAGCTAGGGAAGTTTATGGTTAGCCCTGTCCTCTGGTTTGTCTCCAACAGTTGCTTTGAAAATTTCCCTTAAGAGTATGTTGAAAGCAGGCTAGTTTCAAAGCACTTACCTGATCTTAGACTACTTTTTATGTTTATCATGAATGTTTTCCTTTTGAATATGCTGAAAGCAGGCTAAGTTAAAAGTCTTTACTTGATCTTAAGCTATTCTATGTGTTTTAAATGTTTTCTATTGAAAGTACATCAAAAGAAGGCTAGTTTAAAAGTACTTACCTGATCTTAAATTACTTTTGTGTCTTTCCTTAAGTGCATGCCAAAAGCAGGATAGTTTCAAAGTACTTACTTGATCTTAGGTTGTCCTTTGTTCCTTCATCTATTTGATTTCCCTCACTCCATTTCTTATTGTTTCATTCCATAAAATAAACTTAAAGAGATCCTTTGACAGATATGACTTCCCCCATGGACCACTCTTGAACTTTTTTGTTTCAATTAAATCCTCTTATGACTCCATAGCCCAATGGATTGAAGCTGATCCTTGCCTATCTTATTAGCTTAACCATTCTTTCACCTACATACACCTTCACCGTTTGTTTAGACTTCCTTCACCTTCATTATATCCTTGCCCAACCAAAAACAAACAAACACCCTTGTTCTTAATAACTAGCCTAATATCATACTAAAAACCTTAAAAGATAAATCAATCTTTGCACTTATAGAGAGATCCCTCTCTGGATTTAGGAGGGCTAGATCCTAGAATCCCAAAGTGGTTTTTGATGTAGTCTCTGCAGCATTTAGTCTTTCCAATTGAGTAAATTACAGAGGCCTAACACGTTTCACTAACTTATCAACAATAAATTTAAAACATGTTCATCCATGATTAGCTAGATGATGCGAACAAGACATTCTTTTTGCACCAGTAGTGGAATTTAGACTTGCACATTTTCAATATTACTATTTTTTGGGTATGGGGTCGTACCTTGTTTTTGAATCTGCCCTCTTTTCATTCTTTTCTATGTTTTTGTATTTTTCTTTTCATTTTGGCATTTTCTTCAAACAATGGTATGTACAATGAGTGAAAAAAATATAGCTAAGGATCTTGACAAAAGTAATTTTTGAGCATCCTATCTTCAAAAGGATCTCCTAACATTTTTTGTCCATTCAGTTTTTGTGAATAGAAATCATAGTTATTTTCATTCGAAAACATGGTATAAGGATTTTTGCAAGAATTTTCAAATAACTCATGTTCTCCTTGGTGCTTCCTCTATGACTTTTTATTCCCATACTTGTTTTTGTCACAGATTTTTCTTAGGTAGAAAATATATTCTTTATCATTTTTAAAACAAATGATGATGTCATCAATGTATACCATAGTGAAGAAATTGAAAACTGAAAACATATTTTTTCAGAAGGTGTCTCCAGCAGTCTCTAGTCCAGGAAGTATTTTTTTAAACATGCAATTGTCCTGAGGGAACTTGAAAAAATATTTGAGTTGATTTATCTGAAGTGGTATCACCTGATGGTAACCTGAAAAACTACCATGCAATGAGATTTGGTTAGAAAACCTCACCCTTTGTAAGGCATGATCTTTTTGGGAAAAAAGGTATTTGTTCCTTTGGAAGGGTTGATCTTGGTACCTAAAGTCTATACAAAGCCTATGTCCTTTCGCCTTTTTTCTAAGTGATCTCAACTACTCAAGGTTTTCATGATTCTTTTTGAAAGGAGGGCTTTTTATAACAATGGCTATATTATAAGTTTTTAGACTAGCTTGTCTACATACATAAGCATTCTGAAATTTTTTGCACAGTCTTGTATTTCTTTGTTTCGTGTGTAGTGATAAAATTTCAGACAACTTAACTATTTCAGGCATTTTAAATTTACCTATGCCATCTTTCTCTATATCAGCTTTAGTAAAGACTTCTTTGGGACCTATAGAAATATTTGTGGAAATTGACAGCCTTTTTGAAAAGGTGAAATTATTGGATGATGAAGTATCTAGGTAAGGTAAAAACATAAGACTATCTTGCACTACATTCCCAAAGATTTTTGCTTAGTGAGAGTATTTCATTTCTTCTCGATTAGCAAAAGGAAGAAGTTGTGTTCTTGTGGTTTTTATTTCTTTTGAGCAACTTATTTCCTGTTCTAAACTGATTTTTGTTTCTGACATTTCATTTTCAATTTGTAGGAAACCAATTTCAGTTTTATTGTCTTGTGGCATTTCAGGGTTGTGATAGTTTTGATTGTCGAACTCATCATATAGGGACTAATCTGATTGTTTTAATGTGCCTAGATCTTCACAATATTCATTCACTTTCTCATCAAGGTCATTTTCATTATACAAGATGAATGAGTCCAAGTCAAAATGAATGGAATATATAGGGGTGTTGTTGGGTCTATCTAGGCTACTTACCATATACTTCATGTGAGATTCCCAGTAGAGTCTGCTTGTTTGGTTAAAAATTGGGATGGTAGCATAAGACATGTTAAGTTGGAGGTTTCCCAGAAGTTTATAAGCTCCCCAAGATCGAGATAACAACATGCCATATTTGGGGGGGGATGTCAACCACGACTATATCCATGACCAGGCTCTTAGCAGGGATTTGTGTCATATTGACACATAAGTCCTTGATCAGACCCAAGCATTTAACCTTTCTCAAATTGAAGGAATACAGATCTTTGTAGGGCCGTGTTATTTCTAGGCCTAATCTTTCCATCACTACCTTTGGCATGAGGTTGTGAGAGGCACCAAAGTCTAGCATGGCATTATGCAGGATTTTGTCATGTATATTTAGGCTTACATAGAATGGGGGAATGACTCCTTCTTGGTATTTTCCATCTACTTCAAGTCCAAACAATAGCTTTGGCTTATCATCTGTTATATTCAAAGTATTGGTATCATTTCCTATGTTTAGAAATTTCAGAACTTGAGATTTGTACAAATCTTGAGCTACTAGTTCAGTGAGAGGGATGGTTATTTTTATTTTAGCAATCTCTCCTTCAAAACTGAAAGGTATTTGAGTTTTGGACATATTTACATCAATTTTATCAGCCATAAATGTTTCCACATTTTTAATTTGTTGATTCTGATTCAGAAATTTGGTCAATAGAGTTTTCTCTGGGCCGCTAGCAAAGGTACTAGGATAGCTTTTGTCAATACTTGCTTGGCTAGTTTTGTCTTTGTTAGGATCAACTTTCTAAGCCATGGTATTGTTATTGTCTGCTGCTCTTTTGTTGATTCCACATTTTTAATTTGTTGATTCCGATTCAGAAATTTGGTCAATAGATTTTTCTCTGGGCCGCTAGCAGAGGTACTAGGATAGCTTTTGTCAATACTTTCTTGGCTAGTTTTGTCTTTGTTAGGATCAACTTTCTAAGCCATGGTATTGTTATTGTCTGCTGCTCTTTTAAGAATGTTTTTGGGTGTTTTCTTAACAACAGTGTATGAGTTTTTTTTCCTAGATTTGTCTTGGTTTTTCTTACTCCTAAGATCATATTGTCTATGGACTTCCATTATGGTGTTTTCTAATCCCAACTCGTGGTCTTCATAATCTTCATAGCTTGTTTCATCTTGGTTAGAGGAGAAAAAAACTTTTTCTTCTTCTATGAGAAAAACATCACCCTCACTATCAGAGCCTATTAAGTTTAGATGATTTTCAACTGGTTGTTCAATATCTCTTTCCCCTTCGTCAACATAGTTGTCTTAGAAGGGTGGCCTGATTTGTTGATCATTTTCCCTTGGTCTGTTTCAGGGTGGGTCTCTTCTAAAGTTCTTATTTTGGTTTCTGTTTTGGGGATTTGGTTGGTTTTCCCTAGGGGGTGCTCTTTCATTTATGTGTATTCTCTCCATCATTGTTTCCATGGTCCTAAGGAGGTGGAAATATTGGAATCAGATGAGGAGGTCGAGGGCATGGTGTCATCTTTGTAGGCTACCCTCTTTTTTGATCTTAGCCTAGTGCTTTTTTCAATTAAGTTGGCCTCTACACTTATGGCTCCCTTTTTCATGTCTTCTAAGGTTAGGAGCTCTCTTTCTCTCAGTTGATAGACCATGTCAGGATCAAAATCTTCCGGAAATTTAGCTAAGGCTAAGCCTAATGGGGGTTTCATGTTTGGTGGTAGTGCGTTGTAAACACTATTGAACCTTGTGCAATAGTCTTGGATACTTCCCTCATGTTTCTTTTAATATTTCTATATTCCTAGAGGATCTGAAGAGGGTTTTACTTGATTTCCCATTTGTTTATGAAAGTTTGGTAAAGGGAAGGGAGATCGTGTATGGTATTAGGAGTTAGGCTCTTGAACCATTTCTTAGCTTCTCCTCCTAGACTGTGGGCAAACATCTTCATCTTCATGGTTTCCTCTTCTAATTCCAGGTAGTCAAAAGCATCATTCATTCTATCTAAATTCTGTTGGGAAGTGGTGGATTCAGCCCCAGTGAAGTGTGGGATTCTGGATTGGTAATAATTTGGCAAAGGTACTAATGGTTGTGGTAACACAAGGGGTGCATACCATGCTGCCATGGTAGGAGCTAATGGTGGATTTACAAGAAGAATATTTGTGCTATGAGATGGAGTGGTTTGCACAGTGGCAGTGTGAATGGGTGTGGTGGAAATACTTGGACCAGTAAACTGATCTAAGCAAAATTGGGGTGATAAGAGCCAAAGTGGTGGAGAAGTTGGAAATTAGGTGGTGTTGAAGGAGAAGCTTCTCTACTAGGACTCTACTGAAAGTCTATGGGCTCAAGATTGGTATGGTCGATTCTAATTTGTGACTTGGTTCTGAAAAGGTTTTTTGTATGGTGCAAGTCAAACTAGGGATCTTGCAAGGCTGTAAGATGTTCCAGTACATAGCTTGCTTTATGAGTGGTCCTATTAGTAGCTAAGTTTCCAGTTTTAGAAGTTTTCCACAAAATTTTTTTAGGGTCATCAACTATAGTAGGAGGGTTTGGGTCCAGATGAGATTTGGTATTGATTCTTCGCGAAGCCAAATTTCAAATTCAAAATTTAAAGAGGCTAAAAGTTTTTAGATTTTTTCAAAATGTTCGCCTCTTTTATGTTTGCTAAACTCACACAGTGTGTGGCTAGGGTTCTATAATTCCTAGGGTTGTTTTGGCACAATCCTTTAGGAGCCTAAGGACATTAGCAAAGCTAGAAGGCCTCCTGGAGGCTAGTGGAGTCGCAAGGTGGATATTTTTAGTTGTTTTGAAGATAAGTTGTCTATCCACCACAAATACTGACAAAAATCCAATATATAAATGTTTTTTGGGTTTTTCTGAGTTTCTATATATAGCCCAAAGGTTTGTAAGAGTGTCCCATAGTTGAGTCATTAATTTTCTAGGATGATGGAAAAGCTAGATTCTACTCTTTAGGCTATCAGTTAAGCTCTTCTAAGTTTGACTGATATTTTGAGAGTTCCTAAGGGGTACCTAGGGTGTTTTTTACTCAAAGTCCCACCGTGATCGCCATTATGTTAGTGTGGTGATGAGGTGGTAGATTCACTAGATTTCCTAAGTCAAACTAAGGGAATAAAGAGTCTTTAAAAGGTATTTAGGCAATTATAAACTCATAAGATCCCACCGTGATCGCCATTATGTTAGTGTCCCGTGATTTTGCAGGTTGGTAAACCAAATGATAGGGTAACATCATACCAATCTTTGGAGTCCTAGGACATAGCCTTCCTAGACCCAAAGAGGGATCTCTCTATTATGTGAAGGATGTAAACTTGTTCGCTTTGGATGATTGATTTTAGGCTAGTTGTTAAGTGTAGGTATGTTTGTTTGTTTGGGTTGGGGTAAGATTATTAAGTAGGCAAGGTGGATTGAGAGGTTATCAAATCAATGGGGCTATGGAGTCAAATGAAGTCAAGGGTGTCTAAATGATGAAACAGAGTGTATTGCAGGGTTGATTTAGCAAGGTTAATGGATCCTTTAGGTGATGTATGGTGTGTAATGAACATTAAGTTTGGGAAAAAATAATAGGTCTTAAAAATATATAGTCTGAAGCAACAAATCATGAGGTAGGGCTAACCATTAATCTCTATGAACAATACTCAAACTGATAAACATGTAAGATGAACATTCCAGTGAAATATAGAAGCATTAGAACTCCTAACATTAGAAATTCACCTTTAGCTTTTGGGAAAACACATAAGATAAACAAATAAATCAATATATGGAGAGGGAACTCCTAAACAACATATATAAAGCTATTTGGAACTCTAAAACAAGTTGGTAAGCATGGGCAAAGGGAAAGATCGAACAAGACCTCTTTGACTTCACCTAATCAATCATCATTCCACAGGAAAAGCTTCAAGATAGGGTTTTGAAAACTTCAAATAAGCAGGGCATACCATGAATCATACTTTTAAGCTAGCATACTAACCATTATAAAACAATAAAAAGTTTTGGTGGACCTAAGGATCAGTCAATAATTCCTTAAGGTGGCCAAAAGAGGAAAACATCAAAGCTATAACAAACAAGAGGTTTGAGGTGCTTCCATGAGCATGCCTCAACCTATACTTTCATAATCTATAGAAACCAAGAAGAATGAAAAAAAATGAGGACAAGAAAAAATTAACAAGTTAATAAAATATCACCATTCACCAAGCTATGGAATCATGCAAACAAGCTTCTCCATCATCAAGCCAAACAAGTCATTCATCCACTTCACAAAACCAATTTCTTCTCCAAGCTCATAAAACCATGTATTGCTCTTAAACACATCAAGTTCCCAACTGTTTACAATTAATCCTCATACAATATATAATAAACATGGAGGATTAAAATGAAAGAGAGTATCTAGAAGCCTATTGGCCAACAAGAAATATCCTAAGTTGTCCTTGAGCCTTGCAAGGCCCAAGGCAAAAAAATATCTAACAAATATCTTTTCCAACCAAGAATAGCAATTAAATTGAATTTTAGGCTCTGAAAAGAATGTGCAAACTTTCCAAATTCACATTCTACCCAGTCATCTATAGGAGCATAGCACACTGTGTCAAAAATTAAAATTATGCCAGGAGCATAGTGCAGAAATAGGTCTTTTTGCAGTAGTCTTTTGGAGGACTTCCCAATGTCAGAAAAGGATCCATAATGAGTCGTTGGAAAGCCATTGAAGTATAATTTCTAGATATTCCTTCATTTTTTCAATATTAACTCTACAAGTCTCCCAAAAAGTGAAAAATTCAAGACTGCCAGGAGTGCAACACATGCTCAGAAAAGTGGGCAGAAAGGTGAAAACATGAGTGTTTTTTACCTTTTTGAGGGGTCAAAACAACTCCAATTGAGCTGAAAATTGGTTAGCATACTCCTCTAATGATGTGGAATCCAAAAATTTTAGCCTTTCCTCTTGAAGATGCCCTAGGAAAAAGCACAACACAGGGTGTGTTGCGCTCCTAGCCTCAAAATTTGCAAAAAAAAAAAAACTTGTTCAATTGCTCCCAAAATTGGTAGGTAGGTGCCTCATGGGTCCCTGGAGACCTATAGAGAAGCGTGGGCCAAAATACCAAGCCTAGCTTGTTCCTTTTCATCATTTTTTGTCGGGCCATCATTTTGGGCAGTTTCAAGCTTTTTCATTGCAAAGTGGTTTCTTTGTTTATAGTGCTTAGTCATTCTCCATTGCAAGCTCAAGTCTTTGTTGGCCTTCTCTAGTTTTTCCTCCAGATGTAGGTTGGCCCTTTCAAGCCATGATTCCCTATCATGCTCAAATTCCATGGCAAGGAGTTCAGTGAGTGCCATTTTTTGTGCTTGGGTTGATTCTTCCTCTCTCTACTTTGCCAGTGCTTTCCTAAGACCCATAGTCTTAGGTCTCTTTCTATTTTGACCATCTTCATCACTTTTTTCCTCATAAGTGCCCATATACTCCTCCAACTGCACTTGTCGCCATTGAGCCTCTTTCTAATATTTGAGCGCCCTTGCTTCATAGATGGCCAACTGGCAACTCATTTGTTTGTTCTACATCTGCAAAAAGTGAATGAGATCCTTAGCTCTCCCTAATTTAGCTTCCAAATCCATAATCTGTGCATTATTGTCTTGTATAACGGATTTTTCAATTCTTGTTTTATTTTCATCATCACTGTTTATGTTGATGATTTCAAATTCTCTTTCCTCCTCATGGTTGTCTTCTTCCTCCTTCATTTTTTGTTTACCTTTTTCTTTCATTTGAAATGAGGAGGATGGCATGGCCCCTTTCCCTTTGGAGGCAACAAACATATGCCTCTATCCTCTTTGATAGGTAATGGTGAAAGGTGCAACAAGTTTTACTTGCAAAGCTTGATCACTAGTGGCCTTAGGACTATTTTTCTCCTCATGGATGATCTTTGTGTGTGCATCATCCTTTGTATCACTGTTTGCACCATTTGTAGGGTTATTGTCTTGGGCACCCTCATTAGCCTTCCTATCACTATGAGGGTCATTTCTTTCTTCACTAGGTGAGTTCCTTTGGCTGATCTCTCCTTCAATTCCCTGCTCATTATCTTCATTACTTGTCCCTTTGTCATCATTTTCTTGCCTACTGAAAATAACTTCAAACTTCGTTTCTTGGTTGCCTTTGCCATTCTTGCACTGTCATTTTTGTTTTCTTCATTTCTTTCATATGCCTCCTCCCCACTGTCTTCATATGTATTCTCATTGTCATTTTCTTCATCATAAGACCCACTTTTATGGCTCTTTTGCTCATTATGGGGCTCACTGATTTCAACTCCGTTTTCTTCTTTATCAACACACTCATCTTTGTCAATGCCTTTATTAATTTCTTCTTCGCTATCTCCCTCTCTGCCACCTTCCTCTTCTTTAATTTTTTCTTCATTTTCATCATCCTCTCCCTCACTATTTTCTTCTTGGTCATTATTGCTTTCTTCATTTTTATTGTCCTTTTTGTCATCTTCCTCTTCTTCACTATTTTCTTCATTTTCATCATCCTCTCCCTCACTGCTTTCTTCTTGGCCATCACTTCTTTATTTATTTTCTGATTTGTTAAGGGAAGGTGAATGAGGAGGGTCTATTTGAGGAAATGATTCATGTGAAGAAGATGAGCCAAGGTCAGTAGAGGGTGATGAAGGTGTGTGAGGAGGATTTTTAGATGATGATGGAAGACTTTGCAAAGGGATGGGTTGTGGAGTTGTGAAATCATCATAGGTGATGAAAACCTCCCAGGGAATGCCTTGTTGTTCTAGTTGGTGTGAGACAATCACTTTGATGAGGAAATGATGAAAAGGGCTTGACATTTGTTGGGATGGAGGCCTTTTTTGCATGATGGAAGACATTTTCTCAATACTTTTGCAAAGGTAGTAGGGCATGTGTAGTAGCTTGGTTCTAGTGAAATGCATGAGGAGTCTTATGTGGTAGGAATAGACTCTAGAGAACCTACCCTCACAGGTGAATTATTTCATGATGATCTTCATTAGGAGAGCATATATGTCCAATAAATGAGAGAAGGGGAACATAGTTTTACAGTCAGCTTGACAACTTGGTTTCAAAAATGGGTGATAGTGGCTTAAGTCAAAATGCATTTGTTTGAACCACCTTTCTCTTATGCAAGGCATTCCAATGGCCCCAGAGATGGCATAGGTGGTCAACTAAAATTTTACCCTAGCTATCTTTAGAAAAAAATGCATATGTAGGAAGAGTTCAAAATACCTCTTAAAAATGCCTCCACAGTAGGAAAAATAGCTCGAAAAGCTTGTGGGCAGAGTCGGGTCACCCCTGAATGTGAAATCATGCAAAGGCTACAAAACTGTGGTAGGAGTGTAGCACAACTCCATCGGGCGGCCCTGAATGTGCCTTCGTGCAGAATTCAAAACTGTGGCAGGAGCGCAGCACTGATGGTCAGGTGGCTCGGGTCACCGTTCAATGTTAAATACTGTGGCAGGAGTGCAGCACAACTCCGTTGGGTGGCTCAAGTCACCTTCTGAACGAAAAAATATGCAGGGGCTGCACGGGCCTTCGTGCCCTCTTCTGCACGATGGGCACCTCTGTCAGGCCTTCGTGCCCTCTTCTGCATCATGGGCACCTCTGCCAGGCCTTCGTGCCTTTCATCTACACAGTGGGCAGCCTCAAGAGCACAGAAAAAGGTGTCGAGTTCCTGAACGTGATCGGGTGGATGGTTTTCACGCTGTGGTAGGAGTGCAGCGTTGCCTCCGGGCAGTCTTGAATGAGGTGTTGTGCCCCTCCGAACACTGGGGAGCTCGTGCACGGGCTTCAGTGCCCTCTTTCCTGAACGTCAGGCAAAACTATAGGAGCGCAACACCACTCTTCAGGCGCGCAGCGTGTAGTAGAAAATCACACAAGGAGACACTACAGGTGCGCAGCACGACTCTACAAGAGTGCAGCGCCCGAAAACAATTTCCCAAGGACTCTGGCGAAAATTTTGAAAACCCTCAGTGTGTGTGTAAATGACCAAAGGAGTGGGGAGATGTTGTTTTGTAGTGGTTTTATACCTTTTTGAAAAATTAGAAATACAACACACTTCTCTAAGGTTATTTTGAACTCCTTTCCTTTTGCCAATACTTTTTTATTTTAGAGCTGGCACCCTTTTTCACAAACTTTGGCAGACTTGGTGATTTTTCTTATTTTTTCCATTTTTCACATTTTTAACCTAGACATCTACTTTTGTCTATTGATGGATGTTGTCTTTATTCATGAGTCCTATTTCCTACATGTCCTTTTCATATTTTTTCAATCCTAGGAGTTGTTTTTAAATGTCTTCTGAAAACCTTTTGATCATTGTCTCTTTTGAACTTGGACAATTTACTTGATCAATGATGACCCATGCTTGTCATAGTTGCTTTCTTTGGAAATTTATACCCATGTTTGTCCCTTTTAGCCACTGGAATATGTCTCTAACTGTTCTTTATAGAAAAGAGAACTTTGAACTAACATTTCTTGTCTCTTCTTGCCGATACTTTTCATCATCTTTCTGCCTTTGGTGTAGTGGAGTATAGTGCTTGTCTGCCGAACCTTAGAAGGTAGTTTGAAAACCCTTGAAACCATCTGTTGTGATGAAGGAGGTTTCTTTGTCACCATTTTGACCCTCTTTTTCCATCTTCCCAAACTTCTGAGTTTTTAGGGATGTTTAGAAAAAAGCATACACGGTTATCTTCTAAGTTCTTAAAGAAGTTCACTTATTAAACGTACCACTTATGTATAAAAAGCCTTCAATCATCATTTGGAGGGTTGAGGTGTTCTTTTTCCTTTGTAACCCTAGTATTTCTCTATTGCTTGGTAAAAACAGTCATACATCATGATTCCCATTAAACACATACCTGCTGCTTTCTTCTTGCTATGAATGCTCCTCTTATGATGATCCTCCTCTTTTACCTTACCTCATGGCTAATCTGATGGATTTTTGGTCTTCTTTGCAAGAATGTGAGCAAAGAGAAGTTGTCCCTCTACAAGATTCATGCTTGAGGCCAAACAACTTTTTAATGATATTTTTGATTGATGTACAATGTTACTTATGTGCCACTATCTTTTAGGACCTGCATGGACCTTTTAATGGGCAGCACTTCATAACAATCTATCATGAGATCATGATCTTCCTTGTAAACTTAAGCCTGTTGTATCTTACTACTAGCTGTGGATGCCTTTATGAGCTTTTTAGGTCTCCTTCTTTGCCTATGTTCTGTTGTTGACCATTTACAAAAAATTTCTGTAGAAATTCTTGGACATGGTAAATTGTTCCTTTGCACGCTTACTGCTTGATCAAGAGGATACCTTTGGAGGTCTTTGATGTTCTTTGGACAATGATAAGCCTCATCCTTGTGTTCTCTTGACTTCACCTTTGAATACATATGGAAATGGTGAATTTAGAAACATGCTAGTGCATAACCTAGGTGACCCTATTTGGCTTATTGTAATGTCCTTGGAATAGGTTTTTGACTGAAAAGCTTGAATTAGGGTTTGGATGAGCAGACAGAATTTTGACACTCTATTATGCACTACCATCCTAGACAACTAGAAAACCTTATTTTACTTCAAAGGGATTTAGAAAGGGAGTTTTGAAACCACCATTTCTTGAGGCACTTGGTGAGTAGGGGGAAAATTTTGGTTTACTTGGCAAAACAAGGTGTGAAAATAGAGGCCTTAGGAAAACAAAGATAGAGTGTTATAGACAGAGGTGGCAAACATAGTGAGAGTGAGGGACATCAGTCCAGGATTTGGTCTTATCTGGGTGATATATTGGCCATGCTTGAGAGAGAAACGAGATAGTGAAAATTTTCTTATTGAGGAGATTTCTAGAACTCACATGATTCTTGAATTTTTTTTCTAGAAATCTAGGATAAAGCATTTAGTCATCTAAACAGGTAAAAATTACTGATGACTAACACCTTCTCTACTTTCTTATAGAGAAAAATTGTCCTCTTTGAAGTAGAGATGCATTTGGATAAAGTCTTTTTTCATTTTCACTTCCTCAACATTGAGTTTTAGAGACATAATTCCTCTTTATATGATTCTACATTTTTTTTCTAGTATTTCTTGATCAACTCTTATTTCAAAATTGTATTCTCATCTTCTAGCTTATTATAATCCTTTTAATATTATTCTAATTGTTGTGATAGAATTTATTTTCTCTTAATAGCTTCTTCAAGTATTTCTAGTTGATAAAAAAAATTCCAATATTATAGTTGTACATACCTCCCTCAACTCTCCCTCACGGGAACTACTCTTTTAGTACCTTGTTCTTCTTAGTGCCCTTCCTTTAGTTCATCAAAAGCAATGATGATCTCTCCTTAAATATGGACTAATCCTTCTTCTTCTTCCTTTAGTTCTCATTCATCTTCTAAATACCCTTCTCTACTTTCTTATTGAGCAAAATTGTCCTCTTTGAAGTAGAGATTCATTTGGAAGGACTCTTCTTCCATTTTTTGAGCTTTATCTCTAGGATTTTGATCCTTTTCCTTTCCTAGATTCTCCTTATATGGACACTTGGAGGAAAAATTCCCAACTCTTACATAGACAAAGCATCTAAAGGGTAAAGTCCACTTATAGTTACCTAAACCTCATTTTATCTTTCTAGGAAATTGAGCCAATTCTTGAGGAGATTCATATCTAGAACATTATTGGTGATATTGTGTTCCTTATTCTTCTTTGACACTTTAAATTTTACCTCTTTAGGCCATACCATCTCATTTTCTATCCTCATCTCATATGTTTTGGGGGTTCCTTGTAGCTAATGCATTATGAGAGACTTCAATTTTTTCATCTCTTGGATGGATAAGATTTTAGCATTGAATATTATAGAAAAATATTTCAATACCTTTTATAAAACCACATCATTTTTAGGTCCTCTCCAAGTCCTCTAATCAAATTTACTACCTCATTAACTCTAAGAGAATATTGTACTCTATTTTCTTCTTCACTCATTCCTAAGAATTTGAGCCTCATTGTGAAGGCTTGAAGCTTGGATTTCTTAACTTTCTCATCTCCTTCATAACTATTCCTAAGTGTGTCCTATACATCCGTGGTTGACTTATAATGCATTACTTTTACTAGTTTAGATGGATTAAGACCAAATATAATGGAATTCTTGGCATTTTCATTGTTCAGTTAATAGGTCAACTTTAGGTAAAAAAGAAGTGTTTAGATCAAGTCAACATTCACATAAGGGTTAGAGTTCACATCAGTCATAGGAGAGATGGGACTTAAGAGGGAAAGGTGAGCACATTAAAAAAAACTCATTTTCTCATTACATAGAGGGGAGATGAGGCTTGAGAGGGAAAGGTGATCACATAAAAAAAAGACTCATTTTCTCATTAATTTAAAATTTTCCCCTATCATTATTGTAACAAGTGACACACTTTTATGTTCATTTTGATATATTTATATAAATTAGTAAAATTAAAATGTAAGATTCATATAAAAAGAGTATATACATATAAATATACATTATATTCAATTAAATAAATTTCTGTAATAAATAAAAATATCAAATTTAAAAAAAAAAAAACATTTCAAATAATGTGAAAAAATCTTATACTATACCACTTTAACATCATTCATTCTGTAAAATATACCTCTTTTGACATTAAATATTTAAAACAATATTGAGAGTGTTATCCACTTCATTATGCATTCTTTTAAGTAGTGGATACATTCCATGTACTTCATATTTATGAGACATATATAAACATAAATATGGGAAATAAAGCATTATATCGAAACATATAGGATTGAGATATTAATGTACACATTTGTTTGTCGTATTTGGCAAGAAATTTTCTATAGGTTGAGTATCAAATATGTGAAGTCATCGGATAAGATTTTTTAAAAGAATGTTGGATATATAATAAAATCCATGTACTTCATACCTATGAGACATATATAAACATAAATATGGGAAAAAAGCATTATACTGAAACATATAAGATTGAGATATTAACGTACACATTTGTTTGTCGTATTTGGCAAGAAATCTTCTATACGTCTAGTATCAAATATGTGAAGTAGTCGAATAAGATTTTTTTATTTTATTTTAGAATTTAATTTAATTAATCTTAATTATTAAGATGAAGAGTGAATAAATAGTTTTTTTATTAGTAAGTTGATTAATTTTTAATAAAATGGAAAGTATTTGCTAGAGTGATTTAGATGGAGTAGTTATTATGGATTTGGATTTTATGTTAATTTTCGATTTCATTGAGAAATACATTTATGGAGATTTGGTCATCAATTAAATGTAATAAAATTCATTTTATTTTCATGAATTTAAATATAATTTATAATAAACAATAAATATTTAAGTAATATAAATAAGTGGTTTTCATTTTTATAATAATTAAATGAATTTATATTAATTTTTTTAAGTGTTTAACTATTTTTAATATATATTAAATAAAATATTATAATTTGAATCAATTTGCATTTAATTATTAATGATTTTATCTCATTTCACTGAAAAAAGTTATTTAATTAAAATTTTATACAATTAGTTAGCAATACTTATTAATTTTGAACTTGTTAATTAATAATATTTTCTATAAAGTAATTTAAATGTTATAAAATAATCAAGTTTCATTTTAATTAATTAATGGTTAATAAGGTTTCCAAAAAAATGCAAATATATATATGAAATTGAAAAAATAATTCTCTAATAAAGGACAAAGTGTGTGGAAGAAAACATAAATAATGGTGGACACTAACAACCTGTTTTTATTTACATCTTGTTTCTATCCATTTTTTATGAAAATACTTAGTTAAATTATGGTGGGTAGTAATTGGTGATAAATATGTTATTCTGAAAATACTTGATTGAATTGTGGTGGGTATTAATTGATAGTAAATATGTTATTTAAGTTATTATGATCTATATTCAAGGATTTTAAAATTTAGTGTTTTACTGTAAAGCTTCCTAATAAAAACTTTATGTATCAAAAAATCATGGCATAAATATTGCAACTAAAATTATAGCCATAAAAATGGATTGTGCAAAAGTTACAATAAAAATCATTACATAATGATACATATAAAAAAATTTAATTTTAATTAAAAATAATAAAATTCAATCCATAATGTTAAATTATAGATCATAGAGAATTGCACTTTGCTAGATATAAAAACATAAAGAAAAAAACCTTTCAATACAACATTGAAATTTTGTATACAATTTGTAATTTTGTAGATAAATTGTCTTCCAAAAATTACTTATTATGAAAAAAGTAGAATTGAAACGTAATTGAGAATTTAACAGAAATACATGCTTTGAGCTATGTCTTCGGTCATATGTGGCAATTTAGGAACATTTCCATCTATTTCTTGTGATTGTATGATTTGTTGCACTTGGGATGCTGCTAGATGTGCATAATTTATGGGGGCAACTGCACATACAAATCAAATATAGAAAAATCAAATCATTTATATGTTAAATAGTTAAAAGAGAGTAAATATAAAATATGATTACGATTTTATAAGAAGGCTAGCATCTTAACCTGAGGAGATTGTTGCTGAACTTCTTTGATACCTACAATCAAACAAATACAATTTAAAAAATATAATAAAAAAACATATAAATTGATTTTAAATATAAAAGATCAAAGACTATTTTTAAAGATTGATTCTTACACATAAGATAATTAGGCTTTGAATTTCATCCAAAGTGAAGCCATTTTCATCAAGCAATACATTGTAATGAATTGGTTTTGAAGTTCCCTACAACATAATTTATTATTTATAAAAATGTGAATTATATATTAAGAGAAAAAAGATGTATATTTTAACGGGAGTAAAAAAATCTATATATATATTAATATGGAGTTAAAATGCATATTAAATACTTACAATACTCCCAATAAGAAGACAAATATGGGAATCAACGATTGTCCCTGCATCAAAACACATAAAATCAGTTACTTTGATCTTATATCAATACATAAATTTTAAATTAATAAATAATTAAATCATATTTTATTTAATTAAACAATTTTAAATATATAATTAATAACATTCCAATACATTTTTGTTAGTCATTAATTCTACAATTATGTTAAATTTTTATATCATTATTAAAATCAAACACTTTATTTTGAAAAGCATAGTTTGAAAGAGAACATAATTAACCTGGTTGTACATTCCCTTTTTCTTTCATGGGAAATAGTTTTGTGTGATGATTCTTCTGCGAAACTATCAATGTAACTCTCGGTCTAAAACCATTCCCTTTTTCTTTCATGGGAAATAGTTTTGTGTGATGATTCTTCTACGAAACTATCAATGTAACTCTGGGTCTAAAACCATTATCTAAGAAGTGGCATGCCTATACCAAACCAAATTTAAGATTTAAAACCAATGACAATAAACCATATGAGAATCTAAACTTATAATTAAAGAAAATAAATAGAAAACTAATGTAAAATAAAAACCTTTAAAATTGCTGTGAGCTCAATGTCCAAAACCATGCCAAATTGAGTTTCACTAACTCCATCCCTGTAAAAGATAAGGAAAATACCTTGTTACAACATTATTAACTATATATCCTTGTTACAATCTTATGCTCAAAGCTTAAATGACATGGTTATAATTTAGATTATGGGAGAAGAGTTGAGAAGGAATCTAAATAAAATTTCGGAATGGTTGGATGGTGAAGTGTTCAAGTATCCATTATGGCTTAGTTATATGGCAAATAATGAAGAAGAGATTTATAGTGTTTATCAAAGACTTTTGATATCCAAATAAAAGCTTTTGAAAGAGCTCACAATCCTCTAAAACTCTATATCAAAGATGCAAACAAATTGTGTGATGATGGATGTAAATTGAAAACAAGAAAATTTTGCATCGATCGTCAAATTAGGCCATCAATTTTATATTAATAAATTCTCTTAACTTCCTCAAAACTCCAAAAAGTGCTTAGTTTTGAGGACTTTGTTATCAATCAATAGTTTTATGTTTTGTAAATATTGTGCTCACAACTCTGCAAGATATACACCTACAAAAACTCTATATTTTTGTCTATCAATTATATGTTCCTAAAGAAAGTTTAATATATCTTATGAATAAGAAACAAATAATAAAAAATTAAAGAAATTGAAACAAAATGATATAACTTCCAAAATATTTTTAAAATGATGTGAAAAATTAAGGAGTTAACTTCCCTCCTCCCTCAATTAAAAAATGATACTCTTCAATTGGACAGCATAAAGAAGCACAAAAAATATAGATAACTATAAATATTTTTGACTTTTAGTTTCTGTGATCCATAATTTTTACACTAGCACAACCACATTAGTAAAAACTAATGTGGTTGATATACGCCGATAGGCGTATATAAAATAGATAAATAGATTTACATCCGACAATGGCTTGAACGGAAAAAAACATTGAGAAACGACTGAATCTAATATACAGTTTTATATTCATCTTGTTTTTGCCTTTGAACACCATAATGCATGTTCAAGTCCAACTAAAACAAAATTACAGAGGAGATGAAGGAAAGAAAGAGATTCAAACTTACAGGGAAAACGATGCAAAGGAAACGGTTTCCAGCTGCTTTGTAAACTTCCGCACTGCAAGTAGCTGCAAATCTGACAAAAGCTAGATCCTTCACCTTCTCTTGAATCGAAGCGTTTCTAACTTTCTAGACATATAGACTATACATATAAGAATTAGTGTTAAATTGTCAGGGGCTATAAAAGGTAAGTCGACAATTTCATGAATATGATACATCTACAAATTTCTCAAAGTTCCGTTAGGAAAAGCTTAAACCTTAGACCTGCATCTTCTATAACGGGAAAAGGAAAAAATAATGGCAATTTAAATATAAGATTCATAAAATTAGTGATGAGAACATGCAAGCTTTTCTGAATCGTTTCAGGAGTATAACAATGAAAGAGGAAAGATGAAATCAAGAATCTGTGAAGCTGCTAAACAAAATTCCTTAATTTGTCAAGAGAGTGCATTGATGTAGTCATTGAGTGCCCGTTCGTGCTTAAGCCAACGGGTAATGCTACTGATTTTAAAGGTAGTCTGATCAGTAAAATATTCTGATGGAAATTTATCTAATCTCTACTTAAATTTCAAGTTCATAAAGCTCTTCCAAAACGCTGTGTGAAGAAGCTTATGAATTATATCTATACCTTGTTAACTTAATTCTGAACCCCGAACTGTAATTTCTGTGCTCAAAGGCTCTTCAATACAGGAAAACGGTCTTCCGCTTCCCTTTTGCATAAAGATTGCCGAATTAATGGAACTTATGTTCAAGAAACCTGTTATTTATTCACATAAGACTCTGGCTAACATTCTGGAGTCTGGTTACGAATATCAACACAGAATTCACTCGACCAGAACGGCAAAGGAAACTGGTAGGTTTACATGCACAGCATAAAGTTTCCTCTCACGACGCCTTCAAACACTTGGCATAACCGTTATCCACTTTGAAACGACCGACCAGCGCGCCCACAACATTTCTTCTCACGACCTGTTCCTGTCCGACACCTTGCATAACCGTTTCACACACTTGGACAAGGGTTAACTTTTCAGTTTCATTTGAAATGTTAATCTTGATAGGTGGCAATTAATAAATGGCACAGTAAATTTTTAATCAAGATTTGTAAAAAATTAATTTAAGTACGATTTAAACATGTGATTTAGATATGCAAGGAAGTTAGTGGGGTAGATTTGATCCATTGATTGAGTGGCGACGACCAGAATATACCGGCATCTTTCAATCTAGACCATCAGATCAAAAAGATTAATTAGCCTAATCACAAAACATGCTCCTTCCAATAGGGGGTTACGCCTATCGGCGTAATAAATTTTTAAATGATAATCAAATATTAAAAATAATAATAATGAACAAATCTCTAATAAAATAGAGAGAAACAACACTGCTTGGTAAAAGAGTCCATAAAAACTTTTCTATATGATTATCACAAAAAGATCTCTCTATCACACAAAGATCTCTAACAACTACAATTATGTAAAACTTTTACCACCCTAACTTACAGAATACAGCAAACACAGTGTCAAAAAAAACCAAACACAATTCAACATTAACCACACATACCTGAAGATGATCATTTGCTCTGGTTTCCGGTGGCAGCTTTTATAAAAATCTTTTAATACTTCGCTGTGTAACCAACGTAAATGTTAGCTGTAATATTTACTTGAACCATATGAGAGTTAGCTGTAATATTTACTTGAAGCATATGAGATTAACGTCAACTTTTGATCAAAATCAACGGTGAGTGTTGTTAATCAATTTTCCTATAACTAGAATAAATGCAATTCTAAAGTCAAATAAAATATCCTGCAGATAGAACAATACCAGTACTCATTACAAGACCTGTAACTGGACAAATTTGGAATGTACTAGAATTTACATGTATAGTAGGGAAATATTCTAGAAACTAACACTCACACCGCTTAAATAATGAAACTCTTTACAAACCATTTCAGGATATTTTCAAAATTTACTAGCCATTCCAAGATATTTTCAAAATTTGCAATCAACATAAATTGGCCTGTCTAAAACAACATTGCCTCCATGAACAAATAAAAAAAATTGCCCATTGGTTCGAGATTAAAAATTAACAAAATATGTATAAATAATAAATAAATAAACAAACAGATTTACTTCATTATGCCCATATCCTTTTCCTCTCCTTCAGGCGTAAACGCTTGTTTGTAGACCTAGGTGTTTGAAGTCTGATGAAAGCTTTATACTTTGTAATGAACGGCCACTGTCTCGAGCAAACAACCTACAAACAAACTCTTTTTTTTTTAATTTAACATAACATTTGATAAACACAATGCAGTACACAACTATAAGAGACTCTAGTGATAGGAAAGAAAAGAAAAGAAATGGAATAAATTGAGAATCCCCTCTCAAATATACGTACAGCTGCAACAGCAGGTGAATCTATATCCCCAGGGGAGCCACGTGAAACGTCCATCCCAATAATAATGGTAGGTGTATTCGATATTTTAGGTATCCTTCCTTCATATTCCACATTTAATACAGTGTTGAGGCCATTCAACTGCAACAACGAAAATATAAAATAATGGTGAAAAAACTCATTACATAATAATAATGGTGGTGAAACCATTATATTGATAAGAAAGAAAACCAATGGTGAAAAACAGTAGCTATGAAAAAACCTACCCATATCTATTTAGCAAACAGGGTGAAAAAAATCTAACCAATGGTGAAAAAACCTAGGAAATGGTGAAGAAACCTAGTTATGAAAAAGTGCATATCTATTTAGCAAACATGGAAGGGAGGGTACCTTTGCGAAAAAAACCTAACTAATGGTGAAAAAACCTAGCCAATGATACAGTGATATGTGGTTTAACGGTAAGTTTTGTTGGGTGAAACCTATGAGACTGAGCTCTTGTTGAGACATAAGTTAATTGCTACTGTGTGGCTTGCAGGCTGTTGCACCTAGCCTAGGTTTATAGTGGCAGCCAGTAAGATTTGATCCTGAGCCTTATTCAAGAAAACTCTCACCAATTACCGATTACCGATTATCCTAGATTTAAAAAAAAAAACAAAACAAAAAAACTAGCCAATGGTGAGAAAACCTAGATATGAAAAAGTGCATATCTATTTAGCAAACAAACATGGGAGTGAGGGTACCTTTGCATTTATCTTCATAGCGAGATTAGTTAAATATTGATCATTGACCTTGAGCTTGCCCTTAACAGGTGACATACACTGGTTCACCACTCCGAGATGCATGAGCATTGCCTTCCATGGCGCTGGGACAAGTAAAAAAAACTTATAAAATAATAGAACGTATTTTAACTTTCTAGGGTTTTGATTTTAAATTTGATGAATAAGAATAAAGTCAAAGGCTTAAACTCTCAAAAAGATTCCAAAATTTACAGTCAAATTAAGATCTATAATCAATTAAAAAAAAATTCACCATAGAGATCACATGTCTTTCTAGGGAAATTATAAGTTCAGGGGTCTTTTCACACTTTAGCCGATCTTCCATCGCTTTCACTCTTTCAGCAGGTTTCATATTTCTGTTGTTCGGATTCTCTTCTATGATATCCGAACAAGGATGCATTTTCTGCAATAAGATAAAGCAACAGATTTTATGTGATTGTTGAAAAGATAGAAGAGTAAAAGTACACACAAATAATTTATGAGCTGTTATTAGTCCCTGCCTTCACGGCATGGGATTATAGCAATTTGTTGAGCGTCTTTAGCATTAGTTTTTTTTTTAAGTTATTGGTCTTGTTCTTAGTTTATGTTCTCAAAGCATAGACTTAATAAATTGTTTTCATTTTATTTTATTTTATTACATTTTTCTAGCTCTGCCAGGATGTTAGCATTACTCCAGTGGTATAAAATGCTAGGAAATTTTGAAATGGCAGGAATGCTATTTGTGTAATCAAACTATATTTTCCACCATTAATATTTTCCACAGCTACATGTGCTCATGCCAGGCTGCTAGCATAATTACACGCCGCTAGCATAATCACAGGTTCACAAAATGTTCTCCTTATGAGTTTGCAAGTTTTGTTTCTGTTTCTTTCCTTCGCTACCTGCAAGTTTTGTTTCTGTTTAGTTTTATTTCTGTTTATTTCCTTCGCTACATGCAGCGACAGAGGAATATTTTCCAGTTTTGTTTCTATTTCTTTCTTTCGCTACTTGTAGGGACATAATTGCTCTGCTCCAGGAAATTCAATAGAGCTGAATTCAGGGGCTACTGTGATTTGGTTATTTTTCTTGTCGTGAGAGAAAGAGAAAGAGCTGAATACATGGTGGGCGCTTGTGATTGTCATTGGTTGTTGGAGTACACTGGCCACCTTTCAATGAACCCAGGAGGATTCTGAGCATGCTCAGTTCTACAGCAAATTGTATTTTTACTGACGTTCAAACATTAAATGGGCTTGACAATTAGGTTTCCTCTTGTTAGTGTTTTCTGAAATTCCTAAACGAGTTTGCCATTGTGTAATACACAAGGTTGAGCGTGCTTAAAGTATTTTTCTTTTCTAACACTGTACTATTCTTGTTATTAATTACTTGAGTCTTTTACTATCTAGTACTAATTCATAGTATGTGCAGATCACTAATGACTACTAGTATGTTAGTAAGCAGGCACATTGGTCACTCTTGCCTGTAAAGCAGAGAACTTAACAACACTATAAATGGCCATGGAGCAAGTACAAAGATTGAAGTAAAGCAAGTAAGCATAAAAGCAGTATTGCTGTAGTACACTACTAAGAGTGTTGTTGAAGCATACTGCTGTACATGGCTCGAAGTAATATGCTTGGGGCTGGGTATACCACTAAGAGCGCTCTAATTTTTAATAATTATCTTTCCTGTTTAAAAACATATTATGGCTCAATATATTTAATTGTTTTACAAGTTTTCGCGAAGAGGCTCTCTTGATTTTCTTTCGATGTTTCTAGGAGTTACTTCTTCAACTCACAATGATGATTTGCTTTTCACCAAGTAGTACACCTTGTTCCTGGCTATTGTGCTCCTTACTTCCAAATGTCTGCTATATATATCCAAATTCTGGAAAGTGTCATTTTCAAGCCATCATGTTTGTGTCTATTTACTATATTAATATTTTTACTATATTATATCATTGTACATGGCTCGAAGTAATATGCCACCGGTGGTTGAACTCCCTTCAGGAAATGGAATTCTTACTATATAAGATTTTTCTTACTGTAGAGAGATTAGATATTTTTTAGATGTGGATTTTACAACATAACACTAACACATGAACTTGACATAACACATTTGAAATAGTTATTTCTTAAGACAAGTTCAACTACTCTTCTTAAGTTCGACGACTCCATGCGGCTACTTAGATATTGAATTGTAAATAGTATGCATATATTACTAATTCCAACATAAACAACCAGGATACATATATGTTTATTTATTTTCTTTTTGGAACATGACAAGTAGTTCTGTGCAAATAACAACATAAAATTTGTATATGTAGAGATTTCTTCTGGTTCATATGGGTAACTTACTCTGGTTGAGCCTCAATCCACCACAAGCCACCACTAGTAGGGAAACTAAATGAAAATCAGTTGTTATTTTAGTGAAAATCAGAGTTCAAATGGTTTTCGCCTCTCGACCTTTCGTGTAGAGTATGTGATAAATACCTTTTTTCAGTGTTTTAAAATATTTTGTTTCAGTTACAGTAATTCCCTCTTTCGGAACCAATGCTATGTTGATATGTCAAGTAGCAACCAAATTCAAATAAATCTATTTACCTAATTTAATTTCAATTTTATTTTCATTTATTATCTAAATCAAAATAAAATGGAATGAGTATAAATCAGCTCTTCTTCGTATTTCCGTATTTGTGATGAGAAACTGCAAAAGCCACAGCCTCAGCCACTCCTAAATGCCACAACAACCCAACATGGCATCATTAATGAGCAAGCTAAGACCATTATATTACCATTTCTCCCTATCCTAAGGTTTCATTATTCTCATTTACATCCTCGATTGATAAGCTCCTTAATCGGGACAAATGAGGAACAAGTATCCGTTGACGTCGGTGTTTGTTGAAATTTCTGGTTATTTCAAATAACTAAGAGAAAACAAAGTTTTTCTTCTAAACACAGAAATCAATTTAAAAATGTGGATAGAGATGCATAAAACAACACTTCTATTTCATTAAAATTCTATGACCTATTACAAGATGAAATTTTTCCTTCTTTTGAGGGATTATGTAAATTTATGTAGATGTTCTATGCTTGATGCAATTAATTTTTATTACCGCAATCAAGTAAAATGCTTATAGAACATATCAATGGATCTATAGAAAACAAACCAGAAACAGAAGAATGTGTTGGTACGTTACGGCAGTCAGCATGATGCTTCAACCAGCAAATTCTTCTTGGTCGGCCAACCCAGCTTTTGTCACAACAGTCCTCAAATCAGTCACCCAGTCAACTCAAAGTCAACCCTGAAAAAGTCAACGTTATCCAGAAAAGTCAACGCAGCTCGGTCTTCGGCCTCGGTTTTTGGGCCAAGAAGTACGACCTTCCAAAATCGAACTCTCCACCAAATTTCAGCCCTTTTGGACCATGCATTGACCAAAGTCAACGCTGGTCAAACTAGCGTGGAAACCCTAGCTGCGATGAGCTGCAGTAAATTTCGATCAACCCTTGCTGCAGTAAATAGTCCTCTTTCCCACGTGTGAACTGAATTTTCCTCCAAGTAGCTCGTATTAAATCAGAAGAAGAGATGTGTGTGTTGAGTGTGTGTGAAATGATCTCCAATGTTGATTGTATATAAATCCATCATTAAGGTGTGTGACACATCTATCAGAGGTGTAAAACCTTAAGGCCGACGTGCACATATATGAAATTATTAAAAATAAATTGAAAATAAATGTTCCGCTCATGACATTAAAATCAATTTTATATCGATCTTACACCTCTTCGAAAGAGGAACCCAATAAAAATATTGGTATCTTCATCTGAGCATCACAACATGGAGTTTGGACCTAGTTGTCCAATTTTAACACTCTCTCTCAACTAGGGAGAACTCCATCCACCTGTGCAAACAAACATCGTGCGTCATCCCACCGTAACTTGCTTTGTTGGCCTCTTTATTTCAGATCAGAAGTGGGTCAGTCACAAAGACATCATCCCCCGGCTCACAGAGTCAGCCTAGAGGTCCGAAAACTCTATCAGACTCACAAAGAGTCTCATACCAACCCAAAGTTGGTTTACCTGACCCGAAGTCAGTTGGAGGTCTGAAACCTCTCTATACTTGATCCCAGATCAAGTGGTTGGACCGTGCCATCCTAGATAGAGAGTACGGCAATCTCTGATGCATCCATCAGTCTTTGCTACTAGTCTATATCTTTTCCCACCTCATTGGCCAAATGAGAGGTACTTCCCATGAGCCCTAAACTCAATGGGTAGGATGCATACGGGGCACAGATAATGAGAGGTGAACCAACTCGAACATCATAACGGTGGGGCAGAAGCACCACAAGGTCCAGCAAGCCTAGCCCCGTGAGTGCTTATAGCTTTGAGAAGCTATCCCCAAAGCCCCCTAGAGCTCCCAGAGCTCATCGTCCAACAGGACCCACATCATAGGTTCATTCCATGATACCAAGACTCTCACAAAAGGTTAGGAACTTGACCTTCCCTGAGGACTTTGTGAGAATATCCGCGACATGCTCATCAGTTCCTATATGATCGAGCCTTACATCGCCTCGCTGTACCATATCCTAGATATAGTGGTACCTGATATCAATATGCTTGGATCGATCGTGGAATACTGGATTCTCAGACAAGCGAATCCCACTTTGGTTATCACAGAGTATCACGGTGGTATCTAGCACATGTCCGAATAGCTCACTAAAGAGCTTTCGCAACCAAACTGCTTCACAACAGGCCATACTTGCTGCAATGTATTCGGCCTCTGCGGTGCTCAAAGTCACCGAATTCTACTTCCTGCTCATCCATGAGATCAAAGCAGAACCAAGATTGAAGCAGCATCCCGATGTGCTCTTAAGATCCACCACACTGCCAGCCCAATTGGCATCAGTATATCCAAGGAGTGTCACACTCCCGGCAGTGTATCTCATCCCATGGTTTATCGTGCCCCGAAGGTATCTTAGAAGATTCCTGGCACCAACCCAGTGAAAGTGATGAGGCTCAACCATCTGTTGACTCAAAGTGTTCACTGCAAAACATATATCTGGATAGGTGTTCACTAAGAACATCAAGGCCCCTACGAGTTGACGATACTCAATAAGATTTTGACAATACGGGCCTAGCAGCATTGCCACTCAACTTCTTGAAGTTGAGTTCCATTAGTGTTGACACGGACTTGCATCTACCATACCAAATCTTTCCAGAAGCTTCACAATGTATTTTCCTTGAGAAAGGAAAATCTCGCCAGGTCTCTGCAAGACTTCTAGGCCTAGGAAGTAGTCCATCAGTGCTAGGTCCTTCATCTCGAACTCAGCAGCGAGCTCCCTCTTGTACTAATGAATGAGAGGGTCAGCACCTGTCAGGAAGAGGTCATCCACATACAACACCAGGATGAGAGGTTTTTCCTTGACAACCTTGAAGTAAAGGTTCAGATCAGCATTACTTCAAGTGAAGCCCAGCTTCATCAAGTAGCTATCTATCCTCTCGTAGCAAGCTCTGGGTGCTTGCTTCAGTCCATAGAGGGCCTTCTTCAACCTGCAGACATGGGTGTCCCGATCCTAGACTTCAAACCCCAGAGGTTGCTCCACATATACCTCTTCCTTTATCGCACCATGGAGAAATGTGGTCTTCACATCCATCTGATGAAGACTCTATCATTGCGTAGTAGCAAGGGCTATAATAGATCGAATGGTGGTATATCGGGCCACAGGTGCAAATATGTCATCATAATCTATGCCTTCCTTTTGAGAGAAGCCACGAGCGACGAACCTTACCTTGAATTTTTCAACACTTCCATCAGATCCATACTTAATCTTGTAGAGCCATTTCGAGGTGACAACTGCTTTTTCCTTTGGTCTTGGAACCACATCCCATACATCATTCTTCATAATGGACTCATACTCTTTGTGCATAGCATCCTTCAAGACTTGATGCTTTACAGCTTCCTCAAAAGATACAGGCTCAGATTGTACAATAGTACACATGGTTGCTAGATACTCTTGGTATCTACTCGGCTTCTTGCTTTCACGGAATGTCCCCCTTGGGGAAGCATGTCCCTCAGCATCCTCGAGAGTATCCCTGAGCCATGATGGTCTCTTTCTCAGTGAAGGAGGTGGATCAATCGAATCCATTGGTCCTTCAACATCAGGCATCGTTTCATCCTTCGATTCCTCTTGATTTCTAGGCCTTGCTTCATTATCTTCCTCAGATCTTGAAAGATTAACTACTTTCCTCAGGGAATTATCTCCATCAAAGGTGACATCGTGGCATATCTCCACTTCCCTTTGACCAAGCACATAGACTCTATAGGCCTTCGATGTTTTGCTATAGCCCACAAACATTCCTTTCTTCCTAGAAGCATTCAACTTGCTCCTCTTTTCTTTCGGCACATGAAAGTAGACGATACATCAAAAAACTCTAAAATGTGAGACATTAGGTTTCTTACCAGAGAAAACCTCTTTGGGAGTGTTGGATTCTAGAGCGGAATGCAGGCATCGGTTTTGTATGTACACGACAATGTTCATAGCTTCTCCCCATAGAAACTTCGGCAGACCTTGGTCACATAGCATGGCACGGGCAGCTTCCACAATGGTCATGTTCTTTTGTTCAGCAACACCATTTTGCTCGGGAGTATAGACAGTTGTGGTCTCCCTCCTAATGCCAGCTTCTCTACAAAAGTCCTTGAACTCATTTGTCTCGTATTCAGTGCCATTATCAGTTCTCAAAATCTTGATCTTCTTCCCTGTCATATTTTCCACCAAGGCTTTGAATGTACAGAACAACATGAAAGCCTCATCCTTCTTCTTTAAGAAGTATATCTAGGTTTTGCGAGAGAAGTCATCTATAAAGTCATAATATGAACATCCTCCCAAGGATGTCACGAGCAACATACCAGATAGATCATAATGGATCAATCGCAAGACATCAGATGTCTTTGTGACACTAGAGGGGAAAGGTCCCTTTGTATGCTTTCCTTTGGCACAACCCTTACATACACTTTCATGATTATTTGGAAACTTGGGCATCCCTGTCACCACCTTCCTTGCTTCGGGAAGGGCTTTGTAGTGAAGGTGTCCAAACCTTCGGTGCCATAGTTCAGTCTGTCGAATAGTATCACATGTCATTGCTCCCAACAGACTTCCTCCAACCTGGTAGAGTGTATCAACTCTAAACCCAATCTAGATAGCTTCCTTGAAGCTCTTCTTCAACATGATCACCTTTCCATCAGTGAATGCCACATTGAAACCTTTGTCTTCCATCGCTGATATAGACACAAGGTTCTTCTTCAAATTTGGTACATAGAGTACATCCTACAAGTGGAGGACTTGACCTTGAGACAAGTGGAGGGTCACAATCCCTGTCCCTTTCACGAGATATGTGGCATTATCTCCAAGGATAATTTCCATATTAGTATCCTTCTCAACCATATCAGAAAGTGCTTCCTTGAACCCAATGATATGTCTTGAGGCACTACTATCTATCAACCAGACATCCATAGTTTCGGGTGGGGATGCAACAAAGAGGGAAAATACAAGAATGTATTCATTTCTTTTATCAACAACATGTGATTCCTCATACCTAGAGTTTCTTGACCTTTTGAAAAGTTGATCATTACCGCCGGAGGAAGCCTTCCTTTTTTCCCTTGAACCTGTTGTTCCTTTGATTGCCATTCCTCTGGTTGTTGTTTTTGTCATCACCATCGGGAGAATCCTTCTTGAAAGGACATTCTCTAGCATAGTGACCAGGCCTATGATAAGTGAAACACTTGCCCTTCTTTCCTTAGGCTCCTTATTTTCCCTTATTCTTCGAACCACCAAATTTCTTCTTTCTAGAATGAGCAGCGTATGCAGAATTTCCTCCATTTCCATACTCCTTCATTCTTGATTCTTCTTGAACGCATCTTGACAGTACTTTGTCAAAGTTAGGTATCACATTATTATTTAGAATGGTAGTGTTGAACACATGCCATTCAGATGAGAGCCCTCCAAGTGTGGTGAGTACCATCTCTCGATCAGCTATTGTCTCCCCAATAGATAGCATATTGTTCCTGATTTCAATCAGCTTCAGAAAGTATGATTGGACATACTCATCCCTGCCTTTATTTAGATTCTTCAATTGATTCTTCAGGAATAGTACTTGATTCGCATTGTTGGCCTTCAACATGAGGATCAATTTATCATACATCTCTTTGGATGTGCCCAACTCAGAGATGTAGGCCACCAGCCTTTTATGAATGGATTCCTTGATCATCAGCTTTGCTTTGATCTCCCCCTTCTTATACATTGTTTTGGCAGCAGCAGTAACAGTGGATGGAGGTTCTTGGATTTTACCCTACACATAGTCCATGACATCTCGGTCTTCCAATTTGAGATCCAATATCATTTTCCAAGCATGGAAGTCATCATTCCCAGTAAATTTGTTATCCTCCTTGAAGCTATAGCTTGTGGAACCCATTATCCTCTCTGGTGATTGCTACAAATAGGGCTTGTCTTCACCTCAACTCTGAAACCATGTAAATTTATGTAGATGTTCTATGCTTGATGCAACTTTACTTTTTATTACAACAATTAAGTAAAATGTTGATAGAACATACCAGTGGATCTATAGAAGACAAACCAGAAACAGAAGAATGTGTTGGTGTGTTACGGTAGTCAGCAGGATGCTTCAACCAGCAAAGTCTTCTTGGTCGGCCAACCCAGCTTGTGTCACAACACTCCTCAAATCAGTCACCAAGTCAACTCAAAGTCAACTCCAGAAAAGTCAATGCTATCCATAAAAGTCAACGTAGGGCAGCAGCAATAAATTCAACGTAGCTCGGTCTTCGATCAACCTTTTGACCTCGGTTTTTGTTCCAATAAGTACGGCCTTCCAAAATCGAACTCTCCACCAAATTTCAGCCCTTTTGGACCATCTGTTGACCAAAGTCAACGTTGGTCAAACTAGCATTGAAACCCTAACTGCGATGAGCTGCAGTAAATTTCGATCAACCCTTGCTGCAGTAAATCATCCTCTTTCCCACGTGTGAACTGAATTTGCCTCAAAGTAGCTCGTACTAAATCAGAAGAAGAGATGTGTGTGTTGAGTGTGTGTGAAATGATCTCCAACGTTGATTGTATATATATCCATCATTCAGGTGTGTGACACATCTCTTGGGGGTGTAAAACCTTAAGGCCGACCTGCACCTATTTGAAATTATTAAAAATAAATTCAAAATAAATGTTTCGCTCATCAGATTAAGATCAATTTTATATCGATCTTACACCTCTCCGAAAGAGGAACCCAATAAAAATATTGGTATCTTCATCTGAGCATCACAACATGGAGTTTGGACCTAGTTGTCCAATTTTAACAGATTACAATGCAAATTGCTTCTTGCTTAATTGCTACAAAATGTGGTGTATTTCAAAACTCTGCTCTCTGTATTTTTTTTTTCTGACTTCTGGCTTAATACTTCGCACAACCAACAAATGCACATACAATGTTTTTTTTTTTAATTTTTTTATGTTGCTTTTTTGCCTCTAGCATATTACAATACATTTTGATTATATATATATTGTAAATATATATATTTACAATATATATGTTATATAGTTCTAAGCCTTTAATAAAACATTAATTCGTCGTGGCGAATAAAACTTTAAACATTAAGCCCTAAGGTTTGAAACCTTATACAATGCATGCATCTAAAACATATTACATGAAACTTTTAATCTAAGATCAGAAACCTTAATAAAAACATTTTCGTGGAATTGAAAAGCTTTTATGCAAAGCGGTTAGCCAAAATTTATCGCATCCATTTGCCCCATGGCTCACTAGACCCTTCAACCATGCGATTGACTTGTTATTGGCTGATGGTGGACCCCGTGGCGGACTTCAAAAAAACTCAAGTGCATTCCATAAACGCTTATCACATCCATTTTGGCCTAAGGTGGCGTCTACTTCATTTCGTGCGATAAGCACGCTATTGGACGAGGGCTTTGTGACTTGGCATGTGAGTCCATCGCTTTCTCGTGGGTGAAGAACTATGGTGACGAGGCTTCAAACAATGTGAATGCTTCATGATTGGTTGCAGGAATTAAGACATGGGCCTATGGGCTCCACTCATATGACGTGGCCCGATTTAAATACAAAAACAAAATGCCAGTAGGCACAATGGTTGGTGATGTATGTTTTAATGTGGCATGGCAGGGTTTAAGACGGTGGTTGCAGATGGATAAGAGTCTGGTGTTGCGTGGTCAAACCACAACATTTAAATGCAAACACAAAAAAACATGGCTACGTCCATTAACCCAAAAATTTGAACTTGCATGTTTTTAAAGACTGGTTTTAATGCTCGATGGAGTGCACACAAAAACTAAACATTTCTTGCTCCTTCTATCATTCAAAATACAATCAAAACTAAACTTTTTGTCCTTCTGCTTGTAGTTGCAGTTGGAATTAATATTTCCAACACTCCCCCTTAATTTCAACTACTGCATTCTCTTTCATACCCAAACATTTCCTTAAATAATTAAAACTTTTCTGCCCCAATGGTTTTGTCAAAATATCGGCAAACTGCTTTTCAGTTCTGCAATGTTTCAAAACGATTTCCCCATTGTTCACTCGCTCTCTGATGTAGTGATACTTGGTATCAATGTGTTTCTTTCTCTTATGAAACATTGAATTCTTTGATAAATCTATAGCTGAGCTATTATCACAATAAATTTTTGTGCCTTTTACTTGTTCATGACACAAACTTCTCAACATTCTCCTCATCCATATTGCTTGACATGCTTTTGTTGTAGCTGCCACATACTCTACCTTTGCTGTTGATAATGCCACAATTGGTTGTTTCTTAGAAGCCCATGAAATGAATCCTGGCCCCATATGAAAAACATATCCAGAGGTGCTTTTCCTATCATCTATACTTCCAGCCCAATTAATGTCACTATATCTAATCAATTCAATTTTTTCTGAAATGGTGCATAAAATTTCATACCTCTTTGTTCCTTTCACATAGCTCAGAATTATTTTTTCTGCTTGTCAATATGTCTCCTTTGGCCTTTTCAAAAATCTGGAAATTAAACTTACAGCATGCATAATATCAGGCCTAGTTGCTATCAAATACATAAGGCTTCCAACTATGCTCTTATACAAACTTGGATCAAAATCCTTGCTGTGGTCTTCTTTGCTTAACTTCAATCCTATCACTGTAGAAGTAATTTCTACTTTGCAATCCTGCATATTAAATCTTTCCAAAACTTCTTTTACATATTTAGCTTGAGAAATAAAAATCTTGTTTTCATTTTTCTCTACTTCTATTCCTAAGAAGTATCTTAACAATCTCATATCAGTGATCTCAAATTCATCCTTCATGACTATTTTAAAATTCTCAATGAGGTAAGAATCATTACCTGTGAATATCACATCATCAACATACAAAACAATAATCAACATCTTACCATTTTTTTCTTTGATGTATAATGTGGGTTCTTCTTCACATTTCTCAAACCCATTTTCCAGTAGATAGGCATCTATCCTACTGTACCATGCTCTTGGTGATTGTTTCAGCCCATACAGAGCCTTCTTCAATTTGCATACCTTGTGCTCTTGGTTTGCTTTTTCATATCCCAGAGGTTGTTCAACATATACCTCTTCCATCAATACTCCAATTAGAAATGTTGATTTCATATCCATTTGGTAAAATTTCCACTTGTGTTGTGCTGTTATGGACAACACTACTCTTACTATTTCCATTCTTGTAATTGGTGCAAAAGTTTCCTCATAATCTCTTCCATGTTGTTGTTTGTAGCCATTGACAACAAGTTTGGCTTTGTGCCTTTCAATATTACCTTCAGCATTGCTTTCGGTCTTGTAGACCCATTTCACTCCAATAACTTCCTTACGTTTTGGAAGATCAACTAGTTCCCATGTATTGTTTTTATCTATGGCATTTATTTCTTCATCCATAGCATTTATCCATTTCTTATCTTTTACTACTTCTTCAAAATGAATAGGATCCTCTACATGACAATATAATGCAAATAAAGAGTTCATACCTTCATTTGCTGCCTCTTGCTCATATATTTCATTGAGACTTCTGAATCTAGTTCCTCTTTCACTTGTTGAACTTGTGCTTGTAGAAGCACTCAAATCTGTTCCTTGTGATGTGTTTGGAGAAGCACTTTCATCACTTCTCAAGGGTGCTCTCATACTTTCTTGTGGTGTCCCTTACTGTCCTTGTATTGGTGGAGGTGGTGCTGCTAATGAGGGATGTCTTTCAACTATTTCTTCCTCATCATCATCATGAGACAAACAACTTTTTACATTCACTGTTTTCTCAATGCTTCCATCCCAGGCTTCTTCTTCAATAAATTGTACATCTCTGCTTATCATAAATTTCTTGGTGGATGGGTTATACAATCTGTATGCTTTGGATTCTTCACCGTATCCAAAAAAATGAACTTCTCCCCCTTACTATCCAACTTATTCATTAGCTGATCTGGAATGTGTGCATAAGCCACAACCAAAAACTCTCATGTGGGTAACAAACTATTTTATGCCACTCCATGCTTCTTCAGGAACTCTTTTCATAACACTGTTTGTTGGGCATCTATTCAAGACATATGCTGCACAATGTACAATTTCAGCACAATATTCATTTGGCAAATGTTTTTCTTTCAACATACTTATTACCATATCCATGATACTTTTATTTTTCCTTTCAGTAACTCCATTTTGCTGTGGTGTATACCTTTCTGTAAATTTCTTGTGAATCCCATTTTTCCTGCAAAAATGAAGAAATTACTTTGAGATATATTCTCCTCCTCTGTCTGTTCTTAAAAACTTAATATGCTACACACTTTCATTCTCGACAAGAGCTTTAAAGTGGTAGAATTTCTCAAACACTTCACTCTTCAACTTCAAAAAATAAACCCAAGTTTTTTTTGTATAATTATCAATAAAGGTCAGCATATAGTGGTTGCCTACTATTGATGGTGTTTGCATTGGTCCACACAAATCTGAATGGACTATTTCTAAGGGTGCCTTTGCCCTTATGCTCTTTCCTGATGGAAAACTTTCTCTGTGTTGTTTTCCCAAGATGCAGCCTTCACATAGGTTGTCTGGATTTTCAATCAATGGTAATCCCTTTACCATTCCTTTCTTATGTAACAAATTCAGACCTCCAAAGTTGAGATGTCTAAATCTCAAATTCCATAACCAGTTTTCATCTTTTTCTTCTCTTTAGTAAGTCTCTTGTGTCACTACTGCCATTGCAACTCCTTTATTCAAATTTGCTCTCATCTTGAGAGGAAACATTATGTTTCTTGTCTTCACTTATGCAATTCATTTCTTTCTTGGTGGTTTATCCATGATGGTGCATACATCATCTTCAAAGAAAACATCGTAGCATTTTTGAATGAGTTGTCCAATGCTCAAAAGGTTACACTTCATACCAGGCACATAGTATACATCTAATATAGATCTATTTTCTCCTTTCATTATTAAAACACTTACTCTGCCTTTTCCCATGACAAACTTTATCGTATGTCCCCAATGTGACTTGAGACTTTACATTTTCATCAATCATGGAAAACATATAAATGTTTCGAGTCATATGGTTGCTACATCCTGATTCTAGAAACCATATATCTTCATTTTTCTCTTCAGTCATATTACATGCTAGAAAAAAATTTTCTTCACTGATATTTTATTTAGTAAAATTAACACTGGGTCTATTACTCATGTCACTCTATTTCTTCCTACATTCTTTGGCATAATGACCATGCTTCTTACAGTAATGACATTGGACTTGGGATTTGTCATACCTTTATTCATGTGCTTGATTGTCCACCTTGTTGGTTGCTGCCTTGGCCTTGGTTTTGATTTTGATTGTTGCCCCTTCCGCTTGTATTTGCAGGGCTACTTCTTCCTTTGTTTTGGTTTCTGCCCCTTCCTTTTCCTCTATAGTTTCCTCTGCCTTGTCCTCTTCCTCTTCCAAAAGACATTTAGGTCTTGAAGACAGGCTCCAAAGATGAGTTTGTTGTTCTACCCAATCTTTGTTCATGTGTCATCAATGATACATGAAGCTCATCAGCAGTAAAATTTGAGAGATCCTGTCTCTTCAATGGTTGTTAATATCACATCAAATCTTGAGGGTAGGCTCCTCAACAATTTCTCCACTATTCTTCTTTCTTCTACTGTCTCTCCATGAGATCTCATTTGAGTAACCAACCCAATCAACAATGTGAAGAATGAGTCTATTGTGTCAGACTCTTTCATGCAAATGACTTCAAAATATCTTCTCATTAATTGAAGATTTGACGCCTTTACCTTCTCCATACCTTGGTAGGCTGTGTGTAGGGTATCCCATGCATCCTTGGACCTCTTTGCGGATGCAATCCTTGGAAATATGCTTTCATGCACTTTCTGATAGAGATAGAAGAAGGCTTTTGAGTCCTTCTTCCTATTACTCTTTAGCAAATATTTCTCTGCTTATGTTAAGGCATTATATTCTTGTTCATATGTTAGTTCTTCCAAACTATCTTCAGCTAGCTCCCATAAATCTTGAGAGGCAAACAGGGCTCTCATTGTAATTTCCCAATAGTCATAGTTTTTCCCATTAAAATGTTGGAGTTGAGTGTTTCCTATACTTGTGCTTGTGCTAGCTCCTACCATAACTAGCTTTCTGAACTATGCAATAAAAACTTCACTATGTTTTCAAACAAACTGTCTTGTTGAAACCTTCACTCTACTAGAGAACTGCTTCAACAATCAAACAGAGCTCTCATTTTAATTTCCCAATATTCATAGTTCTTCCCATTAAACTGTGAGAGTTGATTGTTTCCTATACTTGTGTTTGTGCTAGCTCCTGCCATAACTAGCTTTCTAAACTATGCAATAAAAACTTCACTCTGTTTCCAAACAAAATGTCTTGCTCAAACCTTTACTCTGCTAGAGAACTGCTTCAACAATCTTCTTCTTCCTTCAGCTTCTTTAGCAAATGTAAAGAGCCTGGACTAGCTCTGATACCATGTTGAAATTTCTGGTTATTTCAAACAACTGAGAGAAAACAAAGTTTCTCTTCTAAACATAGAGAAATCAATTTAAAAATGTGGACAGAGATGCATAAAAAAACACTTCTATTTCATTATAAATCTATGAGTTATTACAAGATGAAATTATTTCTTCTTCTAAGGAATTACAATACAAAATGCTTCTTACTTAACTACTGTAAAACGCAGTGTGTTTCAAACCTCTCCTCTTTGTCTTTTTATTTTTCTGCCTTCGGACATAATACTTCACACAGTCAACAAATGCACATACACTACTTAATATAGTCTTCAAACTTTTTTTTTTAATATTTTGTTATGCTGCTTTTTCACCTTTAGCATATTAAAATACATTTATATTATATATATTGTAAATATATATATTTATAATATACATGTTATATAGTTCTAAGTATTTAATAAAACATTAATCCGTGGCGGCGAATAAAACTTTACACATTAAGCCCTAAGGTTTGAAACCTTATACAATGTGCAGACATAAAACATATAACATGAAACTTTTAATCTAAGATTTGAAACCCTAATAAAAACATTTTATCGGAATTCAAAAGTTTTTATGCAAAGCGGTTAACCAAAATTTATCGCATCCATTTGTCCCATGGCTGACTCGACACTTAAACCATGTGATAGGCTTGCTATTCGCTGATGGTGGACCCCGTGGCGAACATCAAACATGTTGGAATTAATTTCCAATTGCCCAGAAAAGGCAACGAAGAGACAAGGCGGTAGGCCAATTCCGTGGGGGTCGATGAAGCCGAGCGGCTGGAGTTGTGGACACCCCCGGAGCTTCTGACGTAAGTGAGGGCCCACACATTGTGCATTAACAAAAGATCGCGGTTCAAATGTTTTATCACGGCATTTGTTTTAAAAACATAAGTCATTGTTAATGTTTTATTGTTTTATTTTTATGTTTTATTAAAACGCGTCATATAGATATATATATATATATATTGACAAAGCCCGAAATGTAATGTTCTTTTTATATAAAAGGTAGAAAGCCGTGAAGCATATGTTGTATTATTTTTTATTACACAGAAATGTAAGCATAGCAGTGCGGGGAGAAAAAAATCTAGGTGCCACCATGCAAATTCGACATTAATGTGATTTCCAAGTGGTGCCGACAGAAGTTATGATGCCATTAAAGATTTTTCAAGCGGTGAATTTTCTGGTTGTATGTCAATTAATGACATTCAATTGAACAAGGCTGATATATTTTGTTAATATACAGAACATAGTCATGTTTTTATTATGCTAAGTTTTATGCACAACAGAGTGTTGTTGTTGAAAAAAAACAGAGAGTGTGAATTTGGAAATACATAGCAGCATATTTTTCCAGAGTGAGACAGAGTGTTTTGTATTTTTGCACAGCAGTGTGAAATACTTGTATACACAGCAGTGTTTGTTTTATAAAGACAGAGTGATAGTTCTGCACTATGTTTGTAGCAGTCAAACTATTTTGTAAGCCCTCTCTTGAGGAAGAATCTGTATCAGGTTTTTTATGGAATAGAAATTGTTTTATGTGGAAACTCTGTCATTGTGAATGAAATTTTAAATATTTTCTCTGTGTTAAAGAGGGGAGTTCTATTCTCCACTGGTTATTCTGGAATTTTCAATATTCCAACATGGTATCAGAGCCAGTCCAGGCTCTTTGAAGATCAAAGAAGCTGAAGGAAATGAGTTCTTTGTTGCAGCAGCTTCTCCAGCAGTGTGAAGACTCAGCCAAAAGAATTTAAAGGTATTTCTCTATACAGTTTTTTGTTACTATTGCAGAACAGTCAGTTAATTTTAAAAACACAGTCAAGTGTTGTTTTTGAATCATAGTTAAGAGTGCAGAATGGCTGGAGCTAGCACTGGTATGGGTATGGGAAATATCCATCTCCCAATGTTTAATAGGAAAAATTATGACTACTATTCAATAACTATGAGAGCATTATTTGTCTCCCAAGACTTATGGGAATTTGTTGAGGATGGCTTTGAAGAGCCAGCAGATGAAGAAGAGTTTCAAATGTTAACTCAGGCAGGAAGGGAGATATTGAAGAGCAATAAGAAGAAAGATTCCAAAGCTCTTTTCTTTTTGTATCAAGCAGTGCATGAAAGTGTGTTTTCGAGGATAGCAGCAGCCAAGAAATCCAGAGAAGCATGGGAAACTCTCACGATAGCCTATCAAGGCATGGAAAGAGTGAAGACAGCAAAACTTCAGTTGCTGAGGAGAGATTTTAAGACTCTCTGTATGAAAGAGTCAGATAATATTGACTCATTCTTCACTCATGTGATTGGAATGGTCACACAAATAAGATCTCATGGAGAGACTCTTGAAGATAAGAGGATTGTGGAAAAAATCTTGAGAAGTTTACCCTCAAGATTCGATGTGATTGTCACCACCATAGAGGAGACTAGGGATCTCACAAATTTTTCAGTGGATGAACTACATGCATCACTGATGACCCATGACAATTGAGTGGCTTTATCATGAGAAGCCTTTAAGACCCAGAATGTCTTTCGGAAGAGGAAGAGGGCAAGGCAAAGGAAGAGGAAGAGGCAGAAGCCAAAACAGAGGTGGAAGGAACAGTCCAACAAATGCTCAAGGAAGGGGCAGCAATCCAAATCAGCATCAAGGCCAAGACAGCAGCCAACAGAATGGTCAGCAGAATGCTCAAGGACAAAGGTATGATAAGTCTAATGTCCAATGTTACCATTGTAAAAAATATGGTCATTATGCTAATCAATGTAGAAAGAAGCAGCAAGATATGAGAAGTGGAACTAGTGGAAATTTCACTAAGGAAAATAGCAGCCAAAATAATTTGTTTTTAGCTTGTAATATGGCTGAAGAAAAGAATGAGGATTTATGGTTTCTAGACTCTGGTTGCAGTAACCATATGACATGAAACTTAGCAATGTTTTCTATGTTAGATGAGAGTGTGAAGTCACAAGTCACACTAGGAACTAATAACAAAGTTTATGTTATGGGAAAAGGGATTGTAAACGTTTTAACAAGGAATGGTGCAAAGAAATCCATAGCAAATGTTTATTATGTTCCAGGAATGATGTGTAACCTCTTAAGTGTTGGACAACTTGTCCATAAGGGGTATAATGTTTTATTTGATAATGATGTTTGTACCATCATGGATAAACCACCCAGCAAACAATGTATTGCTGAAGTAAAGATGACAAGGAACATGATGTTCCCTCTTAGAATGAGAGAAGATTTGAAGAATGAAGAGAAAGCAGCAGTGGCACAAGAGACTTTCCAAAGCAAACCAAAAGATGATAATTGGTTATGGCACTTGAGATTTGGACATCTCAACTTTGGAGGTCTTAATTTGTTGAACAGAAAAGGAATGGTAAGTGGTTTACCATTGATAGAGAAACCAGGCAGTGTTTGTGAAGGTTGTATCTTTGGGAAACAACACAGAGAAAGTTTTCCTTCCAGAAAAAGCATAAGGGCAAAAGCGCCCTTAGAGATTGTCCACTCAAATGTATGTGGACCGATGCAAACTCCATCACTTGCAAGCAGCCACTATGTGTTAACATTCATAGATGATTTTACAAGAAAAACTTGGGTTTACTTTTTGAAAAATAAAAGTGAAGTGTTTGAAAAATTTTGCAATTTCAAAGCACTTGTTGAGAACCAGAGTGGGCTGCATATCAAAGTCTTAAGGACTGATAGAGGAGGAGAGTATATCTCTAAATATTTTCTACGTTTTTATAGAGAAAATGATGTTCAAAAGCAGTTTACAACTAGATATACTCCATAGCAAAATGGAGTAGCCGAAAGGAAGAACCGAACCATAATGGACATGGCAAGGAGTATGTTAAAGGCAAAGCATTTGCCTAATGATTATTGGGCTAAAGTTGTACATTGTAAAGCGTACATTCTAAATAGATGCCCTACAAAAGCAGTTATGAACAAAGTGCCGGAAGAGGCATGGAGTGGCACAAGGCAAGGTGTCACACACATGAAGGTTTTTGGATGTGTGGCTTATGCACACATTCCGGATCAGCTAAGGAAGAAGTTGGACAGCAAGGGGGAGAAATGTGTTTTCATTGGATACAGTGAGGAATCCAAGGCATACAGGTTATATAACCCATCCACCAAGAAGTTTATTGTGAGCAGAGATGTTCAGCTCATTGAAGAGGAAGCTTGGGATTGAAGCATAGAGAAGACAGTAAATGTTAAACATTGTTTATCTCATGATGAAATTGATGATGAGTTAGCTGAAATACATCCCCAAACAGCAACACCAACAAAAGAGCAGCAAAGCACACCCTTGAGGAGAAATGACAGTGCTTCTCCAAGCACACCACAAGGACGAAATTCAAGTGCTTCTTCAAGCATTTGTACACCTACTGAAGTTTGAAATTCAGAAGTTTGAAAGATATTTATGAACAAGATATAGCTAATGAAGGTATCAATTCTTTGTTTGCTTTATATTATCATGTTGATGATCCTGTTCATTTCGAAGAAGCTATCAAGGATAGGAAATGGATAGAAGCTATGGATGAGGAGATTAATGCTATAGAAAGAAACAAAACTTAGGATTTGGTTGAAGGCAAGACTTGTTGTCAAAGGTTATAAGAAAAAGCATGGAATAGATTATGAGGAAACTTTCGCACCGGTTGCCAAAATGGAAACAGTGAGAGCAGTGTTGTCCATAATAGCACAAAACAAGTGGAAAGTTTACCAAATGGACGTGAAGTCAGCATTTCTAAATGGAGTGTTAATGGAAGAGGTCTACATTGAACAACCTCTCGCTTATGAAAAGAAAGACCAAAAAAGCAAAGTATGCAAGTTGAAGAAAACCCTTTATGGGTTGAAGCAAGCGCCAAGAGCGTGGTACAGTAGGATAGATTCCTATCTACTGGAAAATGGTTTTGAGAAATGTGAGGGAGAACCCACCCTCTACATCAAAGAAAAAGATGAAAAAATATTTATTGTAGTTTTATATGTTGATGATGTTATTTTCACAGGTAATGATGATTACCTTATTGAAAATTTTAAAACAGTCATGAAAGAAGAATTTGAGATGACTGACATGGGTTTGCTGAAATACTTCTTAGGAATAGAAGTAGAACAAGATAGAAAATGGTCCTTTTGGGTGGCCTTATTGAGTTCTCTATAATCTACAAGGACTCTACGCTTTCCATTATTTTTTGGAAAGATGACAAGAAGAGACACTCATAGACTATCAAAGATGGGATAGATAAAATTGGCATTAAGGATTTTCTATAATTCCTCTTCCATAATCTCCTTAACTACAAAATTCATTTGGCGTTGCGGTTGTCTAACTAGTTTGCAGCCATATTTAAGGTAAATGTGGTGAGTGCACAGGCTGGGATGGATTCCCTTCATGTCAGTGTAATCCCATGAAAATTCCTTTTTATACTTCTATAACAGTTGTATCAACAATCTATTATGTTCAACAGTCAAGTTAGGATTAATGTTTAAGAGTTTTCCAAGCTCAATTTCAACAAGATTACTCTCATTATGCTGAATGGTTCTCATATAGTCAATATTTACATCATCTACCTTATCTTCTTCCACTGGATCTCTAAAAGAAGCAACATAGAGTGAGTTGCTAATAAAGCCATTAATGATTTCATCCTCTATTTCATCTTTAAAATATTGTTCTTTTCCAAGTGTGAGGAGAGGTAGGGAAAAATCAGATTCAGGTTCAAACTCGTCCCACCAGGGACTATTCAAATCCATATGGGTTTTTTTTGGGGGGTAATGATTAAGTTTCGTGGTGGCTTTCCCATCCGGAATCATCATAGATCTGGATCTACATCCGATAAATGTGTTTGCGCTAGCTAGCCATGGTATTCCCAAAATCAAAGGATGAACCCCCAAGTTGGATTTTATTTGCAAAATGAGAAAATCAGTTGGATATCTCCAAGAAGCTACAATAATCACCACATCTTCTAACACCCCTTCGGGTTCAACACATGACCTATCTGCTAATTCCAGCACTGTAGGTGTAGCTCTAAGCTTATGAAGTCCTAGGGAGATAAAATGATCCTTGGTCATCACATTAATGGCTACCCCCAAATCGCTGAAAGTATTGGTTATGGGTTGGTCATAAATGTAGAAAGTAATTATAGGATTCCCTGGGTCATTATATTTAGTTAAAAAAGGTTGATCAATCATTATTTCAGATAGTTTACCCATAACATGGATATTAGCAGGGTCCTTCGGCTTCCTTCCAGTCTTTTTGACACATGAATCTCTCATTGTTTTATCATAAATAAGTACTTCCTTGAGAGCTTCTAATAGTGGAATCCATACAAAAAAATTCTATAATTCCTTAGGAAGCTCATAATCAGTTTGTGAGATTGTCCCAGTTTTAGTTAATTGTTGAGGATACAGAGGATCATGAGCTCTAACAACTAAGTTAGCTATCACATGTGCAACAACCCTTATAGAGTTGGTTGTTGTAAGAGAAGAAGTCATTCCTGAGTTAGCTGCTATAGGTGTAACAATCTATGTTTTATGGGTTGTTATAGGTGTAACAACCACTTCATAATTGACTATAACCTTTCTGGGTAACTCACATTATTCCTTGATAATGATAGGAGAATGGTTAGGTCCAATTATTTTTCCCTATCAAAGCTAAATCTCATTGTGTCCAATAGGAGTAATAAGGTAAGTCTAGAAAGTAGTCGGGTTTTCTATGCTCTGCCCTACCTTATTATTTAGAAGCCATGGTCCCCATTGCGTTAAGTTCCTCCATGAGATGAGGAAATTTCTGCTGAACTTGGTCCCTGGTGAACCACTTTCCTTGGTGCAGGAGTTGGCCAGCTTTGACAACCCGATACAGTTGGATCTGCTGTTGACGAGTGTTCTTGATTTGCATGTCCATGATACAATCTGTGGTGGCCTGTTCCATGCAATCTGGGTTTAACTCTGTTGGTGTGAGTTGTTCTGCAATGTCCGAGGTGTCCAGTAGAGGTGGAAAGTAAGGACGAAGGCGATCCACATTGAAGACTGGGTGCAGACCAAGGAATGGTGGAATACTAAGCTCGAAGGCATTTTTACCTACAGCCTTGGTGATGGTGTACGGCCCGTATCGGAGCGGGCGAAGCTTGCGGTGAGGTCCAGTGAGGCGCTCCTTCTGCAAATGTAGCCATACTTTATCGCCCACCTGGAAGTTGTGTGGCACCCGGTGTTGATCATGGCGCTGCTTGTACTTCGCATTAGCTCTGTCCAATATATCATGAACCTGTTGGCGGATGTGTTTAATGCGCTCGATGAAGCTACTTGCTTTGTCAACTTCAGACTGGACGTGCGCTGAATCGGCCTGAGCAGCTGCAAATGGCATGGCTACGTCAATGGGACATAGTGGCTGGAATCCCAAGCCCACCTGAAAGGGGCTATGGCCAATTGAACTTTGGAGAGCCCGGTTATAACTATGTTGTACATAAGGGAGGCTCTCGTCCCATGTGCGTGGATGCTTTGAATTGTACATGCGCAGAATGTGTACAATCATTCTGTTGACGACCTCTGTCTGGCCATCTGTTTGGGGATGGAAATTTGTGGACTTGGTGAGCTTTGTGTCCAACATTGACCAGAGGCTGGACCAAAATGTGCTGAGGAACCTGCTATCTCGATCTGATATGATAGACTGTGGGATCCCAAAGTGCACCCACACTCGTTCAAAGAAGAGTTTAGCAGTGGCTTCTTCTGTGATATTCTTCTTACAGGCCGCCATGATGGCCATCTTCGAGAATCTGTCAACGACCACGAAAACAAAGTCATTTCCATTCTTAGTAGAAGGCAAGCCCGACATGTAATCCATGGAGATGGATTCCCAAGGTCGACTAGGGGTAGGCAGCGGAGTATATAGGCCTTGCTTCTTGATGGTTGGTTTGGCAATGGCACAAGCAGTGCAGGACTCGATGTGCTTCTCGACATCCTTTCGAAGTTTCGTCCAATAGAAATACTTTTGTAGTATTTCTACTGTTTTCTCGACCCCGAAATGCCCAGCGACTCGACTGTAGTGTGCTTCCCATTTCATCTTGGCACGCTCGCTTGAAGGAACACAAAGGTGTCCCAGGTGACATAAAAGCGCATCTTGGAGGTTTCTGAACAATGCCATTGTGATCCAGGATTACCTTGTTTTCTCTTCATCCAAAATCTCCACAAAAAACCATGTGACAATTTGTCGAAAATCAATCTACACAACTCGGTTAGGATATAGTTAGGCCACTCTCTACTTTCCCTCGAAAAGCTTCGCTGATGGAGAATACTACATTTGGTATACCTCCATGTTCTTGCTCCTAGCATGACAAATACATGGCAGGTGGGTTTTCCCTGGAGCAAACAACACCGTAACAATGTGGTATGATCAGAACCACAGTCGAGCTGAACAAAAATACTAACACCATGAGGTGGCTGGTTGGCTAGCCTGCTCAAGGCAGGGAATAGCTGCCACCCAACCCCCTTCTTCTTAAATTGATCGCATATAATTTAATTTATTAGAATATAAATACACACTAAATTTGACTATATGACTTAAAGACTATTACCTAAATTTAACCAACTCCTCATGTGCTAAAATAATTACAAATTTTAACAAAATATTCAGGACACATACCATTCCTCTTCTGTTACAACAGACTTCGATTTCACGAGCCATGGCCTGTATTTCATGATTTTGAAAATTAGGCATCGAGAAATTAACGATTTTCCATGATGAAATGCTCGCTCCTTGGTACATAACCTAATGATAGGTTGTTCAAAGTAATTAGGGTTTAAATATAGAAAGACAATTTAAAATAAAACCATACAAGCTTCAAAATTCAAAATCATAAATATCTTATCGTTAAAATTCCAACGTCCATTTAATGGTGTCTCTAGCCGATCCCTAGACCACCTCAGCTGTCAAGATAACCAAATATTCATAAATATAAAAAAAAAAAAATTGGGTAAGAAATTTACTCTCAAATACTAATGGATAGTTAAAATAGAAAATTGGAAAAGAAGTTTAATTATTATTGTCAAATATAATCATGGTGAATATGAGAATTTGTATATTATTGTACAAAGGAACCTTGTGGGCTTTAGAGAGACAACTGAGGCATTAAAGTGAAATGTTGATGGTAAATATGACTATTTGCATACTATTGTACAAAGGAATCCTGTGGGCTTTAGACAGACAGTTGAGGCATTAAAGGGATAAGTGTGGGCTTTAGACTATGGGTTTTAGACAGACAGTTGAGGCATTAAAGGGACAAGTGAAATGTTAAGATGGTAAATATGAGTATTTTCATATTATTTTATAAAAGAGTTTTGTAGGTTTTAGACAGACAGTTGAGACATTAAAGAGAGAGAAATGTGATGTTTAATTAAAGAGAGATATGTGTTTAAGAGAGAGAAATGTGATGTTTAATTAAAGAGAGATATGTGTTTAAGATTATTTTAGGATGATTAATCTCAACAATGTTAGGAAAATCAATTTGACAATAAAAAAATCTTTTATTTAAAATATGTTTTTAATGTATAAATAATTTCAAAATTATGATTTTTTGAAATATTTAAATTTTTTAAATCAAACAAATAAAATTTATCAATCTTCTAAATTTCATGATAGTTTGTAAAAAAAAAATAAACCATAAAAGAGAAAGAGAGGCATAACTTTACTTTACCTGTGGGGCACGAAGAACTCGACCCCTTAAAGGTACCAACACCTTGTCAATACTTATATTGCAGGCTTCAAATACTGGGTCACAATCGTATTTATTGTCCTCTATTGTCTGTATGGTTAAAAGAGTTAATAATTTGTTTGTGATCCACAAAAAAAATTGGAGTAAATTAGATTTTATGGTAACTTAAAAAATGGTTTTTATAAGAAAAAAACACAATAGTAGATACATTATCTAAGACAAAGCTTTGCCTAGGCTATAGGCATTTGGAAGATTACAAGAAATTAGATGAAGAGGCATAAATATATGTTCATCTTTACCATAAGAAAAAATAGTTTTTATAGGAAAAAAAACACGATGAGACACATTATCTAAGGCATTACTCTGAGTAGGCTATAGGAACTTCGAAGATTACAAGAAACTAGATGAAGAGGCACAAATATATGTTCATCCTTTAAAAAAAAATAAAAAAATAAAAAAATAAAAAAATGTAACGTATAGGAAAAAAACACAATGGTAGACACATTATCTAAGGAAAGGCTATGCCTAGGCTATAGGCACTTGGAAGATTACAAGAAACTAGATGAAGAGGCACAAATATATGTTCATCCTTACCATAAAAAGAAAAAATTAGTTTTTATATGAAAAAAAACGTAATGAGAGACACATTATCTAAGGCAGGGCTCTCAGTAGGCTATAGGCACTTGGAAGATTACAAGAAACTAGCTGATGAAGGGCACAAATCTATGTTCATCCTTACCATAAAAAACATTATTTTTATAGGAAAAAAACACAATGGCAGACACATTATCTAAAGCAAGGCTCTCTAGGCACTTGGAAGATTACAGAAAACTAGATAAAGAGACACAAATATATGTTCATCCTACTTTCATTGGAAGATGATTGGATTCACATAAGCACAATCACTAATATCATGTTTATTTACACAGAGATATTTTATGTTTATTTACAAAGATATTTTTTCATAATATATTTATGTTTGGTATATGTTATTATACTTATAAACATTCCAGCCATTCATATAATGTACATTTGTGTTTTTTTATCACTTGTTAAAGTTTTGAACTAGGTTTGACACGATAGACATCTACTAAATATAATATTTATTCTTTTAATGAAATATTAAGATTTTGACAATGACTAGACATCTACTAAATGTAACATTTTTTCCTTTGATAAAATATTACAATTTTATAGGTTAATGAAATATTAAGATTTTTAACAATGACTAATCAAATATTAAGATTTTAACACAACCTTTAATTAATCTGAATATTACTGAAAAAAAATACTTTAAAATATTTTATGGAATTAAATCCTTATCACCCACCAAACCAAAATTTCACTCCCTTATGACTGACTAATCCTGTGTAAGAAATCCAACTCACTTCAAATTAAATTACACTTACCCTTAATAAAATCTGCCTCCGTTCAGGCGGTCTTTGTCTGGATTTATCTCGAAGGGCCTGGCGTTGTGAACTAGTAAGAGATTTTGTATATCTCTGTCCTGGGAGTATATTGCAAAGCTGACACAGAGAGAAAACACAGTCAGTTTTGACAGAATTAGGCATAGTGGAAAAATTGACAAGCCATAATTGAAACATCCAGAAGTTTATCATACTGACCTCGATTGGAAGATAAGTGGGACGGTTTTTTCTCCCCACATCTAAGCAGGGAAGATCAGCAGACTTATCTAGATCAGCAGACTTATCTAAATAATGTCGTTTTGATTGAAAGTAGTCGAACACTGTTATTTCGAAAAATTGAGGCTCACTATCCTCGTTGCCTCCATTTCCTTTTTTCATTGAAAATCTTCGCACACACAGACAGAAAAACGCATTAATACAGCCTATGAGATACTAAAGGTGTTAATGAAATTCCTATTGTACTTAATTATATTACAAATTTTAAAAATATTTAGGGATTTGATAGAAAATTAACAAACTCTAAACTGCCCTAGTCTTATCAAACTCTAAAATATTTCTAAAATCTAACATTAATATAAATAACAATAAAAATTTAAAAATATACAACTACTTAATTTAGATTTATACCGTTGATCTTTGCATTTTTCAGCACTTAAACCAAAAATTTTAAATTCCTTGTGTGTGTGCGTCGTTTTAATGCGTGCTCCTTTTAGTATTTGTTTTGCCTGCCAGCGAAAGAATAACAAAAGCTCGACAAACCCAATGTTGAAAAAATTACCATATTTGAAAATCCAATCTCATATATCAAATAACAGCTACCTTGATCCAGTTAATTTTTGAGCGGTGATTGACATCTTGGTTTTGCAGTAAAAAATCAATGACCGGACCTGGTGTAATAAGCACTGTCATTGATGTATCTGCACGAAATGAGAACTTAGACAATTAGTAGTAAACTTCAACTTATTTTCATGATAGAGGGGGACAATTTTCAGGCACATAAACTCACATTATTCATCATAAAAATATAACCACCATAATCAATTAGTAACTGAAATAAAGTTGAGAATCATAACATATAGTAAATTGATGTTGTTTATAAGTAACTTCAATAATTAGTTAATAAATTTCAACTTATTTTCATGATAAAGATTGACAATTTTCAAGCACATAAATTCATATTTTTCATCGTAAAAATATAACCATAATTTATTAGTAACTGAAATAAAGTTGAAAATCATAACATATAGTAAATTGATATTATTTATAAAAATTTTATAACATTTGAAATTAAAAAGTTGTCATTATTATTGTGCAAAACTAGTCTAAACATCTTACTTAGTAAGATAGAATCTTAATAAGATAGAACTGAATATAATCCGGTTGCAGATTTTGAAATATTTATGAAATCTAATATATCAATAAAATTAAAAAATTTAATTCATTCATATCTTCCAAATTTCAAAAATATTCCAAAATCTACAATGAATAGAAAAAAAACATTATATAAAGTAAATTGTTATTGTTTATAAGTCATTTTATAACATTTGAAATTAAATATTGTCATTACTATTGTGCAAAACAAGTCTAAACTACTTACCTAGTAAGATGGAACTAAATGTAATCAGGTTGAAGATTATGAAATATTTATAAAATCTAATATATATATATATATATATATATATATATATATATATATATATATATATATATATGTGTGTGTGTGTGTGTGTGTGTGAATAAAATTAAAAATTTTAATTCATTCATATCTTTCAAATTTAAAAAATATTTCAAAATCTACAATAAATAGAAAAAACCCATTACATGAAATAAACTATCGTTGATTATAAGTCTTTTTATAATATTTGAAATTAAATGTTGTCATTATCATTGTGCAAAACAACAAGTCTAAACAACTCATTTAGTAAGATAGAACCATAGTAAGATAGAACTAAATGTTAATCAGGTTTCAGATTTTGAAATATTTATAAAATCTAATATATCAATAAAATGAAAAAATTATTCATTTCTTTTAAATTTCAAAAACATTCCAAAATTTACTATGAATAGAAAAACCATTATATAAAGTAAATTGTTATTGTTTATAGGCCTTTTATAACATTTGAAATTAAATGTTGCCATTACTATTGTGCAAAACAAATCTAAACACCTCATCTAATAGAACCCTAATAAAATAGAACTAAAATCATTTTAAAAGATAGAACCCTAATAAGATAAAACAGAAGATCATCATTTTAATAAAATAAAACTCTACAAAGATAAAACTGAATATTTTTGTATTAAAATTAAAGTAAAAAATTTATGTTAAAAATAAGACAATTTCTATTTTTTAAATATTTATCAATATTTTAAGAAAATATTATATTTTTAATTTAATTTTAAATTATTAAATAATAATAATAATTATAAAAAGTAAAAAATTAATATTTTTCAAAAACAAAAATAAAAAAATAAAAAATTTAAATTATAAAATTATTTTAATAATAACACTATTAAAACAAAACATAGAGTAAGTCCTCCCTGAGTTGGTCTGAAACTGACATGATACCCCGGGCATCCACGAGCACCTCCTCCTAAATGAACCAATTCAGCCCATTTCCAATGGAAAATAGATTGTCTTACTAATATTGCTTCTCTGAACCAACAAAAACAAAATCCTTTATAAATATTTTTTTCTAAACAATTAAAATGAAATGAAATGTTTACATCTAAAACTGAAACCAAATAAGAAGATGAAAGCAGCGCATACCTCTTAGCATCATGTTGCCTCAGAATAACATCCAGAACCCTAAGTGCGTCTTGGGCATGATCGGAAACTTCACCCCTCAGAACAGCTACTATAGTTTTCATTGTAATTTTAGCAGCATATGTAATTTCAACCCTAAATTCCTTCCCTCTATTAACTCTCCTTTTCTTTGTTTGTTCTTCATCCCTCGAACTTCCTTCGCCAGCCAAACTAATCAGATAGCAGTATTGTCAGTATAATCAAATTAAAAAACAAAAATAACAATCATTTCTATTTTAATGTCTAGAGCTGTTTAATTGAAGATAACAATGAAAATAAATAGTAGTTTTAAAAGAGATTTTAGTTTCAAATCATTATGTTTCAATGGGTTTCAATTTCAAATTGATTAAGTTTACTGCTATGCTACCTGCTCAGATTATAATGATAGTTGGAATCAATTTTGAATCTGCCAAAATGCAGATTCTTTTACATGTAATAATAACAACAATAATAATAATTTATATTTTAAAACAATAATTGTGTGAACTATCAAATTTGTGAAAATTGTTGGTTTAAGCTATTTTGTATGTAAAAAACTTATTGATTATATTTACCAATTTAATTGCTAATATTTATAAAAATATATTTATTTGTTTATTTAAATTTAAACCCACACCTTTAAAATTTAATCTCTAACAAACATTTTAAACCTAGTAGACTTGATTGTAAGAAAAAATTCCACATCTCATAAAAATGGTAATTAAACACATACTTTATTCATTTAAATGTAAACTTTTAACCTATCACAAACCACCAACATTTTAAACAAATTATAGCCTTTTAACAACAAATAGTACTTTAATGATCAATTCCAAAAGCAAATATGTAAAGAAAATCTTTAAGCTTGAATGATAAAATTCCAAAGACACCCTATAAAGGCAATGTTTACCTTCCTGGACCGTCAAGGTCATGAAGGACGACAGGGAACTCCATTGTATGTTCCCTTAGTCTTCCCATAGCAAACAAACTTCTTTCTCCATCATATGCAAAGCTTTTGACATTCATTTCCGGCATTTCTCTGACCTTCTCCATGATTTTCCTGCAAATACCCTTGTTGTTAACAGGCCGTCGATCTGGACTCCCACGTCCAGTACTAGTAATTGTCACCTGCAAGCATCACAGTACTATGAGACATTTTCTATTTTTCTCATCAAACTCTGACAATAAACAAAAAGTGCAAAACTAAGTCAGTAAAGCCCTAGAATGGAATTTGCTTACATTGTAATGAAAGGAGTCTGGAATTTCTGGGAAGGACACTTTAAAATGATTAGTGAGTAGATCTACAGGTGTACCAACTTGACCCACTCCAGGTCGTTTCATTAAATCCCAACGTGGTGGGCGTTCTGGTGCCATCTGAGGAACAAGTGGTGCAAGAACAAGAACTGGTGCAGAAGGTAGAATCCTTTCTTCTAGTGGCCTACTAGAAGATGCCTCTAGATTCCTTTCTTCCAGTGGTCTACTGGAAGATGCCTCTAGATTCCTTTCTTCCCGTGGCCTATTGGAAGATGTCTCGAGATTCTTTTCTTTTCTTGGCCTACTGGATGAGTCCCTTGGCCTAGTGAAAGATGGTTCTAGATTTCTTTCTTCTCTTGGCCTACTGGAAGAGTCCCTTGGCCTAGTGGAAGATGCCTCTAGATTCCTTTCTTCTCTTGGCTCACTGGAAAAGTCCCGTGGCCTAGTGGAAGATGCTTCTAGATTTCTTTCTTCTCTTGGCCTACTGGAAGAGTCCCGTGGCCTAGTGGAAGATGCCTCTAAATTCCTTTCTTCTCTTGGCTTACTGGAAGAGTCCCGTGGCCTAGTGGAAGATGCTTCTAAATTCCTTTCTTCCAATGGCCTATTGGAAGAGTAGCGTGGCCTACTAGAAGAATCCAGTGGCCTACTGGAAGAGTCTTCCGGTGGCCCACTGAAAGAGTAGCGTGGCCTACTAGAAGAATCCAGTGGCCTACTGGAAGATGCCTCTAGATTCCTTTCTTCCCATGGCCTACTGAAAGAGTAGCGTGGCCTACTAGAAGAATCCAGTGGCCTACTGGAAGATGCCTCTAGATTCCTTTCTTCCCATGGCCTAGTGGAAGATGCCTCTAGATTCCCTTCTTCCCTTGGCCTCTTAGAAGAGTCTCGTGGTCTACTGTAAGATGCTTCTGGATTCCTTTCCTCCCTTGGCCTACTGGAAGAATCCTGTGGCCTATTTGAAGATCCCTCTAAATTCCTTTCTTCCCGTGGCCTGCTCGAAGAGTCCCGTAGCCTACTGTAAAATGCCTCTAAATTCCTTTCTTCCCCTGGCCTACTGGAAGATGCCTCTAGATTTCTTTCTTCCAGTGACCGTGGCTTACTGGAAGAGGCCTCCCCAATGTTACCAGAACGTTGATCCCGTGGCCCGCTGGAAGAGGCCTCCCCAGTGCTACCACTGGGTTGAATCTTCCTGCCTTCCATTCCAAAGAAAAGTTTTTCGGATGGCTGCCCACTTGAAATGGAGAACAGTGGAGATTTCCAAAACTGAAATGATAATGAGATATGTGAGGAATCAGTAAGTGCGAGCGACTCTACATTTCTTGATTCATCTATATATAAAGGGCGTGTCAATTTCTTATTTCCTTAATTTTAGCATGACGCTTGGTTTTTTAATTGCGGTTTCGGTGGTTAGTTGGATTTCATGGAGTGTAAATTTGTAATTTTGATAAATTTATTTTCTATTTTAGGTAACAAGATTTAGAAAATATATTTACAAAAGTTAAATTACATTTTTAAATATTATTAGTAAAGTGGTTATTTTAAAAATAAAGTTTTAATTTTTATTTATTTATTTAATTAGATATATCTTAATTATGGATATATTAAGGGTTTCTAAGATCAAATATGCTTTCACTTTAAAAAGATTTGTATATTAAAAAATTTGACTTTAATTTAAGCATTTCATATGAATATCATGAGTTAATATTATGGGTCTTCAATACTATGGGCCATTTTTTTTTTTTTTTTAATTTATTATTTATATTTTTGTTTTACTTTGGCCGAGTTAAAATGTACATTACAACTCTACAAAGGGTCTTGAGGATCAAATTTCTTTTCACTTTAAAAGAGGTTTGCATATCAAGAAATTTGATCCTAAGAGTTAAGAACAATTCAAACATTTCACATGAATACCATAGGTTAATACTATGGGTTATCAATACTATAGGTCATTTTTATTATTTTTATTTATTTTTTATAGGGGTATTTTTATTTTTATTTTATTTTGACCGAGTTAAAATGTACATTCCAACTTTACAAAAGATCTAGAGGATCAAATGTCTTTTCACTTTAAAAGAGGTTTGCATACCAAGAAATTTGATCCTGAGAATTAAGATCAATCTACGTTAATTTAAACATTCCGCATGAATACCAAGGGTCAATACCATGGGCTATCAATACCATAGCTCATTTTTATTTATTTTTTATTGGGTTATTTTTATTTTTATTTTATTTTGACCGAGTTAAAATATACATTACACTACATTACAACTCTACTAAGGGTTTAGAGGATCAAATGTCTTTTTACTTTAAAAGAGGTTTGCATATCAAGAAATTTGATCCCGAGAGTTAAGGTCAATCTACATCAATTTAAAAATTCCACATGAATACCATGAGGCAATACCATGGGTTATCAATACCATAGGTCATTTTTATTTATTTTTTATAGGGTCATTTTTATTTTTCTTTGATTTTGTCTCAGTCTCTCGAAAGTTGCTCCCGGAAATAAGCAAAAGTGTAATCTAATGATTAGATGTCCTTTATTTTTTTGGGGCATATACATCTAGTTATTAAATGTTCTTTATTTTTGGGGGGCATACTTTATTTCTTCCTTTATTTTTTGGGGCATACTTTATTTTTTTGGGTCATATTTTTCGTTACATTGTTTTTTTTGGAATGGTAAGTTTGAACTCATATCTACATCTAGTTATTAGATGTTCTTTATTTCTTGGGGGATACTTTATTTGGGCATACTTTATTTTTCCGGGTCATATTTTTAGTTACATTTTATCCAAATTCAAGGGATTTATGTTATCTCTATAATACGATAATTTTAAACTATCCACTTAAAACTATTTGAATTTGGGATTTATTTTGGAAGAATCTCACAAATGTGATAGTTTCTCTAATTCCCCCAAAAGTGGCTTCCATCCTTTAATATAGTATTACCATTTCAAAATTCTATTATATCTATAACATGAGAATTTTAAACTATCCAACTAAATATATTTTAATTTGGGATTTATTTTAGAATATTTGAGGTAATGATGAATTTAGATTGGAGTGTGTGTATAAATTAATGTCGGTACTATTTTCTTAATGAGTATATTGGATGGAAGAATGATTTTCCTTCCATTGGGATAGTTTTTCTAACTCCCCAAAAGGTGGCTTCCATCCTCAACCCCTCCCCATAATACCTCGTGGGAACTAAACCCAACATAGTCAATTTTATGCCTCAAGGCCCTTATATAAGTAGAATGTTTATGACTATGTCATGTACTGGCATGCACATTACACATCTCTCAAGTTGATGCATAATATAACATATTTTAAATATGGAGGAAGACTAAGTAGAGTATGAAGAGAGTGAGGAGGCGTATTTGAAGTCCATATTCACCTTTGTTAGTCATCAGTATTTTTCACTTATTGGTGATGACTAGTTGTAATAGCCAATTTTTCTAGCAGCTGATCTAAAAATTTGTCAAATTTGCCAGCTGGAAAACACCCATAAAACTTTTTTGTCCTCTTACCTTTCAGTCCACCCATGACGAGATGAAACCTCATTATCAAATCATACCTAGCCTCAGCCATACTAGTCTGCCCATCAGCTCTAAAGAAATAATCCAAATCTATCCAAAAGTCTCCCTTAAGTTAGGAAGTGGCGCTTTAGACATTTCTCCCTTGGCGAACTATCCAAAGGCCAAAGAACCTCCATCTGCTATAGACCAGTCATCACAGACCTTCCCATTCTGCAAATGAAGTTGGTTACAGCCATAGGTCGTGCCACTAATACACCCTCAAGTCTCAACAATACATAGACCATAAGTCAAGCTGATTTTAGGTGTTTTTACAGTGTTTTGATGGATCTTTCAAGGAAAAAGGCATACCAGCATCCCAGAAGACAATATTTGGCTCCACATGAGAAGACAACTGCTTCTCAATGTGATCTTGAGCCTGGGATGCAGCTACAGAGCAAAGAGTTTTTCATCAAGCTCTTGCGATCACATTCAAAGCCTGAAAGGACAGTGAAAGGAAAACTAACACTGTCAAAGGGCTGATAATATAACATGACCAAAAAACCTCCTTCATCTATAAGCAGAGGGTTTTTGAAGACTCAAGAACCTCCTTCATCTACAAGCAGAGGGTTGAAATCGCCTCCTTCATCTATAAGCAGAGGGCAGATGGACAAAGTTTGATTCAAAGAGCTGCACTGACTGTGAGACAAGTTTTGGTTACAGTGAGACAACAACTAAAGGCTTCTGCATAAAAATGATGATTAAAGGTAGAGTTGATTGAGACAGAGGTTAAAAGAACATCAGGCATTTTGTCAAGAAAGGCCTCTTTCATTCACAAGCAGAGGGCCAGGGCAGTAACTAATTTCAAGGTTTGACTGATCAAAAGATAAGTGGTAAGAGCAGTAGGAGATAGTTGAAACAGAGAAATGATGTAAAAGAAAAAGAAGGAAAGCAGGGATACCACTATAATCCAAGAGGTTAAACTTGTCTCTTCTCAAGGTTTGCTTTGAAAAACAGTTGGAGCTAAATTAAAGACAACTTTGCTGGTGATTAAAGGGTAGGTCATGACATAGGCCAGTGATGGTAAATATTGATCAAAGGGTACTCATCTTCCTGTTCATGAGAGAATGTTTTTCAAATAGCTCATCACAGTGGACAAGAAGGCAAATTATATTTAGTTTTCCAAAGGAGGTATTTCAACTAAACACATTAGTTCATAAAAATGCAAGAAGTATTATGGCATGATTTTCTAGGTTCTATAACAACTTTCAAAAACAATGATGCTCACCACTGCTTCAAAAGAAGGCCTGCTCCTATAACAGAGGTCAAAGATACCTTGCTGGTACATTTTGAGTAGAGGAAAGGTCTTAGAAGAAATGCCCTCTTGATGAACAGATAATTGTAAAACTCGGGCGATTATAATTGATTTTCACCTCCCAATCAGAGAGAGAAGCATCATTTAAAGGCACATCTGTAAATCCTCATATGGCTCAGAACAGCTTTCCTCTCACTGTGCAGATATCACAAGGGAAGATTTTTTCACTCTATTGAGAAAACAGTCAAAGTCTTAAATTTCTCCACAAAGTGGTTTCATTCCAAAAGGAGAGGTCAGACTTGTGAAAAATGATCGTTGTTACTATGCTTTGATTGAACAAAAAATCTGAGCTATACGTTCAAAAGGATAGGAGTGTCATGTTTTGGTTTTTCTTAAAGAAAAAAACAAAGGGCCTTTTGAATGTTTTCAAAATCATCATAAAAGCACACCAAAGGGGTTTTGATTTTATTTTCAAAAAATGAAGGTTAGAGACCATTGCCTCTACCTTTGCTGCATTTCAAAACGGAGAAACAAACTCCCCTTCGCTGGTAAACTGGGTTGAGGGACGAGATTTTGAGAAAAATCCAAGTTTCTGGGCTTGAAAACCGCGCGGCGCGCCTGTACACCTGCGCGGCACGTTCAGGCGGAAAAATTACATAGGAGTATAAGGCCGCGCGGCGCGCCTATAGGAACGCACGGCGTGCCTGTAGGCGTTGGTCATGTCCTGCAAAAAATTGGCCAAACGCACAACACCACTGGTGTTGCTCTTTTCTGGGCCGTCCAAATGGAAAAAGGTTAGCATCCTAATGTTTCTAGTGAAAATTACATCAACCTCAAAAAATTTCAAAATATTTGGAGCAAAAACTGGCCCCTCAAAAAGGCTACCAAAAAATCACCTTTCTGCCCTTTTTTTGGTACTAGCGCTGCGCATTTAGCAGTCTTGGGAGAAGTGATTTTTGACAAGGCATATGGGCACCATTTTGGAAAGTGAAAGAATATTTGTAAAATAGGCTTAGATAGATTTCCAATGAGCCATCATGGAGGTCATTTGGACATCGGGAAAGCCTCCAAAAGTTAGCTGCAAAACAGGCAATTTTGTCAATCTTGGCACTACGCGTTTGCACTGGCGCTGCGCCCTTGTACCTTGGAGCTATGCCCTTACCAGAAGTTATTGAAAAATATATTTTGAAGCCTTGAAGTTAAACTTTTTCCAAAATTAGCTCAGTATTTATGTTAGAATTTATTATTGCAATGAATGAGTTTTAGATATTTTTCCTTGGGCCTTGCATGGTCTCAAAGGTCAAAATGCATTAAATATGTAATAAATGAAATTTGAAACCCTAGCTAGGGTTCACATCATTATTTTGCAGATAAATACTACATGTATGCTTCATAGGTTGGTTGGTTTATTGTTGATCTGAATACCTCATAGACTTTGAGTTGTGAAGAGATTTTGGCTTTGGAGCTTTGTAACAGTTTTGGACTAAATGTTAATGGAGAAAGCACATTCATAGGATTCATAAACTTTGTTAAATCGTGATGTTGTTATTATATTCTACTTGTTTCCTTATGTTTTCATATTTTTCATCCTTTCTCTTATAACATAGCAGAAAATTTAGGTTAAGATATGTTGTTAGAGGTACCTTAAGTCTGTCTGCTCCCTGTTGATCAAATGTTTTCCTCTGCTGGGTCTGATTGGAGAATTCTTAATTGCTTTCTGATTCCACCTAGCTTCTTGTCTTGAAAATGACTTAATAAGAGTCAAACGAGATAATTTTATGGTATTCCCTGTCCTTTGGCGTAGCTTGAAACATTGTTTTTAAGGCCTTTCTTTGAAGTTTACTTATTAGGGTTTGGCTAAAGAAGTTTATGGTTTGCCCTGTCCTTTGGTCCATCTTGAGTAGTCACTTTGAAGGTCTTTTAAAGTATGATTGAAGAATTTAGGAGTTACCTTCTCTTTAATCATCACTTATATTTCATCTTAAATGTTTTCTTTGTGTGAAGGTAAATAGCTAGAGAATTTAGGAGTTCCCTACTCTCTAGGGTTTACTGGATTGTTGTCTCAAATTTTACTTGATAAAGCTAGGGCAAAGAAGTTTATTGTGTGCCCTGTCCTTTGGTTCTTTCTTAATCATAGTGATCTTAAAGAGTCTTCTTGTTCTAGTATATGTTAAAGGATTCCTAATTTCCCTTTAAACCTACTAAATTCACAACTTAATGTTCATTTCACATCCACATAAGCTATTAATATCCATTTGGCTTTTTTAACTTGCCCTATGAAACACCCTTGATTTATTGTTGTACTTTTCAAGCCTTTCACAAACCCCATAGCCCAATGGTTTGAATTTCTCTTACTCTATCTACTCTTCTTAACAAGCAACCCAACCAAACAAAACAAAACAAACAACCCTATCATTTTAACTAGCCTAAAATCAACATCTTAAATCAATCAAGTTATATATTTTATACAAATATAGAGAGAGCCCTCTCTGAGTCTAGGAAGGCTAGGTCCTAGGACTCCAAAGTAGGATTGATGTTACCCTTGTCTATTTGGTCTTTCCAATCTGACAAATTACAGGGACCTAACAGGTCCTAGGATTTAGAACATTTGGATGTCTGGGGGAGATGCCAAGACAGCGTTGAGTGGTATCGCGCTCGCTTTCCCTGCACTCTCTTATTTCACACTCGCTTGTATCGTTCTTGCTTGCACTCTTAGCTCCTAGAGTCCTTGCTACACATCATTAAGGATCAATTTTTATTATGACTCTACTTTCATCCATACATATTTGGTCACCACCTAGACTATGTCGCCAGTCTTGTCAAAACATTCCTTTGTTAGTGTCAATGGGTTAGTCCTAGTATTCTTAGATGCTTTTCTTTTTGTGCATGAACCTAGTTGGGTCTGAGGCCCTCTCTTGGTCCCTTGCCACATGTCTTCCAACGTCAAAGGTGCATCAACACTGTCTCCTTCCTTATCTTCCATGTCATCGTCACTACGCAGTTCAACTCTCTCCACCGTAGTGGTTGGCTCATGGTCGTTCTGTGCATCCTTTAATTGGTCTATCGACATGCATGGCTTTGTAGGAGTATTATGTGGTGCTAATGACAACACACCACCAGCTATAATTTTTTCTAACCATAAGGGGCGCCACTTTTTCATAGTGTGCTCAAGTTCATCCTCCGTAACCATATATGGAATCTCTTACCAGACGCTTTCCATGTCCCTCTTTGCACGAACATGTACAATGTGAAAGGTTTCCTTGAAGTCTGAAATATGTTTATATTTCTTATACAACATAGGTGACAGGAGTGGCTTGGACTGCACCACTTGAAATATCTTTGTATCAAATAGAACCCATAATATATTTCTTTCGTTATCCTAGAAGGAAGCTTTGAGTTCCAGAATGATGCATATTTTGCGGATTCGCAGAGATATGGCTAAATCTTTGGCAACTGGGACTTCGTCGGTGGTTTCCAACCAATCAACACTACCAACAGCAGCAACCAAGAATAATAAAAGTGATTTCCATCATCTTTCGCTTCTCAAACATTCTCCAAAATATAATTCCAGACATACTTCACCTAATCGTACTTCAACTCTTTCATGCACTTCCCAGCTAATTGAATAATGGGCACAGGTGCTTCTTTTACGTGGAACTTCCTCGTCATTTGGATGCAAGGATTAGGGTAGACAAGTTAACCGCCGGAGAATTAATATCTTGGAATAAAAATACTTTGGTATTCATGTTCACCCCATATGACTTCTTAACATCTTTGGCAACATTTTCCTCTTGTCCCGTTGCTTTGAAGACCGCCCCTCGATCCTCTTCTTGGTAAGGCAACTTGGTAATCTGATGAATTAACATGCCTTCAGTCGGGATGGGCTCTCCCAACCACAAAAAATGATCATGCAAGAGAAATATTAGTCTGCACAGATAAATATCATTCAGGGGGTTACGCTCAAAATGTAGAACGTTTAGAAGGTTCAACAGCCCGGCTTTCTGTAATCCCAATGCCCGTGTCCTTGGTTCAATCTTGATGACTCCTCCGTCATAGGGAACCTGCTCCAAATATTTTGATGGCACAAGTTTGGTGAACTTCGCGCAGTCATCTAGGTCCAAATATTCCAACTTCAACAAAGGTACTTTTGCAAACATGTCCCCTTTGAAAGGCACATTCTCCTGGAGCAGCGATGTGTTGATATGTGACTTGAGCTTAACGAGATCCTTCATTACTTCAATAGATGGATTGCATGGTACTGTGTACTAGGGCAACCATGAAATTGGGTCTACTTCCTCGATAATGTATTCCTCTATGATCACTTTTGGTTCTTTGGCCATTGGTCTCTTCTGTCGTTGTTCTTGGGTCGACTTCGTCTTTGCGGTCTTCGAGCGCGGAGACTGTCAAGTCCCTGATGGCTGCCATTTATTTTCCCTTTGAGGTTGAGGTTTCAGCTTAGGTGTTTCAGCAGTGCGCGTCATAAAGGTGGTAGGCTCTATAGCAGTCATACTCTCATGGATTAGATGACCTAACCCTTTTTGGTGTAACATCTCAAAGAAGGACATATATCTCTTGGAAATCAAAGGGAACTAATATGACCCTTCCTGCCATATTTATAGCGATGGCACGGCCTAAATGACCTGATGTTTGTTGATGCAGCCTCATAAATGAAAAAACGACTCCAAATATGGTATAATCTCCTCCATAAATGCGGGTTACCCACTCCTCCAAAGGGTAATAAAGTTGTCTTATCCAGATTAATTTTTCCAACGACTAGATTCTAGCACATTTGCAAATTTTTCAACTCCCTGGGACAACCTTTGCGTTGTTTTTGTAGATACCTATGTTTTCTCAATCTTCGCCACACAAAAACACTTCATGAATGCTTGATGGACTTCTTTATGGTTCTGCACCCTCTCACAATTGTTTGGGGTGCTAAGACACTTCTCTATCCATCTAGTCATTTTTTGCATGCAAGGATGGGATCATCCCTGTATGGTTTCAACTAACTTCCATTCACATGCCTAGGAATGATTTCACCACTTAAGTTAGTGAGACGTACCACACGTCCTTCTGTGATCTCCTTGAAAATATAAGGTCCAAGTGAATGCATTTTGAACTTTCCTGGGTGGCGCGCAAACTTGTTGTCATATAGCAAAACCAAATCATCCTCCTTAAAAATATTCTTCCTGATGTGCCTGTCATGCCAAGCCTTTTCGTGCACCTTTTGCACCCGCTAATGGAAACCAGCAATGAATCTGTCCTCCTCCAGTACAACTAGCTGTGCCAGTCACTCTTCGATAATATCTTGATCATCCATGTTAGTTATCGCTGCGATGTGTAGAATATGGATAATATACTCCATCAAGATAACATACGCCAACCTAAAAGGATTTTTTCATGTGTATTTCTTGCATGTAGTCCTGTATGCCCATAGAACCGTAGGTAGGCACAAATCCCAATTGTTACGATTAGCATTGCATATCTTTGCGAGCGCATTCTCCAAAATATTATTAAAGGCTTATACCATATCAATTTCATGTGGATGATATGGTGTACTCTTATGATGGTGAATCTTGAACTCCATTGTCAAGCCTTGAATGGAAACATTCACAAAATGTGTACCCTGGTCACTCATAAACATATTATGACACCCAAACCATGTCAAGATATTCTCAAAAATGAAGTGTGCATCCGTTTCTGCGTTGTAATCCTTCACAGGCTTAGCCTCTACCCATCTGGTCAAATAGTCCATCAGAGTTATGATATAGTGTGCACCAGTCTTCTTCCCTCGAGAGTTGATCAGTCCTACAAATTCAATGGCCCATTTATCAAAAGCTTGGAAACTCACTTGTGGTTTCAGTGGCATTTCATCTCTGGGTGAGGGTCTCCTTTTTCTCTGACACACATCAAAAGCACGAAAATATTCTTTTCCATCACTGTGCATTGTAGGCCACCACAAACCAGCCCTTCAAATCTTCTGCGCAGTTGGTTTACCCGCATAGTGACCTCTTGCAACCCCTGCATGTTCTTATGCTAATATTCTCTATCATTTTGATCTCTCGCACATATCACCTCAATACCTCATCAAATCCCATCTTATATAACTGGCCAACAATCAATGTAAAGTCTATTGTGTGCGATACCAACTCGTTCTTATGCTTAACTGTATACACCGTAGCCTCACTTTCAATGGTCAGGAAGTGGATGATATCTGCGTAGTGGTCATCATCTACTTTAATGGCAAACAAATACGCATATCGTAACCCTTTCTCCATATTAGTCGACTCATCTCCACTTTCAATGCGTCACAAATGGTCTTGACCTGCATTCAATCATCCTGGTTTTACAATCACCTCAAAATCATACTCTTGAAACAATAAAAGCCATCTACAGATCTCCCCCCCAAAAAAAATAGTCTTGTTGACTAAGTAATTCAAAGCAGAGTGATCAATGAACATCTTAAAATGACCACCCAACAAATAGTTATGGAACTTCTGCAACACATAGACCATAGCTAACCCTTCTCTTTCCATTGTCGTGTAATTGGGCTCAGCACTTCACAATTTTCTACTCGCAAATGCAATTGGGTGATCAATATCTCCAGCTCCTGGTTGCGCTAATACAATTCCTAATGTGATACATGAAGCATCAATGTGCACATGGAATTACTTTGTCTAGTCCAGGAATACCAATATATGGAAAATCGCCATTTTCTCCTTAAGAATCTCTAAAATCTTATGGAAATCCTCATCCCAGCAAAAAAAAGTGTCCTTCTTCAACAAATTCTCCATCGGCGCACTAATCAACATCCAGTATGCCCCAGAATTGAGCGCAAATAATTCACATTATTTGGAGCCTCCATGCTAACAATAAAAACAATCTTAGCTGGATTGACCATCAATCCCTGTTGACAGACAATATGACCCAACAAAATCCCGAAGGGGACATAGAATACACACTTATTTATATTCATCAAGATCTGATACTTTTGACAAGTATCCAAAATCAAGCACAGGATTGAAACATGCTTCTTCAATAAGCCAAATGCAGTCTAGTCACTTGAATATACTTCTAAGAACCTATGTTTATACTCCTTAAAATAAGCTACCACCATAGCGAGAATATAGCTAGCGCATTTTACAGACCGAATGGCATTATCGTGTATTGGAAGGATCCCCATTCCGTTGCAAAGGTCGTCTTACTTCTATCTTCAAGCGTGATTCTCATCTGGTGTATGTAAAAAATCCATCATTGATTGAGTATGCCTCCTTCCCACCCACTTTTTCCAATACTTTATCAAAAAATGGAGTTGTAAAAGGTTCATGCACACAGGCATCATTCAACTTATGCAAATTCAGATAAATCCTAATTTCTCCTTTGGTCTTCTTTTCTTGGACCACCATGGGGCTTACCTAATCTCATTCATTTACTGGTTCAATGACCCCTGTAGCAACCATTTTCTCTAGCTCCTCCTTGACCTTATGATTATACTTGAGATTCAACTTGGAAGGGTGCTTCTTGACAGGCCTAGCATCTGGTTTTATAGTGATCTTTCCACACCAGGGTCCCTGAAAATCTGTTTTAACTCTGATAGCTTTGTGGGAAACAAGTCCTAATATTTAGCGAGCATCTCCGCAACCATAGCCACTATATCTTCATCCTAATAATCCCCTATTTTGGCAATATTAAGTTTTTCTTATCTTCCAATCCTCATCCCTCGTAGTTAGCTTGTAGATATAATCAACATCCTCTTCTGAACGCACCAATTCTGTGTATCTTTCTCCCTCTATAGGGTTTAGAGGGACCATGACCCTAGTTCCATTATTTTCAAACACCATAATTCTACGTTGGATGTTGATGATAACATCCATGTTAATAGCCCAATCCAGACCCAACAAAATAGGTTACAGATCTTCATCATCATAAATTTGAATAACTTCAAAGTTAGCCAGTGCCTTAAATCCGCCAATGTCAACTACCACCCCAGTGAGTCTACCCATTGGGATAATATTCTGCTGATTTTCCATGTGCAACTAAATCATGGACCACTCCAGCTTAGGTTCTCCCATTATTTTCCAAGTCTACTTTGGTAGTACATTTGCATCAGAGCCCAGATCCAAAATAACTTGATACATTTCAAACTCACTTATATGAGCAGCTAAGCACATCTCTCGGCGAGTTCTTCGTTTGTTCCTATAAATTTTATTGACAAACCTTTGCTTCATATGAGGTTGTTATTTCACGGTGAAGCTATCAATCAGAGCTTGAAGATTCTCAACATCCTTATTATTGTGAAAAAGCTTGATACAAGCCTACAAAAACGGTTCCAGCCCCTTCGATGGTATCCATGGCATGCTTGCTTGGTACTTTTGAGGTTGATGTTCTAGGATCTCTGAAGTCCTTCTTTGCTTCGAAAAAGGTTTCCTTTTCCCTTTGTAAGTTAAACCCATCCTTTTTCTTAGGATCTTTCTAGACCCAAACATCGGTGGCAGGTGTCTTACCTTTTGCTTTACCTTCACCAGTTGTTGCACCACTTCTGGTCACGATATGCACACTAGGTTCTTCACCACACGGTTCTACTCTAATCATTTGAACGTTTTGCATGGGTTTCTACGTTTTATTTTCCTGCATTTTTGTAAACAACACATGGAAATCTTCAATAAAATGATCAGATTGTCTACAATACCTACAAGATTGTTGTGTTGGGTGTGGGCAGTCACACGCATAATGGCCAACATCCCCAGAATTATAGAAAATGAGTTTGCCTCTTCCCCGACCAACTCCTCCTCCTATTCCTTGTCCTCTGCCTTGAAATCCAAAATGCCCAAACAAAGATTTAGGTTTGAGACTTATGGTTTCCATTTTCACCCATTACAATCATTAAGGAGCTTTGACCCACCCCAAAGCCCCTTGACTTCTGTGAGCATCTCGTATTGGCAAAATTTACCCAAAATTATACTCAAAATCTTGACCCTAGGGGACCTAATCCAAAAAAATATGAGCAAGCCTAATTATATAAACACTTAATCACACTCATATTAATCAAATTCTATTGCTTGCTCTAAACTAACCCCTTTGGGTACTCGACCCCTGCAACACAATTCTCTAGTTGATAGTCTCTCGTTCACACTCTTCTCTTTTCTTTATTTTTATTTCTAGTATTCAATTTATAATTTTCACCTCTAGCTTACATTCTAGCCAGTTTCCTATTATATTCCTACCATTATTCTCTTGAAGCTTTTTATTCCTCCATATCCACTATTGAATCTCTATATTCCTTCTCTGATCCTTCACTCATTGGATTTTGTTTTCTTTTTCAAACTTCCTTGATAGGCTCAAGATTTTCCCTCATGTCCTCCCTCACAATCATCTAGATTTTCCTTGACAAAATGACTACATTCCTATCCTCTAAATTCTTGTTTCATCTCACTTTATGTTATCAAGCCTCTTTTCCTCCATGTGTGGCACTCCTCCCTAAGTCTAATGCTTATTTACTCATCTTGTTGATAGTATACTCCCATATCCATGTTTGAACTTCCAATGTCCCATGTCAATGAGAACATGTCCACTAAGGGGTAGCCTAATATAAAGAGTGAGCCCCACAAGGCCCCACATATGTGCACCACCAACTATAAGAATCAGTTGCTAGGTTTCAAGATGCCACTGCCAGGGATCATATAAGATGAGGGATCATATATCACTCAAATACAAAATTTCTTTCTAATATGGTTTATTCCTGTTAACATTTTTTGTAAATTGGGAGGTATTCCTGCATTCCTAAGTCAACCTAGAATAATTATGAAGAATTAAAATATAAATTTAATTATTGAGTGTCAAGTCATTCCAAGAGGGTGAAGGGATGTATCTGTTGGGTTTTTTTACCCATGTTTGATAAGTATATATAGATAATGTGGCATTTCATTTTCTACACCAATTAAGAGCAATTATGAGCATAAAGAAGTCTTTTTTGGAGATCATCTCTCTATATGTCTATCAATCTCTTGGCCGAATGTGTGAAGGAGTATTTGACTGAGTTCTTGGACAGTCACATGTGTGAACAAAAGATGAATTAGACCAAAGGAATTGATCAAACTATTTGATCGAGTTGATTTTCTTATAATTTTACCAAAACCCATACTGAAATTGATCGCATGGTTGATCATAGTTGACCACAAGGCTGAAATTGGAAGGAGGAAGGTTTACTAGGCCAAGTTGGTCAATGTTGAATTTTTTATGTTTTGGTTGGCTTAACCAACATTGACTTGTTGAATATTGACCATGTTTTATAGGTATTTTAACTTGGATTATTGGCACATATTTATAGACTAAATTGTTGATTTTCTAAAACTTGCTGTAGAATAATTTATCCTAAAGAAAATATTTTGGGCTTTCTACCAAGGTTGGGTTTCCTAGGGAAATTTTTTTGTCTCTATTTGGCATGGTTTTGTTTCTATTATCTTTTCTATTTTCATTGTATTTACTATTCATATTTTCCAAAGTGTAATTATTCAATGATAGTATTGGAATATATACTAGTTGGAAATCATTAGGATGTAATTATATGGAAAAAAAGGAATATTCTACTATACATCTTGTATACAATCCAACACGTTATTGGATATTTGTTGAAAGAGAAGCCATTGGATTCATCTTAAAAGACAAGTGTTCAGTAGTTTGGTTTTGAGATCCATTTCAAAAATGGCACCAAGTCTTAAAGTTGAAGATAGATTAGATTGTGCCATATCTTCCAAATCTTAGAACGTCAAGATAATCTTTATATTGAAAGAGAATGAACTTCAGAATCATGTGGAAAAAAGTTATTCTAAAGCTCGAAGGAACTAAGGAGAAAGCCAATTATTTAAAGAATGAAGCCAAGACTAAGATATTCTTAGTAGATTCTAGAAAGACCACTTGATTCCTCATGTTGCTACATTCAAAACTACCAAGGAAGTATGTGATGATTTGGTAAGATTGTATGAGAGCAGTAACACTAGTACAAAGTTAACCTTGAGAAATATTCTATGTAATTTCACTCTAACTAGGTCTTACTAAGTTACTATGTTCTCTCATATCTTATGAGAGTATACTAGATCATAGACGACCGTGTATCCATTAGATATACCATTGGTGATCTTACTTTCATTGTAACAAAGAGTTATTCTTATGGTTTCCTAGTTGAACATATAAACATTGTAGATTTCCAAAAAGAGAAATGATAATGAGAGTGGTGAGAAATCGGTAGGTGTGACTGTCTACATTCCTTTATTCATCTATATATAAATTTCATCAAGGGGCTTGTGCATAATTATATTCCCTATTTTTAGAAAGTTTGTTTTCTTAAATTGCACTTTAGTTCGTTGGTTGGATTGTATAGAGTTTAAATTTGTAATTTGAATAAATTTATTTTCAATTATAGGTAAAATACATCACAAAAAGTTAAAAAAATAAAATAGATAAAATTCAATGCAGGTGCATGCATGGATACTTCCATGTGGTGAAAACATGGAAGTATGCAATTGTTGAGAGTGCAAACCCCACAATCAACAGCCAAGGAAATAGATTCCTGGCATCTGCAAATCCGGTAAACCAGAGCAACGATGAATGGAAGGATTGGAACTGGAGATCCCAAGGATTGGATCAGTGCATATTTCACGCCATGGGCGTACATAAATGGGTTGAGCTTCCCAGGGAGGCCTTCCACCAATGTCGGACCGCTCACCCAAGTCCATGGGTTGAGTTGAATAATTCTTTTACCGGTGCCAACGGCAAGCCCAGGCCTGTTGTGGTCGTTGTTTTTTAAATTTTGTGATTGTGGTGGATAGGTCGTTATCTGAAACTGTTAAAACTCACTAATTTTCTCCTCATAATTTTGTGCGTGAGAAAATTATTATAATTTTAGATAATGCTATGTTTAACTAATTTTATTAAAAAGTTCAGAAAAAAATAATAAAATCCAATTGAATTAAGGTCAAGTTTTTTTTTTTTTTCCTAAAATCATTGAATGTATTGAGATTTTAATTATAAATTTTTAGGAAAATCACATCAGAAATTTTGGAACTGGGTTTCGAACTATCAACTATAGTTCATGATCACGATAATGAAGATTGGCTAATCTGATACACACATTTATATCGGGAAGAGAGAAACAATGGTCAAAACCCAAAAAGTTAAAAAAATCAAAAATAAGAAAAAATATAAAAATTATAAAATAAACTAAAAATATAACTAACCCATCCTTAAAATTAAAAATGATTCAAAAAAAATAAATAAATTAAAGACATAATTACCCCTTTATTAAAAACCAAGTCAAAACTAAAAATCAAAATTCAAAACTAAAAACTAAACTAACTCCCCCCAAAGAAATAAGATAAACAATTTATTAAATGAAAAAATTTCAAATCAAAATCAAATATTATAAATAAATAAATAAATTATAAGTAAATAAAATAATAAATAAAATCACTAAAATAAATTAATAAATAAATACATAAATGAATAAAATTAAAAACTGAAATTAAAATACAACAAAAATAAAATAAAAATAAATAAATTATTTTAATAAATAAATAAATTAAAATAAAATAACAAAATAATAAAAAGACTAAAAATAAAAACTAAGGACCAAAGAGTTCAAGTCAAAATTATAACTAAAAAATTTTAATTTTAATTTTTAATTTTTAATTTTAATTTTATTTTTTAATTTTTTAAATAAATAAAATAACAAAATAAAATCAATAAATAAAATAAATTAATAAATAAATACATGAATGAATCATTATTATTATTATTATTATTATTTAAACTAGAATTAAAATATAATAAAATTAAAATAAAATAAAATAAAAATAAAAATAAAAATAAAAACCAAAGAATAAAAGAGCTCTTATAGGGAGTGAAGAGATGGAACCCAACAACTGCTCACTTTATATTTTAGAAAATTTTCAAACAATTTGCTAAATTTTGTCTCATTAATATTATTGTTTAGGTAAAAAATCTAGAATATTTAAATTTACTTTTTATTGAAAATTTTCAATATCTTTAAATTAGTATTACAATTATGAAAAGATTAATTTCTAAACCATTTATGCATTGAAATTTTTTGTCTCATTGATATTATAAAGATATTGTTTAAGTTAAAAATCTAAAATATTTAAATTTACTTTTTATTGAAATTTTTCAATATCTTTAAATTAATAATTACAATTATGAAAAGGATAATTATAATTATAATTCTCTAATGATATTTATCTTCATAATTATAATTTCCAATAATTTAAAAATATGGAAATTTTAGGGGTTAATATTTATAAATGGCCTAATTTTCCATAATTTTTCCAAAAAAAATTACCCAAATTCCCTTTTTTCAAAACTAATTCACTATAAAATTATTTTACATTAAATATCTCTAAAATTATATAAGAAAGTATATATAAAAATATAACAAATTGGAATATTTTTACAAAAATATTGCCAAAATTAAGTATCTCAATTAAAATTTTAGTTTCTAACTAAGGATACTCATGCATAGTTAAACTCTCACCACCTAAATTGATAAGATATGGTTATGTCTAATTATGCATTTCTACATAGATTATGTTGTGTGCTTTTCTTTTTCTCACCTCTGATTTATTGTTTCTAATTCATTTTATATTTTATTTATTTATTATTGAAAAAAATATAATAATTTTTAATGTTTTAATTAATGGATGATTCACTAAGTTAATGCACACTTAAACTCTCACCACCTAAATTGATAAGATATAATTATTTGTAATTATGCACTTCTAAATAATTCATGTTTTGTGTTTTACTTTTTCTCACAAGTGATTTGTTATTTCTAATTCATTTTATATTTTATTTTGTTTTTATTGAAAAAAATATAATAATTTTTAGTGTTTTAAATTAACGGATGGTTCACTAAATCTTATGGTAAATTTAAATTTCATTCTTTTATTTAAAAAGATGGTTCCTTTGATTAAAGGTCAATAATAATTATAATTATGTTGCTTGTATATTTTGGAATAATATTTAAAATTAAAAATAAATAATCTTAATTTGGTTTGAAGAAAAGTTTTACTACTTGGTTTTAAATGAGTCGATAAAATCCTTTTATATGTGATTATTATGAAAACATATCTCTATATAATTTTAAACTTATTTAAAAAATAATAATATATAATAATAAAATAATAATATTTAATAATAAAGAATGTCAGAATATAATAAAAACCAATACAATTTTGAAAAGATTATTTTCCAAACAATTTATGCATTGAATTTTTTTGTCTCATTAATATTATAAAGATATTGTTTAAGTAAAAAATCTAAAATATTTAAATTTACTTTTTATTGAAATTTTTCAATATCTTTAAATTAGTAATTACAATTATGAAAAGATTAACTATAATTATAATTCTCCAATGATATTTATCTTCATAATTATAATTTCCAATAATTTATAAATATGGAAATTTTAGGGGTTAATATTTATAAATGGCCTAATTTTCCATAATTTTTCCAAAAAAATTTAGCCAAAGTCCATTTTTTCAAAAATAATTCACCTAAGTTTTATAACATAAAATTATTTTACATTAAATATCTCCAAAATTATATAAGAAAGTATATATAAAAATATAATAAATTGAAATATTTTTAAAAAATATTACCAAATATTTTGAAGATAAAATTAAGTATCTCAATTAAAATTTTAGTTTCTAACTAAGGATACTCATGCATAGTTAAACTCTCACCACCTAAATTGATAAGATATGGTTATGTCTAATTATGCACTTCTACATAGATTATGTTGTGTGCTTTTCTTTTTCTCACAGGTGATTTGTTGTTTCTAATTCATTTTAAATTTTATTTATTTATTATTGAAAAAAAATATAATAATTTTTAATGTTTTAATTAATGGATGATTTTCTAATTCATTTTATATTTTATTTTATTTTTATTGAAAAAATATAATAATTTTTAGTATTTTAAATTAATGGTGATTCACTAAATTTTAGAGTAAATTTAAATTTAATTCTTTTATTTAAAAAAATAGTTCCTTTGATTAAATGTCAATAATAATTGTTATTGTGTTGCTTGTATATTTTGGAATAATATTTAAAATTAAAAATAAATAATCTTAATTTTATTTGAAGAAGAATATCACTACTTGGTTTTAAATGAGACAAAATCTTTTATATGTGATTATTATGAAAACATATTTCTATATAATTTTAAAATTATTTAAAAAATAATAATATATAATAATAAAATAATAATATTTAATATTAAACAAAGTTCAGAACAAAAAATAATAAAAACCAATTAAGTTAACCTCATGTTTTTTGTGAGGATCATGGAATTATAAATTTCAATGTATTGAATTAATCAAGTTTCTTTTTGTCGAGGATCATGGAATTACAAATTTTAATGTGTTGAGATTGTCTAAAGGATATTCTATTAGGTGCAAGAGTTGGAACTCCGCTTTCAACTAGCTAGGAATTTATTCCAATGAGAAGGTGTGAATTCTCTAAAGGTTTTTTTTGGAATATTTTATATTTTATTTATTTATTATTGAAAAAAAATATATAATAATTTTTAATGTTTTAATTAAAGGATGATTCACTAAGTTAATGCACAGTTAAAATCTCACCACCTAAATTGATAAAATATGATTATTTGTAACTATGCACTTTTAGATACATCATGTTGCGTGTTTTCCTTTTTCTCATGAGTGATTTGTTATTTCTAATTCATTTTATATTTTATTTTGTTTTTATTGAAAAAAATATAATAATTTTTAGTTTTTTAAATTAATAGATGATTCACTAAATTTTATAGTAAATACGAGCTTTTTCAACAAATCTATGATTCAGCATAGGAAACATAATCAAATTTTTTCTCTGAAAACGACCGAAGGAAATTGGGTGGTTGAGCATGAAGATATGGAAAACGAACTTGTTAACCATTTCTCAGGTATTCTTTTGGAACCTAATCAGAATAGGACTGCTGCTATTGCTCGGTTAACTAATGTCATCCCTCAGTTGGTAACTAGAGACCAAAACTTAGCCCTCCTCTGATAATTTACTATGACAGAAGTAGAAGATATTGTTAAGAAAATGCCTAGAAATAAAGCGCCAGGACCCGATGGATTTACTATAGAATTTTATCAAGCGTCCTGGCACTTCTTGGGTAAGGAGATTGTTGATATAGCTGAGGAATCTAGCTGCCTCTGTCAGGTGTTCCCAGGTTTAAACCCAACCTTCCTCAACGGATAAATGCGACACCCCTTCTGGTTTCCGCCCAATTGCATTATGTAACGTTATTTATAAGATCCTATCCATGATTATGGTGAATCATTTGAAACCCATTTTTCTAGCTCTTATCTCACCCGAACAAAATGGGTTCGTAAAAGACAAAAAAATTCTCAATGGTATGATCACCGCTTAAGAGCCTATTCATTCTCTCCGGCAACTCAAAGCTAAAGGTATGATGATTAAGCTAGACTTGGAAAAAGCATATGATAGCCTTAATTAGACTTATCTTAGGCAAATCTTACTTTCTTTTGGCTTTGATAATCGGTGGGTTCAGTGGGTGATGTCAACAATCACCTCTGCACACTTCTCTATTTTATTAAATGGCTCTCCTTCAAGGTCATTTACTGCTTCTAGAGGTCTTCGACAGGGTGATCCCCTATCACCCTTCCTTTTCATCTTAGCAGCTGAGGAATTGGGCAGACTTATTAAACAAAAAGTTCAGACTGGAGTGGTTAAAGGCCTCAACTTATGGGGTCCTCATCTAACGTTGTCGCATCAACAATTTGTTGATGACATTATGTTGTTTTACCAAGCTACCCTCAGAGAATGTAAAGCGATTTTGGAAATCTTAAACATCTTTATGCAGGCTTCAAGAATGCAGATTAATAAAGGAAAATCAAATGTTTTATTTTTTAATACGGCCCCTCAATCTAAACATTTTCTCACCAGAACTCTTGGTTTTACTATGGGAGTGCTCCCATTCAAATATCTTGGGATGCCTTTGTCTGAAAATGTGGTCAGATCGAGTAGTTGGAAATCTCTTTTAAATAGAATTCAGAAACACATGCTCAACTGGTCCTTTAGAGCCTTAAACTTGGCTAGTCGGGTTATCCTTCTTAGAGCTGTCCTTCAAGCCCTTCCTATTTATCAACTATCGGGTATGGCCTGCCCAAAAAAAACCTGTGATGATTTAGTCAGTTGTTTAAGAAATTTTTATGGCAAGGTGCCCAGGAAAAGAGAAAATGGGCTCTGTTATCCTAGGATAAGCTTACCTTACCTAAAACTAAGGGGGGGCTCGGCCTTTGGGATCCATATATTCTTAATCAAGTCATGGGGGCTAAGTTAAGGTGGAGGTGGCTACAAGGAGGAGTAGCGTTATGGCAGACCATCTGGACAAGGAAGTACCATATGCCTCAAATGGTTAAAGAGTGGCTTAACTTCCTTAATATTCAAAAAGTTTCGGGGATATGGAACCTAGCATCTACCAACAGACATTTGATAAGGTCCATAGTTTTTGGGAGGTTAAAGATGGTAATTACATAGGCTTTTGGGAGGACTCATGGCAACAATGAGAGAAGCTATTTACCAGATTAGATTTGGCAGAAATTTTCATGTTTACACGAAATCCCCGAAGTAAAGAAGTTCAACACTATTGGGATGACCAGAATGACTTCTTCTGGAGGAAATGGAAACAAAAGTGTCAATGGAACTAGGTTCCAGAAACACAGCAGTGGGAAAATTTTGCAAAAGAACTCCGGACTAGGAAGATCCATATACAGGAGGGTACCAATATTCTGCGATGGGGTTACAAGCCGAGGGGTATGTTCTCGATTCAAGAAGCCTATCAACTGCAAGCACAACAACTTGACCTTCTGGCTAATCAGTTGTGGAAGAAGATTTGGTCCACGAAGCATTGGCCGAAAATAGAGCACTTCTTATGGTTGGTGGGGCATGGGAGGATCCTCACATGGGACCAACTCCAGAAAAGGGGAATGAATGGGCTGTCTATGTGTGTAATGTGTGAAGCATCTATAGAAAAAATGGAACATCTATTGAATAATTGTCTAGTGGTGGATCAGATGTGGCTAAAACTTCATAGATTATTCCAACAAACTGATCGAAATAATAATAGTCTGAGCTAAACGATTGAAAACTGGAGGAAAGGTGGATACAAAAGCCCTGTGGTGAATAGAGCATGGGTTCTTGTAGTAGGATTTATTCTCTAGTCACAATGGAAAGAAAGAAATCGAAGGATATTTCAAGATTGCAAACTTAATATTGAAGATATCTAGAACATCACTAAGCAAGGAATCCGTGAAACAATTCTGGCTGAAAAATGGGATCATGAAGATTGGGTGGTTCAAGGATAGGAAGGTAGAATTCTTCAATAATTAAATTTGAAAGAAGAAATGGTTGCACCTACCTCCTGGAAACAAGTGTCGTTACCTTATCACGTAAGAAATACTTTTGATAGAACACAATCAGGCTTTCTAAAACTGAATTATGATGGCGCGTCCAAGGGAAATCCTAGACAGGCAGGTGCCGAAGCATTATTTTGTGACTGTACAGGGACAACTCTTAAGATTTATGCTATTGACTTAGGGCACTCTACAAATAACGAAGTAGAACTAGCAGCGGTGAAACTAGGACTAATCATTGCTAAGCAGGAACATTATAATAGGATGGAAATTGAAGGTGATTCTGCAATGGTTACTGGTATTCTTAAAAAAATCCTTCAAGGAACGAACAGGGAGGTGATCACTAAGAGTTGGCGGACAGCAAGATTGATACATGAAATTCAACAACAAATCAAGAAAATCGATTATGTCATACCTGTGCATGTGAGACGGCAAGGCAACAAGGCGGCTGATTATCTTGTGAACTGGGCTTGCCGAAATGTGGACGGTCATTTGGATCGACCATGGCAACGGGAGATAGTGTAGTCGATGCCTGATCTTTAGAATATCCTAACAGAGGATTTGCAATTGGGAACTCAGGGTAATAGTACTCCCCGATTGGGGTGTGAAATACTTAGACTAGAGGGCGAAATACTTCAAACCAAGCCTCACAATGGAACCGAGTTCGAATGTGTTGATGTGGGAGATGTACATCTACGTGGTGGAGGTTACGTGGGTAGTGTATGCCCACCACATGGTGGCTACATGAAACCGATGGGAGGCGTTGATCAAAGGGACGTCTAGCACCCACCATCTTAAATGAACCACACTTACCGGAGCCTCCAGATGGATCAGCCAGCTAGGTTGTTAGTCACGTTTTGGAAACAGTTTCCTTTTTTCCAAAACAACTCTAAAATACCAATTGCAAATAAAAGAAACCACCTAGAGTCAAGAAAAATTGACCAAAAACTCAAGAGGAAGGTCAAACCAAATCCTACAGGATTTGGTGCGACTGTCAGGTGGTAATCCACACCAAACAGGGGTTGGCATTACTGTAAAAAAGGAAACAAGCACCAATTTGTGCAATTGTTCAAAGATAAAATGCACCAAGCTGGACAACTATAGGAAAAGGAGAAAACCAAAGAGCAAAGGTCAATCTTGATACTCTGGAGATGAACAAAAGGATTCCAAATAGTCAAGAAAGACAAAAAAGATAGAAAATCAATAAAGTGACCGAAGTCGACTCGATAAGATAAATTCCCAATGAGCGACGAGATGAAAAATTCACACTGATCCCCAGTGGAGTCACCAACTTGTTGTGTAGGTAAATACTCTCAGTGGAGAGAGACGATCCCTCTAGCCCTAGGGTGGGTCTAGAAAAAAGGGAACAAGATAATGTGTTGGTTCCTAGTTAACAAGTGAAATAGGTTGGGATAGATTTTCCTACCTGTAGTCCAATGTGATTCTCACAGTTGTAGCAGTGGCGACCTCTTGATCTCTACCACGACAGGTCGCGGTCCTTCAGCAATGGTACTCGAATGCCTGCACAAATATCAAAGGAAAAGAGCAGCATACAAGACAATAATTGCATTCATAACTAGCTAATCAGTCAAGGAATATTAAACATATTGCGTAAAATAAATCATATTAACACAAGATGGGAACCATACATTAGTCATGTATATATTAATGGAAAGAAAGAGATTATAACAGGAGCCTTGACGTCACAACCTCCTTCAGTGGGTTCAATCGAAGTTCATCTCAATGGTTCATCTAGGAAATTGGGATGAGGCGAGGACACAAGCCTAAGCTCTCTCTCTACAAGAGTCTCTTTCTCTGCTCTATCTTACCAACAAATGTTCAGCAATTCCTCTTTAGTATTCAGTTGTTCAGCTAGTGTGTCAATGGGAGATAACTTTATTTATAGAGGGAGAGGAGGAGGTTGGGATCCCTACAATGGTGGAAGGGAGACCTTATCCTTTGGGAGGTTCCCCCAAAAGGTGGAAACAAGAGGCCAAAGGAAGGTGTTCGTGGCTATGCACACGAACAACCCAAGCTAACTCGCTCACTAAGTGGTTAGCATAGAAAATTCACCTCTATATTTAAAAAACATTCCAAAAATAGCTTGGCACAGGTTTCTAACTGGGACAGAGCGCAAATGGGAATGGGGCTCAGTGTTAATTTCCTTTCTTGGTGCAAGGACATAAGGGTCTACCAGTGCCAACTCAAAAACATGTGTTTTTTATGGTCTCCTCAAGGAATTGTCAACAAAAGGAATGTTGTCTTCATGGCAATGGATGCAATGATGGCCTTTGAAAGGCTTGAAAATTTATATAAGTCACACAAATGGTCCTTCAATTTTCGGGACAGGGATTGCAGCGACGGTGACAAAATGCCGTGTAACACCCATGTGAGGACTTCATGTGGTAAACTTCTTGTAGTTGTTCTGCACCTTGATTGCTGCTCTTTTCATGTTACCCTTTCTTACTCTTCAGAACATTAGATCATGCATTGAGTCATATCTTGATGAATATATAATACCTCCAAAAAGCCTTCAAGGAAATACCCATGACATGATAATAACAAAACTTACCTCATCCTAAAAAGAACAAATTATAATACAAAGAACCTAATGCAATTGAGAGATGAACATGCATATAAAGAATTTACTTACCTGGATCTTACCTCTATTGCACCTTGCTTTTATTTGCTGCCCTAGAAATGTTGGTCCTTTGCAGCCCTTGACAACACAAGATCTAGCTTTGTCCTACCTTCTAGGAGCTCGATATTGAATCTTGTGTATCTCTATTAATTCAGATCCACAATTGTGAATTTTGGTCCTATAGTATTCCTCTGAGTCTTCTTACCAATGCCACAGTTCTAACCCAATTTGGATTCTTCAAGACAAAGTTATGCCCAATCTCTCACAATGACCTAATTATGGACTGGTTTAGTAGTGCGAACTTGTACCGAGTGGAACATGTCCCTATTTCTTCATTCGGCTCTAAAATTGACATCTAGAAAACTATAGTCCATGTACTATCCATCACTTCTTACATAATTCCAATCCTATACTCAGTGAGATAGTTATGATGATTTTCTCAAGGTCACCTCTTTGAGATGAAGTTCAAGAGCCTGCAAAAACCCTAATTTCCACAGATCATATATCCAAAAATATTGCACACCATGATCTGAAATTTTTATAGGATCTTCTTCAGGATTTTGGCTTCTCCTCATAAAAATTTCAGCTTCTAAACCTTCATAGAAAAAATGTTATAGCGCAAATTCCACGATGACGTGTTCCATGTATTGAAATCCCTACATGAGGAGGATATGAGGATCACAATCTATATAAATGCTTAAGTTGAGAGGGAATTCAACAAGTGAATGTGGGATGGATTTTAGGAGCTTAAAAATTGTTAATTATTGACTTTTCAATGACCCATGCCACAACCCCATGGGGTTTTATCCCATTAATTAGGGTTACTAACTTCAAACATGAGTATCTCTCAAACCGTGAAGAATTATGTGGTGTGCCATATATCAACAAAAACATATAGATAAGTGGAAACCATAAAAAATATCCTTGACATGGAATATAGTAATTTGGTAGGTCCAAATTCTCATGCAAGATCAGGGTAGCCCTTGGTGTTGCTTGGGTTGACATCAATGACACCCACTGATCAACAATCTCCCCCTTTGGCATTGTTGGAAACACAAATACTCCCCCTGCAATAATGACACCTCCTCCTACAACATTATCTGCCCCTTTGACATCAATGGCAAAGGGTAACTCCCCCTGACACACAACCATCCTGCGGATCTGTACACACTTCCACTCCCCCTTTATACTCTAAATAAGGAAAATCTAATGAGAAGTTGGGAGAATCCCAAGATTTTGGTGAAGATATTCAAATGCTTCACAAGGTAAAGGTTTAGTGAAGATATCAACGATTTTTTGTTTTGTACCAACATATTCAAGTTTGATATTTTTTTCAGCGACTTGTTCTCTAACAAAATGATATTTGATCAGAATGTGTTTTGTTTTTCAATGCATGACAATATTCATGCAGATTTTTATGACACTGGTGTTATCACAGAATATGGGAATAGGCTCATTGAATTGTACTTGAAGATCTTGCAAAGTTTGTTTCATCCAAAGGACTTGAGTATAACAAGTTTCCACTGCAATGTATTTTTCTTCCGCTGTAGATAACGAGATTGAGGTTTTCTTTTTTCTCAACCATGATACAAGACAATCACCTAGATAGAATGTTGCTCCACTAGTACTCTTACGATCATCAATGCTTTCTGCCCAATCTTCATATGTAAAGGCTTGAATAATGAGATTGTTACCCTTGGGATACCACAAGCCATATCTTTTTGTGCCATTTAGAAATCGAAGAATTCTTTTGATGACAATAATATGTGATTATTCTGGTACTACTTGGAATCTTGCTACTTGACCAACTGCCTGCATAACATCTAGACGGGAGGTTGTTACGTATAGAAGACCACCAATCATATATATGTACAACCTTTAATCCACATCCTTAGATGAGTCATCTACGTTCAATTTGCAACCTGTTACCATCAGAATAAGGACGGGTTTGCAATCTTCCGTTTTGAATTTCTTGAGCATTTCCTTGCCATACTTGGCTTGACATATAAATATTCCTATCTCTCGCTGAGATATTTGAAGCCCTAAGAATTATGTCAACTCACCAAGTAAATACATCTCGAACTCACTTTTCATATTTTTAGCAAATTTCTTACTTAGTCGATCAACATTTCTACCAAATATTATATCATCCATATATACCTCAACGATTGTTAAATTATCTTTATCTATTTGTACATAAATATTGCTATCAGCATTGCCTTTCTTGAACCCTTGTTGACATAGATATCCATCAAGACAAGCATACCATTCTCTGGGAGCCTTCTTGAGACCATATAGATCCTTCTTTAGCATGCAAACATAGTCTTCTTTTTCTGATAGTAGAAAACCTTCAGGTTTTTCGATGTAAACTTCTTCTTCTAATTCACCATTCAGAAATGTTGACTTAGCATCCATTTGGTAGAATTTTATTTATCTTGAACATCCATAGGCGAGAACATTTGGATGGCTTCCATTCTAGAAACTAGTGCAAATGTTTTGTCAAAATAAATTCCTTCCACTTGTGCATAGCCTTTGCAAACCAATCTTGCTTTGTTTCTAGTAACCTGTCCATCTTCATTCAATTTGTTCCTAAACACCCATTTAGTCCCAATGAAACTTTTATCTTTTGTTTGTGGAACTAATTCCCAGGTGTTATTCTTCTCGATTTGATCCAATTATTCATTCATAGATGCTACCCAATGTTCATTTTGGCAGGCTTCCTAAAAAATACTAGGCTCAAAGGTTGCTAGAAAATCAATGTGATCTTGTCATGATGAACGAAGTTGTTAACCTTCATTTACGTCACTAATGATTTGATTTGATGGATGTCTCTTTTGAATCCATTCTTTTGTTCTCTTTGGAGGAGCTTCTTGTTATTTTTCCAGTATATCTTGATGATCATTATTTACTTCTTCCTAGTTGATAGTTTCTTCTTGTTCTAGAATTTTCTTTGTGTCTTTTTCAACCTCTGTCTCAAGTTTCAAATATTATAGATCCTCATCATTATTCATTAGAACACCATCTTCGTCAAATGTAACATCTATTCTCTCCACTATCTATTTTCGTCTTAGATTATAGCATTTATAGGCCTTTCTTTTGGGTGAGTAACCAACAAAGATACCTTAGCTGGTTTTGCTTTCCATAATTCATATGGGGTCTTGTTGCAATTATTGTTAAGAATACTTTAGTTGATAATGAAGAATGTTGTATCAATTGCTTGAACCGAGAACTTTTCATCCAATTTTGAGTCCTTCAACATTGTTCTACCCATTTCCTGTATGATTCTGTTCTTTCTTTCAACAACTCCATTTTGCTGAGTTATTTGTGATGCTGAAAATTGTATTTTTATTTCATTTTCATCATAGTATTGCTGAAATAATTTGGAAGTGAATTCTCTGCTATTATCTGATCTTAGACACTTTATTTTCAAATCAATTTAATTTTCGACCAAATCCTTGTAGATATTAAATCACTCAAATGCTTCAGATATTTTCTTTAGAAAACTGATGGCTGTCATCCTAGTATAGTCATTTATCATTAACATGAAATATAATTCTCCATATAAGCCTTTTGTTCTCACAGAACCACATATATCAATATGCATCAATTCCAATGGATGTGATGCAAAGTGTTATTTTGTTTTAAATTGGACTTTTGTCTGCTTGCTGCGTCGACGGGCCTCACATCGTGTGTTGGAAGGTTTTGAGATTTTTGGCATTCATCATACTGCTTCCTTTTTCCTTATTCTGACAATATTGTCAAAGTTTATGTGGCCCATTGTTGTGTAGGTAAATCCCCTTTGCAGACAGAGATGATCCCTCTAGCCCTAGGGTAGGTCTAACAACAAGAGGACATGCTAATGCATCGATTCCTAGCTAATGAATGAAACTGAGTCGAGATAGATGTCCTACCCTTTTCCAATGCAGTTGTTGTAGTTGTGGTGCTCAGGTGCCTGCACAAGGATCAGAGAATGATAGCAACATACGAAACAATATTTGCATTCATAACTATCTAGTTGGTCAAGGAGAATTAAACGTATTGCACAAGACTAATCATATAAAACACAAGATCGGAACCAAAACATCAATCATGTATTAATTAAGAGAAAGAAAGAGTTTACAACCAAAATACCCTTGACGTTTTAGCCTCCTCCACCGGGTCTAGTCAAAACGTGTCTCAAGCATTGGTCGGGGAATTAGACTTGGTGGGGCAGTAAGCCTGGACTCTCTCTCGAAAATAGGTCTCTCTCTTCTCTATCTCACACCACCAATTCAGATTCTTCTGCTATTCAACCATTTTAGCTATGGTACAAAATGTTCAGCTAGTTGCATCTATGTGAGAGATATGTATTTATAAGAGAGGTGGAGGAGGTTGGGATCCCTCAAATGGTGGAAGGGAGGCCTTATTCTTTTGGAGGTTTCCCAAATGTAGGAAACAAGAAGCCAAAGGAATATGTTTGATGTTATTCAGTCGAACAACCCATGCTGACTCCACTCACAAAGTGGTTGGCAATGGAAAATTTGCTTCTATTTTAAAAAACTTTCCATAAAAAGCTCGGCTTAGGAAGTCCACTGAGATAGAGCACCACTAGGCATGGAGCCCAGTGCTAATTTCTCTTATTGGTGCAAGGCCATAACTGCCTACCAGTACCGATCCAAAATCATATGTTTTTGATGGTTTGTTCCAGGATTAGTCAATAGAGGAAATATTTTTCTCATGGAAAGGGATGCAATGACACTTTTTACAAGGCATGACACTACATATAAGTCACAGAAATGGTCCTCCAATGTGTGGGATGGGGATTGCACAGTGAAAAAATGTTGTGTAATAGATGCCCCTTAAAGCATGAGGTCCAAGAGAGAGGGAGGAGTGAAATGCTTTACGAGAATGCGTTAAAGCCAAACACCATCATCAGAAGACCTACAAGTACAAATACAATTGATATCTCTAATACATGAACATGTGGCATCGGTAGGAATCCATAATAGATTACATATAAAATTGAGATCCGAGGTATGGACATAGCCATCCAATAGTAAGGATTGAATAAATAGACTCGTGTATGGTCACAACCATCCAATCAAAATATTCATGCATATAGTCATGATAAACCAAAATATCCTACAGCCTAGATTTTATCAAACAAAACCTAGGGTCTTGCACTCCATCTCAACTTGAACAAGTACAAAATCAAGCATGCGAATATGTGAGTTGAAGTCGAACATGCAAGAAAATCCCTTGATTACTAGCCAATGATGTAAACTGTTAACAAGGATGAGAGAAACCACCAATAATGAAAATGGCTCTCAAGGTACAAATAGTACAATCCACAGAATGTGAACAGTGATCTAGCATTGAACGCCCACAAAATCATGTGATCGAAGGCCAATGATGAGGACCTGTCGTCGAATGCAAAGAACTTGCCATTGAGGCATGAAAGCTCCAAGGTACTGGAAGGGAGTCTCTAGATCAGCTTCCTGGATGATGAGATGAAGTCGATAGGAAGTGACCTGGTCGAAGGATGGCCATAATGTCTCCCACATCATCAACACGAGACAGAGGAATATGATGATAGTGAATTAGGACAAAAAAGAGGCTCAGAGGGAGGTTGAAAACTACAAACGGAAACTTCTCTTGAACATATCAGCAACACGACTCTAGAATTTGGCATTATTTGACATCAAGGGATTTGAGGTCATGGTGATGTGGAAAAGATCAGATTAGAGGTCAAAAAAGGTTACCCAAACCCATGGAGGAAAAAATGACAAAATGAGATGCCCCCAACCTGACATGAATGCAGATGAGTGTCATGCTCAAGAGCGACATACTATTGACATAACTAAGAACTGGTTCCATTTCCCCCACCATTGCTGGCGAGTACCCCAATTATTTTGGAAATTTTTTTGAAGGGGATAGCATATGCTTGTCATGTAAGTTTGTCCTTCAGACAAATCCATCCTAGTACATTTTACGATCCCTAGTAAGGAGTAACTCGGTTAAGTCATGGTGACTATTTCCGATGTCATTTAGGTTTTAACGAGTCTGACAAAGGAACAAGTTGGCATCTTTTCATATTTAGAGAGTTTGAAAATAAGCAGAAAAGAGAAATCCATCAGGTCCCTTTTTGTAGGTAGTCTCACAGATCCGAAAAGGTAGAAAACTATGTCTAAGAGAATCTCTTAGTCGCAATAGGCTAAGGTATTAATTTTTTATAAATAATCAATCCCAGCCTGAAAAGGGGTAAACATATATTGGGTAGATATTATTTCGTATCCATTTAACGAGTTCAAAACGACAGGAGTCTCGACAATATTTTCAATTTTCGAGAGTCAGAAAAGAGCTGAAATATGACCCCAAGAGTGACTTTTTCGTATTTTTACCAAGTCCAAAAAAGTAGAAAATACAACTGTTCACTTCATCATCATCACATCGAGGACCTGTAACTACATAAGAGACGCACGTAAAACCAATTTCTTGAAATATCATAGCACAATAATCAAAAAATACGCTTTAAAACCTAATTAGGGTTCTGAAAAGTTTATAAAATGCCAAAAATAGTAAAAAATAAATTACTTTTCACTTTTAATTCTTGTGAGCAATTTGTTACCCTCTTTAACTGTGATTTTGGGGAGCTAACAGTGGGAAATCCAAGAAACCAATCATGAATCCGTCTATTGTAGGTAAGAACTCATATCCTTCCCTGCATTTTGATAGCATTTTCATTACCTAAAATCCATTTTTGTAGATCTATGGGGGGATTTTGTAAAATTTAGGGCACAACGATTGTTGGAAATACTAAGAAGGGGTGGGGGGGTGAATCAGTATTCCTTTCAATCAGAGCATTAGTTAATATTCAATTATTATCAGCATTTGTACAATGATAGCAGCAAACAAGAGGAACACAAATGCACAAAGTTTTTAAGGTGGAAACCCACTCCGGGACAAAAACCACGTAATGCTTTTCTAATAATTCTTTAATATTCAACTCCAATTGAAAATAAAGCTCCAACTTCCTAAAATCTAGAAAATAATTATTATCCAGCTCCCACTGGATGGATGCTCCAATGCCCTAGATTCTTCAGTAGTCAACTGAACGGATTCTCCAACACCCAATGAGCTACAACTCACCCTAGCACTTCCCTACCACCCTATAGAAGAATAGAAGAAGAATGGACTCCTGTACGAGGGAAAATAGTCCACTTTACAATGATATAGAATGATGTAGAAGAAGAAGATATACTAGAACATAAATCCAACTTTGACATGACCACCTAATGATGATCCTAGACCTCCCAACATTGCCTCTTCAACCCTTGGCAGATAGACACTAGTACAATTTTTACAATAATGTATTTAAAATGACTTAGTACAAAGATACCTTTACAATGATTGTAAGCAGTGCTGCCCACTTAAAGACTTCATATGATGAAATTATTGCTGTTTTCATGCACCTTGGTTGCTGCTCTTTTCATGCTACCCTCTGCTACACCTTGCTTTGCTTTTCTGCCGTAGAAAGTATGGTCCTTTGCAACCCTTGACAACACATGATCTAGATTTTTCTTGCCTTCTAGGAGATCGATATTGAATCTGGTGTATCTCGGTTATTAAAGATCCTAAATATCTGATTTTAAGTTCTCTAGTAGTCCTCTGAGTTTTCTTTCCAATGCCACAAGTCTGACCCAATTTGGATTCCTTAAGGGGGAATTATACCCAATATCTCACAATTCCCTAATTATGGACTGTTTCAGCAGAGTGAACTTGTCCGGCATGCCAAGTGTCACTGTTTCTTTATTCAGCTCTGAAATTGATAGAGCGCAAGCTATATTCTGTGCACTATCTGTCACATTTTATAGAATTCTAATCCGATACTCAGAGAGAGAGTTATGACGATTTTATCAAGGTCACTTTTTTTAGATGAATTTCAGGAGCCTGCAAAAACACTAACTTCCACAGATCACATCTCCAACAATACTGCTCACCTTCATCTGAAATTTTCACAGCCACTTCCTCAGGATTTCAGATTTTCCTCATAAAAATTTCAGATTCTGAACCTTTGTAGAAAAAAATTTAGAGTGAAAAATCCACAATGACCTATTTTAGATAGCGAAATCCCTTGCCTAAGGAGGAAATGAAGATCGAAATTTATATAAATGCTTAGGTTGAGAGGGGCTTCAACAAGTGAATGTGGGAGGGATTTTAGGAGATTAAAAAAAATTAAGTATGACTTTTCAATGACCCATGCCACAACCCCATGGAGTTTTAGCCCACTAACTGGGGGTACAAACTTCAAACATGAATATCTCTCAAACCGTGAAGAATTACATGGTGTGCCATATATCAACGGAAACATCTCGACAAGTAGAAACTATCAAAAGAATTATTGATCCAGAATATATTAATTTTTTAGGTCAAAATTATAATGCAATAGTGGGTTAGCCCCTGGTGCTGCTTGGGTTGACATCAATGAAAACTGCTGATCAACAATCTCCCCCTTTGGCATTGATGGCAACACAAGTACTCCCCCTGCGATCATGACACCTCTTCCTACTACATTCTCTCCCCCTTTGACATCAATGGAAAAGGGTAACTCCCCCTAAAACAAAACCATCATGCGGACCTATACACACCTCCAATCCCCTGACACACAACCATCTTGTAGACTTGTAATCTACTTCCACTCCCCCTTTATATTCTGAAAAAAGGAAAATCTAATGAGAACTTGGGAGAATCCCAAGCTTTTGGCGAAGATATTCCAATGCTGGTGAATATTTAATGTGTGATTATTTTGGTGCTACTTGGAATATTGCTACTTGTCCAACTGCTTGCATAACATCTGGTTGGGAGGTTTTTACATATAGAAGATTACTAATCATAGATCTGTACAACCTTTGATCCACATCCTTAGATGAGTCGTTTATGCCCAATTTGCAACTTGTTACCATTGGAGTAAGGATGGGTTTGCAATATTCCATTTTAAATTTCTTGAGCATTTCCTTGATGTACTTGGCTTGACATATAAATAGTCCTTTCTCTTGCTGAGATATTTGAAGCCCTAAGAAGTATGTCAGCTCACCAAGTAAAGACATCTCGAAATCACTTTACACCTTTGTAGAAAACTTCTTACTTATTTGATCATCATTGCTACCAATTATTGTATCATCGTCTTTAGCTATTAGACTTGCTTTAGTTGCTTCATCCAGAACATATATGTCGTTTGGAGCTCGACTTGATGTAGCCACAATTTCACCATACACGCCTTTCCTGATTTCACATTTTGTGGAGTTGAATATTATTGTGTGTCCTTGATCACACATTTGTCCAACACTGAGCAGATTGTGATTCATGTTTTCAACCAATAGAACATTATTGGCTAGAGCATATTTTCTTCCGAGAGTGATAGTACCTAATCCTATAACATTTGAAGATCCATCATTTCCAAAGGACATGGTTCCATCCTTCTTCTCTTTCAGAGATACAAATTTATTTCTATCTTCAGTAATATGCGTTGAGCAACCACTATCAACATACCACACATCTTTGTTCTTTTGAGCCTTGAAAGCGAGAGAAAAATTATCATTATTCTTCTTCTTCCATGTTCGTTCATTCTGTGGCTTTGAGGATTCTTCTGGAGGATTTTCAAGTCTATAGTCTTTGGCTATGTGTCCAAAGTTTCAACATTTATAACATTCAATATTATTTCTTAAATGTTCAAATCTATTGATGTTTCGCTGAGCCCTGGGAGGTTCATATTTGACAGATCTCTTGGAATTGTATTCGTTCCTAGGGTACGTGTGACATTCTACAACTTTATGACCAAATTTTCCACATGAATAACAGTAGCCATAAAAAATATGTTGGTACCTGGATGGAAATTTTCATCAAGGAACTGTCTTCCAAGGCTGTTCTTGTGAATCTTGTCTAGTGAAGTCTACATACATGTTAGATCTCATAGGTTCATTGTATTTTTTTGTAGAAGGTCCTTCTTCTTCTTCTTTGTAACGAATGTCAGTTTTGTCGTTGTAAGATCATTGATTGTTGATGAGTTCTTCCAATTCCCTTGAGCTGTTGGCATAGTTTTGGATAGTTTTTCCTTTCTTCACTTCCTCACGCAGAAAGACTACTTCGGCTTCTAATTCTTCCCTTTCTTGGTTGCTTTCTTCCAACTTATTTTGAAGTGAATCTTCAGTGCATCTGGATTCTTCAACTTCAATTTTGAGGCATTGAACTTGTTCTTCAAGAGTATTGGAATGAATCTTCTTTGCCTTGAGATATTTTATAAGATTGATTGCTTCCTTACAAAATTCTTCTATGGTAATTCCTTCTTCTTCGTTGTTTGATACCTCTTGTTTATTGTTCTTGGGTTTATTGTGCTTGGCCATAAACAATACTCTCTCATTGGCTTCTTCTTCACTGTCATTGTCTTCATCGGATGATGAGCTATCTTCTTTACAGAGAAATTTCCTTTTGGATCCTTTCTTGTTGAATTTCTTAAAGCCTTTCTTTCCTTTTGAGTTGCCATCACTTCTGTTTGGACATTTTGCTGCCAAATGCCCAACCTCATTACAGCTGAAACATATCAATGGAAGTTTACCTTTGAATTTTCCCTTACCAAATTTTTTTTTTTTCTTGTGAAGTAAGCATATTCTTCATCTGAAAGACTTTCTTCATCATCTCCCTTTTCTTCACACTTGCAAGTGCATGTCTTTTCAATTGAAAGTTGTTTAGCCTTATTGGTTTTCTTAGATGCAATGAACAAAGTTTCTAGATGCGAAGTACCCTCTTCTTCATCAAGTCTCATTTCATATGCTATGAAAACTCCATGTAATTCCTCTTTGTTGAGTTTGTCCAGATTTGCACTGTATTCTAAGACCTATACCTTTGGGTTGAATCTTACTGGTAACGTTCTAAGAATATCCATATAATAGTCTTCTCCTCAACTGGCTCTCCCAATCCTTCAAGAGTATTGGTTATTTCATCAACGTATTGTAAGTATGCAGCGATGTTGCAATCTTCTTTCATTCTGAGTTGCTCAAATTTTGCTCTATAGATTTGAAGCTTTGCTTCTTTGACATTTGAGTCACCTGCATATATATTCTCAAGATTGTCCCATACATTTTTAGCAGTTTTACAACCCAACACCTTATGATAAGAAGATTCAATAAGTCCACTGATAATAATATTCTTTGCTTTTGCATCATTTACCAAATTCTTCTTACCTTGTTCATCCGTGGTAAATGTAAATCCATTTTGAACAGTGTCCCATACTTCGTAACCTTGAGCCAAGAGATAGACCTCCATTCTTCCTTTCCAGAGTGCATAATTATTTTCATTGAAGAGAGGTACACCATTCTTGGTATGCTCCATGACCTCCTTCCAGCTGTTAAACTGCTATTGAAGGAACCAAGCTCTGATACCAATTGTTGGAAATACTGAGAGGGGGGGTGAATCAATATTCCTTTCAATTAGAGCATTAGTTAATCTTCAATTATTATTAGTGTTTTTACAATGATAGTAGCAAACAAGAGGAACACAAATGCACATAGTTTTGAAGGTGGAAACCCACTCCGGGACAAAAACCACCTAATGCGTTTCTAATAATTATTTAATATTCAACTCCAATTGAAAATAAAGCTCCAACTTCCTAGAATCTAGAAAAGCATTCTTCTCCAGCTCCCATTGGATGGACGCTCCAATGCCTGAGATTATTCATTAGTGAACTAAATGGATGCCCCAACACCCAATGAGCTACAACTCACCCTAGCACCACCCTACCACCCTATAGAAGAATAAAAGAAGAATGGACTCCCGTACCAGGGAAAATGGTCCACTTTACAATGATATAGAATGATGTAGAAGAAGAAGATATATTAGACCATAACCCCAACTTTGACACTACCACCTAATGATGATCCTATACCTCCCAACATTGCCTCTTCAACCCTTGGCAGATAGACACTAGTACAATTTTTACAATAATGTATTTACAGTGACTTAGTACAAAGATACCTTTACAATGATTGTATGCAGTGCTTCCCACTTGAAGACTTCATATGATGAACTTATTGTTGCTGTTATGCACCTTGGTTGTTTATCTTTTCATGCTACCCTCTACTACACCTTTCTTTTCTTTTCTGTCATAGAAATTCTGGTCCTTTGCAACCCTTGACAACACATGATCTAGCTTTTTCTTGCCTTCTAGGAGCTCAATATTGAATCTGGTGTATCTCTGTTATTTCAGATCCTCAATATCTAATTTTCAGTCTTGTAGTAGTCCTCTGAGTTGTCTTTCCAATGCCATAGGTTTTACCCAATTTGGATTCTTCAACAGAGAGTTATACCCAATCTCTCACAATGCCCTAATTATGGATTTTTTCAGCAGAGTGAAATTGTACGGCATGCCACATGTCATTGTTTCTTCATTCAGCTCTGAATTTGATAGAGAAAAAAAAATTTCTATGAGCTATCTGTCAATTTTTACGGAATTCAAATCCAATACTCAGAGAGAGAGTTATGATGATTTTACCAAGGTAACTTCTTTGAGATGAATTTCAGGAGCATGCAAAAACCCTAACTTCCACAGATCGTATCTCCAAAAATATTACGCACCTTGATCTGAAATTTTTACAGTAGCTTCCTAAGGATTTCAGCTTCACCTCATAAACATTTCCGCTTCTGAACCTTCGTATAAAAAAATTTAGAGTGAAAATTCCACGATGATTTGTTTCAGATGGCGAAATCCCTTGCCTAAGGAGGAAATGAAGATCACAATTTATATAAATTCTTAGGTTGAGAGGGGCTTCAACAAGTGAACATGGGAGGGATTTTAGGAGCTTAAAAAGTATTAATTATGACTTTTCAATGACCCATGCCACAACCCCATGGGGTTTTAGCCCACTAACTGGGGGTACAAACTTCAAACATGAATATCTCTCAAACCGTGAAGAATTACATGGTGTGCCATATATCAACGAAAACATCTTGACAAGTAGGAACCATAAAAATAATTACTGATCTAGAATATATTAGTTTTTTAAATCAAAATTCCCATGCAATATTGGGTTAGCCCCTAATGCTGCTTGGGTTGACATCAATGACAATCGTTGATCAACAGCAGTCGACGCGGGTATTAGGCATGGACTCGCACCAACCGGCCTGAATTCCAAATGGGGGAGTGCAAATTGGCGCGATTGTTTTTAAAATAGTTGTGCCAAACATGACAACCATTTCAAGCTCGTAAATTCAAGAAATGAGCCTAATTTAACTGCTTCAGAATAATTGTATTTCGCTAATGACAATCATATGGATGTTTTTGCAAGTGTGAAAGAAAAAAATGGCAATTGAATGGAAAGAACGAGAGCATAGTGAGGAAGATGAGGAAGCCATAGGAAATGTGATATGCATGGAATTTCTCAGGGACTGCGAGCTCAAAAAATTCTTTATGGCACCATGTCTCAAAGCTCAACTGGAGCTATTGCAGTACTTGATCAGTGTTTGGGACATTGATCAGGAAATATTCATTTTTCACGATCAGGAACTTGAGATTGATGTCTCATATATTTACTTCATAACCAGATTTTCATGGAGGGGGCAGTACCAATCTTAACCTGTACTCGGCCCACAATAGAAAACATGAGTATGGTTATAAACAAGGTCTGCTGAGGAGCATAGAAAGGATCCAAAAGTGGGAAGGTAGATATCCAAACCATTCCCGATGTAGCACTGAGAGTGGTGCTACACACCATCACGTGAGCTATAGAAGTTCAAGCTCCACATGAGGCCACCAAAACACAATTACTTCTTGCAGTGGATTGCATGGCACTAACACTATACAACTGGACAAAGGTAGTAACAATCAACACAAAACGTTAGTTGACAAAATGCAAGAATTGTAAGCTGAAGCAGTTTGGCTATGGGTCCCTATTGGTACCTTTCATCTTGGAATGGTTATCAATTTTCCAACGTCAGGAAGTGATAGTTCCGACATCACCAGCCAAGGAGCCATGGATGGTCTGTTGGGATGCTTTGATGCCAAGATCAGGGGGAGGTCGACAGATGTCCTGGAGACCAAAGTTCTTTGAGTGGCTCTGCCAACAGCGGATTTTCATGGAGGACTGGCCCTAATCTGGCACAAACTTGACTAGTGATGTAGATCTCCCACTCCCTGTAGGAGAGGATTGGGATGAAGCATTGGGTAACACTCATTTTTTATTTTGATTAGTATTATGATTTTTTTTATGCATGTTCTGACATTAATCCACGTAATTGCGGATGTTGGCCCAGAAATACCTGCAGGCATGTAGCCAATAGCACAGAGGATTCCTCGTGACTTTGATGTGGCCCCTCCTAGTGAGGGAGGAAAGGAGGAGGAAATCATATGCAACCTGGAGGTAATCTCCCGTGGGATCCCAGACTATGCGAGATTTGATGATGTTCCTCGCGGACACCAGAGACACACTGCAGGGGTGTCGAATTGTGTTCACTGATTATTGAGGTGGCTTGTATGAGCAGTGACATGCTATCATGAGCGTCACACTGAATAGACATTTAGGCTTTTATTTCTTCATATTTTTTGAGAGACATGATGTCTCAGGATGTACCCGAAACATGCATATTTTTTAAACTTATGATGCACATGGATGCAAACATCCGATTTATATACATACATCTATTTTATTGTATGGATCTCGTCATGTGATAATGATTTTTTAAAAATTACACAAATGTTTGTCTAATACAATATTAGCTACTGTATCAGTTAACGCATTCATTCGTCTAGGAATATGTTGATATGTAATGTAATCAAAATGTCTTTCCAGTAAACGAAAACGCAAATACAATCTTAATATGAATAACACAAAAATATAATCTTAATAACAGAATAATGCCCATTAAGCTAAAGAACTACAGGCTGTGAGTCTAGGTTAATAATAAATGCACGAATGTCAAGATAAATGGCCTCAGTTAATAGTTCAATAACAAAAGTATATTCAGCAATATTGTTTGTGATTCATCCTAGACAGATACCTTGAAGGTCTATCAATTCACCAGCAGGATCATAAATCACCCAGGCTGCTAAAGATAGATTTCTGGTTTGTGGGAAGCACCATCTGTAAAACCAACATAAGGGGTAATAGACATCTACACAATAAGCAAGAAAACGCTTGCAAAGCACACCAAGCCAAAAATGTACAAAAATGAAAAAACACCTATGTACAAAGAAACATGCATGAATGAATCATGCATAGTACTTTTTAAAATACAACCCATTTTTGGGCTGATCCAGAGGATGACCTTCATAATCAATAATCTCATAAGCCCCATTCTACAAAACAAGCTTAAAAATGTAGGGCCCATGCCACATGGGTTGAAATTTTCCCACCCCCATCTTATCGTGAGCTTGCTCATATAGGAGGATGAGGTCTCATTCTATGAAGGAACGAGGGGAAACCAACTGGTCAAAATGAGCTTTGACCCAATTTTTTAGTGCTTCTATGACCAGAGTAGCAGAGTGGCGAGTTTCATCAATCCTATGTAAATATAGAAGGCACTCTTCTTCCGGTGATGTATTCGACAACAATTGAACAACTAGTTTTAGCGAAGGAATTTAACATTAAATCGGAAGGGTAGCTTCCAGACCATAGACAAGATGGAATGGAGTGAATCCGATCGCATCCTTCACTGAGGTTGGGTAAGCTCCGAAAGCTGAAAACAACATGAGATGCCAGTTTGATTTGTGTATCCCAATCGTACGTTGAATCATAGTGACAATAACTTTTTTCACAACTTCAATCTCGCCATTGGCGTGAGGGTAGTACGGCATTGAGCTGTCGTGATGCAGACCCAACTTAGAAGTCAACTTAGCCACCATGTAATGCCAAAAATGGGAACCATGATCAGTAACAATGGCTTGAAGGACACCAAACATAGAAATGACATGATTAAATAGACATTGGGTTGCTTTCTTACCATCAGCCGTAAGTATCGGCATTGCTTCGGCCCATTTTTTGAAGTAGTTGACGAATACGATAATATAAGCATGCCCCCCGACCGAGTGATGGTTACAAGTCATAAAATCGATGCCCAAATTTAAAAAGGGACCAACAGTAATGATAGGGTGAAGATGGGAAGGTGGCTCCCGTATCTTTCATTGACAGATATAGCAATCGTGGCACTTACAGACAACAACAATGCAGTCTTTAAATATGATAGGCCAAAAATAGCCATCACGAAGAATCTTCTATGTAGTAGCATATCTAGAGATGTGACCACCACAGGTACCATTTTGATAATCATTCAGGACCTTTTCAGCCTCCTCGAGAGTCAAACACTGGTGGAGAATGGAATCAACTCCGATGCAGTAGAGTGTATTTCCAACTATGCGATACGGTTGCGATTGATGGCGAATGCATCGGCGTGCATCCTTGGTCAAATCATATTGAATGGTGGGATCAAGATATATGATGATATCACCGTACAAGTGATCAAGGTTTTTAATAGTGCAGTGTCGGTCTCTAATGTGTCTTAGAGCCGACGAGAAAATCGAAGGAGAGACAACATCGAATCAAGAAGACGAATGACTTCTTCGAATTGGCGGTAATAAACTCCAAATCGAACTATCGAAGGATGAAAATCCACTTCAAGTGCTTGCCCCCTAGCAATTGACGAGTCAATATGTAAGTCATAGTGTTGCAGTCAGAAATCACAGTCACTATGCGCAACAGAATATAGTGATGAAAACATTGAACAACTTGAATAGAAGCCAACGCCAACTTCTCTACATGGGCATAACTCGTCTCGGTATCGAGAAGGTTTCGAGATAGATATTAAATGAAATTCTCATCACCATCATCATCGTCTTGTACCAAAACCATGGCAATTGTGCTAAACACGACAACCAAATAGAGGGAGTAATCATGATGATAATTTGGAGGGTGCAATAGAGGAGCATTGACCAGAAATGTCTTCAATGCATCAAATTACTTTTGTGCAATTTCATCCCAGAGGAATGGAATGTATTGCTTCAGTAATCATGTAAATCCTTTGGCCACTTTGGCATAGTTAGGTATAAAATTGCGTAGGAATTTAGCTTTCCCCTGCAGACTGTGTAGTTGATGTGAGGAAGTAGAGGGGAGATTAATGATAACTTCAACTTTGAGTGGATCGAGATGAATCCCATCTTTGGAAATGATAAACCCTAAGATTCTACTGGAATCAATGCAAAAGACACACATGTGGATTGATTCGAATGTTAAAGCATCGACAGTGAAGAAAAATCTGACGGAGATGATCAGGATGGTGCTTACGCTTAGCTGAATGAGTGGGAATGTTGGGCCAGAATTGTGAATTACGGATAAAAAACACTTCCCTAGACAAATGAAAATCTAGAACAATAGATTAAAGACTATATGACTACCTTTCCTAACTCAGAGAAGACACACAGAAAGGATTATAGGCTTACTTGTAATCCAAGCGCTTCTAAATGGCTCCTTCTGTCGCTTTCATTGTAGCTTCAAATTCAAGTGGTTTGTAGGAAAAATTATTCCTGCAAGAAAGAACACTAAAAACATCAGAATATAGCAATAATACAGATGTTTATTCAAGTTAGTTAGCTAAATTAGTAAAGCATAAACAATATACATCAACTAAGATCTTGCAATATGGAAATCAAAGCCAATACAGATGCATATAGGGAAAAGTAAGATGTATTCTTTATTGATGATAGAAGGAGAGGTTACAACCAAATGAATGATTTGAAGTGACCCTTCTAGAAATGATCCTCAGCCCCATCATAGTATAAATCTCTCTAGCAGTTGTTACACAAATATAACTCTCAATTGAAAATCCTCCAGCATTTCTCTACTCAAATTCTACCTTCTCAAACACTCAGATCTATGCTCAATTTATAGATGAAATGAAGGTAGTTTTGAAATGAATGACTTTACAATAATAGGAAATACATGTTCCCAGTCATGTAGATGTCAAATGGACACTTGGATTTGAAGCTTGACACATGTGAACTCTTCTAGAAGGCATTGGCCAAGTGGAGATTCCGGAACAATGAGAATTTCGCTCCCAATGTGACCAACACACCCATAGAAGTTGGGAAGTGCTTTGTAGAGAAGCCTTGCATGGGGCTACCTGCATATGCAATGCACTTAGTCCCCTTAGAGGTAGCGTTGGTGAGCTCTCATATGCTATATAATAAACTTCAAACCTTGGAAACATTTTCTTGATGAAAGTCGTGCTTGATTTGTATTGTTCTTGCCTTAGGGCATGTAGCAACTTGAAATGATAGGGAATTGTAGACCCTTAGTTATTGGTCCTGGAGATGATGCCCAGTTAACTAGGTCATTTGGAATGATGACCAAATTGACCTATAACAATTGTCCCCTAAAGCATGAGGTCAAAATAATAAAAACATTTGATTGAGATGCTTTACACTGTGATGGGCTGGAGATGAAGCAGATTGGTCACCTGCATCAATATTACAATACATTACATCATGATATATCCTCTTTGATCATAATTGCTGAGGGTAGGCATTCCCATGTTCAGCACATAAACAATCTAATAACATGTACATAATTCAGAAAGTCGTCGACATTAGAATGTTGCCCAATGCAGACATGCCTACAGATATAGGCCCATGTTTGGATGACAGTCTGTATGAAAGGTCACCGTATAGATGATGTGTACAAAAATTCTGAAATCACAGCCTCGATGGCTGAAACTATATCTAGGGTCTTATCTCATTCACTCAGTCATTTAGGTACAAGTATGGCCATGCGAATATATGATTTTTCGTCGAACATGGAAAGACATTATTTGATTACCAACCAATGATGTGAGAAGTTAAAAAACGTGAGAGAACCATCATTAATGAAAATGGCCCTTAAGTTACTGTAGTACATTTCGTAAGGCATGAATAGTTGATTTGATGTCGAACGGCAAACAAAATATTTCAGTCAAAGGTCCGTAAGTGAGGATCTTCTTGATGCTGTAACAAGCCTCGTGGTACTGGAATATGATGTTTCTAAGTGAACTTCCTAGATATTGATTTGTTGTCAATAGGAAGTCACCTTATTGTGAAATGGGAGTTACTGATTTCAGAGACAAGGGTATGACTTGATATAGCAATTTTCAGGGATAACAGTCATGAGAATAAAGGTTTACGAGTATTTTAGAAGGATTATTTTATTCACTGGATGACTTCTCTTGAACATATCAGTGACACTGTGATGAGTTGGCAGCATTGACCCAAAACCGACGTGAAGGTATGATGAAGCATAGGTGTGAATGAACCGTCAAGATGATTACCCAACCCAAACAGTCACGAACATGGAGTGAAGGAAGTGTCATGTTCAAGAACGACTTGCTACCATAAAGAAATTTTGCTCACTTTTCCCAAATTTTCCCTAGTCATTTGTCAACCAGTACCTCTTTATTTTTTAAAAAGCTTAAGGAGGGTAACATTTGCTTGATTTATATTTCAACCCTTCGGGCGAATAAAGTATCGCTATTTAATAATTTAATGAGTCTAGCGATGAATGAAACTCAATTCTTGCCATGATTGACAAGCCTGTCGCTATTTTATGTTTTAACGAGCTTAACGTCAGTGATAGCCCTGTCCTTTTTCATATTTATAGAGTTTGAAAAAGTGGATGAAAGAAAAATCCATAAGTACTTTTTCGTAAATTTGTCACTCAGATCCGAAAAAGTGTAAAATAATATCTGAGAGAACCTCTTTGGTCATGTTTAACAAAGGTATTCCTTTTTTGTAAATGATCTATCTCAGTCCAGAAAAGGGTTAAACTTATACTAAGTAGATATCAATTCATTTAATTTTACAAGCTCGAAAAGACAAGTGCTTGAAAATATTTTCACATTATCAGAGTCTGAAAAGAGCTGAAAGAAGACTCCAGGGGTTCCTTTTTCACTATTATCGAAGCTTTAAAAAGAGATAAAAGTGCACTTCAAATCCTTTTTCGTTTTTAATAAAGCTAGAAAATTAAGGAGAAAATGTATGCTTTGTGGTCAATTCATCCTTTGAAATAAATCTGCATGACTAATCTATTCATCAGTTGTATTACCTGTTCAGAACAACATCAAATAAAAATACCTATTTCATGATAAAAAGATAATAAAACTATAGTCATAGCAATAAATTTAACTTGCAAATAATTAAATGACTATTTAAAAGTAGTTTCACTATTCATTTTTACCATTCCATAGTTACCATTTGTATTTTGGAGCTCTGAACATGATTTTTCCCCATAACTTTAGCTACTGATTGCGATTGTTTATGTGGATGGATTTCATCACTGTTTGATCTAGGTTAGTGCCATGAACCTCCTCTTCCCTTTGGTATTCATTTCATTTCCAATTTCTGCAAATTTTTATGGTTTTAAGGCCCCTAGGTTAAATTTTGCCAGAAATGAGGGAAACGCACTGCTGAATGTAGAAACCTGCATTGCATAGAAGGTACATTGGAGTGTACTTACATGTGAAATGCACTGTCTCTTTTCAAGGAGTGTGTTGGGCACAGTTTAAGTTTTTGATTTTCTTATTATGCCCAAAATTAACAGAGTTTTTTGCAATAAATGGAATCTAATGGATTTTATGGTTGTGTTTCAGGTTTCCATTGAATTATAATGACGATTACATGGAGGGAAAGAGAACATGAAGAACAAGATATAATCGCCTTGAATGATCCGGGTACTGTAAGAGCCCGAAGAGATTGTGGACTGCTTAAGTACTTCAAATTGTCCGGGATTAGGCAACAAATATAACTCTTGGAGTTCTTAGTTCGAGCATGGGATCTGGCGATAGAGGCATATCATATTAAGAACCAAGTGGTTCCTATAATAGTTGAGGATGTGTATTTTCTCACAAGTTTGTCGTGGAGAGGTTTTCCCATTTCTCTCACAGGGTCTACCATTGGAGGAGAGATAGTGAGGGATTATATTCTACAATATTGCTATCCAGGGGCAGAACCTAGCGAAGATGGAAAAATAAACATTCGAGATGTTAGATATTTTCCTTTGAGAAATATCCTTTTCACAATCACTAAACTTTCTAGCACCATTACACTACATCTAGAAAAAATATCATATATGAAGTATGCGCTAGAGTGTATGGAGCCAACAATCTTAAAATGGTTTGAAGTTGTTCTGTCTCAGATAAAGGATCAATTGAACAAAGAAAAAGGAGGAAGGAAGAATAAATTCAGTTATGGTTCTATCATTATATCCTTCGCCTTGCAATGGATTCCACTGATGCAGCCACAGCATGTGACACTGGATATAGCTAGTCCTAGAGAACCTCGGATGCAGAGATGGGTAGAACTCATGGGTCGACATGCTGGCCAATCAACTCTTGTTTTCTCTACTACATTCTTTTCTTGGTTCCAATGACATATCGTCACCATCGATGAGTATGCATATGCAGGCATCGATTTTCGAGGAGATCCAGATTTAGCATTACCAAAAGGCGCTCAGTGGGGTGCAATAGGTAAGAATGTTTGACCATGTTTTTGATTTTTCCTAAGGTTTATACAATGTTTTTGTGTTTTTATTTATTTCCAAGACTAAACTAAATGTTTGATGTAATGCAGATGTTGGTCGTGTTCAACCAATACTGGAACCAGAGCGCGAAGAAAATGTTCCAGCAGAGAGGGTTGTCGGGAGAGCATTCCTTCAGGATCTTGATCTAGCTGAGACTCTCACTGAGCTTCAGCAACACATAGAAGGCTTGACCTTTGTGATTCTGGATTGCCGGATCGAAGAGCTTCCTATGCGACTGCAGCGACACACTATTGGGGTTCCTAACCATTGGATGCAGTTACTTCGTAGGATAGCTATATCTATAGCTTGTTATCACGAACACCACTAGTTTACTTATGACATTTTACATACATTTTGAGGTCAGATGACCAATGTGTCTTGGGCACAAATTTTGTAAAAGCCTATAACTATCTATCTATATGATTTCAAAGTTTTTCCTATGTTTAATACACAATCCTATTCAATGATGTGAATGTTTTCTTTACATATGTTGCAAATTTCTGTCTAAAACTTGATTAGCTAATGAATCGGTCAGTGTGTTCAAATTTCAAGAAATGTGTTGATATTGAATAAAATCAAAACGTCTTTCCAAAAGTCGAACTCTTAGGAACAATCTAAGAAGTGTTGTATTTTTAACAGTATAAACACTAGTAAGTTGTAATACCACAATTTGTGAGTCTAACCTTATGATTATGTGGTTAATAACAAATGAAATGACATCAGAGATAATTTCGATCAATGCACTATACTTAGCGATATTGTTCGTTGATCTACCAATACAAATCCCTTGAAAACTCACTAACTCTCCATTTGGAGCGAAAATGGCCCACACTGCAGAGGATAGATTCTGCGTATTGTGACTAGCACCATCAGCATATCCAAAAAATGGCTTCGAAGATTTAGACATCTATGATGAAATGTAAAGCAGATTAATAACGTCAAGAAAACTCTAAAAACAAACTACTATAGTGAATGCAAATCAACATCATATATACAATATAATACAGAAAATTACCACGCTCATGATTAAGCATAGTAACGTTTCAAATACAACCCATTTCTAGGTTGTGCCAATGGAATTCCATCGTAATCAACTAACTCATAGGCACCCTTAGCAAGAACTCTTTTGAAAATATAGGGGCCATGCCTTAACAGCTCAAATTTCCCTGTACCTATTACATCAGCTTCTTTATCATAGAGAAGGACCAAGTCACCCTTTGAGAAAATGCGAGGCTGGACATTTTTTTCGTATTGCGCCATTATACGTCTCTTATGTGCTTCATTGGCCAATTGGGCTTCACGACGTGTTTCATCAAGATGGATGAGGTTAAGGAGACGTTCTTATTCTTTTGAGGTGTTAGGTAAAAATTCTGTTGCGAGTTTTAATGATGATATTTCACATTGGATTGGTAAGATAGCTTCGAGGCCATACACCAATTGAAAGGGAGTAAATCCGGTTTCATTTCTCACCAAATTTCGATATGCCCACAAGGCGGAGTACAAGATCAAATGCTAGTTTCTTTTACAAACTCCTATCATTCGTTGAAGCATTCGTTTAAGAATTTTTTTAATAGCCTCAACTTGTCCATTTGATTGTGGATAATAAGGAGTAGAATTATCATGTGACAATCTTAACTTGGAAATAAATTCAGACATCATGTGGTTACAAAAATGCTTCCCATGATTTGTAACTATAGCCTGTGGGACCCCAAAACATGCAATAACATGGTTGAAGAAAAACAGTGCAATTGTTTGTCTTGTGTTGTTGAATATAGGCATCGCTTTGGCCCATTTGGTAAAATAGTCGACTGCGACAATAATATAACCATGCCCCCAAGACAAAGGAGGGTTACAGGTCATGAATTCAATACCCCATTTTTTAAATGGTCCAATAGAGACAAAAATATGCATTGGTGTCGGTAGATTGCAGATTTTACGATAAAAAATCTGGCATGCATGAAAACTTCTGATCGTGAGGATGCAGTCTCGAAAAATAGTAGCCCAAAAGTAACCGACGTGGAGTATCTTCTTCGTGTTAGCATATCCAGATAAATTTCCACCACAAGCCCTACCATGACAATCATTTCACACTTTTTCGGCCTCCTCATGAGTGAGGAACCTCCTTAAAATGGTATCGACACCACAATGATAAAGTGTATCACCGATGATCAGATAATCTTTGGCTTAGTATCGAATACGTCATTGTTCAGAGAGAGAGGTATTAGGTTGAAAATTTTGGGTTTGGAGATAAATGATGAAATACCCATACCAAGGATTAGATGATCCGATCAGAAACAAAGACTTGTCTAGAATTGATGGTTCCGACGTGGTTTCAGTACTATCAGAGGGAAGGTCACAGAGAAGCTCAGCCAAAACTAAAGACTTCTTTGACTTGGATTTGATAAATTCCAAATCGAATTCCTGCAAAATGATAATCCATTTTGAATATTTTCCCCCCAGCAATTGACGTGATAAGATGTAAGTCATGGGGTTGCAATCTGAAACTATTGTTGTTTTTCGAAGCAGGATATAATGGCGAAATCTTTGAACATCTTGAACAACTGCCAAGGCAAGATTTTCTACGTATGAGTACTTAAATTCCGTATCATTGAGATTATGACTCAAATAACATATTGGATGTTCAATTCCATCTTCTACTTGGACAAATAACATAGAAATGGTCATTTCGGCCGCAGTGATATATAGGAAATAATCATTTTGATAATTAGGAGGATACATTAATGACACTCGGACAAGAGTTTCCTTGATAGCATCAAAAGAAGCTTGCGCAACTTGGTCCCAATGGAAGGGAACCCCCTTTTTCAAGAGTTGAGTAAATCTTTTAGCCATTTCGGCATAATTTGGAATGAACCTCCTTAGGAAATTAGCCTTTCCTTGAAGTTTCTGTATCTGAAGTAAGTTTGACAGCACAGGAAAATCAAGAATGGCCTGAACCTTTAAAGCGTCGATTCGAATCCCTTCTTTTGAGACTACGAATCCAAGCTAACGACCAAAACCAACACAAAACATACATTTATGTGGATTGAGGCATATTTTGTAGTGTTGACAGCGTAAGAAAATGACTTTCAAATACATCGGGTGATTAGTCTAATTTTGTGAATGTGTTGGTAATTCATCTAAATATGGTTAAACAATGTGCTTGATGTCATTGAAAGCATAATCCATTACTCTCTGAAAAGTTTCCCCAGAGTTCTTTAAACCAAACGGAAGTTTCCTATAAGTGAATGTGCCCCAGGGACAAATGAATTTTGTCTTATGTTGATTGATCATCTGGGCGGATATTGATTTGATTGTAGCTGGAAAATCCATCCATGAATGAAAATATTTCACATCCAGCACAATCATCAATAATCTGGTTGATAAAGGGAGTAGGATAGTTGTATTTTCGACAAGCATGATTAACATCCCGATAATCAACGCACACTCTAATGGTTCCTTGTTTTTTCATGACAGGAACGATATTGGAAACCCAATCAGTTAGCGGAACAGGGTAAATGAAACTAGCACGCAAATATTTTTCAACTTCTGTTTTGATGGTAGTGGCTTTCTTTGGATGAACTCGACGAAGCCATTGATGCATTGGTTTGACATTAGGATACATATTAATAGTGTGTTCAACTATACTAGTATCTATACTTGGCATTTCCTCATAATACCAATCAAATATGTCGCGAAATTCATGAAAAAGAGAGCGATATGATTCGAGTTCTGATGTAGAACAAGATACACCGACATGAATATTCTCTACAACGCCAGGTTTGGCATAAATATTGATAGAAATCGTTTCTTTGATATTTGAAATATTTTGCTCAGAATCGATTGCATTAATGGGAAAAGAATTCGAAAAGAAATTTTTGATGGATGGGTGATATAGTTCACTAATATTATTTTCTTCATAATCAGGAAGATGGGAATGATAATGATAATCTTCCCATGGTTCTCCCTCTTACATCACGGCTTCCAAAATATTCTCATCTGTCAATAACATTGAGGAAAATGGATCAGATGGAGTACCAAAATCTAAGGAACGATCAACCCAAACACTCGACGACACTGATTTTGGATTTGTCGCCCAAGCCAGATAGATTGATTGCTAAGCCAGCTCAATAGGGCTAGGCGGCATAAACTCATCCAACGTAGACAAATCAGAATCACCCGTACTCTTCCTTAAGCCAAATTGGAAGAGATCATGTAGCAGGTCTCTATACTTGCAATTTCTATCGACGTCGCTAGTGGTGGTAATGCAAAAGTTCCCATGATAGTGGGATATTTTAAGAGTCCTAGACCTATGTTCTGAAGTTCTAGTTGGGGTATGTGAATGAATGGAACGCTTCCAGTTACCTACAAAGTAGAGGCAAAGAAGGATAATTGATTAATGATTGTAATTATACCTTTATGTGGAAAGGAAATCATTCTAAAATATGTAGAAACAATAGTAGTCATTGCATGTACCCATGGCCTTGCAAGTATAATATTATAGTCAAGGGGTCTGTAAACAACCTCAACATCAATATTCACTAATTTTACCCCTAGTTCAACATGCAGGTTATTAATAATACCACAAGGTTTATATGTACGTCCATCAAATGCCCAACATTGTTGATGATTGTGATAAGCACGGCGAGCCAAGTGACTTCCAACAGTTTAGAGACATAATGCATTTAGATGTTCCCTCATCAATAATATTGTGATGAACAAGGTGATTGAGAACATTTACTTGTATGGATAATGGCAATTATGCTAGTACTTGCGGCACATAGCCCGTATGATTAAGGACAACAAGATTAGAATCATTCAGATCAATTCCACCAATGGCCGACAATAAAGCATTTTTTTGGGAGGGAAAATTTTGTAATAACTCAAGAGCAGAGATAGCTAAAGGGGATTGAGCCAAATATTCAACTATATTATAATTTTTTTCAGTTCTTACTCGAAGATTATATTTCGATTTATGAATTACTACCTTTTGGTGGCTTCATTGTCAATTTAGGAATAACAATAGGTGGTACTGATTCCATAGATGGATTCATTGTCGAGGTAGTAGGTTGATCAGTGGCTGAACTACCATAATCTTTATTTCATGTCGACACCAAAATATATGTTGTAGGTTTTGTTATAGATAACATTAACACTTGGGAACTAGGAGCTAGATCTGTAGCAACCATATTTGTGTCCGGATTTGGAAATGGGTCTGTCAACATAGCTGACGCATTAGAAGTCTTGATTATTTTTGAGACTTCAGCGTGGTGAGGGAAATCCCTAACAAAGTGTTCCTCATTACAGATTATGCATGTATAATGAGGTTTTCGAGGTCCAAGTGCTTGATCAGATGATCTTTCCTGCGAGTTAGAAGTTTGATTTTTCTTTGATTTCCCCTTTTTCTTACTTCCTGGTTTCTTGTCACCTTTGCCTTTGTCAAATGACATGGCATTAATTTCGGAAGAAGGAGCAGGATCAGATGCAGTAGGGTGGTGTGTGTTTGCACTGCCTATCAAGCCATCTTCGGCATGAGAGTCCTTTAATTGAGGAGGAACATTGAAAATAGATCTCAGCGCATTAGGGATTTTTTCATAGAGCATGCGAGATAGAGTATAAATCAAGTCTAAATATTGGGCATGAGAAATAAATTTCTCTTTTATAATGACACCACCCTTAGCCACATCCTCAGTTATAGATGGTAACAAGTACTTAATGAACCATTCAGCAAGGAGCTGATCCGGAACAAAGGTCTTAACCATTCATCGACGATGACACCACTCATGAATATGATAAAAAATGTGAGTAGCATTAGTCTATTTGAAATTTGTCAAGAGTTCCGTTCCAGTTTCATCTCTGATGGGTAATTGGAAATGAGTCAAAATGACAGTAGCTAGGGCTGTGAAATTATCAAAAGAAGCTCTAGGTAATTCAATGTACCATTTTATAGCCAGACCTGTGAGCGTACGCTGAAAAAGACGTAGTCAAACAGAATCATCATTCAGAGAATTTGATGAACGCCATAAATGATAAGTCATAACATGAGTCGACAGATATTCTCTAGGGTTTCCATTAAACTTAGGAATATCCGAGGGTAATTTGTGAGGTATCACTGACCACCAAGGAGCATAGTTGATTGGATCATTAGTTAGCTGATTTAAATCTGGTAACTCTAAAGTTGTAACAAAGGGAAACTATCTATTGATGTCAGGTTGAGCATAGCCAGGGTAATATGGAATTTCTTGAGAAACATGCCTTTGAGCACCAACATAAGGAATTTGTCGCAAGTAACCCAGATAGGGGTTGTTTTTCATAGCAAATGCTTGAGGATTCTATTGACCAAAACCTAGATATGATACTTGTTAAAATGAAGTTTGAGGCATTTGCGCTTGTGGCTGCCAAGGGGTCCGACCACCAATGTTATAACCAAAATTAACATGACTTGGATTTGGTTGATATGTATAACTCAGTTGCGGTTGTGACATCCCATAAAATGGTAGACTAGCTTGTGAATAAATAATTCCTGATACAGGTTGTTGTAAATTAATCAAAGGATTTGGAGTCTGTGGACCCAACATTTGATGATATTGAGTTGAAGGACCCACTTGATAAGGTTGATGATGTACAACATTTTGATTCTGTAACAATGGTATAGATGTATTAACAAGTGTTAATGAAGTGGTTGTAAATGGTTGAATCGATTATTACGATTGTACAACCGTTTGTGGTTGGATAGGTATAGTGGGCTACCATTGAAAAAAATTTGTTTCAACATTAGATTGACCAAAATGTGATAGAGTATTATCAAATTGGGTGACCAAAGGTTGCCCCCCAGCATGAGCAGGATAATAAGATGGAAATTTTTTCTCTCCAAATGCTCGGAGTCCAGTTGATATGGTACTTGAAGGAATAGACCCAGAAGGACCGGCTTGATATTTCCCTAATGATGTGTATAATGAATTAAGTTGTTCAGTACTTATGATAAGATTACCAGTTAAAATACCAGATGATGACATTGGTAAATTCCATGGATTTGAAGATGCACCAGAGAAAATTCTAGGTAATGATTTGTAACGTGATGGGACCAAAGGGCCACCATGAAAATATGACTTTGGTGAAGTGGTAAACATAGACGGTGTAGTGAGGGCAGGAGCCGACGTAATTGGAACAGTAGGCCCAACTGAAGATGTTGGTTCAGACATAGTTTTTTGACCAAATATATACCCTTTTGAATCGATGGGAATTTGAAAATGAGGAAGATCAACAAAAGCAGAGAGTGTCGATTGAGAAAAAGACTCGTACAGGTAAAGGTCCTCCCCAAAATGGGTTGGAGTTAAAGGTGTATTGTCTTGTGGGATTTCTTCAATCGTAATTAAACCAGGTGGAAGAATTTCACCGTCAGACCCAAAGTATATTTCAAGTGGTTGACTATATGATATGGGAGATTCAATATCTATAGAACTTTGTGGGATGACCGAGGTAGGAACAACTTCCAGTTTTTCAACTTCAATATTCAGATGTTCTGGAAAAGAAGAGACAGGATCTGGATCAATTTGTGGTTGAAAAACGTCTGGTCCAGGAGGTATGATCTCACTGATTGGATGGATCGTGACCATGGGTAGCTGTGAAGAGTCTGTTTCGACAACAGTAGATGAACCAGGATGTGTAGAAACAACTTGAGCTAACCCTAGTTTATGGGAAAATGATATTTCACTAGAGGTACGAATTGTACTTGATTCGACAGATCATGATCGCCTTTTCCTACCAGAAGTAACTTCTGGTGGTAAAGGTGGTTTTAAAGATAATCTACGCGAATGACGGGGGAAAGGATTTTGTTCTTCCAAGATTATTGATTAATTTTCACAAAAAAAAATAAACAAAATAAAAGGGTAATGCTAGGAAAAAGGGTTTACCAAGAAACTGTGAACTGCAGAATACCTCCTGGAAAACCAAGAAGTACAGGAAGGCAATCTCCCTGAATGTTGTGATCGGTGTATCACAATTTACAAGGTGACCAACTCGGTTCACTATGGATGGATAACATCTAAAATTTTTCCTCCCAAAAATATACCCGAAGGTACATGGAGGCCCAAGTCCATATTACCGTTGTCTGATGTGAAATCGCACAGTGAGAGCACCCCTTTATACTTATCGTACTGTAACACCACCCGATATACCCGAAAGTACGTGGACAAGCTACGATATACTTACGTACGTGGAGTGAGGTTTCACACACGGAATGTATCACAGACAAGTTAACGACAGCTGCTATGTCTTACGACGCTGGAACATGTCTCTAGCCTAGACCTTCTAAATGTTATCGTTATGGTTCCAATGCTTTGTTAGGTGAATTGAGATTAATTTTATGTTGATCTTGCTTACAGTTTGCGTTTCAAACATTCACTACGATGATGTATTGGAAAATTCCTAAAATGAAACTAAAAATGATAAGCAATCTTTCACAAGAAACCTAGCTACTAAGGGAAGAGAGCAAATAATTTATGAGAAAACAAATCAATGATCACAAATTAAATGCAGATTTCCTAATGTTCCTTTTTGCAAAACACACAAAAATCCTACATGCAAATGCATGTTTTCTTTTCAGTTTCCTTAATGTTATGAATGTAGAAAAGAAACTAGGTACACTAAATCAACAATTGAAATACCTTTTACTTTCGAGAAATGAAGAATACAAACAACAATTTCTCTTTTGAAGGAAAAATAAGGATTTCAACAACAATTTCTCCTATCAAGGAAATGAAGATCTTACGACAATTTCCTCTTTCGAAAGCAAATGATTCTTAATGCGACCATAAAAAATAATTTGAAATCAACTTGTCAATGATAAATAAAATCTTTTTTAAACAAACATTAAACAAATTTTCAGTCAAAGTGTAATATCCCATAATCGGGATTCACAACAAAGCCTACTGAAATAATGCATTTCTGGGAAATCTGTGCACTGAAATGAGTTTTCAGCTCCTATATCCTTTATATCAGTGGATCTGGGGTCTAGATCCAAAAGGAGAGAAAAAAAAAATTAAACTAGGTGTGGTAAACAGATCTCCCACCACCTAGTCTAGCTGAAAAACACCCAAAGAGAGGGGTTGCAGCTATGTACAACAAACTGCTTCATAAATAACGCAGTTTTGGAAAGCATGAGTAAGAGGCCAATAAGAGAGATCATATTTTGAATATACAACAACAAATCAGATCCATAATGATGCTCTTACATTATACAACATAAAATAGAAGACAAAAGAGAAGAAAACCTCTAGAAAAGAGGGCTGCAACACATGTATTTACTGCAAAATGGCTTAACAATGTTATTTTATGGAGCTGCAGTAGGTGAATGCTACACTTCAGATCTATATCAGATCCATTTTAGATAGGTACACTAGAAAGACTCTATTACAAGATCCCCTTGGGGTTTTGAGCAAATCATGCAATACAAAGAGTAGATCTGAGTTTAAAGCAGGAGATTTGCAATATTATTCAAAAATTTCTAAAGATGTTTTATATTAGAAATATATCAGATCTATAAAGTACATGGATTAGCAAGCTAATCCATGGATCAGCAAAGTGAAGGGCAAAGCCCAGCACCAAAGATCTCTACTAAAAAAGGGGATCAAAACACCCTACAAATCCTCCTCTGAAAATAACGCAGTCCTGGAAGGGAAACTACGTTGTAGCCTAAAGCACTGAGTTGGCCTAATGCCAAGATGTGAAATATCAGCTCCAAAGGTTTAGAACTCTCTTGCCCTTGGGATAGAAGACTTTCCCAGTGAAAAGAGGGCCTAAAATGGCCTAGATCTGAGCAGATCTGACCTCCACTTGTTGTAGCTTGCAACGAAAACCTAATCCTGAACAGGATCAGTGCTGTAGTTTGAAGGTGAGCTTGGCCAAATGCCTGATAGTGGATGAAATCAGCAAGAATCCTCCAAGAAATCCTCAATAGAAGAGGTGGAATCCTTGCATAGGAACTCTCAAGTGCTAAACAACACTATTCTCAGCTAAACAACAGAGAATGGTATTTGTCTAAATAGAAAAGATACTCAGAAAATATGCATAATCAACAACCCTCTCTTGCTACTCTCCTCCTCCTTTTATAAGATGAAGTTCTTGTCAAACCCTAAACAACTTCAATGAATTAGCTCCTTTCACATGAGGGGCCTCCATATAAAACTGTGTTGTCCATCCATGAGGTACATTGCTTCTAGACAATGATGTAGATTTGGTCAAGGTTGACCCAGTCTCATAGCTCAAACCCCTTTTGCACCTGCAAGTGATTTGTTACATGGCCCAGATTTATCCCTGTTCATATGGGCATTGATTTATTCATTCTTTTGGGAGTTTTACATGTCCTCATTTATTCATTTATTCATGCAACAGAAGATGAGACAAAAATGTAGATTCCTCTTAGCTTAGGCTAAGTAGGAATATTACAGTCCTCCCCTCTGAAAAGTTTCTTGTCCTCAAGCAACTGATAGGGTGAGTGCTGTAGTATTTCTCCTCCTCCATTGGTGACACCATCAAGGATCAAGTCCTCCTCATATGCCAAGTGTTCACCAAGCCAACACAACATGAATTGTTCCTCCAAGGTCATCATAAGATGTACATAGTCCATCCCACAAGGAGTGAAAAATTCAATAGAAATAAACATGGCTGGAGCAATGCTCTATCTAAAAAATGTAGCATCAGGTACATATAGAAGTTCCATTCCATGTGGTACCTACAAACTGCCCATCCTCTCTCCATACAATCCCATGAAAAGTACAACTATATCATCCAAGTATGGAAGCATAATGATATATATACAAACAAAAATTTCAACATGAGGAGGGGATCAAAATCCCATATAAGGTGCCAACGCAGTGTATCTCCTGCTTGCCTCAGATCAATGTATGGTAAGTGGTTTCCCCACCACTTACTTGTTGCACAAGATATCTCACCATGGCCGAAAGTGTGAGATATGTTTGGTGCCTTTGGAAAGAACCCATCATAGAAAGGGACCTCCCTTGGCATAGCAAGGGAGGGGCCAAGTTTTGAATTTGCAGTGGCCCAAAGTTTACCATGATATTCATATGGTGCAACACTCCTCTTGGGATCTAGGGCATGCAACAACATGGTGAAAGAATACTTCAAATCAGAAAATAAAACTTGCATTACATGTTCATATTTTTCACCATCAATGTTCCTTTGAAACATGGAATTGTGCACAAATTTTTCTCTGTCTTTGAGAGATGGAAGAAATGACTGAAATGACACTTGCATAGAGTCCTTTAGCTGCCCCAAATCCAAATAGCTCTTGCATTCTATAAAATGCTGATGTAGCTCTCTTCCAAGGCCTTCCCATTCAAAACATCTCATGATAGTGATGTAGATCTTCATAGAATAGGTAGGGTTGAAACAGAACTCCTTGAAGGCCCTTTGTAGTATCTCCTCCTTGAGCTTGGAGGCTCTAGGCAAGAATATCCTATCATAGTGTTATATGACTCCCTTATGGATTAGATAACCCCCTCCATTCTCTTGGCCATCCAACATCATGCAAGTGTAGAGATCCTTGGAGTAATCCACCAACAGTTGGGATCTCCAATATAGATCTACACTCCCCAACAAGGACAGCATTGATGATGCATCTATAAGATTGCCTACCTTGTTGCTGATCTCTCCTTTGACATCTCTAATACCAAAGGTACAAGTAGGAAGGACATACCTCCCCTTTTCCTCCTCCAACAATGCAGAATAAGAAATGTAGGATGGTGAGGATGATGAGAGAGGAGAATTCCCCTCCTCCTGGTGGTTGCTCAAGCCTACCAACACTGTAGCTATGTCTCTTAATGCTCCCTTCCCTCCTGGATCTTATTTTGAAGCATCAAGTAGTGAGATGTCTCCCACTAAAACTGAATCTGGTGTCCTCCCTGGGGGTTTACCTCTAGATGAAAGTGTCCCTTGCAAGAATCTCATGAACATGAGAGAAGGGACAGTGAGATCCTTTCTTCCACTTTGCAAATCCATCTCTGTTTTCTGTGTGGAAGTGTTAGGTGTGGGGTAAGAGTGCATACCCCTGATCATGTGAGGTGTACCACTTTCCTTTTCCACCCATTCCATTTGCAAAGCCTCCCAATTAGTGGTGACTTTCCCAAATGTAATCAGCCATTGAACACACAAAATAACATTGGTGTGTGGTATGTCAACTACAAAGAAGTGATCCACCAAAGTGTAGGATCCCATGGTTACTATAAGTGATGGAACATAATTCATGCATTGCATTGTTCTATCTCCTGGGACTAGAACAAAAAATCCTTCAAAAGTAGCAGTTGGTATGGCCCTCCTTTGCACAAGATGAGCATCAATAAAGTTGTGGGTAGCCCCACTATCAATAAGAACAAATACCCTCTAATTCATGATTGAACCATGAACTCTTAGGGTCAAGTACTTAGGTACTCCCCTCAAAGATGCAAGAGTTCCTCCAATAGGAGCAAAATCTCCACTCCCATCTCCTGATGGTGATGGATCTCCCTCAACATTGTCAGCATTGTGACCCCTCCTTGGTTCTTCATCTTCTTCTTCCTCTTCAACATCTGAGAAGAGTTCTATGTAGTGTGCTTTCCCAGCAGCACATCTATGTCCCGGTGCCCATGGTTCTTGGCAAGTGAAACATAGCTTCTTCTTCCTTAGCTCCCTCCGGATATTAATATCAAGAGGCTTCTTGACCGAGCTTTCTTTTGTAGGAGTAGCTTTCTCTTCCTTCCCCTTAGAGAGGTAAGAGGGCTTATTCTGGAAAGTTGCCTTTGCTTTTGGCAAGGCATCTTGAAGGTTTTTAGCCCTCTCAATGGCATCATGCAATGTGATATGCTTTTTAGATTTCACCAACCCATGCAAAGGTTCATCCAATCCATCGATGAACATGTACACCCTCCTTGCTGAAGATAGATCAGGAACCATAACAGATAATCTTAGAAACTTAGAGATATAAGATTCTGCATTACCTATCTGCTTCAACTTTGCAAGGCTCATGAAAGGTGCTTCTGGGTCCTTTCTGTAAAACCTCTCCACCAGTCTTCTAGTGAATTCAGAATAGGTAGTCACATTGGCATGGCCTAATGTAGACAACCCATGGAACCACCAGTTGTGTGCTTCACCTTCAAAGTGCAGCACTGCAATCTTAATGGCTTCCATCTCAGGCACTTTGTTCAACTGGAAATAGATATCCAAATTTTCTACCCATGCCTTGGCAGAACTAGTGGATGACCCATCAAACTTGGGTAAAAATAATCTTCCCACAGAGTGATGTTGATCATGATTATGAGTTAATCCACCATCTCTATACTGATACCTTGGTCTTCTTTTGTCCTTAAGATGACAAAAATCTTGAAAACTCAAGTTGTCCTTAAATCTCTGATTCTGGGACTCATACTCTACAAAATATTCTTCAAAAGATGCTTGCTCATGAAGCCCTTCATTCTCCATAGCCAAAAAGGTGGGCATAGTAGAACTCTGTGGATCTTGTGGCTGGTTCACCAGTTGATCATTCCAGTGGTGAGACATGCCAGAGATTTCCCCGAGATGAGGCCTTCTAGGAGACTCCTTGAGTCTGTCTATTCTCATATCTTAAATCTCTCTAGCAAGATCTTGCATGGTTACCAAAAGATTTGTTGCAAACTATTCTCATTCTTTATCACTTCTAGTTTCAGGGGCTTTACCCTTGTCTTGATCATCAGTGGTATAATCAAACTTCTTGTGACTTCTATTATGATACCTCTTCTCCCTCTCAGTAAGAGGCTCATATTATTCTTAAATCTTGTTGGCTTTGTCTCTTCAATGAAAGCAGAGGTTGTGCCAAGAAAGGAGCTCTAATACCACTGTAATATCCCAGAATCAGGATTCACAGCAAAGCTTGCTGAAATAACGCACTTCTAGGAAATATGTGAACTGAAATGAGTTTGAAGCTCCTGGATCCCTTAGATCAGTGGATCTGGGGTCTAGATCCAAAAGGAGAGCAAAAAGAAATCAAACTAGGTGTGGTAAACAGATCTCCCACCACCTAGTCTAGCTAAAAAACACCCAAAGAGAGGGGCTGCAGCTATGTACAACAAACTACTTCATAAATAACGTAGTTTTGGAAAGCATGAGCAAGAGGCCAATAAGAGAGATCATATTTTGAATATACATCAGAAAATCAGATCCATAATGATTCTCTTACATTATACAACATAAAATAGAAGACAAAAGAGAAGAAAACCTCCAAAAAAGAGGGCTGCAACACATGTATTTACTAAAAAATGGCTTAACACCATTATTTTATGGAGCTATAGTAGCTAAATGTTACACTTCATATATAGAGAAGATCTATGTACAAAATATTAGATCCATTTCAGATTTGTACACTAGAAAGGCTCTATTACAAGATCACCTTGGGGTTTTGACCAAATCATGCAATACAAAGAGTAGGTTTGAGTTTAAAGTAGCAGTGTGGAAATCAACAAGCTAATCCATGGATCACCAAAGTGAAGGGAAAGCCCAGCACCAGAGATCTCTACTCAAAAAGGGGATCAAAACACCCTACAAATATTCCTCTAAAAATAATGCATTCATAGAAGGGAAACTATGCTATAGCCTGAAGCACTGAGTTGGCCTGATTCCAAGATGTGAAACATTAGCTCCAAAGGTTCATAACTCTCTTTCCCTTGGGACAGAAGACTTTCCCAGTGAAAAGAGGCACTGAAATGGCCTAGATATGAGTAGATCTGACCTCCACTTACTGCAACTTGCAAGGAAAACCTAATCCTGAACAGGATCAACGTTGTAGTTTGAAGGTGAGCTTCGCCAAATGGCTGATAGTGGATGAAATAAAAAAGACTCCTCTAATAAATCCTCAATGGAAGAGGTGGAATCCCTGCATAGGAACTCCCAAGTGCTAAGCAGCACTATTCTCAGTGAAACAACAAAGAATGGTATTTGTCTAAACAGACAAGATACTCAGAAAATATGCATAATCAACAACCCTCCCTTGTTGCTCTCCTCTTCCTTTTATAAGATGAAGTCCTTGTCAAACCCTAAACCACTTTAATGAATTAGCTTCTTTCACATGAGGGGCCTCCATCTAAAACTGCGATGTCCATCCATGAGGTACATTGCATCTAGACAACACTATAGATTTGGTCAAGGTTAACCCAGTATCATAGCTCAAACCCCTTTCACACCTGCAAGTGATTTGTTACATGGCCCAAATTTATCCCTATTCATATGGGCATTGATTTATTCATTCTTTTAGGGAGTTTTACATTTCCTCCTTTATTCATTTAATCATGCAACAGAAAATGAGACAAAAATGTAGATTCCTCTTAGCTTAGGCTAAGTAGGAATATTACACAAAGGAGCAAGAAGTATATAGAGTTACTAGTCAATATGAGGATCAAAATTTTCAAAACACAATAGAAAACAAACTGAAGAAAATTGCAAAGGAAAATTCAAAGGAATCTGTGTGGTTTCAGGAGTCAACGCATTCTCCAAGGGGAGACAGTGCTCTGCAACACAGTCTTAAAAGGGAGATAGTGCTATGCAAAGCACTGTGTCCTGTCTAAGGGTGTATTAGGCGTAGTGTATAAGGAAAAATACTACTTTTTAACTCATTTTCTTTGAAAATTTTTCTTTGAAAAATTTTAATATTTGTGTGTAACAACTACTATGTGGATAAACAAAGAAAATTAGAGTCTAAGTCACCTAGATCAAAGAGAAATTCTCCCTAGCGGAGTCACCAATTTTTTGGGCTAGAATTGCGAATTAAGGACAAAACACGCTTCCCTAGACAAATGACAATCTAGAACAATAGATTATAGACTATATGACTACCTTTCCTAACTCAGATCAGACACACAGAAAGGATTAGAGGCTTACTTGTAATCCAAGCACTTCTAAATGGCTCCTTCTGTCGCTTCCGTTGTAGCTTCAAATTCAAGCGGTTTGTAGGAAAAATGCTTCCTGCAAGAAAGAACACTAAAAAAGCAGAAGATAACAATAATAAATATGTCTATTCAAGTTATTTAGCCAAATTAGTAAAGCATAAACAATATACATCAACTAAAATCTTGCAATATGGAAAATCAAAGCCAATACAGATGCATATAGGGGAAAGTAAGTTGCATTCTTTATTAATGATAGAAGGAGAGGTTATAACCAAATGAATGATTTGAAGTGACCCTTCCAGCAATGATCCTTGGCCCCATCACAATATAAATCTCTCCAGCAACTATTACACAAATCTAGCTCTCAATTGAAAATCCTCCAACATTTCTTTACTCAAATTCTTCCTTCTCAAACACTCAGATCTGTGCTCAATTTATAGATGAACTGAAGGTAGTTTTGCAATAAATGACTTTCCAATAATAGGCAAGACATGTTCCCAGTCATTTAGATGTAAAATGGACACTTGGATTTGAAGCTTGACACATGTGAACTCTTCTAGAAGGCACTGGCCAAGTGGAGATTTCGTAACAATGAGAATTTTGCTCCCAATGTGACCAATGCACCCATAGATGTCGAGAAGTTCTTTGCAGAGCAGCCTTGGATGGGGCTACCTGCATATGAAACACACTTACTCCCCTTAGAGGCAGTGTTGGTGAGCTCTCATATGCTATATAATAAACTTCAAACCTTGGAAACCTTTGCTTGATGAAAGTCATGCTTGATTTGTCTTGTTCTTGCCTTAGGGCATGTAGCAACTTTAAATGATAGGGAATCATAGAACCTTATTCATTGGTCCTGGAGATGATGCCCAGTTATCCAGGATATTGGGAATGATGCCCAAATTTACCTATAACAAGGAAGTTCATCCAAGTAATGATGAACAATGTGCTTGATATCATGAAAAGCATATGACATTGCTCGCTGAAATGTAGCGCCAACATTTTTAAGACCAAAAGGGAGATTTTTATAAGCGAAAGTACCCCAAGGACAGATAAAGGTGGTCTTATGTTGATCAGCCAAAATAATTTTAATCTGGTTATACCCAGAAAACTCGTCCATAAAGGAAAAAATATCACTCCCAGCATAGTCATCAATGATTTGATCAATAAAAGGAGTGGGATAATTATCCTTAGGGCAAGCACAATTAATATCATGGTAATAAACATAGATCTGAATAGTACCCCATTTTGTATCAATAGGAATGATATTGGAAACCCATTATGTCAAGGGAATGATATAGATAAAACCAACTTGAAGAAGTTTTTCAACTTATCACTTAATAGCGACGACCTTTCGAGGGTGCACAGGATGAAGACGCTAGTGAACAAGCATCACACCAGGATAGGTAGGGATCTCATGCACCACTATACTTGGATCAATGCCAGGAATTTTTTCATAAGACCACGTGAAAACGTCACAAAACTCATGGAAGAGACTAGTATAGACCTGTATCTCATCGGGAGAACGTGTCACCCTAATATGGATTTTCTCGACAACCCTCGGTTTAATGGAGATGTCGATAGGCATCATCTATGTGATGTTGCTCAAGTTACCTTCCGCAAAGACTTCATATTTTAGGATGGGCATTTGAAGCAGAGGAGAAGGAAATTTAGAAGAAAACCTCTCGAGATAGGTAGACATGGCTCCAAGGCTAGGCATAAATGAGGAACGGTGATGACTATTGTCCCGAGGAGAATCCTTACATGACATAGTTTCCACGATGGATTCATCGGAGGGAAATATCTCACTAAAGGGATCGGGTGAATCTGAATCACCAAGCTAAGGGGACTGAGAATAAGTGTCAAGAGACATGCCCAAAGTAGCATGATCAGGAGGTGGAGGATCCGACGCTGAAATAAGTTCACAATAATCAATCTCGATCGGACTTAACAACATCAAATCTCCAAATGAATCAATCTTCTCAAGTGAAGGGATGACCCACGGAATAGAAGACCTGGAGATCATGTTAACCTGAATAGTGTTGGGTGGAGGAAGAGGAAAAATACCCATCAGGGCAGGATATTTGAAAACACCTAGCCCGACGCTTTCATAGGGCGTAGGAATTTGATCTACGTATGGAATGTTGCCCTTGGAAGATGAAGAAGTGAAAAAAGACAATTGATCAGCAATAATAGTCTTCTGTTCATGTGGAAATCACAAAACACGAAAGAGAGTAGATGGAACACACAACACGGCATGAGTCCAACTGCGACCGAGGAGAATACTATAATTGAACTTGGTGTCAACGACTTTAACCTCGACATTGATTGTTTTCCCTTCTACAGTGATCAGTAACTAGTGAGAAGACCAAGAGGTTTAGATTCCCTTCCATCAAATGCTTCTAGAGAATTTGGAGATGAGTTGCGAGATGGAGAACTAATGGATTTCTAGGAGGAATATGACATGACGCATGTAGACGCACCCTTTTCCATGACCGCTCGATGGATGTTCAGTCCATTAATCCCAATTTGGATGATGAGCGCAAGCTAGTGAGGGAGACGTGGGACGAAATTCTCCAAGTCAAAAGTGATAAGGCTCGAATCAGCATGATCAACCCCACTGACGTCAGATAACAAAGCCTTCCGTTGAGATGGACAACTATGAAGTACTTCTAAGGAAGACATAGGAGATGGCTCCTGAGCCAAATCCTCAACAATATTGTAATGCTGAGCAGCATGGCCATTAGTATTGTAAGAATACTTACGGAGTACACCTTTAGAAGGTGGCCAAACAACGGGCTCAGTACGGGGGCTTTCAATTTGAAGAGGGCCATAAGAAGGTAGAAGAGGAGGACCATCAACGATTTCTTTCCCCACTACATGACGTGGTTCAGTACAATATTTCAACTAGGTAGAAATAGAAATGGATGCGGAACCGTTCATCATGAAAACCTGAGAGCCAAATGGGGCAAAGGACTAAGGTTTCTATACCAACTGAGATTTTTGTGATGGAAACAGTTCTTTGAGAACAACTAGAGTGCCTTGGGTGCCTTTGAGCAATCGACTCACTTCCGCCTATCTAGGACAGTCCTTGGTGTAGTGATCTTCATCACAAATCAAATAAGGGTACTTTGGTTTACGTTGTGAACCATCATTAGCATGAGGTTTTTAAGAATCCTATTTCAGGGTATCGGCTTTGGCCTTACCTTTACCCTTCTTTTTACCCTTGGAAGTTTTGTCTACCAAATTGGCCTGAATGGCATTTACTTCTGTCGTTTTTCCACAATTTGGGATCAGCTAAGAAGTAGTATCATTTGAAGGAGTAGATTTTTGCTTCCCAGGATTCGGAGGGGAAGACTTCCAAGAAGTCTGAGACACGGAACTAATGATACCGTCGATGTATGGCGTTGTTGGTGATTTTGAAGTTCCAGGTCTAGGAGCATCAGGCAAGAGTTCATACAACATGCCAGACTAAGAGTACACAATATCTAGGTATTGGGCACTAGCAATGGCTTGTTCCTAAGTGACACATGCCCCCATAACAATGTCCTTATCAATCGGAGCAATGAAGGAGGTGGTGAAACAATCAGTTAGAAGCTGATCAGGAATCTCAAAATTAATCAAGTAATGAAAACACCTCCATTCCAGAATATGATCATAGATATGGGTAGCTCGATATTGTTTCAAGGATGTGAGGAGGTGCATCCTGGTTTCATACCAAGACGGTAACTGAAAGTGCATGAGAAATTCCATGGCTAAAGAATTGAATATTGTTATACACCATGAGATAATTCGATGTACCACTTGGTAGCGACACCAGTAAGAGACCGTTGGAAAAGACGGAGTTGGATAGAATCATCAAGCCAAGAGTTAGAGGAAGACCATAGCTGGTAAGTCATAACATGCGCTTGGGGGTCTTCTTTAGACTTGCCCTCAAACTTGGGACAATCACCAGGAATTTTGGTTAGAACTGGAGGCCAATACAGGTTACGAAGGATTGGATTGCTCATCAACTTTGACACACCAGGCAGTTCCAACATTTCTAAGAAAGGTAATTGAGAATTGAAAGGCATTGCAGGTCGTTGATAAAGGCCAATATTAGCATTCCACCCAGGTTGAGAGAAATTCTACTCCCATATGTTTTTTCCTGGAGGATTCTTTCCATAGGGGTTATATGCGGGATAGCTCTTCCCATACATGGGTTGAGGACCGAGATATTGATTTTGAGCATACCACTGAGGTACTTGTTGAGCAACATATGGATTTTGCTGTGGAATGTAAGCGTTGCCTTGAGGTGGATTATACATCATCTAGGATTGACCTTGAGGAAAATAAGTGAAACCTTAGGGCACACTATCTACTGCCTGAAGTTGACCTTGAGGATGGTAAGTAGTGCCTTCAGGCTGATCGGGTTGTCCCTGCGGAGCAGGTTGACCTGGATACTGAAGTTGGGAAGGCTGTCCCTGCGGAGCAGGTTGGCCTGGATACTAAGACCCACCAAGTTGCCCTTGTGGAAGAGGTTGGCCCGATGGTTTTGATGGGTCAGGTTTCCCTTGAAAACCAGGTTGAACCAGCGCAGGACCGTAGGGTTGTCCTTGTTGTAAAAAAGTTTGGCCTTGCTAAATGTAAGGTTGATGCTATTGCACAAAAGGTTGTCCCTGTGGTGGATAAATTTCCCCCTCAGGAACATAAGATGCTCCTGGTTGAAATTGAGGTTGACCAAAAGGATCGTAGGGTTGTCCTTGTTGGGCTGAAGGTTATCCTTGCAGACTGTAAGGTTGTACCTGAAGACCAGAGGGTTGTCCCTATAAGGGTTGTCCTTATGGGCCCGAGGGTTGTCCCGGATGGTAAACGACTTGATTGGGATCGATGGGAGGCAAATAGATGGGATTACCATACTTTCCATAATGATGTGGAGGATTTCCAAAAGTTATTAACTACTGAGAGCCTTGAGGGGTGGAATTCTTCTTTTAATGACCTTGAGAGGTATAATACTATTGTTGAATGGCCAACAGATACTCATCGAATGTATAACTGTTAGGAATGGAAGTAGAAACCATAGGTGTAGTGCAAGTAGGGTGGATTTCCGCAATACAAGGTTGCGATCCACTCACGGCGGGCCTAACAGGTATCGTGGGATTGATAAAAATAGACCTACATACAACAGAACGCCACGATGATGACGGAGTCATACTATCAATCGGTGTAGGGGAAGCCATAGAGACGGTGGGTTGGATAGGAACAGAGGTTACAATCATTGATGTCACAGGAGTTGAGGGTGATACCCCCAATACCGAGACAACCGAACTCCCAGATGGAGTCGATGTATCAGACTATATTGGATTATGATATAATTATTGAACATCGGAAATGATCTGACCCAAAGTTCTATAACCACGTGGGGGAGACAATGGTTGTGAGGAAGGTTGATCTGAGACAAAAGAAAAATTCTCTGGAGGGAGTTGATAGTCTCATGTAGAAACATAGAGCTCTTCACTACTAACAAGACTCGAAGAATCCATGTCATATGAAGAAATTTTATCATGAAACAGATGATGAACAGTGCCGAGTAAGGAAATATCTAGCAAAAGTGGTTCTAAAGTAAGAGGAGGGAATTCCTGAGTGTTCCCAAAACTAGACTAGGCATCTTGAGGTTGCTAATTGATATCAAATGTCTCATCAAGAGGAGATCGAGTAGCAAGAGGTAACATACCAGAAGGAGAGACTGCCATAAATCAACAGACCTAGTGGGTTTAGATGCTTCCAAAGAAACTTCAGGAGAAGGATCACCACTAGGAGGTAGTGAAGAGGACGACGAAACTGGTGGTTCCGCCGCTGTGAGAATGTTTCAAAACAAAAAGGAAACGAGATAGCCTAATCGAGGCTTCAAGACCAAACACTAAGGAACTACTAAAAACAAGCCAATAAAATATATTTAACGGGCATGTGATCATAGGCAATTAATTTTATGACATTGAAACGAAACTTTGTTGTTTCATGTTTTAAGAGTCAAGAAACAGGAAAAAGATGACTCTAGTCACTTTTAGTTTGAATGAGCATGAAAGGACAAGTGATTGATGATATTTTAATTTTTAGAGCATCACAAAAATACCAAAATGACTACTCAGGTAATCTAAGCAAGAGGGTGTACCAAGTTTCCGTGAACTGCAATATACACCTTGGTGATCGAATGAAAGAGAAATGACCAAGGAATTAACGTATGTGTAGGTAGTCACCCCGAATGCTGTGTTTGGTGTTCATGGTTACAGGGTGACAGACTCGGCTTCTTATGGATAAAGGATTGCAAGCTATGAGGGTATCCCTTTATATACATGATGGTATGGGGAGCACAAGTCCATACTAGTGTTGTCTAATGCCAAAAAATGAAGGACAGCTACTAGGTTTAATGACATCGGAACACGTCACTAGCCTAGACCTATAAAATATGTGGGTTATGTTTCAATGATTCCTTAGGTTGATTTAATTCATTTTAAGGTTGATCTTGAATTAATGTTGCAATTTCAAGGCCTTACCGAATGGGATCTCGAATTCCTAAATGCACACTACATGCAAGAGAAAATCATTTCCATTCAATGAATGCTAACTAAGAGAAGGATAGGAATCTATGACAAAGTAGCAATAAATTGAAACATAAGAAGAATTTCACTAATGCATCTAATACAACGAAATTAGAAAATGAAAAACTCTTTCCTAGTTTGCTAAGAGCTAGTAATGCAAAAGAACATTTTCATTTTCAATTTAAGTGAAATAATGCAACTTTTGTATTTTTAGATGAATGAGGAACAATGCACTGTTACACTAAAAATCAAAATAAACAATATTTTTGAGCACTGCGAATGTAAAGATCTAAAACAGAGAGATCAATGCAATGCAAACATTAAACGCACTCAAAACAAGGATGCACTCTTCCAAGAAAACAAATGGCTTTCGAAATGATCCAACACGCAATGTAATCTATGCTCAAAGTGACAAATGGAGAGCTAAACGAAAACAAGGGTGATCATTCAACAAACCAAAGACACGAAGAACCAAGAGAAAGACAAAAAAATCAAATTAACTCGAACTCAACTCAGAAGGCTCAGTGAGGAGAGGGAAAACCAAACAGCACAAGGCACCTAGAAACCCTAGGGAAACAAATCTCACTAATAAGATGATGGACAAATAGCTAAGAAGACTGAAACTATAGAGTCAAAAATAATCTCGGTAGACCAATTGCAAGGTAAAAACTCAATCCAAAGCCAAGAAACACTGACAAAAACTCTGAAGAGAGGTCAAATCAAATCCTACAGGATTTGGCGTGACTGTTTAGTTGTAATCAAGGGAAGAAGTATACAACAGAACACAAGCATTACAATAGAATATTAAGAAAATCTTTGATCGAAGGACTAAAGCCAATGATTTCCAGATTGGAGACAAAGTGTTGAAGTGGGATTCAAGAAGAGAGGACAAAGGAAAGCATGGAAATTTTGAAAATATGTGGAAAGGTCCATACATCATCCATTCAGCGAGAGGTAACAATGCATTCTTTCTACAAAAAATGGATGGAAAATAGTTATTTGGAGGTCCTGTCAATGGCAGGATGCTTAAGCACAATTTTTGTTGAAGTTCTTAGTTTAAAGTTTTATTCATTGTACATAACACTACTTGAATAAAAGATCAGAAAAACGAAACACAAAAAGAAAGAAAAGAAGAAAAGAGGGAAGATAAAAAGAAGAGGTAAAGCCCCATACCAAAAAAGAATGTTTCTGAAAGTGTTCAAGTCCAAATGCCACTAATTTTGAGAAAGGAAAGTCTTGTTCAGTCATATAGCCTAACCATGATTGAATGTGTTTTAAATTTCTGTTGATAAGTTATAAAATGAAGATTTTCCAAATGGTTTAAACTTGGCTTATCAGTAGACTAGGTTAGGAAAAGATACTGGTTCCCAAAGCTCAAATCTGAACCAAAGAGAAAAGAGAGGGATGAATGAAAAGTTTTGAATTATAGCCCTCAAGTTTCTATTTTTACTTGTGCAAAAATAAAATCTATGTGCAACTTGTCCAAAATGCCACAGCTCATGACAAATCAAATTGCTCAACTTTAATTTGGTCATGTTTTAAATTTTATGTTGGTAGATTAGAGAATGAAAATCTTTCGAACTGTTTAACCTTGACGGATAAGTAGATTAGGTAGATAATAAAAGAGCCCATTATTCTAATATGAGCCTTTGGATGATATAAGGGTAGAAGTAGATAGTTTGTTCTTTCAAAAGAAAAAATGATGTCAAGGGTTTTCCAGTCCAAATGCACCCAAATGAAGAAAAAATGCTAGGAAAAGTATGATGGGTAGGTAGAGTTGATGTTGAAGGAAACATGTTTTTCAGATTTTAAGATCACAGCTTTAAAGAACAATAGCAATATTAGCATTACAAAATGAAGGAAATTATTAAGCATGTGAAGCATTTCATCTGCAAAATCAGATATCTGAGATTCTTGACACCTCCTAAAGGAGTTTCCCTCCCTAAGTGGAGCCACTGTTAGTCATCATAATTTTTCACTATCTTTAGATGACTATAGGATGGTTATAGTTTTCAGCAAACAATATTCCTTGAATATCTTGAGTTTCAGAAATCTCAGTGCCTTTATTATCCTCTTAAACCCTTTTTCATTATTCTATCAATTTTCCATCTCAAAGTCACCTTGTTTCTCTTAAAAGACTCATTATAGGCTTATACCTCTCATTTTCATCCTTCTTTCCTACCTAACACCTCATTCCCCAATTTCCCCCTATCAATAAACTCCATCCTCCCTCTAATATTTCTTGTTGCTAACTCATTCCCATGTCCCCTCGAGCATAACAACACTTTTGGAAATTCTCTTTTCACTTGAAAGTTTTTAAGTCGAATTTCATTCAAAATCAGGTCAAAAAGCACTCCCATTATGTCATTAGGGTTTTGCATTTTTCAAGGTCATCCTTTCATTCCGATGAGGTCCGCACACATATGAGAAGGATTCATTATGATCACCAAGCTGTCAAATCCATTATGTCAAGCCTCAGTGAGTAAAATAAAATCCAGCTCCATGACTTCAGCAACCTGCAAAGTAAAAAGTGTCGAAGAGTATCAGTGAGAAAAGGAAGAAGAATTCAAAACATTAAAAAGTGGGTTTTTCAAAATGAACTCAGAGTTCCACATGCCAACACATCAAAATTTCAAATACAAAAATTGTTTACTTCAGCAATTGATCAATTATCAAAGGTAGTTGTCTTGTTCCAAGGGTGCCCAAGTCATCATTGTTCACAAGCACTAAACCCTAATTTTCTCTCCCATTGAGCTAGGGTTTGGTATGAAAAAGAGACATAGGAGAAGATGATCCATATGGTAGGTCATATCAGCAAGTTTTAATCCATACCAACTCATAAATATCATGCCTCCATCATTTTCCAAGAAGTCATTCTAAGGGACAAATCATTTGCCACACATAAGGCTAATTTCTCTTCAAATTGTGTTTCCAAACAAAAAAAGATGCATTTTACAAAATTGAGAGAGGTTTGTTTCAATAATAGGTCAAGGAAGAAACACCTCCTTCATATTTTACATAGGTATCATGGTTTGGGAGAAATGTTAAATTTACAGGTGCTACAGGAGAGTTGCTGCACTTCTGGAAGGACCTTGGGAAAATCAATTGTTCTCATAGCAACAGATTCCAAATGATTTTAGTGATGAGTAAAATGACATCTATACTAGAATATCTTTCCAATTAGCTATCATGAGCTCAATTTGGAGTTGAGGAGGGCCTCAAAAATTTGTATGCACCAGCACTCTGCATTTCTGCACCCTCATTCAAAATTTTTTTACCAGTCTTGGGAGAATCAACTTTTTCTAGGTCAAATCAACTCCAATCAGCCAAAAAAAGGTATATTGGGAAATTATACTTCAATATATTTCCAACGAGCTATCCTGGGACCAATTTTGACATTGGGAAGACCTCCAAAAGTGGTTTTCATAATAGTGTTGTGTTTTTTCATCCTGCTGTTGTGTGTTCAGAAGGTTGGCATTGTGTGTTTGGATAGGCACTGCGCCCTCAGCCAGTGGCGATGCACGCCTAGATAGAGAATATTTCTAAGGGTTGGGGTCATTCAAAAAAGCTCAAGACTTCTTCAAATTTCTACTATAATCCTCCAAACACTTCTAATCAATAAGTACATGTCATAAGCCCTTGCTTTGAAGCTATTTGGTTATTTTTGAATGAAATGAAATGTAACCCTAAATGAAACCCTAATTTTAGTTTGTGAGACCCTTGTTCCATCCTCCTAAAATAAATATCAATCATGTTACTGTCTCATGATTTGGCTGATTGGCAAGCCAAATGATAGTGTAACATCAAACCAATCTTTGGAGCCCAAGGACCCAGCCTTCCTGGACTCAAAGAGGGCTCTCTCTATTTGTGTAAGGGATATCTGTGTGTTTGCTTATTGTGTTTTGATTTTAGGCTAGTTATGAAGTAGGTTTTTTGGTTTTGATTTTTAGGTTGTGAGGGATGAAACTGATCAAAGATATAAGATAGGTAAAAATATGTTAGATCAACTGGGCTATGGGGTCAAAGAGGTCAAGAAAGCTATCAGATGGTGATACAAGGTTGTTGAAGGGCCGATTTGATTCGAGGTAAAATGGATCTTTGGGCAAAATGGAGTAAGATGGACATCAAGTTTGTGAATAAAAAATGATTCCAAGCATAACTATTTTAATATCTGACATAAACATGGTAGGGCAAACCATTAATCATGAGAAATGTAACTTTAAGCTAATCAATACATAGAAATAAACATTCAAGCCATGCATAGAGATATATAACTCTCTAACTTTGGGAAATGGTTATCAGACTTTTGGGAAATACACTTAAGACAGACAAACAACTCAAATCACTATGCCGGAATGCCTAAACACAGTACTTCAAGTTATTGGGCACTTTGAAAACAAGATTGCATAGTCGTAGGCAAAGGGTAAGATCAGAACAAGACCTCCTTGGTTCAACAAATGACAATCTAATCAGTCAAAGAGAAATTTCATGGATGGAGCTATGGCTAGCCATGAGTAAGCAGGGCATACCGTAAATCATACTTAGCATGCATAAAACCATGAATGAAAAAAGAAACAATATCCTTAAGCTATTAAAGAGCAATCAAGAATTCTTTAATGTGACTAAGAATGAAGGAAACATAGAAGCTATGAAGAAACAGGAAATTTGAGGTGCCTCCAAGGGCATGTCTTAAATTTGTTCTCTACTATCCTATAACAAGAAAGAAACATGGATTTATGAATGAAAACTAGGAAACAAAACAAATAGAGAGACACTATACCATTCTACCAAGTCATGGAATCCAACAACAATCCTCTTTCATCATCCAAGAACATCCAAGAGACTATCCGAAAGCATGAGACAAGTATTTCTTCCAAAGCTTATATGACCATATATTGCTTCTATTCATCAATTTCAGCCTTTGTTTACAATGAAAGCCTTTGGAATATATAGGACCAAGTGAGGAAAACCTCTTAGTTCAACTTGCAATCTTATTGGCCTATCCAAAGTATCTTATTTTGTCCTTGAGGCTTTGCAAAGCCCAAGGCACAAAATATCTCATAAAATATCTAAAAAATGCTAAAAGAGGGAAACAAATTGACTTTTCATAACTTCTCATGTACAAAAATAGCTAAACGCACATGAGGAAAAAGCAGTTTTGAAAGGTTCAATTTTTACAAAAATACTCAAAAAATACATCAACAAAAGGTCCCCTGACTTGCAAGCAACTTTTGGAAGCCTTCCCGATGTCAAAATGAGGCTCATGATAGCTCGTTGGAAATCTCTAAGTTTCTACTTTCTGAAAATGTTTATTTTGCTCCAAACTTACCACTAGAAGTCCTCCAAAAAATGCCTTTGTGTAAAAAACCAAAAAATAAGCCTTGTTGATAGACCGGGCAGAGTGTAGAAAAAGCGAGCGTTTTTCGCCATTTAGGGGGAGAAAATGATGTTCAAAATGTCCTGAAAATTGTTGAGTATGTGCCCCTAAAAATATGGAATCCAATGATACCATTATCATCCTTTGATGATGCCCTAAACTGAAATGGCGATGCCCATGAGTTTTGGTCAAAAACTCAAAAATGGAAAAAAACCAAAATATGTCGAATTTCGCCCAAACTTGGCGAGTATGACCCTCAAGGGTTTTCTGGAACACGTTGTGAAGCTGAGGCCAAGATTTGGAGTCTTGAGGTGTCTTTCCTCAATTTTTGTCCTGGGCGCTTCCCTTTGACCTCCTTGAGTTTTTCTTGAGCAGCCTTCAACTTCCGTCGGGCAAACTGATTTAGCTTTTTATAATGCCCCGTCATCCTCCGTTGAAGGTCTAAGTCCCTGTTTTCCCTCTCCAATTTATTCTCCAAGTGATCATTAACTCTCTCAAGCCATGCTTTGTGATTGTTCTCTATCTCTTGTTCAAACAATGCAGTGAGAGGGGTAGATTGGAGAAGGGCATTTTCCTCTTCTTTTTGTTTCTCATGGGCCTCTTTTAGCCTCATGGTTCTTGGCCTCTTTCGCCTAGGCTGACCTTCGCCTTCACTTTCATCGAATTCACCCATGAGTTCTTACAACCTTACTTGTGCTTTGGAGGCCTCCTTCTTGTATTTTATTGCCCGTGTTTCATAAACAACCATATGGACACTCATCTGCTTGTTTTGGATTTGCAAAAATTGATTGAAATTCCTAGCTCTATGAAGATCATCCTTCAAGGCATCAATTTGGCTTTCTCTATGGATCAAGAGATTTTCTAGGATCCAGGCTTCATTATCACTATCATCGCTTTGGATTTGGATGATGTCGAATTCCTTTTCCAGTTCATGACTGCTTTCTTCCTTGCCCTTCACTTTGCCTTGGGTGGCTCTTCTAGTACTCTTCCTCTTGGGCAATTCGACCATGGGCTTCTTTGGCAATTTTCCCTTGCTTTGGAGAGCCCTAGTCACATTTGGAGTGACAACTCTAGTCACTCTTTTCTTTGCTGTCCGGGGCTTGGCCACTTTCAGAGAAGAGAGCATGGCCCCTTGCCTCGGAGAGGTAGCTAGCACATGCTCCATCGGCTCTTTACCCTTGTCACTTTGTCCTTCATTTTTTCCAATGTCTTGGCTCTCTTCAAGGATGCCTAGCCTGCCTTTTTGCAGCTCCCATTGAGGGTTTTCCTCCTCACTGATTTGAAACTTTTTATCCTACTGCCCCTTTTCTTCTTGAGTCTGATGTTCCTCTTAAAGAGGCTGTTGTTCTTCACCTTGAGGCTGCCTCTTCTCATGATGTTGTAGCTACTGTGTGTCATCTTTTGACTACCCTTGTTCATCACTTTTATACCCTTGTTCAACATCTTCATGCTGCTCCTGTTCCTCCTCACTGTGATGCTACTGTTCAGTCTCGTTTGGCTACTATGTGTCATCATAAGGCTGCTCACCCTCATCATAAGTCTGTTGTGTGTCATCAAAAGTCTGCTCACCCTCATTGTGTTGCTTTTCTTCATGCTAGTGCCCTTCATCATCTTCCTCATCATCATGGTCATGCTCTTCTCCCTCTTCACGCTCTTCTACTTTCTCTGTGGTAAAATTGAGTTTTTTAGGAATGGGTCTGCTAGAGGAAGGTGAAGGATGATGAGTAGGAGGTGTGGGGGATGTGTGAACTGGAGGGACAATGGAGAAATCCAGATGGGTGATGAAAGTATCCCAAGAGACCTCTCTCTTTCCAAGCTGATGAAGAATGATGATTTTTATGAGAGAGTGATGGAAGAGACAGGCTATTTTTTGTGAAGGAGGCTTCTTCTGAACATTGGAGGCCATTTTCTCAATGCTTTTGTGTAAGAAGAAAGGAATATTTAGCAGCTTGGTCCTTGTGAAATGCATGAGCAGTCGAATGTGATAAGCATAGATTCGGGAGAATCTTGCCTCACAAGTGAAGTATTTCATGATGATCTTCATAAGGGGGGCATAGCTAGCTAAAAGATATGAGAAAGGGAAAACAAAAGGACATGACTCTCTGTGCTTAGGCTTTAGAAAGGGCTTGTAATATTTTGAGTCCAAATGGCTTTTTTTAAACCACTTTTCCCCAATATAGGGTATTTTAGTGGCCTTGGAGATGGATCTTGGAGAGAATTTGAAGTCAAGGTCTGCTAGCTGGAAATGCTTGTCTCGAAACCTCAAAGCGAAAAGGTGTGTCAAAGGAGAAATGCTCTTCACCTCTTGCACTCTTTGAAAAAAATCTAAACACCCCACCTCATGGAATTTAAATAAGACTGATGGGTGGGCACTCACTTCTTCATTGGAAATAGGCTCAAATATCTTATGCAATCTACTCCTACTATCCTTCCTGGGAGGCATCTTGTTCTGGATGCTCTCTGCAAAACCAAACTGCCTCAAATGGGTTTTTGAAATGTTCTCTCAAACACAACTCTGTCTTCTTTGTCAATCACTGTTTGATCAAGGAAAATCTGCCTCAAATTCTGTGTGAAATGTTTCTGTGATATCAGGTCTCTGCTCCTTCCAAAACACTGCTTTTCACCTTTTGTATGCCAATCAACAAGTTATAATAATATGCACACAGTCAAATAAAAGGTACACATAGTCAAATGATCAATGTGTGTGGGTAAGGTCACAAAGCTCTTTGTGTTTTGATAGAAACAAGACAGCCTTGCATTTAGAAAAAGGCAAAAAACTCCTCCTAATCAAAAACACCTTCCTTGTCTTCACTATTTCTCGCACACAGGTAAACAAGAACACCTCCAAACTTGATTTAATAGCTTCACTCATTAAATTCTGTTTCATGGACAAAGATGGCAGCACTGATTTTTTTCTTCTTACCACACACAGATGGACTTTTGAAATGACAAAGCACTTATACAATGATCACTATTGTTGAAATTAGGCCCATTGTTTCACTTTTCAAACACTGTGTTTCTCCCTTTAAACACTGCCTTCACTTTTTAACACTATTCTGAGAGCAGATTATTAGGTCTTTTGACATCAATAAAAACCCACCATTTTCACTATGTTAGTGTTGGGCAATCATAGCCACTACAAGCCCAGATCTATAAACAAAAACATCAACCCTCCTTACCACTGTTTTTTCCACTACATATAGCTGACAAAGTTTATGGTTTGTGTTAAAGCAGTTAGGATATCCTTAATGCTTGACAACCCCACTAAAATAGTGTTTATTTTGTCTTGCAGGGAGTGTGATGTTTTAGCACTTTTTTAGGGCAGTTTAGGCTCTTTGAAACTAGAATGAACACTTCACTCTCAACCAATTGTAACTTTCTTCAAAATATTCTCTCAAATTACCTTGATTTACACCAAGACTTTCACTGTTTCAAACACCATCTAGCATCTTGATCATAGCAAGTAGGTAAATGAAAATACCTTTGAAAATGGATGGCAGCCCTTTGATTGAGGAATTGAGCAACTTCGAGACTCGTTGGAGGTTCTTTGAGTGTCAAAACATGCGCGGCACATTTGGAATGAGAAGGCACCGTGCACAAGAAGGTTGTCGGGTCGTTGACGAGCAGGCATGACTGGTGCCTATAGGAGCGTTGCGCACTCTTATAGGCACACCACACGCTGCTACAGGTGCACCGCGTGACAATGTAACCCCTTTGTAAACTTTCACCTCAACGCACCGCGCATTTCTACAGGCGCGCTGCGTAGTCTCCAAGCTTGAAAACTCTGTGATTTTTTCCCGAAAACTTCTTCCTTACTCTCGTGAATAGCAAAGGGGAGTGGTGTTTGTGCTTTGGAATTGCAAAATAAATCTTGGCAATGGTCCTTAACTCCTTTTGAAAGAAAAAAATTCAATCAACATTGAATTTGATTCGTGGGGGTTTTGCAAGCTTCTTTCTTTAAAACAAATGCTTTTGCTCATAATGAAACAAAACAAAATGACTTTGCACGTGCTATAAAGGGCCCACATTTTAAATAACATTGGTAGAAAGGTTGTGCATGCTATCTGGCCAGTTTTGGCAGATATTACTCTTTCCTCTTATAAGAAAATCATTCAAGGGCCAAATTCTTTCATTGTTTGCTTATTAAAGGGAAAAAGTCTTCCCTCTGCGTATATCTTCATGTTAGAGGGAAAAATGGCTCGAAGACATATAGTGACTATAGATGTATTCTCCAAATGATGTTTTTTATTTCATTGTGAGGTGAAAACCAGTTGTACTCACCTGAGCTTTACTATCATCTATCCATCAAGAGGGCACTTCTTCTAAAAACTTATCCTTTACTCAAAATGAAACAGCAAGGTACCTTTGACCTATTTTCATAAGGAAAATGCCTTCATTTGTAACAGTGGTATGCATATATTGGCTTATAGTGTTGTTCCAGAACTTGAAACACATGCCACAATACTTCTTTCATATTTATGAACATATGTGTTTAGTTATAATGCCTCTTTGGGGAAAACTGAGCTCAAAATGCCTTCTGTCCATTATGATGTGTAATTGAAAGGAAATTTTTCATGAACAGGAAGAAACAAGACCTTTCGAAAAATAATTATCATTCTTTGGTCTGTGTCATGACCCATCTCTCAACCATCAGCAAATTTGTTTCATTTTGGCTCCAGACTGCTTTTGAAAGAAACTCTAATAAGAGATAAGATCAACCTCTTAGATTACAGTAGTACCCCTGCTTCCTTCTTTATTTTTAACATCATTTCTCTATTTAGAAACCTTCAACTATCTCCTATTGTTCTTCAAACTTGTCCCTTTGACAAAGAAAATCCTAAAATCAATCATTGCCCTGGCCCTCTGCTTATAGATGAAGGAGGCCTATTTTGATAAATGTCTGGTTTCCTTTATACATGATGGCAGAAGTTAGTTTGAGACCAAGACTATTTTCAATGATGACCATCCTATTAGCTTCACATTGTAATTCAATAGCAGTGAAACTTATGTAACAATTTTTCAAAGCATTACTATTTTTCCTCTGCCTTTAACATCATTTTTACTTCAGAAACTCTCAGTAGCTGTCTCACTGTACCCAAAAAATGTCCTTTAGTCAGTGCAAATTCTTAAAATCAAACTTTATCCATTGGCCCTCTGCTTATAGATGAAGGAGGCACTCTTAACCCTCTACTTATAGGTGAAGGAGGTTATTTAGTCTTCAATCCCTTTGCTTACAGATGAAGGAAGTTTTTCAGTCATGCCATTTCATCAGCTTTTGACAGTGTTATTTTTCCTTTCACTGTCCTTTCATTCTTTGACGGTGATTGCAAGAGCTTAATGAAACAAATTTCTGCCCTGTAGCTGCATTCCAGGCTCAAAATCACATGAGAAGCAGTTGTCTTCTCATGTGGAGCCAAATACTGTCTTCTAGGATCCTGGTACATTTCTACTCTTTGAAAGATCCATTGAAACACTGTAAAACCACCTAATATCAGTTTTGACCTAGGGTATGTGCGTTGCTGAGACTTCAGGGTTTGTTAGTGGTGCAACTTAAGGGTGTAACCAACTTTATTTGTAGAATGGGAAGGTCTGTTATGACTGGGCTGTAGCAGAAAGAGGTTCTTTGGCTTTAGGGTAGTTTGCCAAGGGAGAAATGCCTAGAGTGCCACTACCTAACTTAGGGGAAACTTCTTTGGATAGATTTGGATTGTTTCTTTGGAGCTAATGGGCAAGCTAGTATGGATGAGGCTAGATAGGGCTTGATAATGAGGTTTCATCTCATCATGGGCAGATTGAAAATGTATGAGGGCAAAAAATGTTTGTGGGTGTTTTCCAGCTAGCAAATTTGACAAATTTTAAGATTAGTTGCTAGAAAACTTGGCTGTTATAACTAGTCATCACCAACAAGTGAAAAATATTGATGACTAATAGTGGCTCCATTTGGGGAGGATAGCTCCTTTCCAGGAGGTGTCCAGAATTTCAGATCTTTAGCTTATGAAGACCACTGCCTTATCCATTCACGCAAATTTCATTCTTCCTTGATGCTATTTCTTAAAATTGACAGCATGATTAGCATCAATGATACTTCTACGTACCCCACTATATTTCCTAACATTTTTCTTCCTTTGGGTGCATTTGGACTAGCAACCTTCTGACAATATATATATATTTTTGAAAAATGAACTTATCTAGTTATACACTTATATCTATCGCGAGTTCAAATTAAGCTGATGAACTCCTTCATACCTATGCTAGATCAACTGTCAAGGTTAAGTTGTTTGACAAGATTTTGTTCTCTAATCTAAACATGAAATTGAAAATTGATCAAATCAGGGTTAGACAGTCTGATTTATCATGTACTTGCAGCATGAAAGACAAGCTACACACAAATATTATTTTGCATAAAATGGAAACTAGGAAAACGGGGCTAGGATGCAAAATTTGTTTTTCATCTCCACTTTCCTCTTTGGTTCTGTTTTGAGCATGTGGAACCGGTATCTTTTCTTAATCTACTCTCTTTGATAAGTCAAGCTTACACAATGTTGACCATCTTTTCCACTCACTAACTTATCAGCAAATAAATTTAAAACATGTTCAACTATGACTAGGCTAGATAACTGAACAAGACTTTTGAGCACTAGTAGCGACATTTAGACTTGCACGCTTTCTGAATGACTATTTTTTGAACATGGGGCCTTTTTTCTATTTTTCAAACCGCCCTCTTTTCTATTTTTCTATTATTTTTGACTTTTTTGCTTTTTATCTATTTTTCAAACAGTGGTATATACAATGATTGAAAATGTTTTAAACTTAGAAATATTGGAAATGGAGAAACTTAAGCATCTTATCCTCATAAGGATCTCCTACCACTCTTGGTCCATTTAGCTCTTGAAAAGAAAAATTTGGAATATTTTCTCTTTCAAGCATGACATAAGGATTCATGCAAGAATCTCTAAACAAACTTGTATCTTCCCGCTGTACCTCTTGATATATCTGATTTCCACTCTTTCCTTTACTGTACATACTTTTCAAGTAATGCATATATTCTTTTTCATTATTGAAATATATAATGACATCATTAAGGTATGTCAATAGGAAGAAATTTAGGACTGGAAACATGGCTTTTAGGAGCATATTTTTTGTATCCGGTGGTTTTGCAACTCTGAGTCTAAAACTGGAACTACTTCCAGCATACTGGAAAAAATCTTTGAGCTGCCTACTTTGCAAGGGAATCATTTGGCTATAACCTGAAACATCATCTTCCAAAGACATATGATTAAAAGCACTTATCATCGGTATATCATGGTCTTGGGCAGGAAGGATAAAATTTCTGTTATAAGGATGTGTATTAGTGTTTCTAAAATCAAAACAGATCCTATGACAAGCTATTTTATCTTTGATTATTACTGATTGGTTTAGATTTTTGTATTTTCTTTTGTCGAAGTTGTTTCTTGGAGTGATGGTAGTGGCATAGTGTTTCTCACTATTTTCTCTGTATGAAGTAGTATTTTGAATGAGATTGCTAATTCTAGCAGTTTTAAGTATTTGGTGGAGTGACAAGATGTTAGCCAGTTCAAGTAACTCAGGTGTATTCGGATTACGATCATCATCTCCTCTCATAAGAATTTTATCAGGAATTTTTTCTGGATTTTGAGCTGTTATGGCTACATTCAAGGTTTTATTTGCAGTGGTAGAGTTATGCGATGGTAAATCCTTGAGGTATGGAAAGAACATTAAGATTCCCTGCTCTTGAGTTCCGAAAAGGTTTGTGATATGTAAGACTTCTAATGCCTTTGTTCTGAAAAAGTTTCCTGATGTTACTACTGATGTTTGACTAAGGTTTGAGAAATTCGCTTGATAGTGCATAATGGTTTGTGCTTCTTTCTCTATTCCTATTTCAAAAGGAACACACTTACTTTCCTCAAGAAATAGCTATTCATGATCATGATAGTTTTGAGAGTTTAGTTCATCATAGAGAACTAGGGGCAGCTGATGTGGTGGGTCTAAGTTTGTTTCAAATCCTTCTGATTGTTCTTCAATGTCTCCACCAGTGTGTAGAATAAAAGAGTTTAGGTCAGAATGCAAGGAATACATTGGGGTGTTATCAGGCCTCTCTTGGCTATTGATCATGTATTTCATGTGTGACTCTCGATAGAGTATTCTTGTTGGGTCAAACACAGGAATAGTGGCGTAGGACATATCCAGTTGAATATTTCCTTGGAGCTTTGCTCCCAAAGATCTGGATAGAGGCATTCCATATTTGGGAGGGATGTCTGCTACTATTATGTCCATGATCAGATGTTTTGTAGGTACTTGAGCCAAACTGAAACAAAGATCTTTGATCAAGCCTAGATATTTGAATCTACTAGAATCAAATGAATATAAGTTTTTGTATGGTATTGTGATCTGTAGGCCTAATCTTTTCATTACAACCTTCAGCATAAGATTATGCGAGGCACCGGAGTCTAGCATTTCATTGTGAAGGATTTGGTCGTGGATATTCAGACTAATGTAAAAGGGAAGAGTGGTTCCTTCTTGGAATTTCCCTTCTATTTTTGGACCAAACAATACTTCAGGATTGTCATCAGCTAGGCTAAGGGTGTTGGCATCATTTCCTATATTTAGGACCTTTAACACTTGGGATTTGTAAGAGTTTTGGGTGATGAGCTTGGTAAGAGGCATGGTGATCTTTATTTTGGCAATTTCACCCTCAAAACTGAAAGGTAGCTGTAGTTTAGACATGTTTACTTCAGCCTTTTCAGCCATGAATTTCTTTATGTTCTAAGTTTGCTAACTTTGTTTCGGGTTTTTTTTTACACAACCATCTCGGGAATATTTGTGGAGGAACTAGGAGCATCTGAGCTAAGACTTGTTTGGGAAACTTTATCTTTAATTTGGTCATTTTTCCTGACCATGATTTTGTTGCTGTCCACTGCTTTTCTGAGGATGGTATCAAGGGTTTTAGCAGTGTCTGAGCTATATTTCTTGGAGTTTTCTTGGTTTTTCCTACTCCTAAGGTCATATTTCCTGTGAGCTTCTATTATGGCATTCTGAAAAATCTATGGCAGGATCCTCGGGATCTTCATAGTTGGTTTCATCTAGATTCAGAGAGAAGAATGCTTGTTCTTCTTCTATAAGGTACACCTCACTCTCATTATCAGACCCTATGAGGTTCAAATGATTTTCATCAATGGGTTCTGTATCCCTATCATATTCTTCCACATAATTTTCATTGAATTGTGGCCTAATTTGTTGGTCATTTTCCCTTGGTTTGTTTTGAGGCTATTCCCTCCTAAAATTTTGGTTCCGGTTTCTGTTTGGAGGGTTTGGCTAGTTGTCCCTAAGAGGGGTCTTTTCACTTATCTTTTCCCACATTTTGGCCATGGACCTAACTAAGTCATCTATTCTAGGATCTAGGGAAGGGGATGAAGTGGAGACCTCATCTCGGTATGTGACCTTCCTTTCTGATCTAGTCCTAGCTCTTTTTTCTGCTAAGTTGGCTTCTGCCCTTGTGGCTACTTTTTGTATTTCCTCTAAGGTAAGGGGGTCCTTGTCTCTCAGCTGATAAGTCATGTCTTGGTCAAAAGCCTCGGGGAATTCTGCCAAGGCTGAGCCAAGTGGGGGTTTGAAGTGAGGCGGGAGGGTGTTATACACACTTTTGAAACTAATGCAGTATCCCTGGACACTTTCCCCATTTTCCCATTTTAGATTGTTATATTCTGACAGGATTTGAATAGGGTTCTTTCAGATTTCTCGCTTGTTTATGAATACTTGGTATAGTTTTGGGAGGTTGTGGATGTTGTTTGGAGTTAAGCTCTTAAACCATTTTTTGGGTTCTCTGCCCAGGCTTTGGGCGAACATTCTCATTCTGATGGTCTCATCTTCTATTTCCATGTATTCAAAGGCATCACAAATCCTATCTACATATTTTTGAGCTGTGGTAGTCTCAACTCTAGTAAAGTGTTGAATTTTGGCTTGATAGTCATTTTGTAAGGGAGCCAAAGGCTGTGGCAACACCAAAGGTGCGGACCAAGCTGCCATGATGGGAGCTAATGGATGATATACAAAATGAGGGCTTGTGGGATGAGCTGAGGTGGTTTGAACAGTAGTGGTTTGGATGGGTGTGGCGGATGTACTTGGACTAGTGATCTGATTTTGAGTAGATCTGGGATGGTAGGAGCCAAAGTGATGGAGAAGCTGAAGGTCGGGAAGGGTGGTAGGTGAGGCTTCTCTACTAGGACTCTGTGGCAGATCTAGGGGTTGGCGATCGTCAAAGTCTATCTTACTTTGTGACTTGCTTCTAAAAAGGGTTTTTGCTGATTTTAAGTCAAAGGGGGAATCCTGCAAGGTAGTGAGATGTTCAAGTACTGATCTTGCTTTACGGATGGACCTATCGGTAGCTAAATTTCTAGTTTCAGAAGCTTGTCATAGAATCTTCTCTGGGTCATCTACTATGATAGGGGGATTTGGGTCTGGATGAGATCTGGTGTTGATTCTTCGTGAAGGATCTAGAGTTTAGAGATGATGATATTTGTGCATGTTTTAGATGGATGGCCTCTCTGGGGTTTTACTAATGTGAAGGATGGTCAAAACAAAAAGGATGGACTAGTGGAGTCACCAGGTGGATTTCTATGAGAACTATGATTCACCACCAAAACTATCAAAGATGCTTTGGGAAAAAGTTTTATAGCAAACTTTGAGATGGAAACTTGCAAAGAGGAGTGATTCACTTGGTTTCAACAGTTTGCTAGGCTGTATGGAAAAGCTAATGGTTCTCTTGGCAAGAAGGCTTCTGCTTTTCTCCTATGTTTATGTGAGGTTTTCTGAATCGCTAAGTTATACTTAGTTTGTCACTAATTACAGAGTTTCCGCCCTAAGTTTAAGTTTTTGGAAGGATGAGTTAGCAGAAAGGTATGGTTTATGAATTTTTTGGTCTTTTATGGAGTTTTTAGGCCTTCTGGAGGCTAGTGGAGTCGCTAGGTGGAACTTGGTTTTTTTTGTAAAGACGTAGCTATGGTCCACCACTAGTAACTAGGGAAAAACTAATCTGGGAATGTTTTGGGGGTTTTTCTGAGTTTTTATGTGTAGCCTATGGTTTATTAAAGTATTCTAAACCTGTTTCATCACTTTGCTAAGGTGGCATTAACAAAAAGAGTTTACTCAAAATGGTTTTATGGACTGCTTACCTGTTTAAGTTTTGAAGACTAATGAATCTACAAGAGTTTGCTAGACTGTTGTGTACTCAGAGTCCCACCGTGATCAACATTATGTTAGTGAGCGATGGGATAAGTCAATCAGATAGTATTCTTAAGGCTGCTAGAATGTTAAGGGAATCTAAGTCAGTATATCACCCAGAGTCCCACCGTGATCGCCATTATGTTAGTGTGGCGATGAGGTGGATCAATCGGATAGTAGCCTAGAGTTTAGTAAAGTAGTAAGGCCTACTGGAGGCTAGTGGAGTCGCCAAGTGGATTTTTAGTTTTTTTTAGGTATATGTGTATGGTCCACCACCAATACTGTCAAAAACCAATATAAGGAAGTTTTGGGGGTTTTCTGAGTTTTTATGTGCAGCCTAGTTTGTAAGAGTGTCCTACAATGGAGTCATCATTTTGCTAGGATGGTGAGAATACCAGATTCTACTCTTCTAAGTTTGATTGAGATTTTGAGAATTCCTAAGGGATAATTGGGATGTTTTGACTCAAGGTCCCACCGTGATCGCCATTATGTTAGTGTCCCATGATTTGGCTGATGGAAAGCCAAATGACAGTGTAACATCAAACTAATCTTTGGAGCCCAAGGACCTATCCTTCCTGGACTCAGAGAGGGCTCTCTCTATTTGTGTAAGGGATATCTTTGTGTTTGCTTATTGTGTTCTGATTTTAGGCTAGTTATGAAGTAGGTTTTTTGGTTTTGGTTTTTAGGTTGTGAGGGATGACACTGATCAAAGATATAAGATAGGTAAAAAGATGTCAGGATGTTTGAGCCTGTGGGAGGTGAAGGTGAGAAAACTGTGGATACAATCTAAAAAGTTGTGGAAACAGGACTGATTGAAATAAAATGGATAAACATTTAAAAATAGGTAGGTATGTTCACTAATTTGGCTGAACAAGGTTGAAGTGAAATGGTTTAATAAGCCCTTTCTAAACATGACAAAAACCAGCCAATCATGAGAAATGCCCTTTAAGCTAGTGATCCAGAAATAAACATTGGTACTTTGTGAGAATGTACTATTTAATAAGCAGAATGGCTAATAAAGTTTGAACTTTACAAGGGCAAAGACAAACAAACGACTTAAATCACTATGAGGGAAATGCTAAACCACATTGCTTCAAGCTATTGGACACTTTGAAAACAAGATTGCATAGTCTTAGGCAAAGGGCAATATCAAAACAAGATCTCCTTGGCTCAACAAATGACAATCTAATAAGTCAAAGAGAAATTTCATGGATGGAGCTATGGCTAGCCATGAGTAAGCAGGGCATACCGTAAATCATACTTAGCATGCATAAAACCATGAATGAAACAAGAAAAAATATCCTTAAGCTATTAAAGAGCAATCAAGAATTCTTTAATGTGACTAAGAATGAAGAAAACATAGAAGCTATGAAGAAACAGGAAATTTGAGATGCCTCCAAGGGCATGTCTCAAATTTTTTCTCTACTGTCCTATAGCAAGAAAGAAACATGGATTTATGAATGAAAACTAGGAAACAAAGCAAAGAGAGAGACACTATACCATTCTACCAAGTCATGGAATCCAACAACAATCCTCTTTCATCATCCAAGAACATCCAAGAGACTATCCAAAATCATGAGACAAGTATTTCTTCCAAAGCTTATATGACCATATATTGCTTCTATTCATCAAGTTCAGCCTCTGTTTACAATGAAATCCTTTGGAATATATAGGCCCAAGTGAGGAAAACCTCTTAGTTCAACTTGCAATCTTATTGGCCTATCGAAAATATCTTATTTTGTCCTTGAGGCTTTGCAAAGCCCAAGGCACAAAATATCTCATAAAATATATAAAAAATGCTAAAAGAGGGAAATAAATTGACTTTTCATAACTTCTCATGTAAAAAATAGCTAAACGCACATGAGGAAAAAGCAGTTTTGAAAGGTTCATTTTTTACAAAAATACTCAAAAAATACATCGGCAAAAGGTCCCCTGACTTGCCGGCAACTTTTGGAATCCTTCTCGATGTCGAAATGAGGCTCATGATAGCTCGTTGGAAAGCTCTGAGTGTCTACTTTCTGAAAATGTTTATTTTTTTCCCAAATGGCCACTATAATTCCTCAAAAAATGGGTCTATGTGTAAAAAGAAAAAAGAAAAAAAAAGCCTTGCTAATAGACCGGACAGAGTGTAGAAAAAGCGAGCGTTTTTCGCCATTTAGGGGGAAAAAATGATCTTCAAATGTCCTGAAAATCACTGAGTATGTGCCCCTAAAAATATGGCATCCAATAATACCATTCTCATTCTTTGATGATGCCCCAAACTGAAATGGTGATACCCATGAGTTATGGCCAAAAACCCAAAATGGAAAAAAACCAAACTATGTCGAATTTCACCCAAACTTGGCGAGTATGACCCTCAAGGGTTTTCAGCAACATGTTGTGAAGCAAAGGTGAAGATTTGGAGTCTTGAGGTGTCTTTCCTCAATTTTTGTGTCGGGCGCTTCCCTTTGGCCTCCTTGAGTTTTTCTTGAACAACCTTCAACTTCCGCCGGGAAAACTGATTTAGATTTTATAATGCCCCGTCATCCTCCGTTGAAGGTCTAAGTCCTTGTTTTCCCTCTCCAATTTATTCTCCAAGTGATCATTAAATCTCTCAAGCCATGCTTCGCGATTTTTCTCTATCTGTTTTTCGAATAATGCAGTGAGAGGGGTAGATTGGAGAAGGGCATTTCCTCTTCTTTTTGTTTCTCAAGGGCCTTTTTTAGCCCCATGGTTCTTGGCCTCTTTCGCCTAGGCTGACCCTCACCTTCACTTTCATCAAACTCACCCATGAGTTCTTCCAACGTCACTTGTTCTTTGGAGGCCTCCTTCTTGTATTTGATTGCTTGTGTTTCATAAACAGCCATATGGACACTCATCTGCTTGTTTTGGATTTGCAAAAATTGATTGAAATTCCTAGCTCTATGAAGATCATCCTTCAAGGCATCAATTTGGCTTTCTCTATGGATCAAGAGATTTTCTGGGATCCGGGCTTCATTATCACTATCATCGCTTTGGATTTGGATGATGTCGAGTTCATTTTCCGGTTCATGACTTCTTTCTTCCTTGCCCTTCCCTTTTCCTTTAGTGGCTCTTCTAGTACTCTTCCTCTTGGGCAATTCGACCATGGGCTTCTTTGGCAATTTTCCCTTGCTTCGGAGGGCCCTAGTCACATTTGGAGTGAAAACTCTAGGCACTCTTTTCTTTGCTATCCAGGGCTTCGACACTTTCAGAGAAGAGAGCATGGCCCCTTAGCTCAGAGAGGCAGCTAGCACATGCTCCATGGGCTCTTTACCCTTGTCACTTTGCCCTTAATTTTTGCTAATATCTTGGCTCTCTTCAAGGATGCCTAGGCTGCCTTTTTTCACCTCCCTTTGAGGGTTGTCCTCCTCACTGCTTTGCAAATTTTTATCCTGCTGCCCCTTTTCTTCTTGAGTCTATTGTTCCTCTTGAAGAGGTTGCTATTCTTCACCCTGAGGCTACCTCTGCTCATGCTGTTGTAGCTGCTGTGTGTCATCTTTTGATTGCCCCTGTTCATCACTTTCATACCCTTGTTCAACATCTTCATGCTGCTCCTGTTCCTCCTCACTGTGATGCTGTTGTTCAGTCTCTTTTGGCTGTTGTGTGTCATCATAAGGCTGCTCACCCTCATCATAATTCTGATGTGTGTCATCAAAAGTCTGCTCACCCTCACTGTTGCTTTTCTTCATGTTGCTGCCCTTCATCATCTTCCTCATCATCATGGTCATGCTCTTCTCCCTCTTCAGGCTCTTCTTCTTTCTTTGTGGTAAACTTGAGTTTTTTAGGAATGGGTCTGCTACAGGAAGGTGAAGGATGATGAGTAGGAGGTGCAGGGGGTGTGTGAACTAGAGGGACAGTGGAGAAATCCGGATGGGTGATGAAAGTATCCCAAGAGACCTCTCTCTTTTCAAGCTGATGAAGAATGATGATTTTGATGAGAGAGTGATGGAAGAGACAAGCTATGTGCTATGAAGGAGGCTTCTTCTGAACAGTGGAGGCAATTTTCTCAATGATTTTTTGTAAGAAGAAAGGAAGATTTAGCAGTTTGGTCCTTATGAAATGCATGAGCATTCGAATGTGATAAGCATAGATTCGAGAGAATCTTCCCTCACAAGTGAAGTATTTCATGATGATCTTCATGAGGGAGGCGTAGCTGGCTAAAAGATATGAGAAAGGGAAAATAGAAGGACATGACTGTCTGTGCTTAGGCTTTAGAAAGGGCTTGTAATCTTCTGAGTCCAAATGGATTTGTTTAAACCACTTTTCCCCAATATAGGGGATTTTAGTGGCCTTGGAGATGGAGCTTGGAGAGAATTTGAAGTCAAGGCCTGCCAGCTGGAAATGCTTATCTTGAAACCTCAAAGCGCAAAGGTGTGTCAAAGGAGAAAAGCTCTTCACCTCTTGCACTCTTTGACAAAAATCTAAACACCTCACCTCATGGAATTTAAATAAGACTGATGGGTGGGCATTCACTTCTTCAGTGGAAATAGGCTCAAATCTCTTATGCAATCCACTCCTACTATCCTGCCTGGGAGGCATCTTGTTCTGGATGCTCTGTGCAAAACCAAACTGCCTCAAATGGTTTTTTGAAATGTTCTCTCAAACACAACTCTGTCTTCTTTTTTAATCACTATTTGATCAAGGCAAATCTGCCTCAAATGCTGTGTGAAATGTTTCTATGATATCAGGTCTCTGCTCCTTCCAAAACACTGCTTTTCTGCTTTTTTATGCCAATCAACAAGTAAGTTATAATAATATGCACACAGTCAAATAAAAGGTACACACAATCAAATGATCAATGTGTTTGGGTAAGGTCACAAAGCTCTTTGTGTTTTGATAAAAACAAGACAGCCTTGCATTTAGACAAAGGCAAAAAACTCCTCCTAATCAAAAACACCTTCCTTGTCTTCACTATTTCTCACACACAGGTAAACAAGAACACCTCCAAACTTGATTTAATAGCTTCACTCATTAAAGTCTGTTTCATGGACAAAGATGGCAGCACTGATTTTTTGCTTTTTACCACACAAATATGGACTTTTGAAATGACAAAGCACTTATACAATGATCACTGTTGTTGAAATTAGACCCATTGTTTCACTTTTCAAACACTATGTTTCTCCCTTTAAACACTGCCTCCACCTTTTAACACTCTTTTGAGGGTAGTTTATTAGGTCTTTTGACATTAATAAAAACCCACCATTTTCACTATGTAAGTGTTGGGAAATCATAGCCACTACAAGCCTGGATCTCTAAACAAAAACATCAACCCTCCTTACCACTGTTTTTTCCACTACATACAGCTGACAGAGTTTATGGTTTGTGTTAAAGCAGTTAGGATATCCTTAATGCTTGACAACCCCACTGAAACAGTGTTTATTTTGTCTTGCAGGGAGTGTGATGTTTTAGCACTTTTTTAGGGAAGTTTAGGCTCTTTGAAGCTAGAATGAGCACTTCAATCTCAACCAACTATAACTTTCTTCAAAATATTCACTCAAATTACTTTGATTTACACCAAGACTTTCACTGTTCAAACACCATCTAGCAGCTTGATCATAGCAAGTAGGTAAATGAAAATACCTTTGAAAATGGATGGAAGCCCTTTGATTGAGGAATTTAGCAACTTCGAGACTCGTTGGAGGTGCTTTGAGTGTCAAAACATGTGCGACACGTTTGGAATGAGAAGGCGCCGTGAACAGGAAGGTTGTCGGGTCACTGGCGGGCAGTCATGACTGGTGCCTACAGGCGAGCCACATGCTGCTACTGGCACGCTATGTGACAGTGTAACCCCTTTGTAAACTTTCGCCTGAATGCGTCGCGCATTTCTACAGGTGCACTATGCAGTCTCCAAGCCTGAAAACTCTGTGATTTTTCCTGAAAAATTCTCCCTCGGTCTCGTGAACAACAAAGGGGAGTGTTGTTTGCACTTTGGAATTGCAAAATAAATCTTGGCCAGGGTCCTTAACTCCTTTTGAAAGCTAAAAAGTCAATCACCAATTAATTCGATTCGTGGGGGTTTTGCAACCTTCTTTCTTTAAAACAAATTATTTTGCTCATAATGAAACAAAACAAAATGACTTTGAACGTGCTATAAAGGGCCACATTTTAAATAACGTTGGCAGAAAGGTTGTGCATGCTATCTAGCCAGTTTTGGTAGATATGACTCTTTCCTCTTATAAGAAAATCATTCAAGGGCCAAACTCTTTCATTGTTTGCTTATTAAAGGGAAAAAGTCTTCCCTTTGCCTATATCTTCATGTTAGAGGGAAAAATGGCTCAAAGACATATAGTGACTATAGATGTATTCTCCAAATGACCTTTTTTATTTGATTGTGAGGTGAAAACCAGTTGTACTCACCTGAGCTTTACTATCATTTGTCCATCAAGAGGGCACTTCTTCTAAAAAATTCTCCTCTACTTAAAATGAAATAGCAAGGTACCTTTGACCTATTTTCATAAGGAAATTGCCTTCATTTGTAATAGTGGTATGCACATATTGGCTTTTAGTGTTGTTCCAAAACCTGAAACACATGCCATAATACTTCTTGCATATTTATGAACATATGTGTTTAGTTGTAATGCCTCTTTGGGGAAAACTGAGCTCAAAATGCCTTCTGTCCATTATGATGTGTAATTGAAAGGAAATTTTTCATGAACAGGAAGAAACAGGACCTTTCGAAAAATAATTATCATTCTTTGGCCTGTGTCATGACCCATCTCTCAACCATCAGCAAAGTTGTTTCATTTTGGCTCCAAACTGCTTTTGAAAGAAACTCTGATAAAAGATAAGATCAACCTCTCGGATTACAGCAGTACCCCTGCTTCCTTATTTATTTTTAACATCATTTCTCTATTTAGAAACCTTCAACTGTCTCCTATTGTTCTTAAAACTTGTCCCTCAGACAGAGAAAATCCTAAAATCAATCACTACCCTGGCCCTCTGCTTATAGATGAAGGAGGCCTATTTTGATAAATGCTTGGTTTCCTTTATACATGATAGCAGAAGTTAGTTTGAGACCAAGACTACTTGACTCATTTGGCCATCTGCTTAATAAGATTTCTTCAATGATAATCATCCTATTAGATTCACATTGTAATTCAATAGAAGTGAAACTTATGTAATAATTTTTCAAAGCATTATTGTTTTGCCTCTGCCTTTAAGATCATTTTTACTTCAGAAACTCTCAGTAGTTGTCTCACTGTACCCAAAATGTGTACTTTACTCAGTGAAAATTCTTAAAATAAAACTTTATCCATTGGCCCTCTGCTTATAGATGAAGGAGGCACTCTTAACCCTCTACTTATAGGTGAAGGAGGTTTTTTAGTCTTCAATCCCTCTGCTTATAGATGAAGGAAGTTTTTCAGTCATGCCATTTCATCAGCTTTTGACAGTGTTATTTTTCCTTTCACTGTCCTTTCATGCTTTGACTATGATCGTAGGAGCTTAATGAAACAACTCTCTGCCCTGTAGTTGCATTCCAGGCTCAAAATCACATGAGAAGCAGTTGTCTTCTCATGTGGATCCAAATACTATCTTCTGGGATGCTGGTACATTTCTACTCTTTGAAAGATCCATTGAAACACTGTAAAACCACCTAATATCAGTTTTGACCTAGGGTATGTGCATTGTTGAGACTTTAGGGTTTGTTAGTCGCACGACTTAAGGGTGTAACCAAATTTATTTGAAGAATGGGAAGTTCTGTTATGATTGGGTTGTAGCAGATAGAGGTTCTTTGGCTTTAGGGTATTTTTCCAAGGGAGAAATTCCTAGAGCGCCACTACCTAATTTAGGGGAAACTTCTTTGGACAGTTTTGGATTGTTTCTTTGGAGCTGATGGGCGAGCTAGTATGGCTGAGGCTAGATAGGGCTTGATAATGAGGTTTCATCTTGTCATGGGTGGATTGAAAAGGTATGAGGGAAAAAAATGTTTGTGGGTGTTTTCTAGCTAGCAAATTTGACAAATTTTTAGATCAGTTGCTAGAAAAATTGGCTGTTATAACTAGTCATCACTAACAAGTGAAAAATATTGATGACTAACAGTGGCTCCATTTGGGGAGGGCAGCTCCTTTTCAGGAGGTGTCCAGAATTTCATATCTTTGGCTTATGAAGACCAATGCCTTATCCATTGGCGCAAATTTCATTCTTCCTTGATGCTATTTCTGAAAATTGATAGCATGATTAGCATCAATGATACTTCTACCTACCCCACTATCTTTCCTAACATTTTTCTTCCTTTGGGTGCATTTGGACTAGCAAACTTCTGACAATATATATTTTTTTTTGAAAAATGAACCTATCTAGTTCTACACTTATATCTGCCGCAAGTTCAAATTAAGCCGATGAACTCCTTCATTACTCTATCTATGCTAGATCAACTGTCAATGTTAAGCTATTTGAAAGGATTTTGTTCTCTAATCTAAACATGAATTTGAAAAATAATCAAATCAGGGTTAGACAGTCTGATTTGTCATGTACTTGCAGCATGAAAGACAAGCTGCACACAAATATTATTTTGCATAAAATGGAAACTAGGAAAATGGGGCTAGGATGCACAATTTGTTTTTCATCTCCGCTTTCCTCTTTGGTTCTGTTTTGAGCATGTGGAACCAGTATCTTTTCCTAATATACTCTCTTTGATAAGTCAAGCTTACACAATGTTGACCATCTTTTCCACTCACTAACTTATCAGCAAATAAATTTAAAACATGTTCAGCTATGATTAGGCTAGATTACTGAACAAGACTTTTGAGCACTAGTAGCGACATTTAGACTTGCGCGCTTTCTAAATGACTATTTTTTGAACATGGGGCCTTTTTTCTATTTTTCAAACCACCCTGTTTTCTATTTTTCTATTGTTTTTGACTTTTCTGTTTTTTATCTATTTTTCAAATAGTGGTATATACAATGATTGAAAATGTTTTAAACTTAGAAATCTTGGAAATGGCGAAACTTAAGCATCTTATCCTCATAAGGATCTCCTACCACTCTTGGTCCACTCAGCTCTTGAAAAGAAAAATTTGGAAAATTTTCTCTTTCAAGCATGACATAAGGATTCATGCAAGAATCTCTGAACAAACCCGTATCTTCCCGCTGTACCTCTTGATATCTCTGATTTCCACTCCTTCCTTTACTGTACATATTTTTCAAGTAATGCATATATTCTTTGTCATTCTTGAAATATATAATGACATCATCAAGGTATGTCAATAGGAAGAAATTTAGGACTGGAAACATGGCTTTTAGGAGCATATTTTTTGTATCCGGTGGTTTTGCAACTCTGAGTCTAAAACTGGAACTACTTCCAGCATACCGGAAAAAATCTTTGAGCTACCTACTTTGCAAGGGAATCATTTGGCTATAGCTTGAAACATCATCTTGCAATGACATATGATTAAAAGCACTTATCATCGGTATATCATGGTCTTGGGTAGGAAGGATAAAATTTTTGTTATAAGGATGTGTACTAGTGTTTCTAAAATCAAAACAGATCCTATGACCAACTATTTTATCTTTGATTATTACTAATTGGTTCAGATTTTTGTATTTTCTTTTGTCGAAGTTGTTTCTTGGAGTGATGGAAGTGGCATAGTATTTCTCACTATTTTCTCTATATGAAGTAGTATTTTGAATGAGATTTCCAATTCTAGCAGTTCTAAGCCTTTGGTGGAGTGACAGGATGTTAGCCAGTTCAAGTAACTCAGGTGTATTCGGATTACGGTCATCATCTCCTCTCGTAAGAAGTTTATCCGGAATTTTTTCTATATTTTGAGCTGTTATGGCTACATTCAAGGTTTTATTTGTAGTGGTAGAGTTATGCGATGGTAAATCCTTGAGGTATGGAAAGAACATTAAGCTTCCCTGCTCTTGAGTTCCGAGAAGGTTTGTGATATGTAAGACTTCTAATGCCTTTGTTATGAAAAAGTTTCCTGATGTTACTGCTGATGTTTGACTAAGGTTTGAGAAATTCGCTTGATAGTACATAATGGTTTGTGCTTCTTGTTCTATTCCTATTTCAAAAGAAACACACTTACTTTTCTCAAGACATAGATTTTCATGATCATGATAGTTTTAAGAGTCTAGTTCATCATAGAGAACTAGGGGCAGCTGATGTGGTGGGTCTAAGTTTGTTTCAAATCCTTCTGATTGTTCTTCAATGTCTCCATCAAAGTGTAGAATAAAAGAGTTTAGGTCGGAATGCAAGGAATACATTGGGGCGTTATCAGGCCTCTCTTGGCTACTGATCATGTATTTCATGTGTGACTCTCGATAGAGTATTCTTGTTTGGTCAAACACAGGAATAGTGGCGTAGGAAATATCCAGTTGAATATTTCCTTGGAGCCTGGCTCCCAAAGATCTGGATAGAAGCATTCCGTACTTGGGAGGGATGTCTGCTACTACTATGTCCATGATCAGATGTTTTGCAGGTACTTGGGCCAAACTGAAACAAAGATCTTTGATCAAGCCTAGACATTTGACTCTACTAGAATCAAATGAATATAAGTCTTTGTATGGTCTTGTGATCTCTAGGCCTAATCTTTCCATTACAACCTTCGGCATGAGATTATGCGAGGCACCAGAGTCTAGCATGGCATTGTGAAGGATTTGGTCATGGATATTCAGACTGATGTAAAAGGGAAGAGTGGTTCCTTCTTGGAATTTCCCTTCTATTTTTGGACCAAACAATACTTCAGGATTGTCATCAGCTAGGTTAAGGGTGTTGGCATCATTTCCTATATTCAGGACCTTTAACACTGTGGATTTTTAAGAGTTTTGGGTGATGAGCTTGGTAAGAGGCATGGTGATCTTTATTTTGGCGATTTCACCCTCAAAACTAAAAGGTAGCTGTAGTTTAGACATGTTTACTTCAGCCTTTTCAGCCATGACTTTCTCTATGTTCTGAGTTTGTTGACTTTGTTTCGGGATTTTGTTTGACATAGCCATCTTAGGAATATTTATGGAGGAACTAGGAGCATCTGAGCTAAGACTTGTTTGGGTAACTTTGTCTTTAATTTGGTCATTTTTCCTGACCATGATTTTGTTGCTGTCCACTGCTTTTCTGAGGATGGTATCAATGTTTTTAGTAGTGTCTGAGTTGTCTTTCTTGGAGTTGTCTTGGTTTTTTCTGCTCCTAAGGTCATACTACCTGTGAGCTTCTATTATGGCATTCTGAAAATCTATGGGAGGATCCTTGGGATCTTCATAGTTGGTTTCATCCTGATTCAGAGAGAAGAATGCTTGTTCTTCTTCTGTGAGGTACACCTCACTCTCATTATCAGATCCTATGAGGTTCAAATGATTTTCATCAATGGGTTCTGTATCCCTATCATCTTCTTCCACATAATTTTCATTGAATGGTGGCCTAATTTGTTGGTCATTTTCCCTTAGTTTGTTTTGAGGCTGTTCCCTCCTAAAAATTTTGTTTCGATTTCTGTTTGGAGGGTTTAGCTGGTTGTCCCTAAGAGGGGTCTTTTCACTTATCTTTTCCCACATTTTGGCCATGGACCTAACTAAGTCATCTATTCTAGGATCTAGGGAAGGGAATGAAGTGGAGACCTCATCTCAGTATGTGAACTTCCTTTCTGATCTAGTCCTAGCTCTTTTTTCTCCTAAGTTGGCTTCTGCCATTATGGCTACCTTTTGCATTTCCTCTAAGGTAAGGGGGTCCTTGTCTCTCAGCTGATAAGTCATGTCTAGGTCAAAACCCTCGGGGAATTTTCCCAAGGTTGAGCCAAGTGGGAGTTTGAAGTGAGGTGGCAGGGCATTATACACACTGTTGAACCTAGTGCAGTATCCCTGGACACTTTCCCCATTTTGTTGTTTTAGATTGTTGTATTCTGACAGGATTTGAATAGGGTTCTTTCGGATTTCCCACTTGTTTATGAAGACTTGATAGAGTTGTGGGAGGTTGTGGATGATGTTTCGAGTTAAGCTCTTAAACCATTTTTTGGGTTCTCTGCCAAAGCTTTGGGCGAACATTCTCATTCTGATGGTCTCGTCTTCTATTTCCATGTATTCAAAGGCATCGCTAATCCTATCTACATGTTGTTGAGCAGTGGCAGTCTCAACTTCGGTAAAGTGTGGGATTTTGGCTTGATAGTCATTTTGTAAGGGAGCCAAAGGCTGTGGCAACACCAAAGGTGTGTACCAAGCTGCCATGACGGGAGCTAATGGATGATGTACAAAATGAGGGCTTGTGGGATGAGCTAAGGTGGTTTGAACAGTAGTGGTTTGGATGGGTGTGGCGGATGTGCTTGGATTAGTGATTTGATTTTGAGCAGATCTGGGATGGTAGGATCGAAAGTGATGGAGAAGCTGAAGGTCAGGAGGGGTGGTAGGTGAGGCTTCTCTACTAGGACTCTGTGGTGGATCTAGGGGCTCATGATCATCAAAGTCTATCTTACTTTGTGACTTGCTTCTAAAAAAGGTTTTTGTTTATTTTAAGTCAAAGGGGGAATCCTGAAAGGTAGTGAGATGTTTAAGTACTAATATTTCTTTACAGATGGACCTATCGATAGCTAAATTTCCAGTTTCGGAAGCTTGCCACAGAATCTTCTCTGGGTCATCTACTATGATAGGGGGATTTGGGTCTGGATGAGATCTGGTGTTGATTCTTCGTGAAGCTAGATTTCAGGTCTAGAGTTTAGAGAGGATGGTATTTGTGCCTGTTTTGGATGGATGGCCTCTCTGGGGTTTTACTAATGTGAAGGATGGTAAAAAAAAAAAAGGATGGACTTGTGGAGTCGCCAGGTGGATTTCTATGAGAACTATGATTCACCACCAACACTATCAAAGATGCTTTGGGAAAAAGTTTTATAGCAAAATTTGAGATGGAAACTTACAAAGAGGAGTGATTCACTTGGTTTCAACAGTGTGCTAGGCTATATGGACAAGCTAATGGTTCTCTTGGCAAGAAGGCTTTTTCTTATCTCCTATGTTTAGGTGAGGTTTTCTGAATCGCTAAATTATACTTAGTTTGTCACTGATTATAGAGTTTCCGCCCTAAGTTTAAGTTTTTGGAAGGATGAGTTAGTAGAAAGGTATGGTTTATGATTTTTTTTGGTCTTTTATGGAGTTTTTAGGCCTACTGGAGGCTAGTGGAGTCGCCAGGTGGAACTTGGTTGTTTTTGTAAAGACGTATCTATGGTCCACCACCCATAACTAGGGAAAAACCAATCTGGGAATGTTTTGGGGGTTTTTCTGAGTTTTTATGTGCAACCTATGGTTTATTAAAGTATTATAAACCTGTTTCATCACTTTGCTAGGGTGGTGATAACAAAAAGAGTTTACTCTAAATGGTTTTATGGACTGCTTGCCTATTTAAGTTTTGAAGACTAATGAATCTACAAGAGTTTGCTAGACTGTTGTGTACTCAGAGTCCCACCGTGATCGCCATTATGTTAGTGAGCGGTGGGATAAGTCAATCAGATAATATTCTTAAGGCTGTTGGAATGTTAAGGGAATCTAACTCTGTATATCACTTAGAGTCCCACCGTGATTGCCATTATGTTAGTGTGGCGATGAGGTGGCTCAATCGAATAGTAGCCTAGAGTTTAGTAAAGTAGTAAGGCCTACTGGAGGCTAGTGGAGTTGCCAGGTGGATTTTTAGTTGTTTTGAGGTATATGTGTATGGTCCACCACCAATACTGTCAAAAAACAATCTAAGGAAGTTTTTGGGGTTTTCTGAGTTTTTATGTGCAGCCTAGTTTGTAAGAGTGTCCTACAACGGAGTCATCATTTTGCTAGGATGGTGAGACAACCAGATTCTACTCTTCTAAGTTTGACTGAGATTTTGAGAATTCCTAAGGAATAACTAGGATGTTTTGACTCAATGTCCCACCGTGATTGCCATTATGTTAGTGTCCCGTGATTTGGATGATTGGCAAGCCAAATTACAGTGTAACATCAAACCAATATTTGGAGCCCAAGGACCTAGCCTTCCTGGACTCATAGAGGGCTCTCTCTATTTGTGTAAGGGATATCTGTGTGTTTTCTTATTGTGTTCTGATTTTAGGCTAGTTATGAAGTAGGTTTTTTGGTTTTGGTTTTTAGGTTGTGAGGGATGAAACTGATCAAAGATATAAGATAGGTAAAAATATGTCAATTCAACTGGGCTATGGGGTCGAATAAGTCAAGAAAGCTATCAGATGGTGATACAAGGTTGTTGAAGGGCCAATTTGATTCGAGGTAAAATGGATCTTTGGGCAAAATGGAGTAAGATGGACATCAAGTTTGTCAATAAAAAAGGATTCCAAGCATAACTAATTTAATAGCTGACATAGACATGGTAGGGCAAACCATTAATCATGAGAAATGTAACTTTAAGCTAATCAATACATAGAAATAAACATTCAAGTCATGCATAGAGATATATAACTCTCTAACTTTGGGAAATGGCTATTAGACTTTGGGGAAATACACTTAAGACAGACAAACAACTCAAATCACTATGCCGGAATGCCTAAACACAATACTTCAAGTTATTGGGAACTTTGAAAACAAGATTGCATAGTCTTAGGCAAAGGGAAAGATTAGAACAAGACCTCCTTGGTTCAACAAATAAAAATCTAATCAAAGAGAAATTTCATGGATGGATCTATGGTTAGCCATGAGTAAGCAGGGCATACCGTAAATAATACTTAGCCTGCATAAAACCATGAATGAAACAAGCAACAATATCCTTAAGCTATTAAAGAGAAATCAAGAATTCTTTAATGTGACTAAGAATGAAGAAAACATAGAAGCTATGAAGAAACAGGAAATTTGAGGTGCCTCCATGGGCATGTCTCAAATTTGTTCTCTACTGTCCTATAGCAAGCAAGAAACATGGATTAATGAATGAAAATTGTTAGTGTCCTGTGATTTGGCTGATTGGTAAACCAAATGGCAGTGTAACATCAAGCCAAGCTTTGGAGCCCAAGGACCTAGCCTTCCTGGACTCAAAGAGGGCTCTCTCTATATGTGTAAGGGGTATCTGTGTGTCTTCTTATTGTGTTCTGATTTTAGGCTAGTTATGAAGTAGGTTTTTTGGTTTTGGTTTTTTAAGCTGTGAGGGATGAAACTGATCAAACATACGAGATAGGTAAAAAGATGTTAGATAAACTGGGCTATGGGATCGAAAAGGTCAAGAAAGCTATCAGACGGTGATACAAGGCTGTTGAAGGGCCGATTTGATTCAAGGTAGAAAGAATCTTTGGGAAAAATGGAGTAAATGGACATCATGTTCGTGAACAACGAAGAGTTTCAAGCATAACTAGTTCAATAGACAACATAAACATGGTAGGGAAAACCATTAATCATGCAAAATGTAACTATAATCTAATCAAAACATAGAAATAAACATTCAAGCCATGCATAGAAGTATATGACCCTCTAACTTTGGGAAATGGCTATCAGACTTTGGGGAAAACACTTAAGAAAGACAAACAACTTAACTTACTATGCTGAAACGCCTAAAGACAGTACTTCAAGTTATTGGGCACTTTGAACAACAAGATTTGCATAGTTTTAGGCAAAGGGCTAGATCGAGACTAGGCCTCCTTGGTTAAAAAAAATGATAATATAATTAGTCAAAGAGAAATCTCATGGATGGAAATATAGCTAGCCATAGGTAAGCAGGGCGTACCGTAAGTCATACTTAGCATGTATAAAACCATGAAAGAAACAAGTAACAATATCCTAAGTATTAAAGAGCAGTCAAGAATTCTTTAATGTTACTTAGGAAGAAGAAAACAAAGAGGCTATGAAGAAACAGGAAATTTGAGGTGCCTCCATGGGCATACCTCAAATTTGTTCTCTACTGATCTATAGCAAGCAAGAAGCATGTATTCATGAATGAAAACTAGAAGACAACAACAAAGCAAGAGACACTATACCATTCTACCAAGTCATGGAATCCAACAACACTCCTTCTTCATTCATCCAAGAGCATCCAAGAGGCAATCCAAAGCATAAGACAAGTATTTCTTCCAAAGCTTATATGACCATATATTGCTTCTCTTCTCAAGTTCAGCCTTGTTTTACAATGAAAGCCTTTGGAATATATAGGCCAAAGTGAGGAAAACCTCATGGTTCAACTTGCCATCCTATTGGCCTAATCAAAATATCTAAACTTGTCTTTGAGGCTTTGCAAAGCCCAAGGCACAAAATATCTAGAAAATGCTAAAAAAGGAAAAATAATTGACTTTGCATCATTTTTCATGTGCAAAAATAGCTAAACGCACATTTGGAAAAAGCAATTTTTAAAGGTTCAAAAATTACAAAAATATTCAAAATTTATATCAGCGAAAGGTCCCCTGACTTGCCGGTAACATTTGGCAGCCTTCCTGAAGTTGAAACGAGGCCCATGATAGCTCGTTGAAAATATATGAGTGTCTACTTTCCGTAACAACTAAAATTTTCCCAATCCGATGCCTAGAAGTCCTTCAAAACTGCACCTGTGTGTAAAAAACCAAAAATTATAGTCCGCTGATAGACTGGGCAGAGTGTGCAAAAAGCGAGCCTTTTTCGCCATTTCGGGGAAGAAAATGATCTCCAAATGTCCTGAAAGTTGCTAAGGGTGTGCTCCTAAAATTATGGCATCCAATAATACCGTTTTCCTCCTTTGAAGAATCCCCAAAATGAAATGGAGAATTTTTGAGTTTTGACAAAAAACTCAAAAATGCCAAAAAACCAAAACATGTCAAAATGCGCCCAAAATTGGTGAGTATGACCCTCAAGGGTCCTTATCAACATGCTCTGAAAAAAAAGCCAAAATTTCAAGTCCTGATGTGTCTTTCTTCACTTTCCGTGCTGGGCGCTTCCCTTTAGCCTCCTTTAGTTTCTCTTGGGCAGCCTTTAACTTGCGACTGGAAAACTGATTTAGCTTTTGATAATGCTTCGTCATCCTCCTTTGTAGCTATAAATCCATGTTTTCCTTCTTCAACTTTCCCTCCAAATGTTCATTGGCTCTTTCAATACATGCCTCCTTATTGTTTTCAATCTCTTGCTCAAGCAATGCAGTTAGGGGAGTGGATTGGAGAAGGGCATTTTCCTCCTCTTTTTGTTTCTCAAGGGCTATTTTAAGCCCTATGGTTTTAGGCCTTTTTCACCTAGGCTGTTCATCTTCTTCACTTTCATCAAAATCGCCTATGAGCTCAACTATCCTTACTTGGGCTTTGGAGGCCTCTTTCTTGTACTTAGTCGCCCTTGTCTCATGGATAGCCATATGGACACTCATTTGCCTATTTTGGATTTCTAGAAAATGATTGAAATTCCTTGCCCTATGAAGATCACCTTGTAATGCATCAATTTCTCTTTCTCTTTGGATCAAAAGGTTTTCTAGAATGCGGGCCCCCTCATGACCTTCTCCTACCTTGCCCTTCCCTTTGCCTTGGAAGGCTCTCCTTGCGCTTTTCCTCCTAGGCAAATCAATGATAGGCTTCTTTGGCAACTTTCCTTTGCTACGGAGAGCTCTTGTCACATTTGGAGTGACCACCCTTGGCATTATTTTCCTAGCTGTCCAGGACTTTGTCTTTTTAGGAGAGGAAAACATGATTCCTTCACCTTTGTCATCTTGCTTGTCATCCACTTGAATTTGTTTTTCTTCTTGAGGCTGTTGTGTATCTTCAAGAGGCTACTATGTATCTTCTTTAGGGTACCCCTACTCCTCAATGTATTTCTGCTGTTCTGCCTCACTTTCATGCTGCCCTTGGTCATCAATACCATGCTACTGCTCTGTCTCAAACTCCTGCTCATTCTGTTGTTCAACCTACTGCTCAAACTGCTGCCCTTCCTCTTGATCCTGCTGTTCATCATCACTGAGTTGCTACTGTCCAGCACTCTCCTCCTCTTACTCTTGTTGCTGCTCACCTTCACCACTGTCATGCTACTGCCCTCCATCACTTTCTTCCTGTTGTTCCTCATCTTTTTCTTCATGCTCATGTTCTTCCTCCCTTTGTTGGCCACTTCCCTCTCCTTCTCCATGCTCTTTTTCCTGTCTTGTAGTGAATCTGAGCCTTCTAGGAGTAGGTCTGCTAGAGGAAGGCGAGGGGTGATGAGTAGGAGATGTAGGGGATGTATGGACTAGAGGGACAGTGGAGAAATCTGGGTGACTGATGAAAACATCCCAAGAAACCTCTTTCTTCTCAAGTTGGTGAAGGATGATGATTTTAATGAGGGAGTGATGGAATAGAGAGGCTATTTTTTGTGATGGAGGCTTCTTCTGGACTGAGGAGGCCAATTTTCTTAATGCTTTTGCACAAGAAGAAAGGAAGATTAAGCTGTTTGGTTCTTGTGAAGTGCATCAACAGTCCGATGTGGTATGCATAAAACCGGGAGAATCTCCCCTCACAAGTGAAATACTTCATTATGATCTTCATAAGGGCAGCATAGCTGGCTAGAAGATAAGAGAAAGGGAAAATATCAGGGCATGCTTCTTTGTGCTCGGGCTTGAGGAAGGGTTTGTAGTCATCCAAGTCTAAATAGGCTTGCTTGAACCATTTTTTGCCAATGTATGGGATTTTAGTAGCCTTGGATATGGATTTCGGGGAGAACTTGAAATCAAGGCCTGTCACTTGAAAATTTTTGTCTTTGAACCTCAAGGCGCAAAAATGTGTTAAAGGTGAGAAAATTTTTACTTCTTGTACCCTCTGGAAGAAATCCAAACACCCCACCTCATGAAAATTGAAAAGGATAGATGGGTGTGCATTGAATTCCTCGGTATAAATTGGCTCATACCTCTTGTGCAACCAACTTCTACTATCTTGCCTGGGCGGCATCTTGGTCTAGATGTGCTCTTGAAACACCAAACTACCTCAAAGTTTTTTGAATCAAAACTCTACCTCAGCCTGTCAACTTACTGTTTGATTAAGCAACAATGTTCCCAAATGTATTGTGAAATGCCCCCTTTTAATATGAGACCTCTGTTCCTTCAGAATGCTACCTTTCCCCTGGGCACGCAACTCAACAAATAGACTTGAAGAACAAAAACACAGTCAATCAGGATACATAGTCAATAGTGATCTTTTTCTATGTTTTGTGGTAAGGGTACCCTGCCCTTTGATGTTTTGAGGATATAAGACACCCTTGTCTTTTTAGAGGAAGGAAAAACACAGTCTTTTTAGTTCAAGACCTTTCTTCTCTTCTTGGTATGCCTTTCAACCAGTATATTCAACGCTACAACACAGTCAAACAAAGGATATCCACACAGTCAAATTCACTGTTTATAAGATAGGGTAATAGAGCTTATTGTGTTTTTATGATGTGTTAACAAAGGCCTGTAGCATTCAACAATATAAACTCCCCTTCAAACAAAAACTGCCTTCTTTATACTCCACTGTCTCTCATACCAGTTTGACAACACCTTGAACTGCAAATGGTAATTTTACTTGCTGATTCTGCCTTATGGAACTGAAAGGTACAACACTGCTTTTTGTCCCTTTAATATACAAAGGATATTTTTGGAAGGTCACAAGTGTTTATCTAATGATCATTGTGTTAGAAAAGTGACCCACTGTTCTCACCCTAAAAAACATCGTATCTTTCCTTTATGTTTTCAACAGTGCACATAGCTGACAGATTTTGACTTTGTTTCATCACAGTTTTGAGGGAAATTGCAATGGCTATTCATACTAGTGCAAATTCAACCTTTTTTGATGTTTTACTTCTAGCCTCATTACCACAGCAAAATCTCATTTTTTACATAAAACTCAAACTGTGGTTTTTACCGTGTTTTTTAACCCTTTTGCATCACTCAACAGTTCTTGAAAAAACCTAAGGGAGGTAACAAAAATACCTTGAAATCGATGACAGGCTTTGGAGGCGAGGTTGAGCAATCTTCAGAGGTGTTTTGGGGTCGTCTAGACTGCTCTAAATGTGTGCGGCACGTTTATAGGGAAGAGCGTCGTGCAGACTTGGTTGCTGTGTCACTGTCAAGCTGACAGGACCAAGGGTTACAGGCGTGCCGCGCAACCTTGTTCCCCTTTGTAATTTCTGCGCTTGAGCGTGCCGCGCACACTTACAGGCGCATCGTGCAAACTCCGACCCTTGAAAACTCTGTTTTTTCGTTCAATACCTCCTTCTCTGGTCTCGAGGGTAGCAAGAGGGATCTTCTGCTCGAGCTTTGGAGTTTTCACAATGAAGTTTGCAATGGTCTTTTACTCCTTTGAGCACAAAGCAACCAACTATTCTTGACATGAATTCGTGAGGGCTTGGAAAACACCCTTTTTCGAAACCATTGCCGTTGTCTAATTAAAACAAAACAAAATGACTTTGAATGTGTTAATAAGGGTCTATATTTGAACACTGTTGGTAAAAAGGGGTTGTGTATTTTACTCAAATAGTAGCAATGGTTATGACTATTTCCAAGGGTCAACTCTATTCATTTGTATTTTACACATTTGAAAAGTGCCTTCTGTCACTGATGTCTCTCTGGCGACATTTTTAACATAGAAGCTCCACTTTGAATAATACACCAATGATTTATGGACCATCTTTTGCCACTGTTAACACCTTTGGTGACATTTTAACATGGAAAATCCACTCAAGATTTGTCAAAAAGCATTGAAAACTGCTTTGTCATTTTGCAAGGAGATGGCTTGTCTTTTACAACTTGGTTGACAGCTTTTGCCTCCAGGTGTTTCATCGGATTTTCCTCCAACCGTAGCTGCCAAAATTTAGTTTCATTCATTCAAACTTTGTCATCTCCTGTCTGTCAAGAAGGGTGCTTCTTCTAACATCTTTCCTCTGCTCAAAATGTACCAGCAAGGTACCTTTGACCATCTGTTATAGGAGCAGATTTTATTTGAAAAACTAAATATACTTTTCCTTCTTGTCCACTGTGATGAGCTATTTGAAGGCCTTCTCTTTTGAGCAGGAAAATTAATATCCTTTGAAACACAATCGCTATCATGTCTTTTGTCTTATCAACCACTTCTTCAATCTCGTTTTGTTTGAGCTGCAGATTGTCCTTTGAAAGAGACCCTGTTAAGAGATAAGCTTGACCCCTTGGATTGCAGTGGTACCCCTGCTTTCCTTTTTGGTCTCTTTACATTATTTCTATGTTTCAACTAACTCCTGTTATGTTTATACTTTGTCTATCAGTCAGTGAGAAACCCTAGAAATAATCACTACCTTGGCCCATTGCTAATGAATGAAGGAGGCCCTTCCTTTGGCAAAATATCTGATGTTTTGTCAACCTTCTGTCTCAACCATATGAAGGCTGCCTGATGAACATATTGGCAAGGTTTTCTCTTACACATGATGGTAGGCAAAAAACTTTGAAAACATTACTGCTTTCACCTCTTCTTCCAATCATCCCTTTACTTCAGAAAACCCTAGTCACTGTCTCACTGTTTATTAAAAACAAATCTGTCTTACAGTCAGTTGCAACTTTTCAAGTCAGACTTTGGCCACTGCCCTCTACTTATAGATGAAGGAGGCACTTTAACCCTCTGCTTATAGATGAAGGAGGTTTTCAGCCATTTAATGTCGTCAGCCCCTTGACAGTGTTGTTTTTCCTTTGACTGTCCTTTTAGGCCTTGAATGTGGTCGCAAGAGTTTGATGAAAAACCTTTTGCTCTTTACCTGCATCTCAGGCTCAAGATCACATTGAGAAGAATTTGTCTTCTCATGTGGAGCTCAAAATTTTCTTCTGAGATGTTGGTATGTTTCTGTCCTTGAAAGATCCATAAAACACTGTAAAACACCTAAAATCATCTTGATATTATGGTCTATGTGTTGCTGAGACTTAAGGGTGTTTTAGTGGTGTGAATTAAGGCTGTGACCAACTTTATTAGCAGAGTGGGAGGTTTGTTATGACTGGTCTATAACAAATGGACGTTTTTTGGTTCTTGGATAGATTGCCAAGGGTGAAATGTCTTAAAGCGCCACTTCCTAACTTAGGGGAGGTTATTTGAATAGATTTGGATTGTCCTTTTAGAGCTGATGGGTAGACTAGTATGGCTGAGGCAAGGTAGGATTTGATAATGAGGTTTCATCTCGTCATGGGCGGACAGAAAAGTAGGAGGGCGAGAAAGTTTTATGGGTGTTTTCCCAGCTAGAAAATATGACAAATTTTTGGATCAGCTGCTAGAAAACTTGGCTGTCAGAACGAGTCATCACTAACAAGTGAAAAATACTGATGAATAACAGTGGCTCCATTTGGGGAGGGAAGCTCCTTTTCAGGAGGTGTCCAGAATTTCAGATCTCTGACTTATGAAGACCAGTGCCTTACCTATTAGCGCAACATTTCATTCTTCCTTGATGCTATTTCTGAAAGTGACAGTATGATTAGCATCAATGATATTTCTACCTACCCCACTATCTTTCCTAACATTTTTTCCTTCTTTTTGGCGCATTTGAACTTGCAGCCTTTTGAAAATGCATATTTTTCTTTTTTGCAACATGAACCTCTCTAATTCTACACTTATATCTACCGAGAGTTCAAATTAAACTGATGAACTCCTTCATTACTCTACCTAAACTAGATCAACTGTCAAGATTAAGTTGTTTGATAGGATTTATTCTCTAATCTAAAACACGAAATTTAAAAGATGGTAAAATTAGGATTAGACAGTCTGATTTGTCATGCATTTGCGGCATAAAAGACAAGCTACACACAAATATTATTTTGCATAAAATGGAAACTAGGAAAAACAGGGCTAAGATGCACAATTTGTTTTTCATCCCCGCTTCCCTCTTTGGTTCTGTTTTGGGCGTGTGGAACCAGTATCATTTCCTAATCTACTCTCTGTGATAAGTCAATCTTACACAATGTTGACCACCTTTTTCACTCACTAACTTATCAGCAAATAAATTTAAACATGTTCAGCTATGATTAGGCTAGATAGCTAAACAAGACATTTGAGTACTAGTAGCGGCATTTAGACTTGCACACTTTCTGAAGGAATATTTTTTGGAACATGGGCCCCTTTTTCTATTTTTCAATGCCCTATTTTCTATATTTTATTGTTTTTGATTTTTTTTTTTAATCTATTTTTCAAACAGTGGTATGTACAATGAATGAAAGTGTTTCAAACTCAAAAATCTTGGAAATGACAAAATTTAAGCATCTTATCCTCGTAAGGATCTCCTATCACTCTCGGCCCACTCAACTCCTGAAAAGAGAAATTTGGAAAGTTTTCTCTTTCTAACATGACATAAGGATTCATGCAAGAATCCCTGAACAAACCAGTATCTTCCCACTGTACCTCTTTGTATCTCTGATTACCACTCCTTTCTTCACCGTACATCTTCCTCAAGTAATGCATATAATCTTGGTCATTTTTGAAATAAATATTGACATCATCAAGGTATGTAAAAATGCATAAATTCAGGACTGGAAACATGGCTTTCATGAGCATATTTTTGATATCAGGTAGTTTTGCAATTCTGAGTCTGAAACTAGAACTACCTCCAGCATACTGAAAAAAATCTTTAAGCTGTCTACTTTGCAAGGGAATCTTTTGACTATAACCTGAAACATCATCTTGCAAAAATATATGATTAAAATCACTTTTCATCGGTATACAATGATCTTGGGTAGAAAGGACAAAATTTCTGTTATAGGGATGTGCATTAGTTTTTCTAAAATCAAAACAGACCCTATGACCAGCTATTTTATCTCTGATTATTATTGATTTGTTCAGATTGCTATATTTTCTCTTGTCGAAGTTTTTTCTTGAAGGAATAGTAGTGGCACAATGTTTTCCCCTATTTTCCCGGTATGAAATGGTATTCTGCATAAGATTGCTAATTCTAGCATTTCTAATTTTTTGATGAAAAGACATAATATGAGGAAATTCAAGTAACTCAGGTACATTTGGCTTGCAGCTATCATCTTTGCTCATAAGAAGTTTATCAGGCATTTTTTCTGGAATTTGGGTTGTTATGGCTACAGTCAAAGTTTCATTTGCAGTGGAAGCGTTATGTGATGGTAAATCTTTGAGGTATGGTAGAAACATTAAACTTCCCTGCTCCTGAGTTCCAAATAGGTTTTTGATATGTAAGTCTTCTAATGCCTTTACCCTAAAAAAGTTTCTGAAGGTCACTGCTGATGTTTGACTGAGGTTTGAGCAATTCGCTTGATAGTACATGAGGGTTTGTGCTTCTTGCTCAATTCCTATTTCAAAAGGAACATACTTACTTTCCTCAAGACATGATTGTTTATGATCATGGTAGTTTTGAGTATCTAGTTCATCATAGAGAACTAGGGGCAGCTGATGTGGTGAGTCTAAGTTTGCCTCAGTTTCTTGAGATTGTTCTTCAATGTCCTCATCAGTATAGAGAATAAAAGAGTTTAGTTCGGAATGCACGGAATACATTGGAATGTTATCTGGCCTCTCTTGAGTATTGATCATGTATTTCATGTGTGACTCTCAATAGAGTATTCTTGTTTGGTCAAACATAGGAATGGTGGAGAAAGACATATTTAGTTGAATATTCCCTTGGAGCTTGGCTCCCCAGGACCTGGATAGAAGCATCCTATACTTGGGAGGAATGCCTGCCACTACTATGTCCATGATTAGATGTTTTTTAGGTATTTGGGCCAGACTAAAACAAAGGTCTTTGATCAAAACTAGGCATTTGACTCTACTTGAATCAAATGAATACAAGTCTTTGTATGGTCTTGTGATTTCTAGGCCTAGTTTTTCCATTACAACCTTTGGCATAAGATTATGTGAGGCACCGGTGTCTAGCATGGAATTGTGAAGGATTTGGTCATGGATATTTAAACTGATGTAAAAGGGAAGAGTAGTTCCCTCTTGGAATTTCCCTTCTACTTTCGGACCAAACAACACTTCAGGAGTGTCATCAGCTAGATTAAGGGTGTTAGCATCACTTCCTATATTCAAGACTTTCAACACTTGGGACTTGTAAGAGTTTTTGGTGATAAGCTCAGTAAGAGGTGTTAGCGCTCAAGTCTACCTTAGGCTGAAATAAGGTAAAACTCAAGGCAACATCAAACCAAGCTCAGCCTCGTAGCTAGCCCTACGATGACAGGAGAGGGCTCTCTCCGGGTCTATCTCGGCAAAAGATTTTCAAAGGGGCTGAGATGAATAATAATTAATCCTGATTTTAGGCTAGTAAACAAATGGAAGAGTTTGATTTAAAGTTTTTGGGTTTTTTTTGGAAAAATGGGAAAAACAATTTTGGGCTCAGGGATGAGGCCAGATCTTTGCAGAATTCAAATTGGGGCAAGGTAGGAAGTAGTATTGATTCTTTTGATTATGTGTATGGATGGATTAGAATGACAAGGAGCTGAAGAGGGAAAGGGAGAACAAGGATCCTCTCGAAACTGACGAAAACATATAAAACTAGACAAATTTAAAGGCAGAGCACTGGAATCAATGAATTCTACCTCATTTACTCATTCATTTAGTTTCAGAAGAAAAAGAAGGGAATGGAATAAATTAAAAATGAAAGAACTTACAAAAAACTGAGAGAAAAAACCATCAAGAACTGAAAGCCACAAGAATCCCAATAGGTGCTGCAAAACCTCTGATCTTTCCTTAGCCAAAAATGCAGAAAATATGTACAATAGTGTGCCAAACTTTTCCCAAGAGTCCAACCTTGAAAGTGTCTCAGAAAATACAATAAATAGACAATTCTAACCCCTTCCCATGCCTCTAGGGGTCGAGCTCATGCTTCTAGGAGCAGTTTGAACCAATTCTAAACAAAGAGCTAAAATCTAGGCAGCCAAACAACTTGCCTCTATAAGCTAGGAAATTGATCCATTCACTTGATTTTCACTTTTTAGTGAATGAATCATCTAGAAAAAGTAAATAAGTGCCAAAGTTACATCATGTACATCAAATTACATCAAGAAAAACCAAAAATTACATCAAGAGATGAAACTAGTCACAACTGGCCGAATTCCTGAGCTGGAAGGCAAAAATTTGGTCAAAATCCTCTATGCGCGCGCTCCAAAGCTCTATGCGTCGCGCTACTTTGAACCTATTTTTGGGGCACTTCCCGGAGTCCAAATCGAGCTCATAATAGCTCGTTGGAAAGCCCTGGATGTTGGCTATCCAACACAAGTGGAATTTTTCAATTTGGAGCTCATTTTCCCCTCCAAAACTTCAATTTCCCAGGAGTACTTCGTGCTGGTGCAAAAGGTGGCAGAAAGGTGGTTTTCATGGTGTTTTTGGCCCTTTTGATCATCCAGAACTTGATGAAATGCTTCGGCCATTCCTGAACATGCATAATTTACCATGAAAAATCCAAAAATACAAATTTTTCCTCCAGAAAGTTTCCCAATCATAAGCGCGCGTCAGGTGGCACGACGCGTTGGGCGGAAAAACCTGTTTTGTGACCAAAAATTTTCAAAATGACAAAAATTTCTCCAAATTTGCTGAGATTTGGAGTGAAGATCCCCCATCATGCCTCATTCTCAGCCAACGAAGCCTCGGCCAAAATCCGGAGTGGATCAGGCCTCTTTCGCCGTTTCAGTGCTTTGCTCAACCTTGCCTTCCGGATCTTCATTTTTGCTCTGCAAACGTGCATGCGGGCCCAATAGTGATTCTTCATATGTCTAAGCATGTCTTTGTCCCAGTTGGCCTTCTCCAAGAGCTTCTCCAGATGAATGTTAACATGCGTAAGGCAATTTTCTCGCTCAACCGGTGTCATGTCACCTGGTCTCTTTCGGGCCAATTGTCGATCTTCACGGATTCGCCGCAACTCTACCAGTGTGTGCTGATCCTCCAGTTGTTTGTTCTGCTGCTCCAGGTAATTTATCACCCACTGTGCTCTCTGCAAATTCTCTGTCAAAGTGCCAATCTCATCTTTCTGCTCCTGGATGATTTCTTTGAGCTTTGAGCTAGGAGAGCTCGCATCAACATTGATGAGTATAAAATCAGTGTCTCGGCCTCCTGAAGGGCCCTCATCGTGCATAGGCCTCTTGCCTATGTCCTGAACCTGTACCTGTGCTGATGTCGAAGGCGAGACCCCTTCCACACCATGTGGAGATAGTACTCGCGCTGCTGATGAAGTCAACGAGACCCCTTCCACCCCGGGTGGAGATAGTACTCGTCGTGTAGCTGCAAATAAGGCTCTGCGGCCTCGCTGATATGTCACATACACTGGAGCACTGATATGCTCAGTATCAGGAATATCAAACTGGTGTGAAGGCTCTCCCTCACCATGAACTACCTCGGGAGGCGGCTGTGGCGCTGCAAAGAAGTCACGGGAGATGAACTCCTCCCAAGCAATGCCCTGCTGTGCGAGCTGATGTACCACCATAATTTTGATTAGCGCGTAATGATATATGTTGTTATGCTGCTGTGCTGGGGTCTTCTTCTGTACAAGAAATTTCATCTGCTCTATGTTACGGTACATGAAGTATGTAATGCTCATCAACCGCACTCTCGTGAAGTGCATCAACAGCCGGATGTGATATGCATACAAGCGTGAAAAGCGCCCTTCACAACTGAAATAACGAATGATGAGTTTCATCAATGGTGCATACTCATCCTTCAGAAATCGGAATGGAAATACCCTGCTCAGCTGCCTCATATATCCAGGTCTGATATATGGCTCATAATAGGCTCTATCCAACTGCTGCCGCTTATTCCATTCTTCCCCGATGTTGGGTATCCCAGTCACCTCTGAAATGGTCTCTGGTGACAAAGTAAAATCCACCCCAACAAGGTTTACACGACCGTTATGCAAATGTAAGACAAATAGGCGAGCTAACTCATGATGATGCTGAGTTTGGGAAATCATCTCACAATAATGGAAACATGACTGACGCTGAAAACAATCCATTGCAAGCGGGCAAGCCTGCAATTGGGTCAAAGAAGTGGGCTCCTCCCTGACATGCCTGCCACTTTTATGTGACCTCCTCTGTACATTTATCTCTGCTGTGGAATCACTGTCATACCCCTGCTCATATACTGAATCCGTTTCTGACATGGTGTTGAAATGTGTTTAACAAGTATATGCTTGGTTGATTAGAAAATGGGCAATTGGTGTGTTTTGTTTCAACCCCCAAATGATCACATATATACCAAAGTGCTATAAGAAATACCACAGTGGAAAAGGACTGCCAAATGAGTTTGAATAGAAGAACAGTCACACTTCACTCTTTTGGGAATTATGGAATTTGGAGATTTTACAAGTGAATAGGAATGAGTGTAGTGATGTGAGAAAGTTATTAGGAACAAGAGTGAAAATGAAATGGGAACATATATATGAGCTAAGTGAAATCAAGGACAAAGAAACAATCCTTGCATGTCATGACCATTAGGCTTTGTCGATAGAGAGATGTGGGAGTAAGTAATAGGGTTTGGGAACTTAAAACATGGGAATGAAATGGTATTAGGGATATGGGATAATGAATATAGGATAGGGACTGTGGCAATATTGTGACAAGTATGAAAGCACGATGAGAGTGGACAAATAGTTCAAACACCAACAATATCACCAACACTTCTTTCAAAACCATATGGAGCAATTTTGGATGTAGACATAGGGTTAAATATTTCACCTTTCAAACACCAATATTTTTGCTTTTAAACCATAGCATCATAGCCAACAATCATTGAGCAGGCTTTAACACACTTACTTGGAGGCGAAAAGATGATTTGAATTGAAAAATCAAAAAACAGTGATGAATTTAGGTTGAAAGGCTCAACGCGCCGCGCGCACTCCCAGTGCGTCGCGCTGGTTTGGTGCGTCGCGCCTTAAGAAAATAGCACTGACAAACTACGCCCAGTGCGCCGCGCGCATTCTATGCGCCGCACCTGAGTTGTATGCGCCGCACCCAGTTAACCACACAGTCACGACCCTTCAACGATGCAATTGCTCTTCCACTTTTGAAAACTCGACTTTGCTATGGGATTTATGAATGAAAATTGATACAAATGGGTTCAAATAGCCTTTGAAAATATCTTGCAAGAGATGGGTTTAATTTTTAGTTCTTCAAAAACCCAATTCATAATGTTTTTTGATTTGGCACTTTGGTCATTTAATTCAACTCTGTCTTTTTTGGCTTTTTCATTGATTTTCTGATTTTGGACTGATGAAATTTGTTGATTTTTGCAGGGATGTTGGCGTTTGGACTTCGACAAAGACCAGAGGCTGCATTGAAAATTTTTATGGTGGAAAAAAAAATACATGATTGTTACAAAAATGAATTTGACAATTTCTTGTTCAAAACAGAGTTTTGAACAAGAAATGTCCTCAAGTGTGTTTGATGATGAAAATTTGAACTAAGAACCTCTTCGAAAACCATCCTCATGGCCTGCGGGAATTTTTTAAACATATCAAAAGACTGAACCCTAGACTCTAAAACTAAAAGACTCTTGTTGACCAAAATAATCATTTATGACCATGAATGATGCGAACTGAACTTCGATGAATTTTGAGGAGTTTTACTTAGCCCAGCAGGTACAAGCATGAGGGAATACAAGAAGACCAAACCCTCTCGTCAGTCAATGGCATGCCCCTAGCGAAATGCAACGAAGTGAAGTGAGCGAGACACCTAAAAAATGATATGCAAAAAGCGAAACGATATCTGAAGGAGGGCTATAAGGACCGACTCTAACAAGAGTGGAGCTCTCATGGAACTCACACCACTTTCCCATGTCCTTCTTTGGCTTCATGGTGTTGTTCTTTGCTTGTGGCTTTGACGGGTTATCCTGGGCCACCCCGCCTTGGCTTTATCCTTTTTTCTGTGGTTTGGGGGCACCTTTCCCTTGCTTATGATTCACAAATCCAAAGTCTCACTTCTTCTGTTTGAACTTCTGCTCAATCTTGGCAGCATACTGGTATGCTACACCAAGCGAGGAGATGTCGAGGAGCTCATTGCCTCCTGAATGTATCTATGCAAAAAACTGCGGTACTTCAGCACAAAATGTTTCTCTGAATCTTTGATACCCAATTTTGTCCGCAGGGTATGAAACAAATTCGTTGGCTCACGCACATCTTGATCCCTTTGTTGTCGCAACATAGTCCATTATATGTACTTATCCTCATAACTCCCCACGGGATAATATTGTTCCGTGATGGAATCTAGGAAACAATTCCAAGTGGGTTTGGATAAAAAAAGAGAGGGTTCCCTCTCATCCTTTTACTCACAGTAGGTTTCCCACCAGTTCTTGACATGGGGGCGGCTTTGAGGAGTGAAAAAGTAATATTTTCTCGGTTGGAAAATTTATGAACCGAGAAATGCCCTTCTAATAGATTCAATGATCTCTCTATGATTTCTACGTCTATTTTACCCTCAAATATGGGAATGTCAAAGTTTACTTGTACCTTAAAAGGAGTTGTGCCTCTAGAGTGGCTACTGAATGCAGATGCACCACCGGTGGGCAGTCATTGAAGAATCTGGGTAATGTTATCCATCATTGCCTTCCTTTGTTTCTCGAGGGCCTCCTCGAGAAATATTTTGATAGGATCTCCTGCTCCCTCATCTCTATTTTCATCCCCCATAGGCGGTCATCGGGGTTTGCGAGGCTGACCTTGAAAAAGTTCAACCAGATGGAGCCCTAACTCCTTATACCCCGACCTCATTGGGGACATGAAAAGAAGGATCGACAAAGAGCAGACCGCTCTGATACCATTGATCCAAAATTATGCAGGACTGTAATAAAATACAAAAATACACATAGCAGAAATAAGACTTCATTTCATTAATATCTCATAACTAAAATATGCTTACAGACAGAATGGAAATAAACTGGCTAGGGAATTTGTAGCTTATATCTGAGAAGAGATGTGGCAGCGTCTTGCCTCTAAATTATGTTACAATGAGGCTCAAAGGCTTGTTTATTATTGATAAACAATGGAAAACCATAAACATCCAGAAACCTAACCCTAAGAGATGAAACTCTAGACTATGGGCCCCGTCGGGGTAAATTTGCACATCAATTTCTTGGGGTTGTAAATTTGGCATACTATATCCGTTTGATGCACATGATACATCGTTAGAAATATCTATTTGAGGACTACAACTGCCTACAACAAAATTGAGTCTAGAAGACTCATATTCGTCAAATATTTCATGCCCAAAAAACATCGTTTAGGGCCTCAAAACGGCTCCGGAAGTTCAAGACCTGAAAAACTGTAAAAAATAGTAAATTGTGCTACAATTAAGGAAACTAAAAAATTGAAAGAAACATTGGTGGGGGTCCAAGTGGAATAGGTAGGTGGCCACTAATATGCACCTAGATCAAAAGTGCTATTGGACAGAAATGAAGCTAATTTAAAAGAGGGTTCTCCTCATGCTAGACGACATTTATATTACTTTACAGTCCATGGATATAACACTCAGCCATGTGGGAGCTCACCCTAGCATACCCCTTGACTTTGGTTTCTCTCCTGGAAGAAACAAGGAACTTATTGCAGTTGAAGCTACAGTCTCCGATAAGTCCAAATGATCATTCTCTATATGTTTACTATTATGGATTTCTGGTCTCAGTCTCTAGTTTTACAATTAATTTTTGGCCTCAATGGCTTGGAATTAGTTGTTATTTTTCTAGTTATTTTGCTTACTATTGATAGCTAATTTATGTCACTGATATCTAAGTTTTAATTTATGTCAACTAGGATTATCTTGAATGGTTGAGTGGGACGATTATTATCTTACCCACCTAAGTCAAAATCCCTGCTAGTGACATGTTGAGCTTTGATGCCTTGAAGAATATTTTTGTAATGGCTTTGAGCTCACTCCTTCCTTTGGGCTGAGAGGGTGGTCGATACCTTGTTAATACCTTTCTTGGAAAAATAAATAAATAAAATAAAATTTCCAAGATACAATTTTGTATCTAGTTTGGTTTCCTAACAACAAACCATATTGAACATTCTCATGTTTTGTTGTTTTTTCTTAATCTTTAAATAAAAATTTAATGTCCATAAAAAGTGATTTTTTTTAAATTTTTTTCTCTTTCTGTGAAATTATTAAAACATTTAATGCTTTTTTTAATATATTTAAATAAAATTATTAAATAGTATATAAATGTGTTTTAAATTGTGAGATTAAAAGATATATATATTTAAAAAATATCCAAACTATCAAAAGTTTGTTATGTTAGTTTTAAGAGATCCTTTACACTATTGGAGAGATGATGTAACAAAACTTCATATATATATATATATATATATATATATATATATATAGATATAGTTTAAAAAGCAATAATAAAAGGTAAAAATAATTCCTATTTGCCTTAATAAATATTAATGAATTGAGAAACAACTATACTGACATCCAAATAAGATTTAGTGCATTAAACAAAAATGATGATGATGGCAATGATAGTTAACGTTCATTATGATCAATTTAGTTTATTCAATTTTAAGAAGGTTAGAGATTACTCAAAAGTCCTTAGCATTTTATTTCTATGCTTGAAAAGAATTAAGAGAAACGTTCTGGGATCGCTATAGTTTTGTCGACTTCAAAGGTAAAAAAGGTGGGTAGCGTGACAAATAGTTTGAGAATTAGATAGAATATGAAAATAATATGGGAAATCCAAGAGAGTATTTTTCATACTATCGTAACAATGACAAAAACTTTCATTCCATGGTGTTTTAGGAATTGACCTAAGTTCAATTTCACTATGAAGCTCATGAGAATTTGTTCTTATTTTAATAATGTTTATTTTCTTCTTAATAGTAATCAAGATAAATAAACATTTTGATTTTCGAGATGGAGGTTGTTCATGTTAATTTTCGGGCTAGATTGTTCTCTGCTTTAGATAATTGCATTTATAAAAAAATTGAACATTTTGCATTCACCCCATAACATTGTAACATTACCAACAATTATGTAGAGAGAACAATAAACATCAACAATGTAGCAAAATAATAAAGAACAACAGAAGAAAAACATACACAATCGAGACACCATTATTTAGGTCAAAGACCAGGGGAAAACCCAATTAGATTATTCTTTTATTAGATATTCATCAAACATTATGTTGAGATAAAAAGTACATCTATAGTGAGATACAACATTAAGTTAGGCCTTCTAGGGCCAATCCAAGTCAGTTCACAACTTTGTTTGTGAACTGACCTCCAATAACCAAATGAGTCCAAGAAATTTTTTTCCATATCATTGTTGCAAGAAAAAATATCATCATCAAGCATTGTCACATTTGTTGGGATATATCAAGTCATTGACATGCATACTAGGTCATCATATCTTTCACTGTCATAATAGTGAGGTCACTATTATATATACATCATAGATCACTATAGTATCACTACCATGTAGATTCACCTTCATCATAGATCATTGTCATCATGTATCCATAGCAAGTCACTTCCAATATAAGAAGAGTAAGGTCACTGCCACCTATTGTGTTATTCAACAACCCCCATTATTTTAGAATAGTTGCCTTAGAAAATAATGGGGACCCTTTTATAAAAAATTAGACTAGAACAAATAATACCCTTAAGTGGTTAATTGAAATATAAATAAGAGTTATAAAGGCTAAGTGACACATGTCTTATGAATTTAAACTCTCTCTCCGCGCATGCTGTATAACTCTAGCCCTAGGGTGGGTCTAGTAACAAAAGGACACGCTAAGGTGTTGCTTCCTAGTTAATGAATGAAAAAAATACATGGTATATTGACCTACCTTGAATCCAACGATGTCGATGTTGAAAAAAGAGTAGTGGCCTCTCGCTCCTGCCTTGGAAAATCACGATCTGTTCACTATCATGCTCAGATATCTGCACATAGGACAAAGAACAAGAACAACATACGACAGAATAGTTTCACTCACAACTATTAGCCAGTCAAAGAGGGCTAAACACATCACATCAAATAAACATCATAACACAATAGTGGAACCAAACAGTAGTCATGTATATTAATGAGTAGAGGGAAGAGTACAACCGATGCTTTGACGTCGCAATCTTCTCCAGTGGGGTTCAGATGAAATGAGTCTCAACTGTCATTCAGGGAATTTAGACTCAAGCTCTCTTAGAAGTCATCTACTCGAGCTCTCTCAACACAATCTTTCTTATGCTATCTCCTCTAGCAGCTTAGCTATAGCATAATTCTCTTAGTTCAGCTATTCAGTCGTTTATCTATTTTTCTATAATGTGTTCAGCTAGCTTCTACTGAAGGAGATAGTTTCTTATATAGAGGGAAGACAGGAGGTTGGGATCCCTACAAAGGTGGGAGGGAGTCCTATCGTTTAGGAGAGTTCTAAGGGAGGTGGAAACTACTAACTAAAGGAAGGATTCCATGGTTGTTTTAGTTCAACCACTCCCAATGACTCATCCCCGAGGTGGTTGGAATGGAACCTCTACCTTTATTTTTAAAAAACATTCCATAAACAACTTAGCATGGGTGTCTAACTGGCACAGAGTGCCAAGTGGCGTGGGCTCAGTGTTAAATTTCCTAGTTGGTGCGAGGATGTAATGGGCTACTCGCGCCAAGGCAAAAATAGGGATTTTCACAGCTCTGCTTATGGAAATGTCAACAATAAGGATGTTTTTTTCATCAAAAGGGATGCAAGGATGGTATTTCAAAGCATGACACTGTGTATTGGTCACAAAAACGACCCTCAACAAAGTAGGTAATAGAAACATGATGTAAACATGCTTGTAAATTTCAATTGCAAAATCACAAAGAAAACATTTGACATCAAAACTACTCCAAATGATTTGCCGATGCGATATCAATAAAATGCTTTAACAGTGGTAAAGGATCCTAACGAATGATGTTTCATGAAAATCAAATCGTGGGGCACATGTCGTTGCTACATATCACAACGCAAAGCGCAAATCGTATTTCCATCCTCCCATCATTCAATCCACCGTTTTATTTCCCCGATGCTACATCCCATCGCATCACACTTTCACTAATGACCACTTCCTTCCACCATCCAATTTCACTGAAATTGCGATTGTGGTATCGCATCGCAAATTTTGCACTTTCCTTTTCCCCCGCTAATGTTTGAAGCCTTCAAAAAAATTTAATCTTTTGACTTAAAAATATTTATAGGGAGAAAAATAATTGATCGCAATCGACAAGAAATAGGTACTTGGTGTTTTAAGAAGTTAGCACACAAAATGGATCTGCGATGCGAAAATATATTATTTAAATGCCTAAATTTCTATTCGGGCATGTGAACGCACATTTTCCATTAATGCCATAACTTAACGGTTTTAACAGCTCGAGCCTCCAGATATGATTTGACTGTAAAATAATTAAAGTTTTAAATTATCTGCGTGCCAAGTTTTATTTGCCATTATTTCCATTATTGTTACACTTCTCTCGTATTTTGACAAGATTTCCCCTTTTTACTTGTTGTTCTTATTATTTCACAAGAAATTCCAAACAAATAGAGTTCCTCAGAAATGTCTAAGGCCACAAAGAATTACAAAAAACCCATGGCTCCCCCTAATCATGTGTCTTCTGCTAGTGAAGTAACAGAAATGCCACCCTTATTCACAAATACTAAATGCGCATCAGAGAGTGGTTCTTCTTCTTGGGAAGAAATTTACAGGTTATTTGAAGATGAGAAACCCCACAGGGTTGAAAAAACAGCTACTGTAGACACTTCTGATACCTCAAAAGATATTATAGCTGACGTCTCCAACTCTTTTCTGGACCAAATTTCTACACACCTCCAAATTTTACCATATACAGATATGGTGAAATGGATTATTGACAACCTCAGCATCAGAGATAGAACTTTCATAACAAGCAGAGGTACAATGATAGGGTCGTTCAGAATCGAAGATTTGAAGAAAATGTACCACATTCCAGACCCTGAGAAGGTGTATGATAAATCTTTCCTAGCACAATTCACAAAGGAGAATAAGTTACAGTCAGATCCCATAAAGCAATGGAGGATCAACCTTAACAAACATAAACATGGTGATAAGGGTATGTATTCCATTAATTCTCTTATTGTTCCCTATTGTTATATTTTCTGCTATTATGTTTAGACTTTTTGGCCAACCTAATACCACTAAATTCTTCGTTGAATGGGTTCCCCTTATGGATGTTGTCACAAACTCTTATATCGTGGACTGGGGAACCATTTTGTCAAATAATAGTTCTACCCAGATTCTTGAATACATAAAGAATTTTTCTGTTTCATCTAAAATCCTTCCCCCATTTTATATGAGTGCCTACATTATGGATGCAGTGTGCTTTACATCAGATTTTCCAACCATGGGTTGGAAATGGACTATCCAAGACCCCACTCCCATTCATATTTATCATAATATTCTATGGGAATCAAAATATGAAACTGATTTCTATAAGATCTGCCATGGAGTTATGCTCCCACTGTTTCAAGTTGTGTTTGATGAAAAGGCCCCTAGATTGTCCAAATAAGCTCAAGCAGGCTTCACATCCATTTGAAAATGGTTTGGGGAAGAGTTGTTCACTTATGTCAGAGTTTTTGGGAGCTTAGCCCGACCACTTGTCCTACCATTATATGTTCCAAATAAACTTCTCGCAAGAGAAATGTCCTATCAGGTAATGGATCATGGATTGACCAATATTTTGAAAGAAGCAAATAAAGATTCATGGCCCTCCTTACCTATTTACTGTGGTGTCTATGCATTAGATAATTTCAAACATGCTCAGTTAGAAATCAATCATATCCAATGTTTGAAATTATTTACAATTTCTAACAAGAAATAGGACCCGAAATGATTTTGGCGATTTGTTTGAGGTAGAGTATACTTATTCAATATTGGAGAAATTGGAAGCATCACGCCTTAATCCTCAATAAATTTCAAAGTTCAAGCAATACATGAATAGAAGGTTGGAAGGGATTCCTATAAATATCTAGAGGTACCCAACCTATCTCACAGAAGGAACAACAACCAAAATAACAGGGAAAAGAACATCCCCCTAAGGATACTGAAGTCCTTAGTGGAACAAAAGAAGATAAGTTTATTGGAACTCAGACCAAAGATCCATTGTTTTCAAGTGACTTAGATGAAGTCTAGAAATATTTTAATCAAAATCTTAAAGGAGATCAAGAAGTGGTGATAATTGATCATCAACAAAAAGTGAAAACACCTCATGGTAAAAGTCAAAACCCATTTATTGTTGGGTTAACTGACAAATCGGTATGCACAAAAGAAGTAGAATTTATCTTGACATACCCAACATCATAAATTTTGTTGAAAATCAAGGAAATACCTCCTTTGGATACATTTTACAGTCCAGGGCATAAATTTATCATGAGAAAGCGGAGGAAAAGGAGAAGAACACAACAATCACAAATTATCATTCCTGGGCAGGTCTCTATGGAAGTAGTTTGGAAGGACCCACAAGTAAATCCATTTCAGGATCTAACACGGTTAATTCAGTTTGCAGGAGCATATGCATCTCCCACCATTGACAAAGCCACTGAAGTTCAACAATTAATCAAAGAGAAGGATGAAATTCTCCTTCAATTGGAACAATAATTTATAGCAGAGAAGAAAAACATTAATCAGCAATTACAAGCACAAGTGTCACAGCTCCAACGGAGCATGAATCAACTAAAGCTACATCACTAATCTGATGTTGGTGCTAAATATGCATAGATACACCAACTGCAATTCACTGTTGAACAGTTGAAAGATAATCCTAAAGTGGGTGAATTTAAAAAGGAAGCTTTGGAATGCAATACTCCGTTAGCCCAGCAACAAGTTATTTTTTGTCAAAAATTGTCTAGCATTATTGAACTATGTGAAGAAAGTGATTCACCGATGAATCAAGTAGCTAACTAGAGGATCAAATTTGATGAAATTGATGACATAGTATCACAATAGGTCACTTGGAAAGATATTTTTGAAGGCCGAAAGGCCAATCTTCCCAGGATTGAAGATTCTAAAAAAGAAATCTTATTTACTGATTAGGACATACAGTTAAAATAGGATGAAAGGTAAATTTGCAGTGCCAGATATGTGGCCAACAACATTATTGAAACGGTCATCCAAAATCTCATTGTTGCTAATATGATTGATAAATTCCCCCCACCCCGATTCTCTACCTGTTGTAAAATATTTGATAAGAAAGTGGCAGGAAATGTCCAAGATGAAGGAATAAAGCATCAAAAAATTGGATAAGTTGGATTGGGAAAAGTATTGGAAGCACTTGGTCAAGCCACATAGGCAATGGATAATGTTGTGATTTCTAATCGACACTTCCTCTTACATGATGCCTCCACTATCAGATGTGGTCTACACAGGACAACTGCATTTCAGGCTAGGCCAACCTCCTGAGGTTCATCCTATGATCGACATCCTTCAACTTAAAGAACGAATGGCAAAAGAGACAGCAATGCAATCCTGAAGTGAGTCATCCCACCAAAATATGTTTTTGTTTTTATTTCACTTAATTTAAGGAGATTAGTTTAAACCTCCTCAGCTATTTATGTACTTTTTATTTTATTATATAAACCCTTTCATGTCTTTAAATAAAGGGTCCTAAAATTTTGAAAAGAAGACTTTACAGAAGTTTCACTTTTGTACTCTTAAATTTTTTCTTAATAGAAAAGGTTGGACCAGAGACTATTTTCCAAATGAACAGAGTTAGCATATACATGGTACTTTTATCTTTATGTTGATGTTCTATTTCAAATTAAAAATAGTTTATTTTCCTTATGATGTTTTGTTATATGTATCTTTTTAACACAATCTAGCATTAATTCACTTCTGAACATGTTTGATTTCCATTTTTTATACATATACAATACATGCAATAATAGATGTGATATATACTTAATCAATGATTTGATTAACTATTTAATTAAATCAATTATATTAAATTGTTTTGCATTTCTCTAAGTGTTTGATAAATCTTCATTTGCATTCACTTAAAGGTCATCTTTTTAAATCGCATATAACAGAAACATAATTCATCCCAGGATATATATATATATATATATATTCTTTAAACTTGTTATCACTCCCATTTACCAAGTCATGGTCAGTTGAAATACCACCCATCCACTCAATTATATTTCATTGGGAAACTAGTCCCATAAATCCAGTCGGGGCCACTATCAAACGGATAAGGGATGGTTTTTAAGTCCCCGACCGGGTGGTTTTCCCCAATGTTGTTGCACTGATTTCGAGGCATCAATATTTTTGGCATGAGAAGGAGGGCCACTAGACTATTAATGGCACCAATATTAATCTTAAAAATAAAGACCATCAAAAGAGTCGATCCCCCTCCAAATCTCCTACAACTTCAATTCCACACTCAAAATCTCCTATATTTAGATTAGAAGTTGTTCAATCTTCTCCCAAGTCTCCTATTTCAATTCCCAAAGAAATCTCCCCTGATTATACTCCAGAATCACCTAAAGTACAGACTTGAATAAAGAAATTAGAATAAATCTCTATTTCAACAGAAAAGTTGCTGCTTTATGAAGCCTCTGAAGGAAGTGTTACTTAAATTTTGCAAGTTACTGGTGTATTGACTCGTTCTCAGAGTGAAAAAATTAGAATAACCCAATTTGAGTTTCCTCTTCATTCCCATCGCAAGAAAACTCAAACATCTGAAGCTCAAACATCTACTAGTAATATTATTTCATCTTCTCCCCCTCAAACTCCATTAGTTATTCCTCCTTCAATTACATCTTCCCAACCAATTTCCTCATCAACTCATATCTCTTCATCTCAATCCACAAGCGCTGCTTCGAGCAGTACTAGTTCTGTGGTTGTTTCTTCTTCAACTACATACACCTCTGGAACTATCTCTGCTTCTTTAAATCCTTCTTCAGGACAAATCAACCCTCCAATTCACACAATGGAAAATAGACCTTGGACGAATCCTGGAGATGTTCAATTAGTAGGTACTTTTCATCCTTTACCTAATCATCCAGAAATATGGTTGCCTAAGTATAATCCAGACCGTGGTCTCCCTGCAGAAGAACATCTCCATTATTTCATGTTGTCTATGAATCTAAATTATTTCTCTGAAGAATATTGTGTAGTAATTTTATTTCCCTATACTTTTCAAGGATTAGCTGGATCATGGTACTTTTCATTACCACCAAGAAATATTACTAGTTGGGACATATTTTAAGAACAAATTTTAACCAAATTTGGTGATGATCGTACTAATACTACACTCATCAATGATCTTTCAAATCTTAAAGCAAATTCAGGTGAAAATATTTAAGATTTCAATTCCATATTTAACAAATTGCTCAATAAAATCCCAGCTACATCTAAGGTGTAGATGTACAGATTGAATGGTATATATCCTCTCTTCCTTCTAATATAGAATTTTTTGTAGATAGGGACAATAAGGTTACTTTGGTAGAAAACATGAAAGAAGCCCTCTTTGTAGCAAAGAGAATCCTTGCTTTAGAAAAGAAAATTTCCTAGGAAGATAGAAAAACTAAAAAAATCATGTTTAAGGATCTTGAAGGATTACAAAAGGTTTTCAAAACCATATCAAATGACATGGTAGAAATTAAAAAACAAGTTGTTGAATCTTCTTCTAAGAAACCTTTCAGATCTTTTAAGAAAACCCAGACTTAAAATCCTCAACCTCCAAATGTAATCTCTAATTTTGAATCATATCAAGATGAAGATGAGGATGAAACGATATTGTTTGCCGATGAATCACAGGATGAAGAGTTGGTTGAAGTTCATGAATTATGGGATTTTATTCTTCCTACATCCGATAATGATGATGAACATGAGGCACTAACAGTTAGCACTAGATGTAAAAATATTACTGATCTCCCTCAGTCTCCTCAAAAACATAAATCCTCAATCCCTATTGCTAAAAAAAAAAGGTGTTAACAAAAATACTCCTCCTCCTCAAACAAGCCCAAATTATTCTACCTCTCCATCTACATCAAAGACCTTAGTGGTCTCGGATACCATCGAGTATAATATAGTGGAAGATATGAAGAAAGTTAAAGCAAATATCTCTATGTATGTGGTGAGTAAATTAAAACAGCAGCAGAAAATCTTACTCAAAGAACTGAATGCAGTTCCTTCCCCTCCTTTACATGTGCTTGTTACTTCTAAAACCTCAAAAAGAGTAGGCAAACCTCCCACATATTCATTTGAAAAGGTCGATGCCATAGATGCTATCCTAATTGGAGACAAATCCAATTCTCACACCCCTCCTTTCCTTTTGAATTTTTAATTTTTTAATAAGAATGTGCACAATTGCCTGATAGACTCTGGGGCTTCTTCAAATATTATGCCATATTATGTTTTCTTGAAGTTAAACATCGCTCCTCAAAAGTATAAATTACACATTGTTCAATGATATAGAACTAAATTAAATGTTTTAGGAGAAATTAATTATGTCCTTATTAGACTAGATTCTAATTCAAAATTTCATCGAGTAATTGACACTCTAATTGTTGATATTCCTGAGTTTTACGGTTTTATTCTAAGTAGATATTGGTCGAAAAATCTTCACGGTTATTTTTCCACTGATTGGTCTCATATGTGGCTTCCCTACAATGGTAATCCAAATAAAATTCGAGTTGACCATTAAAAACACATGAAATACTCAGTGATTGATTTCGAGGATGAAAATGAACCAATGGTATTTACCAATAACATCCTTGGAAATTAATCTGCTGGATTTTTTTGGGAAATTTTAATGCACAACGATCTCCAATTCTTATCAATTCGGTTAATTCTCAAATTGAAAACTATTCTCAGTCGGACTCTTCCAAATGTATAAATATTGTAGAAAAACCTTTTGTCAAAACTTTATTATGGAAATTATACTTTGATGGATCAAAATCAAGCGATCGTGAGAGGAATGAAGAAGAGGATTCTTATGCACATGCAGTTGTCAGAATATTATTAATTTTATTTCAATTTTCAATCATAAGTAGAATGCTTTCAAGATTTTATCAAGTGAGATTTGGTTTTTCCAGTGTGACATTTTAAATTCGAAATTAGAATTTGATTCATCTCTATTAGCTAAGATTTAATTATGATTTGTTGGTGAGGATGTGTTCTTAATATTAGTTTCCTTTTCTGTCAAAGTGTGAAGTAGATTTAGATTCAATTTCAGTTTGCATGAAGATTTAATTTCTGCAAGTGTGATTCATTTTTGCAAGACTGATGTCTTTTTTTTTATACTTCAAATAAGTTTTAAATAAAAACATGTGCATGAAACATCCTAATCTAATTTGAAATTTATTCCCCTAATAAGAATTCCTAGCACAAACAATGCATTTACACTTCATCAGTTTATAAGTCCAGGTCAATAATTTATGAAGTAATTTAACATGAATTATATTACCAAACACATATTTCATAAGTACAGGTCACTGTGAAATGTATTATAGACTGCCAAGCCTCGGGTTACTCAACCATATCAAAGTCCCTGTCATATAATAGGTCACTCAGAATAGTAAAAAGTCAAATCATATATGATCCGCAGTTGCAAGCCCATAAATTATCATACCTTATGTGATTGATAGCCATAAAGTTATATGAGACGATGCAAGCCACAAATAAGTTTGGATTGAATCATAGATCAAGCCACAGACCTGAACATACAAATTTATCTCAAGGCATATGATGTTTCTTCAGTCTATATGATCTTGCATCGGGGAGTTTATGATCTTGTAGAGGTGACATACGAACTTGCTGACATATATACGATCTTGCATCAATGTATACAAAGTTGCTCCCACAAAATCAAAGAGAAAAGTGAGCCTCAGACGAGCCATAGAAATGTGAAACTTAGAGTCATAGAAGAGTGAATCTTAGAGTCATAGAACAATCTAAATCTTAGAGTAATGAGATCCTCAAAGGCACCCGAATCTGATCACAAATATATCCAAATTGTTGATCAAAATGCTAAAGGTTAGATGCATATTTATAGTTATTTCCACATGTGAAAGGTCATGTATTTAAGGTGAGATGACTTGTTCTCTTTATGAAGCTGACCTAAACTTATAAATTAAAACTTGTTCACAATAAAAATATATTATACATTGCTTAATTTTGATCCATCAAACATAAATAAATATTTTTCTTTTCACCAAATGAATTCTAGTATGATGGTTTCTTTGGGGTTTGTTACAACCTTATAATATAGGCCATAATTTTTACTGATAACTTAAACTTATAAACTTTTCCTTCTACAAGTTGTATTCACATATTTTATAAAAAAAATTAAAAAATCAAAAAAATCAAAAAAGAGGGTAAAAAGTCCTAAAAGAATAATCAAAGGACTTAGAAAAAATAAAAGACCCAAAATAAAAATGAATAAAACATGAAAGTGAGCAAGCATAAATGCCACCGTTTTTTACTTTTTGACTATGGCGCAGTGTCAATAAATGCCATAGTCCATGACACAATAAATAATCTTGACTTGTCATTTTTTCACTTTCATCGTTGTAGAGTAGAGGAATTATGAGTTGTTTGGCACACTTTAATTCACAATTCAAAAGAGTTAGTAGAAACAAAGAATCCATGTCACTAACTGGATTCATGGATGAAATAAGTGTAGAATTAGATATTTTTACTTGCTTTCAGAAAGAATAAATGCTGTGAAGGTTGCTAGCTTAAATGCACCTACTACAAAGGAAGAAAAAAATGTTAGCATGGTAATATGGGTAGGTAGAAGAAGGTGAAAAGTCTCAATGTAAATATCATTCATCATGGGCTGCAAAATAACTAACTTCCCCTTCCCATAGTCATGAAACATTCTAAACTATCAGTCAGAAAGGCTCAAGGCATTTCCTTGACTTTTGTTGGGACCGGACCCAAGGCTCTATGACTGATCAGTTGAAAGTGTGAATGTCTATATTAATCCCTAAAATCACATCATTATCATTCATGCATTCATTCCCATAAATAATCCTAAGTAAAACTTCATTTTTACTTAAAGGCATTATAATTCCCATTTGATTAACTTCCTACATCATTTGAAAACATTAAGCCCTCAAAATAACATTATATCATAAGTTAAGTGATAAGATCAATGCAAATTATCTTTTGAAATTCACTTTACTTGTTATGTTTATGTGTTTTGAGTATACCATCTCCTATTTTCATATTAACTCTAATTTATATATTAACTCCCTATAGAAATGACCTTTTCCTATTATATATAACTCCTTTTTATAATAAACCCAAAAACCCACTTATTATAATTTTAGCCGAAGTTTATAATTCCCACATGTTTAATAAAACCCACAATATAACCCCCTTTGGCTAAAATATACCTTTATATATAATCCCGCCCCTATGGTAGTTAAATCAACCTGGTTTAATTAACCATATAATAAAAATATTCAAAAAACTTTTAAAACATGTTTTATATATGTTTTAAGCAAAAAATATCGAAGTTTAATTTAAACTAAACTTCAAAGCAAGAAACCAATCCATCTGTTCATTTTCCCCCTACCTGACTCATCTAACCCAAGGTTAAACCCTAGCCTAACCCTTTTCTCCCCTATATATATTTCATACCCCGATTTTTAACCTGGATTAAAGCCTTTATACCCTTCCCGATCATATTTTCCCCGTGTATAAAGCCATTATACCCCGTCCGACTATGTTTCCTATATACAAAGTTCCTTGAGAGGCAAAAAACTTAACCATATCCTTTCCATCGGATTGAATTTCAACCCTCCGATCTCCAAATTCCATTTAATACAGTATCGTTTAACCCAACACGACAATACATACTCCTATCCCTTCCCCATCGTTATCATAATCATGAACTGTATTGTTAGTGTAGCCCCTCAAAAAAGATGTTAGTGTGTTTCCTTATTGTTATTATTTTACCCTTGTAACCCCCATTTTTATTATTGTGCCCTTAAATTATTATTGTTAGGTTGGCTAGGATTACATTGTGGCCCACTAGGATTACATTATGGCCACATGGACTCCTATATATAGAAAGGAGGTTTTGTAAATTGTATCATCCAAGAATTGTTCATTTATGTAATGTATTGGAGGTTGCCCCTCGAAGTGGCTTATTTCTAAGGCGTTGATATCTTTCTTCTCTTTTTGAGTCAAGTTACACAACATTTGTATCGTAGCTTGGGATTTCAGGTTTACTGTCGCAAACAGTCATCGAATTTTCGGGCTATAAATTTTTTCCTTGGCTTAAGCTTCTGTGGTTGAAATGTTTAGGTGGTTGAAACTTGAGGAAGGTTGTCTGTGTAAATTTTGTGGCTTGGTTCGCAATATTTTTGGAGATATGATCTGTGGAAGGTAGTGCTTTTTCAGGCTCCTGAATTTCATCTCAAAGAGGTGATCGTGGAAAAAGTTCAATAACTCTTTCTCTGGGCATCGGATTGGAGTGCCGTAAAAAGTGGTCGCAAGTACACGGACTTTAGTTTCTTGGCTATCAATTTCAGAGACAAAAGACGAAACAGTGACACGTGGCAAGTCGTACAAGTTCGCTCTACTGAACCAATCCATAATTAGGTCATTGTGGGAGATTGGACACAACTTTGTCTTGGAGAATCCAAATCAGGTCAGACCTGTGGCATTTGAAAGAAGCGTCAGAGGGCTACTACAGGGCTGAATTTCAGATATCGAAGATTTTCAATTACAGAGATAATTCAATTTCAATATCGAGCTCCTTAAAGCAAGTAAAAGGTGTGTAATTTTTTTCCGAATTGCATAAGTCTTGTTTGAAGAATCAAGTTGAATTGATTCCAAGGGCATATTGGAGAATTTTTGTTAGTAATGGGTTCTATTATGCCTCCAAAAAATAATTCCATACCCATTAAGCCCTCATAAAGCTATACTATGACGCATGAGGAGGAAGAATTGCAATATGAGATATCAAAATTACGGTACCAAGTGCAACAAATTTCGATCTTACGAAGAGCAACCTAAGATGAAATAGATGGTTTAAAAGCAGAAATGGAGGCTAATTTGGATGGTTTGAAGGATCAAATAATAGCTAATATGGATGATAAATTAGTGGAAGATCATAGCGAGCATCAACAACAAGTTCTCGAACTCTCAAAGGATAACCCAACTTTGGTGCAGAATCTAATGAAACAACAGGAAGATCAACATCATATCGAAAGAAGTTATGAAGCAGTCATAGAAACAAGAACTCAACAAGTACAATCAATTTCAGAGTATCTCAGCAAGTGGAAGAACTTTCCTGTAGAATATTTCACATGGGAGGATGAGAATTTTATACAGAAGCATCAAGAAATAATCAAGCGTTGAGGACGACACTTGTTGAAGGAGAGGGGCATGTTAAGTCCCTACATTAATAGTGTAGCCCCTTAGTATGTTAGTGTAGCCCCCATTATTGTTATTATTGTACCCTTGTAACCCCCATTTTGTTATTATTGTGCCCTTAAATTATTATTGTTAGGTCGGCTAGGATTACATTGTGGCCCACTAGGATTACATTATGGCCCCATGGACTCCTATATATAGAAAGGAGGTTTTGTAAATTGTATCATCCAAGAATTGTTCATTTATAATGGCTGAGGCGCCCTCTCTAAGTGGCTCATTTCTACATGAGATCTCTTTTCTTCTATCGGAGCCAAGTTACACAACAATAACCACCGTTGGATTTTCCATCAGGTCCAGATCGGACGATCCATATGCAACCCGACGACTTACCTTTTCCCGCACCTTTCCTTTTGATTGTGATTGTTCAATTATCAAAGCCAGATCCGATGGTCAATACCTCATATCGTGCCCATAAAGTAATCGACCAAAGTTTTGAAAAATTCACGCGATATGGGTTGTTTTCCGAAACCACCCTGTGTCGATGTGTCCTTATATGATTGGATCGCGTTCGAAAATCAATTTACTGCTTACTGCTCTGGAGCTACGCGAATACCACCCAGTGGTATCCCAAAACCACTTTCACCCAACCTATGATTAAATATGATTTGACTATGGTTTAAAACATGGTTAATTCATAAAACTTATAATTTTCAATGAATTTTCACCTATTCGCGCTTGTAAAGCTTTCAAACCTCGTAGAGTCTAATTTTCATCCCGTTTCACCATTTAAACCCCTAAAAAACTCCGCGAGCCTATTACCAAACCTCCCATCTCCATTTTCAAGCCTGTCAGTGAACCAGTGCCATTCTCAAGCCAGGTTCCTTGCAATTCAACCATGGAGAGTCACAGTATCCTCTGGTAGACCAATTCAGCAGAATTGAAGACTGCGCGCAACTGTGAAACGTCTTCGACCACAATTATACCTTTTAAAGGTATTTTTCGTCCAAATTGTCCACAAAAACTTCAATTACAAAAGAAAAAGAATTAATTTTTCAATTATTGTCTGTAATTATCTGAATTACCTATACAAAAATTGCAAAAAAACTTCCATAATACAGGGGAAACGCTGTCAAATTTTCCCCAAAATCCCTCATTTCCATTTTTTCAAGTTTGATCTATTCCTAGGTCATTTTCAATGAATTGATCATAGAATTTCTTTCCGAGCATTAAAAACCTTTCCATCTAAAAATCTACTCGTAACCCTATTTTACTAGAGAAATTCTCCAAAAGTCCCTTGTTTCCAATAGAAGAACTCAAAGAATGGGCCTAAGCTTGCTCAGACAATTGAAAAATGACAAAGAAACAAGTAACCCCAAATCAGAGACCCAAAACCTCAAAAGAAAGCTCGTTAAAAATCCTCACCTCAATCTTCTAAATCATAAACCCACACCCCACCTCACCGCTGATTCGACAGGTTATCGCCTGTCCAACTCCTCCCATACGAGGGATAAATAGTCCTCTAGTTGATCTTGATTACAAAATATTATACCCTTCAGTAGAGTTCAATCTACTTGATGTCTATAACTGGTTTTTTGGCAAATCTGTAGAGAAAAGTGATAAAGATATGCCATTTTGGGATTTCAATCTGCCAAAAATACAATTTTCCTCTTACTCATTCAGCCCCTAATTTTATCAGATTGTGTTAGTCCTATTATCTTCCAGATCAGAGGTGCATTGTCAATAAAGATAGCGAAGTCATATTTTATATCAATGCAGAATCCATAAACTCTATGATGCAACTAAACCATGATCCCAATACTGCTTCATTATCAATAGAGGATTTAACTTAGCTTTAGCTAGACCTAGATTTTGCTTCCAAGTTCAAAGTCTTCCAAAAATATTGCCCCAAACAGGTTCATATCCCTAAGTTCAATCCTCCATTTGATACATTTGACTTTCCAAGTGAAACAAGGCATATTGTCTCCATGCTATCATTCATACTGGGATATAATAGTGATGAGTTCACTGATGTTGCTATCTTAGGTTTTCTATCTACTTTGAGTCGTGGCCAACCTCCATCCATTGTATAAAAATTTTCCAGGTTCATTGCAGAAAACATGCACTCCCAATTGTCCAGATTACCAGAAGAATGAGTCTTTAGATATACCTCATATCTACTTCATCTCTTTTTATATTATCAAGCAGACAAGTTTTCTATTGATTTTTAGAAGCTAGATCCAGAAGGGAATGTACTTTCATTTGTATTTTGGTCATCAATTTTGAGGAAATGGGCCTACTGAAGAAGCAATGGATGAGGAATATAAATCTCTCATTGAGAACCATATTTGGGATTTGGTTCCGCTACATTCAAATTATAAACCTGTGAGATGAAAGTGGGTTTACTAGACCAATAAAGAAACAAGTTAGTCGATATAAGGCACGGTTGGTAGCAAATGGTTTTCACTAGGTACATGGTGTTGACTATGATGAGACTTTTTCTCCAGTGGAAAAAATGGATTCCATTCGTCTAACTCTCTCCATTGCAATAGCAAGAAGATGGAAGGTGCATCATATGGATGTGAAGAATGCCTTTATTCATGGTAATCTCAAGGAGGAAATATACATGGAGCAACCACCTGGATACATGCACTATTCATCTCTGGTATGCAAACTAAAGAAGTCTCTCTATGGCCTCAAGCAGGCACCTAGAGCGTGGTGTTAGTCTCCTATACCAATAGGTTTCATCTTTCATGATTGTCTTGATTGAACTAGGGAATATGTTCAAACCTTCTTTCTTGAGCAAAGGTGTTCCATATTCTTGAAAAACCAAAAAATCAAAAAATTTAAAAAATGTAAAGAGGGTATACCTCAGTAAACAGACTAGGGTAAAAAGAATAAAATGGTCAAAAAAGTGAAAGAAATGAACCCTACAAAAAATAGACCAAGGAAAGTGTGCAAATCCAAATGTTTTGTAATAAAGAAATTGTGTGCAGCTTGTCAAACTTTTGCCACAATTCATGAATTGTCAAACTGTTTAAACTTGACTTATTCATATTTCAATTTCATGTTATAGAATAGAGAATAAATATCTGACCAAACAGTTTAATCTTGGTAGATAAGTAGATAGGTAGAGTTATTGAAAGGTGCTCAACAGTTTAATCTGAGCCCTTGGATGTAATAAGGGTAGAAATAGATAGATTTATCATGTAAAGAGAAAATATTGATAAGGGTTTGCAAGTCTAAATGCACCCTAATAAAGAAGAGAAAATGGTAGTGCTAAGTAGATAGGGTAGGTAGATGGTGCTACAAAAGTGTTATCTGATGAATGGTGCTGCTACATGTTGGTTAATCATTTACTTTCATCAAAAGTACTAAAGCAGGAAATACACTGGAAAATCACAGCAAGCAAAGTCAAATTCATTAACCTCCCTCATCATTTTTTCCCCTCAAGAGTTTTACTAATTTCCCCAAAAGTACTAAGGTAATTTGAGATCAAAGGGGCTCAAGGCATTTCCTTGACTTCTGGAGGGACCGGACCCTCAGCCTAATGATCAAAAGACCTAAGCACTTGAAATAATCCATCATTGATTATCTTCCATTTTTAACTTTTCCTAAGTAAAATCCTATTTTACTTAGGAAAATGATGCAACATTCCATAAAATTCCTCAAAACAACTTGTTATTCTAAGTTTAAGTGTTGAAGATAAAAATGTGCAATTTACTTCATAAGTTTTCACTTTCTTAGATATACAAAGATGTTTTGATTTTCCTTGTCCTTTTTCATGCTAACACCTAACTCTATTATATTAAATCCCTAGTGAAATCCCTTTTTCCTATGTATATAACTCCCTTTTCTAATAAATATCCCCAAAACCCTCTTATTATAATGTTTTACCAAAGTATATATAGTCCCGCACATTTGAATACCCCGCTTTATAAAGCCCTTTGGTAAAACTCTAACCTTATATATACATTCCGCCCCTATGATGAATTAATTATATTAATTTATTCATCGTATAATACTTTCATTTGGACTCAAGAATGCGGGAGCTACCTTTCAAAGAGCGATGGACATTGCTTTTGCACTAAAGATACATGATTACCAGTTGTTTGTAGGTAATTTGTGCGTTTTCTCTAAAACGGATCAAGAACATTTTTAGGTCACCTAAGGCAAGTATTTGTAAAGTACGGAAAATATGGAATTTCTTTAAACCTAAAAGTCATTGTTTGGTTTGGAAGAAGGAAAGCTTTTGGGGACATATCATTTCCAAGATGGCATTAGGATTGATCACAAGAAAGAATTAAAGCAATTTCAAATACACCCCGGAAACATAAAAGAATTGCAAGCATTTATAGGAAAAATCAACTTCTTGAAAGATTTGTTCTAGTCTAGCGAGTTACTTAGATTACTAACTAACATGTTGAGGAAAGATTCAAGCATTATTTAAAATTTGTAGAAGCCAAGCAATCATTCGAGGAAATTAAGATGGCTTTAACAAGGACACCGAGTTTGACCAGTCCTAAAGAATTTGATAGAGACTTTATTATTTTTTCATTTGTACATTTGTCTTTATTACGCATTGTTTTACTTCAAAAAGATGACCAAGGGTAACGAAAAGCCAATAGCATTTTTTAGTAAAGCAACTGAGGGGGACCTGCCTCTAAGAGTACAATATTATGAAAAACGGGCTTTGCATTTGGTAAAAGCAATCGAAAAGATTTTAGAGTTTATATTATATTCTCATGTGATAACATGTGCCCAATACGGTAGTTAAAGATATTTTGACTCAAGATGGCATTGAAGGTAAACGAGTAAGTGGATAGCTACCATTTTGGAATATGATATTGAAATCAAGCCAACCAAGGCGATGCGAGCGAGGCTGGCAGCTTATGACGAGAGGCAATTGCCAAGCCTTAGATATCAATGAGCGGATAACATTTAAAGATGGCGACTCCCCGGATGGAGTCAGCTTTCTTAGAATTCACCATGGTATCTTTGATATAATTCATGTTCTATTAAACCTACGAGCTCCTCGAGGTTGTCGAGCTTAAAGCAAAGATTTTTTTAAAGATGACATCTTCGAAATATTGTATTTTAGATAGCACTTTATTTTGGAAGAATCACGAAGAAATTTTATTAGATTGTCTCTTAAAAGATAGAAGAGCTGATAAAGTGCTTAATGAATTTCATCGCAGAGTTGTGGAGGACATCTTTCTTGGAAATCTCTTATGGAACAAAATCTTAAGAAATTTTGGTTTCTTTTGACAGAGCATTATTTTCTGATGTAAAAGAAATTTGTAACAAGTTGTCACAAATGTCGAGATATTTGAGGTAAAAGTTGTTACCTCTTGCCTTTAAAACCGAGTTTCCACGGAGAGACCCCTTTCAACAATGAGTTTAGTTTACATTGAGAAGATTCACCCCCCTTCTTCGGACAGCATAGATGGTTTTGCTTGCTCTGAACTATTTCACCAAATGGATTGAAGCCATCCCATGTAGGCAAGTCCAGTAGGATGCCTTAATCATAGGGTTTCTTGAAACCGACATACTTTCAAGATTCGGATGTCAGGAAAAAATCATAACAGACAATCTTTCTTTGCATTTAAATCAAAGAAAATGATAAATTTCTGTATAAATATCATGTTACTCTGATACATTCAACGACTATTTTAAGGTAATGGACTGGCAAGAATCCTCCAATAAGAGTTTGATCAATATCATTAAGAAATTGTTGGAGGAGAATAAAAAAAATTTGGCATAAGAAAATGACCTATACATTATGGAGAGCGGAGACGGACTTACAACCAAAAATCCATTGGGACTAGTCCTTATGAATTAGTTTATGGTTTTGGAGCAGAATTCCCATCGTATTTAAGGAATCACGTGATGAAATTACTTCAAGAGGCTCAAGTGGAGCCAAATGACATGCAAAGAAAAATTAATCGAGACAATCCTACAACAAATGAGAGAAAGAGAGGTATACCCAAAGATCACAAAGTCTTACGAGAAAAGCTAAAGAAAATATTTGATAAAGGACTAGCGAGAGGATTTTCAATTAGGAGACAAGGTCCTAAGATGGGATTCTAGAGAAAGAAAAAAGGAAACATGGGAAGTTTGATTTCTTGTGGAAAGGGCCTTATATCATCCATGCCTTGCGAGGAAACAATACTTATTTTTTGAAGGACTTGGACAATTCGAAGTTGAAGAAGGACAGGTCAATGGTGTTGAAGATACTTAAGCATTATTTTGATCCAATTTACTAAAATGTTTAAACGTTCCTAACTTGTACATAATATATTGTTTGCTTGTTATATTTTTATTCTGGGTTTGGATTGGATGGTGACTTCCTTGGAATTGAAGCACAGTGAAGGCCCTAAGTTCCAAAAGTTTTACTATCATATGTAAATAAAGCTATGAGAAGAAGGAAAGAAGTTATTACTTTCGGTTTGAAGACATTACGAGGCATACGATCTCTTGTTCTTGAAACAAGGAAAAAGCCATCCCCAAGTGGAGCCGGTGTTAGCCTCCTATGTCAATAGGTTTCATCTTTCATGATTGTCTTGATGGAAGTGTTGAATATCAGCTAAAACCTTCTTACTTGAGCAAAGGTGTTTCATATTCTTGAAAAACCAAAAAATCAAAAAAATTTAAAAATGTAAAGAGGGTATGCCACTAAAGAAAATCAAAGGGGTAAAAAGAATAAAAATGGTTAAAGAAAGAAATAGACCCCAAGCAAAAATAGACCAAGGAAAGTTGGGAAATCTAATGCCACTACTTTTTTCATCTATTGTAACAAATAATTGTGTCTTGACTTGTGAAACTTGCACAATTCATGAATAAGAATCAGAAATTTGTTTAAACTTGGTAGTCATGTTTCAATTTCATGTTTTAGATTAGAGAATAAATATCTGGCAAGCAGATTTTAATCTTGGCAGACAAAAGTAGCTACAGGTAAGTCGAATAAAAGGTGCTCAACGATTTAATGCGAGCCCTTGGATGTAATAAGGGTAGAAATAGATAGATTCATCATGTAAAAAAGAAAAAGATTGAAAAGGGTTTGCAAAGTCTAAATGCACCCTAATAAAGAAGACAAAATAGTAGTGCTAAGTAGATAGGGTAGGTAGATGGTGCTACAAATGTTATACGATGAATGGTCTTGCTACTACTGATGGTTAATCATTTTACTTTCATCACAAGTACTAAAGCGGGGAAATACTGCTGGAAAATCACGGTAAGCAAAGACCAAATTCATTAACCTCCCTCATCATTTTCCCCTCAAGAGTTTTATAATTTCCCCAGTACTAAGGTAATTTGAGATCAAAGGGCTCAAAACATTTGTAAACACGGAGGACGGGACCCTCGACCTAATGATCAAAAGACCTAAGCACTTGAAATAATCCATCATTGATTATCTTCCATTTTTAACTTTTCTAAGTAAAATCCTATTTTACTTGGAAGCCCAAATCAGCATTCATAAAATTCCTCAAAACAACTTGTTATTCTGGGGTTTAAGTGTTGAAGATAAAAATGTGCAATTTGCCTTGTAAGTTTTCCTTTCTTAGATATACAAAGATGTTTTGATTTTCCTTGTCCTTTTTTCTAAGCACTGCTGCCTAACCTCTGTTATGTTAAATCCCTAGTGAAATCCCTTTCTCCTATGTATATAACTCCCTTTTCTAATAAATATCACAGAAACCCTCTTATTATAATGTTTTACCAAAGCATATATAGTCCCGCACATTTAAATACCCCGCTTTATAAAGCCCTTTGGTAAACTCTAACCCATATATATACATTCCGCCCCTATGATGAATAAGGTATATTAATTTATTTCATCGTATAATAAAATATATGAAGAAAAGCGTTAAACACATAACATATGTGTTTAACACCAAAAACAAGAAAAGATTTGTTGAATCCCGCGCCACCATACTCGACATTCCACGCTGTGGTATTCCACATGGCCAAACTACGCCGCAATTCATTTTATAAAATTCACGGGGTTAATTGGTCATTTGGACTAATTAACAACCATTCCACTTTATTAGCTTCTCCCACAGCGAGTGATTAAATTACACGTCGAAAGCTTGTTTTAAACCTCGACGGGCCCACTTTCTAAGCACTTTCAAGTTTCCCTTTCACTCCGGTAAGTCGAGATCATTCCTCCATTGATTAACGGTCCCGGGTCAATCCGGCCGCCCATCGCGTGGGGTTTTTTAGCCGGCGGGGAATGAGCGGGTTTATTTATTCGACATTCCGGCGGCGACTGTGGAATCGGCCCCGCCATTGTGATTTTACGCCTTCTCCCGCAAGCGGTGCGGGCTCCCGCAAGCTTGCAAAAAACTGTCAGCTCGTGGGGTCCCACTCCCTTACGTCACCGTGTCGAATGACGTCATATGTCAACAGCAAACCCTTTTGACTTGTTTTTAAGCCATTGCCGCGTTTTTTTAGTTATTTGGTTTTCGAAAAGTGACTCCCGCATTGTAAATTTCAAAATTCACTTCGCAAATACACCAAATTACTGCAGAAATTCCGCTGCACTTGGTGTTGAAGAACGTTCGCCATTATCCATTGCACAGTGAAGAACCGATTTTCATTAAAAAACGGTGTTGTCATTCACTTTGGTAACAGAGTTAAGCTTAGTTTCTTGTGTTTTTCTCTGAAAAGTGGTTAAAAATCCTCTGCGAGTCCTCATTGAAGGTTAAAACACCGTAGTTACTTCCCAAACACACGATTTGTCCCAATTTCTTCTTTTGTCCAGAGTATCCCGTCGGTGTAAAACTTCGAAACCTCCATTTTGAATCCACAAGAACCAAAATGGAGGCCCCTCTGCTCTCGCGTCCTCCCTTTGAATGCTCCTCCAGAGACCTAGACTACTTGCCTCTCATAGATGAAGATTTCAAAATAAAAAGACTGCATTCCGATGAAAGTCCCCCGTTTCGGGTTTGCAGCCATTGCGACGAATACTCGAAAGGGGCAAGATCTTGTAAGTTGTGGAATCCAATCTCCCAAAAGGTATTTCATTCCTACCGATTTCACGTTTTCACACAGAAATCATTCATTCTTGTCCTTGCAAATTATGATCCCATACAAGAAGTACATGTTAACTCTGATCAAAATGTTTATTCCTATGTCTTTCCTGGAAAATATCGATGCTATGTTACAATTTGAGCCCGAACAAGAATTAGCACCTCTATCCATGGAAAGGGAGCTAATTGAGAAAACGATTTGTTAACTCCGGAAAGAATTGAAAACGATATTGTCGGTACTTCATACTTTTTGAGCATAGGCAAGGGACTCCCCATCAGTTTTGTTTTTCAATCATTTGGGAAGGCTTATTGTGAATGTAATATCCTTTGTCTGGGATTCAATACCCGGTGAGTATGTTGGCAGATAACTACGGCTTTGCTATCTATCTTCACCCCTGGGCAGAGCCTCCACGAAGTTAAGTATGACTATAGCTATTAAATTTCAACAAAATCCGCAGTCAATTTACACACAGGCTAGATGATGAAAAGAAGTGTTTTGGTAACTCCTCTGATTTATCTATCACCTCATAATTTTCTATCACTCGAGGACAAATTCCCTTTCACCGTTCGAAGCATGATGCTAAGGTAATCCGGAGTACGGTATTTTTTGGTCCCCCATCATTCATTTGTCCTGCGATTCTCCTGCTCTTATTCGAAATTCATTGATCAATTTGTACATCCTGCTACAACCTTGTTAACGGGAGTTTCTCCCCCGAGCTTAGTACGAGATAAGAAGACCCTTGCCAATTGTCCAAAAAGTTACAAAGTTGGGGGATTGGTACTTGTGCAAAACCATGGGTTATCGGGGTTATGGATGTAGTTACATCATTCAGAAGTTACCCGGAATGTGTGCAGTAGAGAATTTTTGCTTTGGAATACTTTGAACGGATGAATAACTCGGATGTAATCCATTCTGTTAGTAAGAAGAAAAGCACGATTAAGGATCAAAAAGCCGAGTTAGGTCCTTTCATTTCTGATTCATTTGAGAGAGATGCGGAGCTTATGTTAGAGAGAGAAAATTCAGGACATCTTTCGGTTGGGTCACTTATGACCCCTTTGGTTTCATTTGTGAAAGGGTTAAAAAATAAGTCATCTCCTTATATACATCACGAGAATTCACGACATAGAAACAGTAGTAAATCAGATGAATGGAACCAAAGGAACACTTATTGAAGAGGGAAGTGGAAGTGACAAATTGAATAAACTTATGAAGATGTTTGAGAAGAAATTTGACCTGAAACATATCGTCCGTGTGCGTTACCTATCGGCACATCTTCATGACCATACAGCAAGCCATCTGGGAAAACGATACATCGTGCTTATTGGAGCTAAAGGTAAAGAGAAAAGAACCTATAGTTGAAGGTCCATTCAAACCACTGAATCGTGGCGGAAAAAATCAGAGTTCCAAAACACCCAGAACAATTTAAAACTGCAAAACCTGACTAGAAACAAATCCCAAAACTCCAGAGATGCAAACTCACAACAGATGTGGAAACCAGGAAAGAGAATTGACTCAGATACACCTTCGAGGAGACCCACGGTCTGTACGAAGCTAAAACATAAATGGTCACCTCAGGATGTGAGATCATGAGTAGAAATATTTGGTGATGGCAGTGGTGACAAGCAGTCACAAGCAAGTGGCTAAATACCAAGCAGAAAGGATACAAAAACAAACGAGCAACTGCAGTATCTTCTTTGAGTTTAACCCAAGGCAAGTCTTTGAACATAAAAACATTGTTGATATCAACAAGGAATGAACCGCTAAAAATGAAGATATGATGATGCATGAAGATGGCTCCTCACAATCGGTAAAGGTTGATGTCGGCATTTGATCTTTCACAAGACCAAAATACAAATAGACCTTCAAAGCTAAGTACAAATATTCAACAGCAAGGATTACACTGAACCCAATTTTGAAGTGTTAGCAAAGGATGTCATCTTATGAATCCAGACAGAACTTCTGTAGACAAACGGAAATGGTTTGTTCCACTCACCAACAAAATAATAGCTGGAAGCACTAACAAGATTCAGCAGGATAATGTTTTCAACATTAAGAAATTGAAAGGGCCTCCTCACGGGCTAAAAATGATAGACAATCTCTTTGGAAGAGATCATTATTAGTTTGGGGACAGAGTCCAAGACATGAAATTAGTAGAACTTCTTGTTAAAAAGAAAGGATGATGTAAACACATGAGAAAACAACATAGTTGAAAATACATTCAAGAAACTTACAGACAAGGAAAATAATGAGAAGTACAAGAAGAAAATGATGAATTGCTCTTTGAACTTGACAGAGCCATTAAGTAAGCAGGAGGAGGCGGAAAAACGTGCCGAGCAGAAATTCAAACAGGGCTCTAAAGACGACGAGTACTACGAGGACAGAACAATCATCAGGGTGAATATTTCTAAGTTGAATTGTGATAGTTAATTAAACAAATAAGAGAGTTTGCGGCTAAAGGTCTGGAAACTCCCGAAAGAAAAATTACAATTAACAAGTGGAAAAATATGACATCAAAGACGATGGGCGGCAACCTCGAGAGAAATAAAAAGGTTGGAAAAATTGGTTGAAACTTTGCAAAAAGATGTTACAACGGAAAAGCTACGAATGAAATAAATGATATTCTTTTTGAAGTTCTTATCCTTCATTTAATAAAGATATGACGCTACATTCACAATATTTTTTTGGTGAGTGAGTTGATCAGAATGGCAGGAGGAAATAAACAAAACTAGACATGAATTAAAGAGTAGCCGAGCTGGCCAAGTGACTCATCCAGTTTTAATTCACAAAGAACAAAACAACAGCTAACGTTGCTAAGGAATTGATATTGAGAACAGGTGTGAGTTTTGGAGGCAAAGAGAATTTTACAAAAGAACTTTCATGCAAAATCTAGAAAAGAAAGTGTAATGATATTTTGGTCGACAACGTTTTAGAGAAAAATTTCAGCTGCGAACGTTATAGTCCCACATGCTCACTGGGGATCAAATAGTGAACTTGCAGAAACTTTGAAAGAATCGCTCCCGCTAAACATACGGTGTAAGTTTACTGGTATGGGTTCTACTAGCTCATCGGAACCTACGGTACCAATGAGAGAGTATTTATGAAAAAGTGAAAAATGCGGCACCATGCGGAACAGGTTAAAGTATCTGTTCCGAACGGCCACTTTTTATAAACTGAAACCGAGTGAAACTGCAAGGAAGCTCGGAGAAGAACATTGATGCCGGATGATCGGTGGTGGAAGGAAATGATGGAAATTTTGTAAAAAATGTTGCAGGACAAAAGTTTATCTTTACTATTAAGTAAATGGTAAAAAAAGAGTATCGGTGAAAGAGTATGGGATGAAAAGGTAAAAAGAGTATTAGTGAGAAATAAAAAGTATTCAACAAGTCAAAGGAACTCATAAAGAGACGACACAAACCTATTTAGAAACATATATCCTTGGCAATCCATGAAAGGAAACGACTGTGGTAGATTACTCATTATTCTATTTTAGGACATGTGTCTCTTGTTTGTTGTAAATGCGCACAAAGTCGGCTGAATTCTTGGCTAGGATAGAAAATGGAATTGTTGGGTATTTTTGTATAAATAAGCCTTTAAATAGGGTTGGGTGGGTGATTCTATTACTCTGTTTGTAACATTGAGGTTTTAGGAATAAAAAGCTTTTGGACAAATTTGTAGCTTCTTGGATGACGTTTTGGAAACATTTTAGACTTTGTTGAGAGTTCATGTGTTGGACTTCCGGTTCAATGGTCTCCAACCCTTGTGTTTAAATTTTATGTTAGTTTATGCTATCATCATATCCATTTACGGAATAGTTTTATCAAGAGGTTGAGAAACGAATTTGCTTGATGCTTTTCTTTGTTTTCAAATGTGATTATTCTCGATGTTTTCTTAAGTTAGTTATAAGCATGAATTCTTAATTGCTCATGTTTTGTTGATTCAATATTGTTAGTTCTGTAACAAAGAATCCTTCATTTTCTTTGCTTGTAATCATTTCTCTTCTTCTCTTGAATACTCTGGTGAAAAGATTCTTGAATTTGCTGCTGTCCCTTAAGAGACCATCCATCCACTTTAAATTTTAGGGTCCATTTTATATAATAGCTATCTTTCTGTGACACCATCTTGTGTTCGAGAAGAAATCCGGTAAAGCCATCCTTAGACTCACCTTCAGCCTAGATGCAAAAGCCCTCAGCAACCTTGTAGTTTGTGGATTCCACCATTTTAAAACAAACTTTGCATCTATAACTAGCCTAAAATCATTCGAAACAAAGATAAATCATAAAGAAGAGCCTCTCTGAATCACAAATTAGCTAGATGCATCTAAAGATTGGTTTGTAAATTCCTAAGACCATACTTTCTCTTGCAACTTCTAGAACGGGTATTAACATGGTAGCGACTCCTTTGGGGACACAAAGATCATTTTATTGACTACTATTGTTTGATTTATAATCTCTGAACAGTGCGAAAATCGGCAGGGGAAACGCTTTGAAATTGCTTTGCTATGCAATTGCAAGAAGTAAATAAATATTTGTTCGGTCTATCCCTCAAGTTTAGCTTATAAATTGAATCTTAGGCGCTAGAATTTTTCCAATCGAGAATCTGTTTAAACGGATCTTTGAGGAAATCTTAATCACATATGGGTATTTCTTAAAGAATTTGTAGAAGTTGTATTTTATTTTCAAGTAAAACCCAAAATTCAAGCACATATTCTAAGAAAAGCAAAAGAAACCCGGAAAGTTAGAGCATGCCTGAACAAAACCCGGCCCAAATCCACCACCCAATTTTGAAAATCCAAATCGATCCCTAGGATTCTTGAAAGACAAAAATTAGAAAGTTAGAAAAGGGAAGTCGGAAAGTACGAGGTAGTTCTAGACCACTCTCTAGATACGCTGCATCTTGTCTGTGAAAATTATTTATATTGACGTTCCTTTTGACGCGAGATTTGAAACATGTTTGTTTGTAAATTTTTACGAGGCCGAATTATCTGGGTTGATTTCGGATCTTGGTTCATTAGAAAAATTTGCAATATGAATTTGTTTGTCATCTTGACAGAGAATTTAACTCCATTCAATACGAGCAAGCCTTTGAAGAAAGCTCAAACATTGTAATAATGGAAACATCTACGAACTGGAACCTCCATCTCCACTGTCGAGACCTCCATCTCCTCCTACTAGGCCAAGCTACTCTTGTTACTCCACTTTATCTTCCAGTGGCCAATCGTCCTTACTTATACAATATTCTGACCAACCCTCGACTTTTCATACAGACCACCAAAGTAAGATCACACCTTTTGACGGATCGGGCACCTACACGGCTCCATGACACACCAAAGGATGATTACTTTTGGAGTTTTATAGACCAAATGTTGATGATATCGTGTGAGAATTTTTGTACAAAGTCTTGCGGAGAAGTTAGAACTTGGTTTAAGGGCTCTCACCCGAACGATTATTGCTGACCTAGAAGCTTTGTATGGGGCATTTTTGAACGGATGGAGAAAAGAAAGATCCTCTCCGGATCTTATGAGAATTTGAAAAATTAAGACCAAATGAAACGTGCAGTTACATCATTAGATTTAATGAATCATATGCTTCGGTTCCTCTGAATCTAAGACCCCACCTAATAACGTGTTGGTCAAATTCCCAGACGGTTTTGACTGCGAAATGACTTGTTCTCTTGGGAAAGAGCTCCACAAACACTGAAATGCAGAGCATGGTGGTGAGCGTAAGAAGCAAATCGATGAAGAAACGAGCCGGAGAAAGAGCGAGGAGAAGAATGCCTGAGGAAGAACCTTGACTTGCAAGAAAAAGGCTAGGATGTAATCGTGCAAGAACAGCAGAAGATTAGGTGATGAAGTGGAAACCATTGAGAAAAGTACACTCATTGTGAGAATGTTGCAAGAAACCCAAACTTTAGGAGGAATGGAACAAAATATTGGAAAGAATATCCCATGATCAAAACATTAGACCATATTTCCAAGAAAACTTTGTTGAAGGTTCGACCTGAGAAGGACCTACGGAAGATGTAAAAGAAATAAACAATGTCGATGAGACAAAAGATAGATAGGAAATCTTCCTATCTCGGAATGATCAAGAGAATCATATCCTTGAAACATTCCACTCATTCGGTGAGACTTTTGATTTCAAAAGAAGGCTATGACACGATAAATACGAGTTCTGCATCATGATGACTTGAAAGTAGACGGATAGATGTACGGAGAAAAATAAGCAGGAAAACCATAAAACAAAATGTAAAGGAAAACAAAACATTCCCCATTAAAATGCTTTACATTTGAGCATTCAAAATACATTTTCAGGATAACTCCTAGTTTTCAAATCCAATAGTGGAAGATATCGACAACCAACTGATCAGTAATAACAATCTGGCTTGTCTCCTCTGGTAGGGTATGGAAGAAACGATTGGAAGTTAGTCCAGAAGTGTCTTAGAAAAGCACCGTTCAACAGAAAAAAGAGAAAAGAAACAACGGTAGAAGATCCGATCGGCAAGAAGAAATCATGTGCAAAACGTTAAAGCTCAAACGGAAGAAAAACCTTTAATCTAGGCGAAATGAACGAACTCAGACCATTTGATGACACAACACAACAAATTGGCTAAACATGATGTATAGGAATCGGTTGCAGTCTTTAAACATTAATATTCTTTGATTGGATGATTCGTTAAATATTCTTGATGATCAACCCAAACTTCTTTTATTTTTGGGGTTAATGGCAAACCTTGGAAAGTGAGAACTCTCCATTGTAAGCACAGGATGTTCACATGACAGATACTCCATAATACAATGCTTGATTAAGACATCTCATTGGTACAAAAGCGATGTGGAAGATTGAATGCGGATATACTATAGACATACAAAGATTTGTTTTCATTGATTAGAGCCCGGGTAAAATGTTTGATTTATTAAAGATACGTAATGCTTTGGTCCAATGCCACCACTGAAAGTACGTTTTAATGGACATAGTAGTCAATGATATTGCACCCAAATATGGTATGTTATTGTCTGGGTCTTGGGGTGTAAACTTGGAGGATCTATTCAATTAGATATGTCTTGTATAGCTATTTGGTGTTTAAGAATTAAGCCTAAAAGATTATATAGAAAACTTTGATGAAGTACTTAGTGAGTAGCCATGAGAAACTGAAAACATAGGTTTTAATTGTGCGATACATGACATGGATTCTTTTATTTTATAAATGTGAGTCGGAATCATTACCCTCTTGAAATAGGAGCTCTGAAGAAATCATAAACAAACCTTTGTCACAAAATTGAAGAAATATCGAAAACAAAGAAACACCGGATGACCGAAAAAACATGAAACAACCAAACAACTGGCTCTTGTTGAAGAAAATCTATTCAAAACAATTGATGAAAGATTACGAACATGAAATTCTGGCATTTAGGTTTGATGGCTGGGTAAACGGACTGGGTGCGGTGGAGATTACGGTTTACACAATGTGAGAACAATCATGCGAGAGGGTCATGCTTATAGGTTGATTTCAAATGCACTAGCAACATGGCGATGTGACTCTTTTATTGAGGGCTTAAACATGTCAAGAAGTTAGGAGGCATTAGGGTATCAATCATAGGCGGTCTAAGACTAGTGTCCAACAAATTAAAGGAGAATGTGGCAAAGGACATGGGGCGAAACAATGCGAGAGGCAGGTTGTTGAGATTCTCAACACATTTCTGCAAAGCTCAACTTGCCAAGATTCCCCGGGAAACAAAACTTGCATGCTCACGGTTTAGCAATGTTTGCTAGTACATGTAAGTTGCCTTGCAGTCCTAATCATCGGTTTAATTTGAGATAAGACACGAACCTCGATACTGACAATGTTTTAGTTGGCAGTATTTGTGAATAACCATCAAATCAATAGTTTTTTTGACACTTGAATGAGTTTCCCATTTGTATAGATGAAGACATGTTCTTTGATAAAATTGAGTCTGAAGTAAAAGAACAAAAAATGGAAATTTCAAGAGAAAATACAATTCATATCTTGCATCCAACACATTCAACAAGAAAAAGACATGCAAAATTTGAAACAAATAGATTTACAGTGAAATTAAATAGATGAAACGAAATCATCAATTAAAGATAATCAATTGCCAAAAAGGATTAACACCTTTGGAGAAGATCTATTTGACTCGAATACGATATTCCATTCGGACCTAAAATGGAACCTGTTAAAGCTGAGTATGGAGGAATGCAACTTGGGAACACCCGAAACATCCAAAAATTGTTAAGTTGTCCAAATCTCTTCAAAAGATCGAGAAGGTAAAATATGTTGAACTGTAAAGAATTCCGGACGTCTTTGCTTGGAGTTATGAAGACCTCAAATCTTATGATACATCCATCATTCAACATACTATACCTTTGAAACCGGACGAGAAACCTTTTAAACAAAAGCTTAGGAGAATTAATCTGTTTTATTACCCTCGATTGAAAAGGAAATCAAAGAATGTTTGAAGCGAGGATTATATCTCCTATCATATATTTTCGAATGGGTTTCTAACCTAGTACCAACCGGAAAAAAGGCAGGAGAAATCGGTGTGTGTTGATTTAAGGAATTTGAATAAAGTTTCTTTAAAAGACAACTATCCTCTACCTAAAATGGATCACGATGCCGCAAAGGGTAGTGGGATCTTCGAGAATATCACTGCGGATGGATTTCCGGTACAACTTGATTCGGATTTCATCTGATGATCGAGATAAAAGCAGCATTTTACACACCATGGGGTACGTTTAAATATGTCAAAATGCCATTTGGACTCAAGAATGCGGGGAGCTACCTTTCAAGAAAGCGATGGACATTGCTTTTGCTAAAGAGATACATGATTTTACGATTGTTACTTAGATGATTTGGCCAGAGTTTTCTCTAAAACGGATCAAGAACATTTAGGTCACCTAAGGCAAGTATTTATAAAGTGCGAGAAAATATAGATTTCTTTAAACCTAAGAAATCATTGTTTGGTTTTGGAAGAAGGAAAGCTTTTAGGACATATCATTTTCTAAAGATAGCATTGGATTGATCTGAAAGAATTCAATAAATTTGCAATCTTACACCCGAAACATAAAAGAAATTTTGCAACATTTATAGGAAAAATCAACTTCTTGAGAAGATTTGTTCTAGTCTAGCGAGTTACTTAGATTACTAACTAACATGTTGAGAAGATTCAAGCATTGGTAGGTACAGCAGAAGCTAACGTCATTCGAGGAAATTAAGATGGCTTTAACAAGGACACCGGAGTTTTGACCAGGTCTGGGAATTTGATAGAGACTTTTATTATTTTTCATTTGCTTCGAAAACATCTTGTTGCGATTTGTTTTACTTCAAAAAGATGACCAAGGGTGTGAAAAATAATAGCATTTTTAGTAAAACGCGGGGATGCACCTCTAAAGTGCAATGTTATGGAAAAAACGAGGCTTTTGCATTGGTAGCCAAATCAAAAGATTTTAGAGTTTTACATATTATATTCTCATGTGATAGCATATGTGCCCAATGCGGTAGTTAAAGATATTTTTGACTCAAGATGGCATTGAAGGTAAACGAGGTAAGTGGATAGCTACCATTTTGAATATGATATTGAAATCGACCAATAGCGATAAAGGCCAAGGCCTAGCACAGCTTATAGCGAGAAACCAATTGCCAAGCCTTAGATATCAATGAGCTGGATAACGAGCAAGAGATGGCGACTCCCCAGTCAGGGTGGAAGCATTTAGATTCACCCTGGTATGCGATATAATTCATGTTCTTAAACCTGCAAGCTCCTCAGGGTTGTCCCGAGAACTAAAGCAAAGATTTTTAAAGATGACATCTTGAAATATTGTATTTTGGGCCTTTATTTTGGAAGAGAATCTTGAAGAATTTTATTGAATTTGTCTCTTAAAAAAGATGAAGGCGATAAAGTGCTTAATGAATTTCATGCGGGGGATTGTGGAGGACATCTTTCTTGAAATCTCTGAGACAAAGAAATCTTGAAATTTCCCAGGTTTTTCTTGCGTGACATTGTTTGATGTAAAGAAATTTGTAACAAGTTGTCACAAATGTCGGAGTATTTCGAGGTAAAAGAAAGTTGTTACCTCTGCCTTTAAGAGCTTGATTTCCACAGAGAGACCCTTTCAACAATGGGGTTTAGATTTTATTCAGAAGATTCACCCTTCCTTCGGGTTGACATAGATGGTTGCTTCACTACGGACTATTTCACCAAGTGGATTGAAGCCATCCCATGTGAACGATCCAATGATTATTGATATGAGGTTTCTTGTTCAACATACTTTCAAGATCGGATGTCCGGAAAAAATCATAACCAGGCAATCTTTCTTTTACATTTAAATCAAAGAAAATGATAAATTTCTGCCATAAATATCATATTATCTAGGCCATTCAACGACCCTATTACCCCCAAGGTAATGGACTAGCGAATCCTCAATAAGAGTTTGATCAATATCATTAAGAAATTGTTGGAGAGGGGCGAAAAGAACGCATAAAAGCTGACCTATGCATTATGGGCAGACAGACTTACAACCAAGAAATCCATTGGGACTAGTCCTTATATAATTAGTTTATGGTTTGGAGGCAAGATTCCATCATCGATTAGGAATCACGCTTGATGAAATTACTTCAAAGAGGCTCAAGTGGAGCCAAATGACATGCAAAGAAGAATTAATCGGACAGTCACACTACAACAAACCCGGAGAGGTATGCAAAGATCACCAAGTCTTACGGGGAAAAGCTGAAAATGTTTGATAAAAGGACTAAAGCGAGGAGGATTTTCCAATTGGGAGACAAGGTCCTAAGATGGGATTCTAGAAGAGAAGAAGAAACATGGGAAGTTTGATTTCTTGTGGAAAGGGCCTTATATCATCCATGCCTTGCGGAGAAACAATACTTATTTTGAGGACTTGGGTAATTCAGAAAGTTGAAGAGAGACCAGTCAATGGTCGAATACTTAAGCATTATTTTGATCCAATTTACTAAAATGTTTAAACGTTCCTAACTTGTGCACCAAACATTGTTTGCTTGTTATATTTTTATTCTGCCGGTTTGGATGGATAGTGACTTCAACGAATTTGAAGCGAAGTAGAGCCTAAGTTCCAAAAAAAGTTTTATATCATATGTAAATAAAGCTACCAGAAGAAGGAAAATTCCTTACTTTCGGTTTGAAGACATTCTGAGGCACATCGATCTCTTGTTCTTGACTTTCCTGTGAGGAAAAGCCATCCCCAGTGGAGCCGATGTTGGCCTCCTATATCAATAGGTTTCATCTTTCTTTTTCATGATTGTCTTGATGAAGTATGGAATATATTCAAACCTTCTTACTTGAGCAAAGGTGTTCCATATTCTTTAGAAAAACCAAAAAATCAAAAAAATTTAAAAAATGTAAAGAGGGGTATACCCTAAAAAAGAAAAATCAAAGGGTAAAAGAATAAAAATGGTCCAAAAAAGAGAAAGAAATGAACCCCAAGCAAAAATAGACCAAAGGAAAGTGTGCAAGTCTAAATGCCACTACTTTTTTTCATCTATTGTAATAAAATAGTGTGTGCGACTTGTGAAACTTTGCCACAATTCATGAATAAGTGTTGTTTAAAACTTGGCTTGGTCATCATTTAATTTCATGTTTTAGATTAGAAGGGGAAATAAATATCTAGCCAAGCAGTTTAATCTTGGCGGATAAGTAGCTAGGTAGAGTGAATAAAAGGTGCTCAGCAGAGTTTAATGCGGCCTTGGATGTAATAAGGGTAGAAATAGATAGATTCATCCTTGTAAAAAGAAAAAGATTGAAAAGGGTTTGCAGAATCTAAATGCACCTAATAAAGAAGACAAAAATGGTAGTGCTAAGTAGATAGGGTAGGTAGATGGTGCTACAAAAGTGTTATCGATGAATGGTCTTTTCCCCTGATGGTTAATCATTTACTTTCATCCACCAAGTACTAAGCAAATACATGGAAAATCACAGCAAGCAAAGTCCAAATTCATTAACCACTCCCTCATCATTTTTTTCCCCTCAAGAGTTTACTAATTTCCCCAAAAGTACTGAGTAATTTGAGATCAAAGAAAGACTCAGGGCAGGCTGCTTGACTTAGGAGGAATGGGACCCTACGGCCTAATGATCAAAGACCTAAGCACTTGAAATAATCCATCATTGATTATCTTCCATTTTTAACTTTTCCTAAGTAAAATCCTATTTTACTTAGGGGAAAGCTGATGCAACATTCCATAAAATTCATAAAGCAAACTTGTTATTCTAAGTTTAAGTGTTGAAGATAAAAATGTGCAATTTACTTCATAAGTTTTCACTTTCTTAGATATACAAAGATGTTTTAATTTTCTATCCTTTTTCATGCTTACCTAACTATTGTATTAAATCTAGTGAAATCCCCTTTCTCTATGTATATAACTCCCTTTTCTAATAGTATCCGAAACCCTCTTATTATAATGTTTCACCAAAGCATATATAGTCCCATACATTTAAATACCCCGCTTTATAAAACCCTTTGGTAAAACTCTAACCTTATATACATTTCCGCCCCTGATGAATTAATTATATTAATTTTATTCATCGTATAATAAAATATATATGAGAAAACGTTAAACATAACATATGTGTTTAACACCAAAAAGCAAGAAAAAGATTACGGTAAGATCCGCCACCATACTCGGCATTCCACGTGGTATTCCACATTAGCCAAACCACTTTTTAATTCATTTTATAAAATTCACGGGGTTAATTAGTCATTTGGACTAATTAACAACCATTCCTTCTATTAACTTCTCCCGGGGTGATTAAATTACGTCGCTTGTTCAGCTTCTCGACGAACCCACTTTCTAAACGCACAAGTTTCCTTTCCTCCCCGTCGTCGGATCATTCCTCCATTGATTAACGAGTCCCGTCGATCCGTGCCCATCGCATGTGAGGTTTTAGCCGATAGCACGGGGCTGAGCGGGTTTGGTAATCGACGTTCCACGTGGCAAGCGACACTGTGGAATCGCTACTCGTACGTTTACCGCCTTCCTCCACTAAGCGGTGCGGAGCTCACTAGCTTCTTGCTTATCAAATGCGCGGTCCCACTCCCCTTACGTCACCCGTCGTGAATGACGTCCTCGCCTCGAAAACGACAAAAACCCTTTTGACTTGTTTTTAAGCCATTTTCGCGTTTTTTAGTTATTTTGGTTTTCGAAAGAGACTAGCTCATTTGCCAAATTTCAAAATTCTTGCAAATACACCAAATTACTCGGGAAATTGCATTACTTAGTATTTGAAGAACGTTCTGCCATTATCCTTTTTTGTTGAAGAACCGGTTTTCATTAGCAAAAATTATTTATCATTACGCACCCGTGCCGCAAGTTAAGCTTAGTTTCTTGTGTTTTTATACGAAAAAGTGGTTTAAAAATCCTCCTGCGAGTCCTCATTGAAGAGTTAAAAACTTTGTGATTTACTTCCCAAACCTGCAATTTGTCCTGACGATTTCTAGCTACTTTTGTCGGAGTATCATCAAAGTTGCCAAGAAAAAAGCGAAACCTCCATTTTGAATCACAAAGAACCAAAATGGAGGCCCTATCGCGTCACTCCTTTGAATGTATAAAGGACTAGACTACTTGCCTCTCATAGATGAAGATTTCCAAATAAAAGACACATTTGGGTAAGTCCCACAGTTTGAGTTTGTCGCTGCTGAGAGACGAATACTCAAGGGGCAAGATCTTATGAGGTTATTGGAATCCAATCTCCCAAGGTATTTCATTCCTACGAGTTCACGTTTTCCACCAGGAAATCATTCATTGTTGTCATACAGGTATGATCCCATACGAAAAATTTCTGTGTTAGCTCCTGATCAAAGTGTTTTATTCCCTATAACACCTCGAGGCTATAAATCTTGTGTTACAATTGAACGAACAAGAATTAGCACCTCTATCCATGGAAGGGCTAATTGAGAAAACCCAATTGTTAACTCCGGAAAGAAATTGAAAGCAATAGGTACTTCATGTTACACGAGCATGGGCAAAGGACTCTGGTTTTGTTTTCAATCATTTGGGAAGGCTTATTGTGAATGTAATATGTCCTTTGTCTTGGGATTCAATACCGGTGAGTATGTTGTGGGAATAACTGCGGCTTTGCTATCTATATCTTCACCCACAGACATTACTCCACAGATTAAGTATGGTATGCTTCCTTCATTGCCAACAAAATCCATGATCAATTTTAAGGCTAGATGATGAAAAAGTATTTAAGTACTCCCCTCGATTATCTATCACCTCATAATTTTCTATCACTCGGACAAATTCCCTTTCCCTATTCGGAAACTTGATGCTAAGTGCAATCCCCCGGATGCATTTTTTGGTCCCCTAGCATCATTCATTTTGTCCTACGATTCTCCCTACTCTTATTCGAATTCTGTTCGATCAATTTGTGCATCTGCTGCAACCTTGTTAACGGGGAGTTTCTCCCCCGGGCTTCGTCTTTTGAGATAAGAAAGACCACCCAATTGTCAAGAAGTTACAAAGTTGGGGATTGGTACTTGTACCAAAACCATACGGATGCTCGATTTATGGATGTGAGATACATCCATTCAAATTATGGAATATGTACTGATGAAATTTTTGCTTTGGAATACTTTGAAACAGTGGATAACTAGGATGTAATCCATTTACGCAACGTAAAGAAGAAAGCACGATTAAGGATCAAAAGCCAGTTAGGTCCTTTCATTTGCAATTCTAGAGAAAGAGTGAGAGAGATGCGAGAACTTATATTAGAGAAAATTTCCAGGACATCTTTCCGTTGGGCCCTTGTGACCCCTTTGGTTTTCATTTGTGAAAAGAAGGTTAAAAAATAAGTCATCTCCTTATATACATCACGAAATTCGACATAGAAACGAGTATACAAATCAAGATGAATGGGTTAAGGAACACTTATTGAAGAGAAGTGGAAGTGACAAATTGAATAAACTTATGAAGAATCTTTTGAGAAGAAATTTGACTGAAAACATGTGATCGAAATGCGGGTACCTATGTCGGCACATCTTCAACGGCCACTCTACGAGCAAGCTATACGGAAAACGTACATCGATGCTTGTTGAGCCTAAAGGTAAAGAAAAGAACCTGGGTCGGTCATTGAAACCACTGGTCATGGCGAAAGAAATCCACTGGAAGTTCCAAAACACCGAACAATTTAAAGCTTCACCAGAGCATGACAAAGCAAATCCGAGCTCCCGAGAGATGCAAACTCCCACGAATGTGGAAATAGGGAAAAAGAGGTCGACTCCGGACTATTTACACCTTCAAAAGGAGCCCACAAGTGTCAGTAAAACATCACCGTACGATCTACCTCCGGATGTAGAGATCATAGATGAAATATTTGATGATGGCGGGGGAAGATAGTCGACGAACGGTCTGACAAGTGAAACAAATATAAGCCAGAAAAGGGATACCAAAAGCAATGCAAAAAAACTTGGTATCTTCTTTCGAGGACGCGGCAGATGCGGAGACATAAAGAAAACCTTGCATTTTGATATCAAAACAAGGAATGAACCATTAAAAATGAAGGTCTATGATCGATTATGTGAAGATGGCTCCTCACAATCGGCAAAGGTTGATATTGACATTTGATGCTGCAAGGTAAAATGCAAAGTAGACTAGCTAGCTAAAGAAGTGCCAAAGCCAGCACGTGATTACATCGAACCAATTTTGAAGTGTTAACCAAGGATATCCATCCAACGGATCGAGATAGAGCTTCATAGGCAAAACTGGAAATGGTTGTTCCTTTCTACCAACAAAGCGCAAGGCGGCTTTAACACTACAAGATTCCTTGAACATCTTGCTACAACATTGAAAATTGAAAGGGCCCTCACGGAGGCCAAGGACAATAGAATAGTCTGCGGAAGAGATCATTGTTAGTTTTGGACACAATCCAAGACACTTCTAAGGTATTGAGGCGCGGTAAAAAAGAAAGAGGATGATATAGGCCCATGGAAAGCAGGTTGAAAATACCGACCTCGGGGCACCCCCGGAGACACGAGCAATAAAAGAAATTCACGAAGAAATGATGGAGTTGCTCTTGAACGACGAGAGCGACTAAATGAAAGCAGAAGGAGCTGGAAAAGGCATTGCGAGGGCAGGAAATTCTCAAACGAGCTTCGAGCGGAGTACTACGGACAACGGGAACAATCATCTCGGGTGAATATTTCTAATTTCGAATTCGATGATTTAGGTAAACAAAGTGGAGAGTTTGCGGCTAAGGTCAAGAACTCCAGTAAGTACAATTAACAAAATTGAGAGAGAAAAATATGACACATCCAAAAAGACGATGGGCGGCGCTTCAGAGAAATAAAGGTTGGAAAAATTGGTTGAAGACTTTGCAAAAGATCTTACCTTTGGAAAAGCCTGCGAATGAGCAAATAGAAATATTCTTTGGGACAACATCATTAATTTAATAAGAGATATTTGGCCTTCCATTCAAGCTATTTTGGAATGAGAATGAGTTGATCGAAGATGACACGGAGAAATAAACAAAACTAGACATGGTTAGAGGTAAACGAGGCTTCAGCCCGGCAGCTCGTGAGTTTTGAATTTCAAGAACAAAACAACATTAGCATTGCTAGGAATTGATGACGAACGGGTGTAGTTTTGGAGGCAAAGAGAATTTTTACAAAAAGAACTTTCATGCAAAATCTAGAAAGAAAGTGTAATGATATTTTGGTCGACATCAACGTTTTCGGAAGAGAAAAATTTCAAGCCTACTGTTTGAACGGTGATTTGCCAAGTCCCATGCTCACTGAGGATCAAATAGTGAACTTGGAAACTTATGAGAAAAGAAATCCAAAGCTCATGCTAAACATACGAGTATAGTTTGCCTAGTATGGGTTCTACTAGCTCCTTGAGAACCTGGAGCTGGGCGGGAAGAGTATTTATGAAAAAAGTGAAAAATACATTTCATACGGAACATGAGTTAAAGTGTCTATTTCCCGAACGAGCCCACTTTTTGTAACTGCACCGAGCGGAAGTGAAACTTTCGAGGAAGCTCGGAGAAGAACAATGATACCGGATGATGTTCGGTGAAGAAATGATGGAAATTTTGGCAAAAATATTGTCAGGGACTTGAGATTTATCTTTACTATTAAGTAGTGGTAAAAAAAAGAGTATCGAGATGAAAGAGTATCGGACGAAAGAAGAGTAAAGAGTATCCCAAGTGAGAAGTAAAAGTATTCAACAAGTCAAGGCTCGCAAGGGCCGACGCAAAGCCTATTTAGAGCAACATCAACGCAGCACGTCCATGAAGAAAGACGACACATCATTTGATTATATTTATTCTATTTTCGGAACCATGTGCTCTGTTTGTTGTAAATGCGCTTTAAGTCACGTCTTGAATTCTTAGCTGGGGATAGAGTAGAATTGTTAAGATTATTTTGTGTAAATAAGCCTTCAATAGAGTTTGGGTGGGTGGATTCTATTTTCTTTTGTAACATTGAGGTTTTCGGAATAAAAAGCTTTTGGACAAATTTACTTGTGACTTCTTTGAATCAGCGTTTTACAGGCTCTTGGACTTGTTGCGGGATTCATGTGTTGGACTTCCGATTCCAATCAAGTTTTAAACCCTTGTGTTTAAATTTTATATTAGTTTATGCTATCATCATATCCATTTACGAATAGTTTACATAAAGTTAAACGAAATTTTGCTTAATTGTACTACTGTTTTCAAATGTGATTATTCTCGATGTTTTCTTAAGGATCGTTATAAGCATGAATTCTTAATTGCTCATGTTTCATGATTCAATATTGTTGGTCTTTGTAACAAAGAATCCTTCATTGCTCTTTGCTTGTAATCATTTCTCTTCTTCCTCAGATATGGTGAAAGATTCTTAGTTGCCTTTCATCCCTTCAAGACCATCCATCCATAAATTTTAAGGATTGTTCTCTGTCTAGCTATCTTGCCTGTGTCCTGTCTTACCTTCATTCGGAAAGAAATCCGGTAAAGCCATGCTTAGACTCTACTCCCATAGCCCAAATGGTGAAAGCCCTCAACCTTGCCCTTAGTTTGTGGATTCACCATTTTCCCAAAACAAACTTTGCATCTGTCTTCTTTAAAATCATTCAAAAACAAAGATAAATCATAAAGAGAGCTGTTATCTCTGGGATAAAATTAATAGATTACGCATCTAAAAGATTGGTTTAATAATTTATAAGGTATACTTTCCTCTTACACAACTACAGAAGGCTTTGAGTGATAACAGGTAGATGAATATGTTGATCCAATTGTTATTTTAAGTTGGATGTTAAGAATGATTAGATATTATTAGGTTAGATCTTTCTCCCTTTCAAAGAAAAATAAAAATAGGATATGCACATGTAAATGCACCCTTGTGGAGTCAAAACTAGTCTTAGGTTAGGAGAAAGAAATTGCAATAAGCAGTTCAAGGGTGATATGTATAGTTTACAACAATTGTGATTTTATCCTAAGTTTGAGAGAAAATATGTTTATCCTAAGTGTTGGGCCTATGTTATACTTCCCGCAAGCGAAAAAAGGTTTGGCACATATGGTTGAATTGTGCACTCGATCGTCGGCCGATCAGCAGCCAGGTAGTAATTTTTCACCCACTTTCCCATCTATGTTTATCGGAACGGGGGGTACGAAAAGTGGTTTCCTCACACGGTCCCCGCCTACGTGTCAACGCATGATTGCGCACCCTCCTCCCGCCTCCCTGGCAACACCATCTCGGCCCCCTCCAAAAAGCGCAACCTCATGCTTTTCTGTAGCGCTTCCCACACATTTCCCTCCCGGTCCTATCCCCCGACATGACACTTATTGGTATGCATTAAATATTTCTGGAATAGTCTCAACTCGACAATAGCCCAGCAACACTCAGCAAAACCCACGATAATGTTACCTTTAGTCTCTTGTGCCATTTCACCAAATTTACTCTGTGGCATTCACTAAAATCATCTCTACTCACTCTAATTCAAATTTTTACAACATCAGCATTTGGCTTGGACAAAAGGGATCGAGCAAGCAAACAATTAAGTAATCTAATCATAATCGTGCATTTATCAGAGAAAATCCCCTAGTAACCTCCATGACAATTTTTTCTTTCCTACAATTTGAATAGTCAAAATACCTCTTAAGAGAAGAAAAATAATGATAATACAGATATTTAATGCTCCCTCCCACAGTCGATCTTGACCATATTCCCATTGCAAATAGGGATTATAAAATCACGAATGGTAATTTGATATCTTCCCGATTCTCCTCTTGGTTGAGGAAAATTTCATTGATCAAATTGATGAAATTAGACTGCGGCGAGTCCAATTTACCCTTATGTATTTTTTCCTAGGACCTATCATTTACCTAATTTCATTAAAAAGTGTCATGCCTACTATTTTCTTAATTTATAGTGCCCATAGTTTTCTACAAATTTTTAATTACCATGTAGAATTATATCCAGCATGATATGTTCCAGATCCACCGATATCACATTATTTAAATTTATGTAATATATCAATCTATTCCACTTAATAATCTTTACATACCATATTGCTACATGTGAAGCATAAATAAAATTATCAATTTGCTAACACCTGAATCAAAGCCTTGAAGTTAAAACCTAACTATATACTATAGCATGGAGATCATATGAAAATCTCGACAAACATAATGTTTATCACAAGTCTTTATTGTGACAATCGTTGTACACTAATCAAAGCTAATTCTTGTAAAATTCATAACTGATCTTTACACCTGCCATCTTGCTTCCATCGCGTAATCTTCAACAAGAATAGCTGAATAATTTGAATGGTTTCATCTCAGACTGCATAATTCATGGACATCTTCTAATTGTAGGTGTGATTCAATCACTACTACTATAGTCACAATGACATAGTTCATCTTTCTTTTCACCTATCTTCTAACGTTCCACCTAAATTTTCCATGTAATTTAGTTAATCATCGTATTGTTCAGCTTGATTAATGAATTATTTGTGAATAATTAACTAATTAATTTACCCACCATGTATCATTCGCTAGACTAGATAACCATTTCAATCGTAGTTCAACTTAGTTAAATCATTACAACTCTATAACTATTTTTTCCAACAAATATATAATTGCCACTTGAGTTCTAAATCAGTCCTTCATAAACAGCTCATTAAAACCTTTAGGAATAGTGTAATTCTTCATTAATTCAAGCGCCATCTGCACCCATGTTTCAAGAGAATAAGTTGATGTTGAATGATTATTATTAAGAAATAATAATTTAATACCCGCTTTTTTAGATCGATGATCTATAAATATTACTTACCAAATATTCAAAAATATAATTTATCTATTTTTCCAGCAGTCCGCTTCTCCACAAGTAGCATCCCGCAACTTAAAATATGATATGTGTCTAAAAATAGACATAGTCTAAAAATAGACTTGTGCAAAAATAGCCTGAGACCCACTTAGTGAAGGCGACTCTTTTCACTTCATCATCATCTTGGTGAATCTCAACACTCCCTCTCAACGAGATAGGGATTATCCTTCACCCCGATCCGGAAACAGACATTCGAATTTTCTCCTAGTGAGCACCTTCGTCGGAATATACGCATCTGAGTCCTGTGGAATGTAGTGAAGGAAACATGATTTTCTGTTTACCACAATCAAATGTGGTGATAGGATATCAATATGTTTAGATCTATGTGAAACACGGGGGATTGTTAAGTTTAATGAAACTTTTTTGATTATCAAAATGAATAGTAGGATCTAAATGTGAACCAAACAAAATAACCGAAATCTTCCTCATCCAAATAGCCTCACATGCGACTAAAATTGCTGCCATGTGTTGCTCTCGACCCAGAGCGAGTGCCACATATCTTTGTTTCTTGTACTAAGAAAGCTGCAATGATCCAAATACTAAAAATCCCCTCTGATGTGCTCTTTGCTACATCACATTTGGGCTTCTTGGCTTGGTACACGCATACGTGAAGCCATGCCAGCTTCACCTCATCCCTCTATCACATGCCATAAACCATACTCGGATGTGCTGAGATATCTCGGGACATGTTTTCTAACACCTTCCAAAAGAGCTTGGTAGAGCATATAGCAGCTTGTGAAAAATTTGGTTCACCGCATAGCATATTTCTGGTCTTGTCTTGACTAAATACATAAAAATGAATATAACTATCGATAAATAGTGGCATCCACTACCCTCTGTCAATGTAGCATCCTCTTTCTTCCAATTTCACAGAGGAGTGTCGATAGGCTTGCGACCTTGCATGTGAAACCCTCCCGGTATCTCGGGCATACTTTCCTTGGGCAAAAATAGTTCACCTTCCTACTTTGCCATATTTCCAATCGAGGAAATAATGAAGGAGGCCCAAATCCTTCATCTCAAGCTCTTCCCTGTAGATACGCCTTGAATGAGTGTATCAATGCTCATCACCTATTAGTGATAAATCATCGACATAGTACAATCGATTAAAATATTACCCCTTAACCAAAATTTGGTACAAGTTTGCATCAACCTCGGTCTTGGTGAAGCCAAGTCCGGTGAAATAGACGTAGATCCCCCGAGTGTACCAAGCCGGTGCTTGTCTCAGCCCATACAATGCTCTTTTGAGCACATACACATGCGACTCAGCGATGAAGATCTCAAATCCTTGATGCTCAATGCACACCTCTTCCTCAATGATCCCATTAAAGACACAATCACTTCACATCCATCCGATGAATGTGCCAACCCATCTGGCGAGAGAGCAAGGATGGTTCGTATGGAGAAGAATATTTGTCGACGGTGCAAATGTTTCTTCATAGTCAATTCCCTCGATCTGCAAAGCCACGGAAAAAATCTTGCCTTATACTTCTCAACACTCCCATCAACGACTTGCTTTACCTTGTGAATCCCATCTTGATCGTCTGGCCCAGTTTTCCACTTGACCTTGGAACAATCTCCCAAGCCTTTGTTTGACAATGGGTCATACTTCTCCACCATGGCATCTACCCATGTGAGTTCCTGTACCCTTCTTCAAAATAATATGGCTCTTTCACAATACACTTGCTCATAAGAGCCATGTATCTAAAATATATTGGTCAGGTAACCAGGTCTGCGTGTGTTGTGATATGGAGACTCTACATTACGTACCACCAAGCTTAGGTCCTCTCAACTTAAGCAGCAGGGTGCGCTTCTGCCTTGCTCCCCGGTCTTGGTTACGCATGAGTGGACTCCTCCACTCATGAATCTCCTCCCTATAGCTTATCCACATCCAAAGGCTGCGTCTTTAGGAACAAAAGTTCCTCCTGCGCATGCATGCGTAGCTCACTCTCCAGCGACAACTTCATGGCTTTCACCTCATTGAATTTTGTATCCCCGCGCACAACAGGTGTGCATTGTACGGAAAATACACAAGATAGTTATGGGGTGTTGTGTACCCCACAAATATCCCAACTTCTATAGTCGGCGCAGGCTATTTCGGCGTCCTTCGTCACATGGTCTCCAGCAGGGTGAGTGAAAAATATTCAAATGAGAAAATATTAGGCTTCTTACCATTAAAAAGCTTCATCGGGTGTACCTCATTCCAAGTACTCTGTAAGTTAGTTTTCACATAAACGCGGTGTTGCATGCTTGTACAAGTGCATTGGTGACCTGGTCATGCGGCATCGCTCGTCTTGACACCATGATCTTCCTGTTCTTTCTCTCCGCGACCCCGATACTGCTGTGGAGTTGAGGTGCTATGATTCTCTTCAAATTCATTCTTTGCTCTGATCTTTGAATTCACTAGAGATGTATTCACCACCATTATCGCTCCTTGGAAAACTTTCTTTGCTTCACGAACTCCTTCTCCCACGATACCTTGAACTCACAAAACTTTGAGAACATTTCACTCTTCATGAAGAAGATCCAACATCTACGAAGAAATTCATCAAAAAATATCCCCCTCTCTTTCTTTGTTGAAGAAAGCGAGAATGGTCCTGGAACGTACGTACGGTGTCTCAAGATCATAGAAGCAAGGTTCTCCCTTCTCATGAAATGTGGTCTTCACAAACTTACCCATTGTACATCCTTTGCAACACCGAGTAAAGGCGGCCAAGAAGTACCCTTGGGAAGTCCGGTATACGTTGTTGCAAAATCTTCAAAGCGCCATGGTGAAGATGGCCGATCTGTGCCATAGTCGCGCTCATCCAGGCTCACCGCTCACTTTGCTTTGCCCACCATTGTAGTGCAACCATCTACCTGCGCTTGTAGAGATTCTTAATTCGAACCCCCTATCTTCTTGGTTTGACTTTGTTTTTTTATGTCGAAGGAAGGATTTTCCCTCACTAAAACAACATCACGCCCTTGTTTTCTGGCATTGCAAGCGAGACCAAGTTCTTCTTCGGACTTGGAACATGCATGACATTCTTCAGCAAGAACGGATGTTTTGGACTCCCCTCTCAAAGGTAATGGTCCAAATTATAGTACTTCTTCCATGCCAACCATCGTCTCCCATCTCTATATGCATACGGGAGTCCTTCTCCTCAAGTCACTAAACAAATCTTTGTCTCCCGTCATATGGAAAGATGCTGCTTTGTCGGATGCCATGATCCCATGTAGCCCGACAAAGCATCGATCAAGGAAAAATCCGACTCAAATTGCGAGGCTAAGGCCTCTCCATTGTAGATCCCGATGGCACCTTATTCTTCTTATTATGTGGACGATTGGTAGCGAAATGTCCATGCTCGTGACAATGAAAACACTTCCACTTTGGAAAAATCCACCTTTATTTCCCTTTGTATAGGATTTTGAAGTTTTCTTTTCCCTTCCTTGCTTTAACGACCAAAGCCACAATTCTCTTCATCTTCGTTCTTTGATGAGATCACATCCACAGTACCCGCCTTATCTCCTCCTGCTGAATCCGACCAAAGTCGCTCCATCCGTGAGTTTCTCCCGTCCATTGATAGAGTCTTCGTAGCTATGCCAACTCTTGAAAGCCCAGGAGAGCCAAGCTCACCAGGTATTCATCATCAACGATAACCCCACACTTCCCAGCTCATCCTTGCGGTGGAAAAACTTCGTGAGGTATTTTGGAATACTGTCACCTTTCTCCATTTTTATTTTTGAGCTTGTCTTTTAAGCGCCAACTTCCTCTCGGTCACTTTTTTCTTTGGAAAAATTGTCAAATCCTTCCAAATAAAAATGAATTGGATTTCCCATGAAGAGCTAGACGCAATATGGTCCTTCACCAACTGTAAAATCCTCCTCGTCTTTTCAATCTTCTTTTGCCATGCATCAGTAATACAACATCGCTAGATCCACAGCTTAGGAACATCATTGTCGTTGAACTCCTTGGGCCATTATCCTCGTACCCACGCCTCCATCATGTCCTTCCAAGCTATGTGGTGAAAACTCCCATTAAAGGGCATACTCCTATCTCAACCGGTTGAAAAGACATTTCAATGTGTATAGGTTACTTGTAAGAATGTTTTGTATGGGGTGAATTGTCCCACCAGCACAAACTCACTTCACAATTGCAATATTCGATAAACAATGCTGAGTACCACGGCAGAAGTCTTTCTTAAGAATAAGCGTGCATATGTCCTGGGTCTTTGATCTGCTGTTAACTTTATACAGAATCTTGAATCTATTCCACTTGTTAATCTTTACTGGAAAAATTAGCCACCATATGAAGCATAAACAAAAATTATCAATCACACATAACACAATTTTTGGAAATATTGAAGCTAAAAACCCCAAATATATATTATGTAACATGGAGATCATATGAAAAATCTCATACAAACATACAAAGCTTATCACAAGTCCTCGATACGGTACAATCGTCATACACTAATCGATTTCAATCTTGCAAATCCATGCATTGATCTTTGCCACCTGCAAACCTACCTCCATTGCACAATCTCTCTTTGAATAATAGCTCTAAATGAATTTGAATTACTCCATACTTGACTACAAAATCGTCATTGGCATCTCCATGTGTGTGAGCGCAAGCAATGCATCACTATCATCTGTGAGATAGTCTATCTTGCCCTTTCACCTGTCTCTCCTTTGGTCTCCTTCCAAAGCGCCGCTGCACAGCAATTGCTTTATATATTGTTTTAATTGAATAATGAGTTGTGTTGAATTAATTAACTAATTAATTCAATCACTCTCACTATTGTATCATTCGGTTAGACTGAATACAATAACTCCATTGATCTCGTAGGTCCATGAATACAACTCATAACTACTTCTTCATTGTGTCTCTTAACCATAACCACTTCGAGTTATATTTGAGTCCTCCATGCAATAGCTCCAGGTAAACCATTGAGAATAGCATAATTCCTTTTTATTAAATACTTGTCTTGCTGTCATGCACTCAAGTGCTCAAGAGAATAAGTTGTTGTTTTAGAGTCTAATTATTATTAAGAGATAATAATAATTGACATGCATCTATTACTACAGATTGACGATCTATAAATAGATTGCCCATTATTATAAAAATAGAATTTCATCTATTTTTCCAATTGATCAACCATCCACAAATAGCATCTCGTGCAACTTCCTTTAAATATGATCATCATATCTAAAAATAAAGACATGTTCTAAAAATAGACCATAAACAGTTTCAGGCCTACTTTGAAGAAGGCATTTCACCAAGTTCATCTTGTTGAATTTTTAAAACCATTTCTAAACAACAACCCATGATGCGTCCTTCGTGAAAAAATCTATACCCTTTTTTCAGAGAAGCTGAATGATCTATACCAAAAATTACTTGTCCATGAAGGTTTAAATTTTATAACTTTGTAAAAATTCCAATTTATAAAGAAAAATCCACCTTATGTCACGTCCACAGCCATCAAGCCATGTTGGCTTGATACCTTGACCCGTGTTCGTATTTTATGGATAAACCAAACCTTCAACCATCGTGTCTTTGCACCGGTCACGGCGCCATATCAAAGTCTCATGCGTTGAAAGTAATAAATAGAACCGTTTTAATTTCATGAACAATGAAGTGGTCCTTAGAAAACCAATGAAACTTATTACTTCATAAAATGTATAACGAATAAATATACAGTTTAATAAAAAAGAATGTGTGACTTTTAATAGAATAATGTCATAATATTTGTTTCTGTTTTGCAATATAAAAACACAGAACCAGATCTAGATATTAAGTACCAAATACTTAACATATCTATCAACGTTCATAATCATATCAGCATTCATAATCATCATAAGACAAATAATTTGATTTTAACATAAATATAAATAAAAAACTTAGATGGCACAACACAAAGAAACTTGCCAAAAATTGTCTCTTTATTAGCTTTACATATCTATCAATCAACATATCAACTTTTCTTGTTAAACCTTCATGCATTAATATCCAAGCAGTAGTTCGTGACACATCCGTGGATTAGGTTCCGTGTTAATAATAACCAATGAGCCTTTCAACCTAAATTTTAAACAAACCTCATAACCATTATGTATTTATTAAACATCAGTTTGCGAACTTAATTTTCTAACTTAGAATCATTTTCATTTAGACACAATTCATTTATTTACATATTCACCTATCGCATTAAATACTATGGTCTTCAAACCATTGTTTGAGGCCACCCACCTTTGGCGCCTATTTACATCAAAATTGGGGATTTTGACTCACCCCAAACTCTTGACTTTTTGCTAGCAAAGGCGTCATTAAAATGACACAAAATTGCATTGAAAATTGTTCTAGACCCAACTTCAACAGCCTCAACATAGTGTATGTCATTTGTCCCAGGTCACTAAGGTGCTTGCTCGATCTTGGCCATGTTGACAAGTTTAGAGGGAATGATTCCAAAATTTGTATCATAGCTCATACGTTGAAGCATCGTTTAGTCCCTTCATGACCATCCCAATACGTTTTGCTTCAGATGGTCCTAAATGGTGCGTTCAGCATCTATGAAAGCTAAAGCACTTTTTTTCCCATGATGTACGTATCTCCTTTCAGTATTTGGTCTTTTCCCACACATATGTGCATCAGAGAATGGTTTACACCTTTAGATGAAAGAGGCATTGTAAGAAAATCCTAAATTAAAAGCACGTTTTATCGTAAATGCTACTTTACGATAGTAAATACTACACAACATCATTTTGGACAGATGTTCAAATACCTTTAGCCATTCAGCGGGGCCCTTTTCACATTGGGTGACCGCAACAACAACATTATTCGGTCAAGTAATTTTCAACCATTTTCATACCTAACCAGGTGTTCTGAAGAAAGGCTCAGATGAAGGTTCATAATTGTCGCTTCGTTATTTTTTTCAACTGTTTTTACTTCAGCACACACTACTAATACAATAACCGTTTAGCTTTTCAGCCACCGACAATCGAATATCTTGAAGGCATTTCAGGATTTTTGTCCCAACGCAGCGGCGCCTGCTTTTCCATGTCGCTTCTACTCCTTGTTGTCATGTTCGTTTCACCGTTGTTGTGCATCCCTTGTTTGCATATGCACGATGGTTGTCACACAACTTTGCCTCATGGATCGCGGAATGCATAAGACGCAACTTGCGATAAAATACGTGTCATATTAATGTGTACATCACTCCGCCTTCAAATTTGAGACATCGTTTGCGCCTACTTGAAAAGCTTCGTAGGGGGATGAAAGCGTACCATCCCTAGAGATGAGAAATGTCTAGTGGTTAATACCGCTACTTGCACACTAGTCTTGTTTCACCTAAATCAGTACCTTGAATCGGGCTTGCTTGTACTTTTTTAGATTTTGTGAACGAACTTGTATGTTTCATAGACCAGACGGTAACTTCATGCTTCAACAACCGCTATAGACATGACAATATTATTTGAATTAGTTATCTTCACGTCATTGGGATTCTTGCCCTCGTTTTTTGAAATTTTTTCTTCTTCTCAAACTCATTTGTTTGTTCCCATGCTTAATGATCCTTCACAGATCCATTTTCTGTTTTGTTTTGTTAGTTTTATAGTCTCACCAATTGTGGTGGCTTTTTTTCGTCAGTGATTCTTTGCGATTTCTTCATTGTTTTTTCAACATTTAGCATGCTTCTTTTGTAGTAATAACCAGTTCGTTACCCATTTATCATAGCGAATAAATATTCGGTCACCAGAACGCGCTATACCTTTATAATGCTTCTTTTTGCTCGATGTGGATATTATGTGAATGTAGCTTGAAATCATAATATCTTGTACTGACTATAAAATGTATGAGGTTTAATTTAATCGCACCTACTGTTTGCTGTATATAATAGCAAAACCCATAAAATTTTATTTTTAGCTAAAGAAAATTTATCAAGATTTCATGTGCTTTGGTATGCAACACATGATCTTTCGTTCGATCAAGAAATGACATTCTGTCATCTAATTAGAGAAATAAATAATAAGAGCTAAACAGATTGGAAAGGTTGTTAATTTCATTGTACTGTATAATATTTTTCTAAAAATTATTATCGGTAATAGTAATCGCATCAATTATAAATTGTTTTTTTCATAATATCTTGAGTAACTACAAGATAAAAATTTTCTGGTTCACCACGTATCAACTTGTACAACAAGATGATTACACCAAAACGATTGGTCATTAATTTTTCAACAAATCCTGCCTTCATATTATGCTTATTTTTTAATTTGTTCTTCACAATGATCCTTCAAGGCTTTTACCACCAAAGTCGCTATTGTGGTCATTCCTTAGTAGGTAGACCTTGACTGCTGTGGGATTAATTCAATCGCTAATGGGGATGTTTTCTTCCAACCAAAATATCGTTTATCATGAACTAAGGCAACAAATCGTCTGACACATATATTGCTTGTATAGTATCCAAAATGAGGAATTGTAGCAAATCAAGCAAGCCTGGTCATACATCTAGCACCTCTATTTTTAACAGCAACACCTTCTTTCATATGACCTAATCCAAGTATAGCTTGGTGCAAGTTTTGTAACTTACCATATTTGCGAAACCAATCATCAAATATTAGGAAGTGAATATTTTCAAACATGTCCCCACATTGGCATATTCTTAGGGACTGCTGGTATTTGAACACCATGGCACACCTTGGTTCAGGTCCTTAGGTGTCAAAAGATGGTTTGTAGCGACATTGATCTTGAAACCATTTAGTAATGATGCTTCATCATATCCTTCTTCTTCAAATCGGTTTTCGCATTCGACATGTATTTTCATCTTCTTCCATTTGTTGCAGCACCAAACCTTTTGTATTTTCTTGAGGCAGATCGTTCAAGATTTAATTTTCTTAGCTCTTTAGATGGCACAATTTTTTCCATAATAGGTACCTTCGGTGTGCATTAGCCATTTCAATGGTCTTGTGGTTATCTTTTTCATGAATAGCATATCTCAGTTTAGCCATGACAATGTCCCTCAAACACTTGGATCCAAAGCATAATATAGACATAGAAAATGATGGAAATCAAAGAGTTTGAAGTACGAGAATACCAGATAGTAAGTAACCATATGGTAATTTACAGTGTTATATTATACTAGGTTATTATAACAAACTCCGCATTAATGAGTGTTCATTACCTATAAACGTATCCCAACATAGAAAACCTTTTATTAAATGCATCCTGCATTCTAAAAATGGTGTAATAACCATTCATTTGTGCTCATCGTTTCAATGGCTAGTTTTTGACACCTTGCAGTGTTCATGCGGTTTGTTCAATACTATGCATATATTCAAGTAGCCATGATAACCATCTATAGACCATCCTCTTCAACACAAAGCTGTTGACTAGTAATCAGCACATTTAGTAGTGTCATTTGTATCCATTAACAATCATAAAATTTCAATATTTTTTCATCCCAGCAACGTCATACCTTTTTCGTTAACTGCTCATGGCATAGCATTAACCATACTTTAAATGTGCATCTCAGACAGTCATGCTTTTCATCGTATGGCCACTTTTTCCACATTTTGAGTAGTATCTAGGTTCTATCGATCACATACCCTCTTCAGCTCCATAAGAGCTTTATTGTTCACACCACAATGGTTTTCATCTCATACGTCCTGCTGGTGTAGTTAATTTCATCACAATAATTATTTCCCATCAAATATTACTTGAATATTATGTAAAGTTTCACCAAATTTATCAAATCAACTTTTCAAAGCTAAATGTAAGAATAAAACTGTCACAGAATATTTCACTAGTGCTTCATTAATTGCCTCCACACCATTTAGTAGGCAATTTTCTCCTAATGTGTGAATAGACATATGATTCATTCGTATCTTTGATCTACACCCCATACTTGATTCCATCTTCATCGTCATCATGATCCTTCTTTCAGAGTATACATCTTCTATTTTTAATGACTCAAATATTCAAACCAACTCCCATCATGCACACACATTCCTCCCAATTACTCATTTTCTCTTTATTAATACCATTTTGGAGAAAAGTAAGCTAAGATCCAAATCATGGAATATCTATTCTGCATAGTCTTTACAACTTCCATAAACATGTTTGACCGGCTTGAGCTATTGTAGTGGTAACCCATATTTCATATGTTATATTAATGCGTAGATTGGGTTGCTGGACCATATCGAAGCGCAGACACTCATGCAATCGTTATGCCAATTTTTCAGTTCTTCATCAGACCAGCAAGAGCTATCCTTTCACCACTTGATTCGTCATGGATTAATCCGTTTTCCTTTGTGCTATTGTGATTTGTCATATTTTCATCCTCGTTAAACGTTCAGATACCTTTTGGTTTAATAAGACGAGGACGATTACCTTCACCTATTTTTCACCATATCCTTCTTCGTATTGACAACAATCATCCAAACAATGCCTAATCCAACTTAGCACGATAGACCGTATCGCTCACAATTTGTATGACTTCAAAGTCTTCCAGTACTTCAAACCTCTATACGACCACAACTTCAGATATCAGCGACGATCTTCTCAACATTAATATTCTTAGTTGGATAGTAAACCACCTATCTTGGGCTCTCCCATGCGCTGCCATGCTTTTAGGTAGAAAATTACCATCCAACTTAGATCTAAAATACTATTCATTTCACAAGAAAACAATATGCGCGTCATGCATCCCCACCCGTATTCTCTTTGTTTTACATTTACGATTTCTTGTTGTTTCACCATGTTTTTGTTCTTCTCGCGTAATGATCGGTTGCTCTAAGCTAATTAATTTTATTGTTTCAATAACAACTTATGCACATGCTTAAATGGTTTAATGTCCTCATCTCCTCCTGATCTTTCATTGTACCACCATATGTTGATGTACTGCACCTTTCACTTCAATAAAGGTCCTTTTAAGTATTGAATATTAAATTTTATTTGTTTAAAGTTACATCCATACATCGTTGGTTGGTTTTTTTCATTTACTTTCATCGTAGCTACACCTATTCTTAGTAAACTATCTGCTTTAGCCATGGTAATGAACCATTCAAGATTTTGTGTTGTATTCGTCTTTTCTTGTGGTCACATGAAATAAAATAGCACCAGCAAATATCTTTCTAAAATTATCAAATTATTTGCATCATAGAATGCCATACAGATTCGGGAAATCATGTTCATAATGGCCAACATTTGCCATTAGTAATAAATGACTTCAGGTTCTTCTTCTTGCCACCGATCCACCTTCCACTTTTCCCTGAATCCTCCGCATCTATAAGGATGATAGTGATGTAGTACCAACCCTAATTTAGCATATTCGATGATCCAAATCATATCAGGCAGACAATGCCATTTATCATGCCCTAACGATGAACATATCAAAAAATAACTGCTGAACAAATATATTTCAACTTTCGGGTACATTATGTATTATCATGACAGTAACTTGTTATACCCAGTTTTAAGAGAATTTTTATTATTGTATAACAAGTGGAAAGTCTTTAAACAACTAAAACCAACCCTAAGAGACCGAACGCTAAGTCTATGGCCCTTATTGTGTTAGTTGGGAAACCAATTACCGGTCATACCTACGGTATTATCTTCCATTTGTTGTGTATGATACCTTTGTTGAAAGATATTCCTATAATACAAGATTTTTCCGCACAAGCACACCATGGCTATGGGTATACTAAAACCTCGCGAAATGTTTTTAGTGGTCGTTCAGTCTAAGTTCAAGACCCAAAAAATACCAAAATAGTAAATTATGCTACAAACAAGGAAATGATAAAACCCATTGGACGACATGTGGAATAGGTAGTGTCACCAATATTCACCTAGATTAGTCTCCTCCTTAGGAAGAAATGAACTTTAATAGTAGAGTTTCCATGAGACAGCGTTCAAGAATTTGCTCTTCGTGAACCATATTTTCCTTGGTGAAGGATTTGCCTGCTTTGATACTCATATAGTTGGATCCTCTATGTTCGATATGTGTCGTTGATTTGATCAATTGGGGAATTTTCATGAGTATGGTTTAACTCCATTTATTTGTCTCTGCATCAAATGTGTCCAGAATGCAGAAAGTATACTTAGCGTCCACATTGAACACCAGTGTGGGGCAAGAACAGGAATATTTAAAGAATTGTTGCTAAAACTCGGTGATGATGTGCACAAACCATATTACGTTCGTTAGCAATGCAGGCACCTTTTTCATAAATGTAGCTAAAATTTGTTGCCCAACAGAACTTGTGGCAACTTATTGATCATGTCGTTGCTTGTACTTAGTATTGGATTTTTCCAATATACAGGTTTGCTGGTGATGTGATAGATTCACCAATGTAGTTAACCCCATTTTTAAATCGACACAATAATATTCATAGTTGCAAATGGTATTGCCACATCAATGGGACATAATGGATGGAATTGCATCTCGCTTGTTGTTATATTAATGATATGAGAGCTCGTTGGTAGTTTCGCATGATACATAGGGGATGTTGCCCCATGTGCATGTGATTCTTCTAGTTGTGTGCGCATAATGTGTACAATCATCCTGACAGCATCTCTATTTTCCATCGGTTTGGGGGTAGAAAGTTGTGGGCATGGTGAGCAGTATCCAGCATCAACTAGAGACTTGACCAAATGTACTTATGAACCTACTATCCCAATATGAGATAATGGTGTGGGATCCAAAGTGTCACCACACTCATTCAAAGGGGAGAAAGCGGGTGGCAGAAGCCTCTTGTTGTGATACTCTTCTTCTGCAGGCCTCCGGAATATTATCTGAGAATGTGGTATGTGAAGACACAAGTCATTCATGCTTGATAAATGGGAGGCACGACCGCCTTAATCCCCACAACAGATGGATTCCAGGTGGTCGTGGAAAGAATGTCTAATACTTAGCTAACTTGATGGTTGGTTTGGAAATGGGACAAGTAGTGTAAGGATACGATGTACTTCCTAACATCCTATCAAAGGTTCGTCCAATAAAAATAAAGCGCCTTGCTTGTACCCCACTATTTTATTTGAATGAAAGTGTCAGCAACCCGAATGCTGGTACACCTCCCAAATAATCTTCGCATGCTCGCTTGAAGGAACATAGAGGTGTCCGTGGCTTGTGTAAGTGGAGGTGGTGCAGACTTTGTTTCATGAGTGTCTGGTATGTCTTTCTGAATTATGGATCTCTTTTGTATAGATGCGGCCACTCTAAAGTCTCAATTTAAAATTAAACAGTAGATGGCAGTGGTGGATGAGGTAGTAAACGTGTGTGTGGTGCTTCCCTTCTTGTAATTAATGTTCAAGTGGGCCCCATTGAAGGTATGTGGGGTCCTGCTAACATATTTGAAACATGAGGTCTACGCCATATGCTGATAATTGATAAGAATAATGAACATATAAAAACCAATACATTTGTCATAAAATTCATATATTTGGCTTGTTTATTAGATTTAGGTAATAAAAAACATGATGAGAGACATACATCAATTCTATCATAAAATATGCTTATAACCAACATACAATCAACATAAATAACAAGGATATAATATCCATAAAAAACACACCTCAGAAAATATATTTATGCATCAAACAAAAGAGGAAAGAGCTTTTGTTAGTATGTAAAATGAAACTAAGTTCTGGACTATGTACCACCTTTAATTACGACTAGTTGAACCAAATATTTTTTGAACTTTAAATACCCTGCACATATCTCCAAGCATGAATGTGAGATTCATGAATAAACCAAAAAAAGCCAAAATAGATTCCGTATGCCAAACCACTTCCAATTTTCAACTAGTGATTCCACCTCATGGTCGCACATATTAATAACCATCACTAGATCGTTTTCACCAGTCGCCCGCACTCAGCATTTTTTCAACCATGGCTTCCAGATAGTAACTAAACTCACAACTGTTATCGCTTCAGGAGATTTTGTTCAAACTGTGGCTTCTAGGACTAGTAACTCAACCCACCAAGGGCTTCGAGTGTTTTTTCAAACTAGGGTCAGAGGACTAGTATATACCCAAGCTTTACAGGTCCTCAAGAGAATTTTTTCCAACCAAGGTTTTGGTGAACTAATTACTTAACCCACAACCATAAGGAACATGAGAACGAACTGTAAAAAAATTTAACACCCACAAAACCATGGCTATCCATGAAATGAAAAGGCTTGGAAAAAAATAGTGTCAATCCAGTGCAATCCTCCATTCCAATGACAGATCACAATCAAGAAATCACATGCACATTCCATGCATTCCAAAACTAGCAAGAAAAATCATACGTGAAACTTGGTACCTACAAGAATAAATCCACCGTAGTTGTCGATCCCGATGTGCACTTGCACTTTTCCCCGTTTATTCATTCCAAACATCCAAGCTTCTTCATCTTGTGACTTTTTTCATTTTCCATCAAACTTAGGAGACTTTTCTTTATTGAACTCATCCGGAAATGTCTCGCCACTCCTCCTATAAGGATAATAATGATGATGACTGCGATTCTTTTCAATGAAAATAAAATAGAACTTCAGTCCACTTTTCTAGTGTATCCATGAACCCTACCATCTTCAATCATGTCATCCTTACACAAAATTTTCTCACTATGAGAATGAATACCATTAGTCCTATTAGTCATCGTAATTTTCACCCGTTTTAGATGACTAAATTCTGTCTCGTATTTCTAGAACCTAAAATTCAAGAATCATTTTGTGCTTTCAGAAATCTCCTCAAAAGAAAGTTTCTATCCCCTCCTATTTGTCTCACAGGTCAATCTATCCTCCCGTAAGACCTCATTATAGACCAATGTCCTTTATTGTATCCATGATGGCTACTTTTGTCTATAGCCTTCACCTCTAATGTTCTAAGCCCTCTTATTTCACAATTTGTTCGACTTCCGGGTTAAACCAAGTTTTCTCCTACTCACAAATGCCCTCAAGCACTATTGGAAAGTTGAAGTCCGTCGAGAAACTTTTTAAAGTAAAAACAAAGGATGTCTAGTCAGATAGGATGATGGTGAATAAGTAGAATGTCTAAAACCGTATCTTCATTCAAAACCCTTGTTCAAACTTTCAGTCTAAAGCCCATTCTAAGACCTTATAAAATAAGTAATTAGGTTTCTTTTCCTAGGTCATGCACCATCACATTCTCATTCTCATTTTCAAGGGTGAAGTCAAAGATGAATTCAAATGATCACTTAGGTAGCTCTTGTAAGCTCCTCATTCAAATAAAGAAATTCACAAAGAATAATGGAAGTATATTTTAAGCATTTCACAAGGATGCCCTTGAAGATTAGTTCAAAGCAAAGCAGTAGGCTAAAAGGGACACCTAAGAAGGTTCAAAAGGTCATTTGCAATTGAAGAAAGCACAATGCTTGGAGGTTGAAAATTCAGATCTCATTATACAAATGGAAAGGACACCTAAGAGATTTCATTGTCAACAAGGTTGATAAAAGGTGGGTCAGACTGAGGCCAGGAAAAGGTCCCTGATCTCATAAAAAGAAATAAATTACTATACACACAAACATCCGTGGCAAATATCAAAGAGCAATATATGAGTACATGCATTTCAAAGAAGATGATCATTGGAAAGGATGTTTTCCTCAAGCATAAGAATGGTAGAGGGACAAACGCCTTGCCACACTTCGAAAAAAGGAAAAAAGTTATTAGATGCGCCACAAGGTAACAAAGACGAAGACCACTATCAAGAAAGGCAAATCATGTTCATATGAAAACAATGGGTGTTTTTGTTGAAAATACAAATTATGACCGTTTAACTAAAGAGTGGAAAAGTAGATGGGCTAAGGTGCTGGTAAAGATTCTCAACTTCAAAATAAGTATCACAGTTTTATTGGGCATAGAAAGTGAGTTCAAATGCATTTTTCCTTTGAAGAGTTGGGTTAAGTTTTGTTTATTTTTTCTAAAAATATTCATGTGTCCAAGAATTCGATATTAAAACAAAATGAGCATGATAAGTGGCAGGAGAACGCTATTCATCAACAATGGTATATCAAAATTCTAATTCGTTTTCTAAAATTGGGTGAAAGACAACAAAATCACCCATCAAAAGGATGAGATCCGATTTCTTCAAAGGGTTAAAGAATGAGGCATGTATACTATAGGCCACCTCAATGGACATGAAAAATCAACAATCTTTTTTTTCTCACAAATAAATATTCAAATATTTGTTTCAAAGGACATGGAGGTAAAAATAAAAGTTTAAAACCTACTTTGCATATGAGCATAACATGTTTGAACCATCATAGTGTTTGATTATTTTCTTCCAAGTCGCAAAAAGAATATTGGTAAAAAAGACTAGCTCCAAAACGACAAGAGGTAACAAAAAGTGCAAATAAGACTTTAGAAAGAGTGGTTTTTTGAGTTTAATTATTTTCAGTACATAATTATTTAAAACTCTCTTTCCTCATTTTAACTTTTTGTGCTGTGCGAGCCGCCCGAAGACGTTCGTGCGAAATTTCTTGACGGTCACCGTAGGTGGCCGGGCGCCTACAGATCGATCTCCGGTGTTATTCTCTCTCGCGCTCGTGTATCAGACAAGTATTGCACCTTTCTTTGTCGCAGCCTTGACAAGAGTACCACCCACCATCACCTGTCCGAAAGATCACTCATCGTCGCCGCACCCTAAACTGCTCATCGCTCAACGCCATGGGCCTCGTCCGCCAACAACGTTGCGCGCTCGTCATTACTAACGCGCCCGATCAAACGTGCGCCTACCGCTTATGACGTTGTGCGCCACCTACTCTCGCCTTCGCCAACAACGCTATGTATCTACAACGCCCATCACCGACGTTATGCTTCGTAACAAGGCAAACGTCGAACGTGCTTGCGTTCAGCTCGACCGAGGTGTTACGATCCCTGGCGTAAAAGAAGGAAGACCACCAAAAAGAGCAGAGAGAGCTGAAATTTTCAAAGTTTCCGTAATCAGTATTTTTTCTCATGAGCTGCTTTTTAAGAGGTATTCTCCTTGTGTGATTTTCCTTCCTCATGATAAGTAATAAATGCCCGTTGAATTCTAAATTTGGTGTCAAAGAAGACACTGAAGGAAAATGAAAGGGAAGTTTTAACTACTTCTACCAAGTTCCCTAAACCTGTTCAAAGCCTCAATATCTCATTTAGCATTTTCTTTCTCATCAATTCACAAACAAAAAATCCTTCTTTGCTAAAACCATAGTGTGTGCACCATGTCTCAAGAGAACAGTGTCAATCAAATGAAGGACAAGCCCGAAGAAAACAATGTATTGGCGAGTGGAAGCCTAACAGCTTTAAACCAATAAGAACCTAATCATTGCCACCCTCCCTTTCATTCTTTCTTCATGTTTCAAGAAAGTTAGTGTTCCTTCAGTTTTGTAACAAAGTACAAGAGGTCAAAAGCTATCCTCAGTTGACCTAATTATTTTCCCTACAAGCCACCAACATAAAGTACATTTAGCAAGGGTGAGGTTTGAGTTGACCCCTGCATATTCCCAGTCACTAGAATACCTAGCATAGGAGAAAGGTGGTCAGTTGCACATCTTTGACCCTGACTTATTATCATCCCACATTATTAAAACCCAGCTAATGGTTAAATGAAATATTTTCCCTTTTTTCTCATCTATTGGATAGATATGCCTCTCATGAAGATTACTATGAAATACTTTACCTATGAGGGTAGGTTCTCCAGTTCATTCCTATCATATTATACTCCTCATGCATTTCACCAGACTAAGCTACTACACTCCTTCCCTACTATATTGCAAAAGAGTTGAAAAATGTCCTCCATCATGAAAAAGGAGGTCACATTGTTGAAATGTCAAGCCTATTTATCATTCTCTTGTCAAGGTAATTGTCTCATACCAATTAGAGCAACAAGGGCATTCTTTGGAGGTCTTTATCACCCTATGACGACGTTCACTTCACCCTCCATCCCCAAAGTCGTTTGCCATCATCTTCAAAATCATCTTTACACTCATCGCCCTCCAACAACCTTGGTTCATCTTCTTCATGAATCGCTCCTCCCAAAAACTTTCTTCTATACACCTTCCTGGCAAAGACGTTACTGTGAAGAAAGAAGAGATGACCATGATTAGAGCATCAAGTGATCAGAATAGCAGAGATGATCATGATGAGAGCACCTACGATCATGAAGAAAAGCAGATATGATCAAGATGAGAGTACTAATGATTAGAAGAAAGAAGATGATCAAAATGAACAAACAATGAGAAAGAGGGTGATGAAGATGAGGGAGAGTGATGACCATAGGGGAGAAAATGTCAGTAGATGAAGAAGAAAATGAAGAAGGAGGAAATGGACAAGAAGAAAGTAGTGATGCCATTTCAATAGTTATAGGCTCAGAAGAAAACATTGATAATCAAGAGAACCAAAGAGTGATGATCAAGGTAGATGAAAATGAGGAAAGAAAAATAAATGAATATAAGGAATACATAATATATAAGAAAATAATGAAGATAAGGGAGATGATGAAAATAGTAGGAAAATAATATTGCTGCCTTGAATAAAGTAGTGTTGATCATGAAAAAAATAGTGATAAAGAAAAATGATGAGAAGAGGGGATGGCCTAGAAGAAAGCACCAATGGCCAAGAGCAAAATAGTCAAAACAAAGGATACAAAGACAGATGGTCAAAGGCCCAAAACAAATGGTATCTCTCAAGGAAGAAAATGACACCTAGAACACTACAAAAGACACAGTGTTAGCAAAAGAAAGCAAGGATAGTGTCCAAAATGACAAGGGGCAACTTAAAGACAGATTTAAAACGAGCTAATGAAGGAGGAGATGATTACAAAGACTAAAGAATGAAGGAAGTAGATGCATAAAATTAGTTTCTCTGACAAGGAAATGGTATTTAGAAAAGGATGAGGAGGATAGTCCTAAAAGAGGAAAATAGTCAAACACATGCCTCTAATATTGAAGAACAGAGCAGCAGTGTTGGAGGGTCTTGATAGTGACAAAAAGCATGAATATGTTGGACATATGATCCAAAGAACAACTAAGAACAAGGTAAAGAGGACACACACACAATGGTGAGGAAATTTTTCAAGGGGGAGACAAATTCTAAGATTAAGTCAAAACAAAAGTTTACAAGAAAAAGTTATGGTGCCTCGCACTATTACTTATCAAAGAGGAAATGAGGCATGCTTTCTACTCAAAAGGAAAGGGGCCATGTACTTTCCCAAAAAATAGTGAAGGAAAAGTCAACAAACCAATGAAGGACAAAGTCACAAAACAAAGAAGGACAAGGGTAAAAAGCAAATGAAGGACAAAGGAAAAAAATCAAATAAAGGACAAAGGCAAGAAAAACAATGAAGAAGAGGAAAGAAATCACGAGGAAGAGAGGGAACTTGAAAACTCATTCACACAGAGGTGATGAGGAAAATGAAACAAGGATAGTTAATTTTCTTAAGGTGACTATAACAATGCAATAAATCAAATACTTTGGAGGTTGATACATCAAAATATCTATTCATTTCCACATGTGCAAAAATTTAATAGCAAGAAGCAGTTGTCCATGGAAGCTCATGTCTGGGAACATGAGATAGTTTCAAAGGTCACAAGCAATGGAAGACCACATGTTTCATGGTGATGATGAGGAAGAATGTGCAAGCTAGAAAGACCCAGGGACTATGGGTCTTAAGAGCTTTTGGAAAATAGAAGGAGGAAGAAGCAGCCTGCCCAAAATTTGACCACCAAGCTCCTTGCCTTGGAAATTGAACATAGCAAAGAAGTAATGGTTGAAAGTGGAAAATATACATTTAGAGGATAATGAGAAGGCAAACAAATATATGGCTACAGAGAAAGAATGATTTAGCACACAAAAAGAGAAACTAATTTAAAGGAAGAAGCTCAAAACGCCCAAGGAAGGTCTGCAGCTAAATGGGATAGCAAGAAATGCTTAGGCTTAAACTTAAATGCTTCACCACAGGTCTCTAAGGACCCTGAGGACTCACCAACACACCTTGAGCAAATTGAAACACTTTTTGTTTGGCAAATTTAGCCCTCGGAGTGTCGCACTGGGTGTTGCGCTTTTTCCTTTACAGAATTTTCAAAGGGATCACGATATTTTTGGATTCCTCAACATGAGAGGACATTTCGTCAAAATTTCATTTTAATTGGGAGTTGTTTTGGTCTCAAAAGGGCCTCCAAACACTCAATTTTTTTCACCTTTTTGCTCTTTTCTTCAACAGTTGCTACTTTTGAACCTTCAACTTTTTCTAATTTTTGGGAAAATTCTAGAGATAATTTTGAGGTAAAAAAGTTATATTTGGAAGTTAGACATCCACAGCTTTCCAATGGGCCATCACGGAACCTTTTTCGACATCGGGAATGCCTCCAAAACTCCGTTGCAAAAGACCTTTTTTGGTGCTGCGCTCCTGGAAAATTTTCAAAATCAGAGGCAGAGTGCTGCATTCCTGTGTGGTGATGGAGAAAATGTGTGTTAGGCAAGTTTCTTCATGTATTTTAGAGCCTAAAAGTCAATTTTTTTTCTATTTTGGTCCGGAAAAGATATTTTGGAAGATATTTTGTGCCTTGGACCTTGCAAGGCCTCAAGGAAAAATTAGGATATGTGCTTTTGGCCAATAGGCTTCTAGATGATATAGTGAGTTCTCTCCTCTCCTTATTTGTTATATAAGGCATGAGTATGTATTGTAAATAGTTGGGACTTGATGTGTTATAGAGAAATACATGGTTTACGATCTTGGAGAAGATATTTGGTTTCATGAAGTGAATGAATGACTTGTGTGGCTTGATGTTGGAGAAGCTTGCTTGTAGGATTCCATAGCTTGGTGAATCGTGATGTTTTTCTAACTTGTTAGTGTTTTATTGTCCTCATTTTGTTTCAGTCTTCTTGTTTGCTATAGATCAGAAAAGTATAGGTTGAGATATGCTCATGGAAGCACCTCAAACCTCCTGCATGCTATAGTTTTGATGTTTTCTTCATTTAGTTCATCTTAAGGAATTCTTGAATACTCCTTAGGCCCACTAAAACTTGTTCTTTATTTCATGAAAGATCAGTATGTTAGCTTATAAATATGATTCATGGTATGCCCTGCTTATTTAAAGTTTTTAAAAACTTATTGTGAAGCTTTTCTATGGAATAATGATTGATTGGGTTAATACAATGAGGTCTTGTTTCGATCTTGCCCTGCTCATCAACTTGTTTCAGAGTTCTCTATAGTTTTATATATGATATTTAGGAGTTCCGTCTCCATATATTGAATTTTTTTTTATCTTATGTGTTTTCTCATAAAGCTGAAGGTGGATTTCTAAAGTTAGGAGTTCCAATGCTTCTATGTACCACTGGATTATTCATCTTGTATGTTTGTCAGTTTGAGTATTGTTCGTAGAGATTAATGGTTTTACCTACCTCGTGATTTATTGCTTCAAATTATAGATGTACAATACCTCTTAGTATTTTCAAAAAACTTAATGTTCATTGCACCATCATACATCACTTTAAAGATCCACTCACCTTGCTTAATCCACGGGGGCTTCACTCAATGAACCTCTAACATATCACGTGTGATCATAGCATAAGTAAACAACACCCTTAAATTGCGTTACATATTGGAAAATACCTCTAAATCACGTGTTGTTAACCCCCTCCCAATATAAACCCAATACACCTTTAATTTAAAAATCCCTACTTTCACTATATATTGTGAGTATCCTTTTTTTCATTAACATTATTTTACATACCCCTTTATATTTTTTTCTGTTAACTGGGCTCCTTTTTATACTTGATATAGCCCGCCCCCACCCCTATATATCCCCCAATATATAATGCCATTTTTTTCCTCATTATATATCCCTCGATATGAACACGTGGTATGGTATTGCTCCACCGGTGGGCTTACTGTGCTTAGTGGCTATGACCACACTCTTGTGTCATTTAGACACCCTAGACTTCATCTGACCCCATAGCCCTATTGATTTGATATTCTCTCATTCCACCTATCCTACTTGATCATCTTACCCCAACCCAAAACAAACAAACAAACCTACACTTAACAACTAGCCTAAAATCAATCATCCAAAGCAAACAAGCTCATATCCTTCGCACAATAGAGAGAGCCCTCTCTGAGTCCAGGAAGGCTAGGTCCTAGGACTCCAAAGACTGGTCTGATGTTACCCTGTCATTTGGTTAGACAATCTTCCAAATCATGGGACCCTAAAATAATGGCGATCACGGTGGGACTCTGAGTAAGAAACAAAATTAGACTTCCCTAAACATTTCAGCAGCCCCTAAGAAAACTATCTTGTGGATTTATCCCACTGCTCACTAACATAATGACGATCACGGTGGGAATTTGAGTCAAACATCCTAGGTATCCCTTAGGAGCTCCCAAAGTCTCAGTCAAAATTAGAAAACGTAAGTATTGTCTGAACAGTAGAAACTAGATTTTTTCACCATCTTAGCAGAATGATGATTCAACTATAGGACACTCTTGAAAACCTCAGGGATACATATAGGAACTCAGAAAAAACCCCAAAAAATTTCTCTATTGGATTTTTGTTAGCATTGGTGGTGGACCATAGACAACATACCTTCAAAACAACTAAAAATATCCACCTGGCGACTCTACTAGCCTCCAGTAGGCCTTCTAAATTTTGTTAAAGTATCTATAGACTCCTCTAGGACTGCATCAAAATAACCTCAGGAAATATAGAACCTTAGTCACACACAGTGCGAGTTTGATAACACCTAGAGAGGTTAGCCATCCAAAAGCAGTCATAAATTTCAGCCTCTCTAAATTTTGAATTTGAAAACTGGCTCTGCGAAGAATCAATACCATATCTCATCTGGACCCAAACCCCCCTACTATAGTTCATTACCCACAAATAATTTTTTGGAAAACTTCTAAAACTAGAAACCTAGCTACTTATAGGACCATTCATAGAGAAATCTATGTACCTGAACATCTTACAGCATTGTAATACCCCCAATTTGACTTGCACCATACTAGAAAAAATTTCAGAACCAAGTCACAAATAAAATCTACCATGCCGATCTTGAGCCCATAAAACTTGCAGCAGAGTCCTAGCGAAGAAGCTTCTCCTTCCACACCACCTGATCTTCAACTTCTCCATCACTTTGACTCTTTTCACCCCATGTTTGATCAGAATTAGTTTACTGGTCCAAGTACTTCCGACACACCCATTCACACCTCCACTATGAAAACCACTCCATCTCATAGCACAAATCCTTCACTTGTAAATCCACCATTAGCTCCCACCATGGCAGGATGGTATGCACCCCTTGTGTTACCACAACCTTTGGTACCTCTGCCAAATGATTTCCAATCCAGAATCCCACACTTCACCGGGGATGAATCCACTACTTTCCAACAGCATGTAGATAGAATGAATGATGCTTTTGATTACATGGAATTAGAAGAGGAAACCATGAAAATGAGAATGTTCGCCCAAAGCCAAGGAGGAGAAGCTAAGAAATGGTTCAAAAGCCTAACTCCCAACAGTATTCATGATCTCCCTTCCCTTTACCAAACTTTCATAAACAAATGGGAAATCAAGAAAAAACCTCTTCAAATCCTTTCGGAATATAGCAACCTCAAAAGAAACACGGGGGAAAGTTTCCAAGACTATTTCACTAGGTTCAATAGTGTTTACAACGCGCTACCCCCAAACATGAAACCCCCATTAGGCCTAGCCTTAGCTAAATTCCCGAAAGGTTTTGACCCCGACATGGCCCACCAACTAAGAGAAATGGAGCCCCTTACTTTAGAAGACATGCAAAAGGGAGCTATAAGTGTAGAGGCCAACTTAATTGAAAAAAGGGCTAGGCTAAGATCAAATAAGAGGGTAACATACAAAGATGACACCATTCCATCCACCTTTTCATATGATTCCAAGATAGACAACCTTATTAGGACCATGGAAAGAATGATGGAAAGAATAAGAATAAACGAAAGGATACCCCCTAGGGACAACCAAACAAATCCCCAAAACAGAAACGAGAATCAAAACTTTAGAAGAGACCCTCCCAAAACAGACCAAGGGAAAATGATCAAAAAATCAGACCACCCTTCCAAGATAACTATGTTGACGAAGGCGAAAGAGATATTGAATGACCAGATGAGAATCATCTAAACTTAATAGGCTCTAATAGTGAAGGTGAGGTTTTTATCACAGAAGAAGAACAAGCTTTTTTCCCCTCAAACCAAGATGAAACAAGCTATGAAGATTTTGAAGATCACGAATTGGGATTAGAAAATGCCATAATGGAATTCCATAGGCAATATGATCTCAAAAGTAGGAAAAACCAAGACAGTTCCAAGAAAAACAATTCAAACACTGCTGGTAAGAAAAATCCCGAAAACATTCTTAAAAGAACAACAGACAATAACAATACCATGGCTAAGAAATCTGATCCTAACACAGATAAAACCAGTCATGGCTGACATTCCCCCCAAATATGGTATGCTCTTGTCCCGATCTTGGGGAGCCAAACTTCTGGGGAACCTCCAAATTGACATGTCTTATGCTACTATCCTCGTTTTCAATCAAACCAAGAGATTGTACCGAGAAACCCACATGAAATATATGGTGAGTAGCCTAGATAGGTCGAACAACACCTCGGTTTATTCCATACATTCAGATTTGGATTCTTTTATCTTGTATAATGAACATGAGATTAGTGCACAAGTAAAAGGAAGTGAGAAAAAGCTAGGCCCACCAGAACACTGATATTTGCCCTCAAAAGAGGAAAATGATAACCAAAACTCTATCAACCCTAAACAAAAACTCAATGATAAACATGAAATAGAAAAACTTTGGAACATGAGCTTTGATGGTTCCTGTGGCAAGGCCAGTTCAGGGGCTGGTCTTTGGATACATAACACAAACGAGGGCCATTATTATAGGTTGGAATTTCAATGTACTAATAAAATTGCAGAGTATGATGCTCTCCTCCTCGATTTACACTTGAAAACTTAGGATCTAAGAGAATATCAGCCCAAGGAGATTTAAAGCTGGTCACTAAACAGATCAAAGGTGAATACTCATCTAAGAACCCAAGATTAAGAGAATACAGAAATGCAGCCCTAGACCTCCTCAAAACTTTCGAGAAATATGAGCTCACTTACATTCCTAGAGCCCAAAATAGCCTTGCCAACGAGCTCGCCTTTGCTGCGAGTAATTTCCAAATACCACTTGCAAATAATCAAAACCTTATCAAAGTCAAAAATTTCCCTACAGTACCCAAAAACCTTAACCATTGGCAGGTATTTGAGGGTGATGAACAAATTGATGATTTCCTATAATCTATGAATGAATTTACATTGACTAAACCTAGCTTGGAACATGGGAAAGATGACCTTGCTAAAGATAGAAATCATGAAACAGAGTTGCCCTCTTTTGCTGATATAAATCTAATCACACATCCTTATAAAGCTGAAATGTTTGAGGACCTAGACCAAAGATATCTAGAAGTCTTACACTATAAGAATTACACATTACCAAGAGGCCTTGCACCTTTGGAAGAGTTGTTCGATTTTAATGATGTAGCTAAGAAACCATAGATGGAGTCTACTGAGGCCGATGTAGAGGAATACAACATAGGGAACACTAGGAAACCTAAAAAAACTTTCTAAGACCCTTCCTCCTCACATAAAACATAAATACATTGAGCTCTTCAAAGAATTTAAAGATGTGTTTATATGGGGGTACCAAGATTTAAAATCTTATGACACAAGGATTATTCAACACAAAATCCCTCGCAAGGAGAACCAGAAACCTTTCAAACAAAAGTTAAGAAGAATAAACCCTATCTTATTACCTCTAGTTGAACAAGAGATCAAAAATGTATATGACACCGGGATAACAGTTCCTCTCAGATACTCCGAATGGGTTTCCAACCTCGTGTCAGTTAGGAAAAAAAACCAGAGAAATCAGACTTTGTATTGACTTTAGAAATTTGAACAGGTCTTCCTTGAAAGATAACTATCCTTTGCCTAAAATGGGCCACATACTTTAAAAGGTAGTTGGCTCGAAGAGGATCTCACTACCTAATGGTTTTTCCGGTTATAACCAAGTGCTAGTATTCCTAAGTGATCGGCACAAAACCGTCTTCACCACACCTTGGGGTACATTCATGTATGTTAAAATGCCATTTGGTTTGATGAATGCGGGAGCCACTTTCCAAAGGGCCATGGACATAGCCTTTTTTGAAGACATAGGCTACTTCATAGTCATTTACCTCGATGACATCATTGTTTACTCTAAAAAAGATGAAGAGCACTTGGTCCACCTTAGAAAAGTTTTCAAAAAGTGTAGGAAATATGGACTGTCTTTGAATCCCATGAAATAATTATTTGGTCTTGAGGAAGGAAAACTCCTCAGCCACATCATCTCTGAAGAAGGAATCAAAATAGACCCCAAAATAATTGAAGGCATATTGCAAATCACCCATCCTAGAAAAATTAAGGAATTGCAATCCTTTATTGGGAAAATAAACTTCTTAAGAATATTTATCCCCAACCTTGCAGAACTCTTGAGAAATATAACAAACATGCTAAAAAAAGAGGTGGGAGTAAAATGAACTTTGGAATCCAAACAATCTTTCGAACTGGTTAAACAAGCACTCACCCAAGCACCAATTCTGATAATTCATGATTTCACCAAATACTTCTATATTTTCTCATTTGCATCTGAACATACTGTGGCTGCAATGTTATTAGAAAAAAATGTGATGGGACAAGAACATCCCATAGCCTTCTTCAACAATGCCCTTAGGGATACTCCCATAAAATATAACATCATGGAAAAACATGCCTTTGCATTAATAAAAGCATTGAAATACTTCAAAGTTTATATTTTGCATTCTCATATTATTTCTTTTGTTCCGCACACAGATGTCAAAGATATCTTAAATCAGGATCCCGATGGTACAAGGGGAAAGTGGATTGCTATTATTCTAGAATATGATCTAGAAATCAGACCCACTAAACTGGTTAACAGAAAAGGACTTGCAAAACTCATGGCTGAAACAAATCTACAAGCATTAGATATGAATTTTGTTGACTCTTTAGAAGAACAAGAAGAATGCACAGCTCTTCATGTTGAAGAAGTATTTTTAAATTCACCTTGGTATGCTGATATTATTTATGTGCTTTTCTATCTTAATGCTCCCCCTACGTTATAAAAAGAGAAGGCAAGATTCTTGAAACAAAAATCTTTAAAATTCTGCATTTTAGATGGAGTTCTATTCTGGAAGAATCCTATTGGTATACTTCTTAAATGTTTGCTTGAGGATGATGCAGGAAAAATCATGCATGAAATGCACGAGGGAGAATGTGGCAGCCATATTTATTGGAAAAACACAGCTAACAAGGTCCTTAGAGCCAGTTACTATTGGCCCACCCTTTTGTTGACACCCACAAACTAGTCATGACTTTTCATAAATGTAAAATATTTGATGGCAAGAGAAAGCTTTTACCTTTGCCTTTGCATCTGATCATTGTTGAAGCTCCATTTCAACAGTGGGGTTTAGACTTCATTGGAGAGATCCACCCTTCTTCATCTGCCCAACACAAATGGATCCTCACCGCTACTGATTACTTTACAAAATGGATAGAAGCCATCCCCTATAGGAATGCCACCGATTCAGACATTATCAAATTTCTTGAGACCAACATTTTGTCTATATTCAGTTGCCCCAGGAAAATCATCACAGAAAATGCAGCCGCCTTTACATCCAAAAGAATGGTTGAATTCTGCTATAAATATCACATCACATTAGGACATTCCACAACTTATTACCCTCAAGGTAATGGGTTGGCCAAGTCCTCCAATAAAATCCTAGTCAGTATCTTTAAGAAAATTTTGGAACAAAATCAAAAGGCATGGAATGGAAAGCTAGTGCATGCACTGTGGGCTGATAGACTAACCATAAAAAAAATCAATCGGTATGTCTCCCTATCAATTAGTGTATGGCATGGATGCCATTTTCCTGACATATTTAGGAGTCCCAATAATGAAACTATTACAAGAAGTACAATCAGAGTAAAATGACATGCAAAGGAGGCTGAACCAAACTATCCATTTACAGCAGACAAGAGAGGTGGTGTACAAAAAGACATAGTTAGTGCAGGAAAATATAAATAAAATCTTTGACAGAAGAACCAAAGAAAATGATTTCCAGATTGGAGATAAGGTGCTGAAATGGGACTCAAGGAGAGAATACAAAGGTAAACATGGTAAGTTTTAAAACTTGTGGAAGGGTCCATTCATTATTAGTTCAGATATAGGAAACAATGCCTTATTTTTACAAGAACCTGATGGAACTGAAACATTTGGAGGTCCTGTCAATGGTAGGACGCTAAAACATTACTTCTGCAAGGATTCCTAGCTTTAATTTTTACTCATTGTACATACCAACGGTGTGAAGAAAAAGTCAAAAAGAGAGATAACACAAAAACATAAGAAAAGTAGAAAAAGAGGGCAGATTCTAAAAAAGGTACAACCCCATATCCAAAAAATATTAATACTGAAAGTGTGCAAGTCTAAATGCCACTACTAGTGCAAAATGATGTCTTGTTCAATTATTTAGCCTAATCATAGCTGAACATGCTTTAAATTTATTGTTGATAAGTTAGTGAGAAGAATGCTGGTCAAATTATTCAAAATTGACTTGTCGAAGAAAATAGATTAGGAGAGAAGATACTGGTTCCACATGCTCAAAATAGAACCAAAGAGGAAAATAGGGATGAATAGCAAACTATGTATCCTAGCCCTGAGTTTTCTAAATCTTGCTTTGTAAAAAAATAACATCTGTGTGAAGCTTGCTGTTATGCCACAAAATCATGATAAATCAGACTGTCTAATCCTAATTTAGTCATGTTTTCAATTTCATGTCTTAGCCTAGTAAATGAAGTCCTGTCAAATAGTTTAACCTTGACAGTTGAATAGTATAGGTAGATAATCAAAGGAGTTCAATAGCTCAATCTGAACTCCAGAAAGAGATAACTGTAGAAGTAGATAGTTTGTTTCCATTTTCAAAATAAAATATCAACGGGTTTGCCAGTTCAAGTGCACTAAAAGAACAAAAAATGTTAGGAAAGTAGGTTGGGTAGGTAAAGGAAAAGTTGAGCTAATCATACTTTCAGATTTTCAAAATTACTACTTCAGGGAAAACATCAGCAAAAGAAAGAGAGAATCCACCCAATGGATGAGGCTCTGGTTTTCATAAGCCAGAGATCTGAAATTCTGGACACCTCCTGAAAAGGAGCTACCCTCCCCAAGTGGAGCCATTGTTAGTCATAAAAAATTTTCACTTGTTTTAGATGACTAAATGCTTTGTCTCAAATTTTTAGAAATCAAAATTCAAGAATCATTTTGTGTCTTCTAGAAATATCCTCAAAAATAAATTTTCCCCTATCCCTCCTCTTTGTCTGCTATGATCAATCTATCCTCCTATAAGACCCCATTCTATACCAATGTACCTTACTCTATCCATGAAGGCTACTTTTGCCTATAGCCCTCTTATTTCACAATTTGTTTGACCAAGTTAAACCAAGTTTTCTCTCCTACTCACAAATGCCTCAAGCACTATTGATGTCAAAAGTCTGTCTAGAAAGCCCTTCAAAGTAAAATAATGGATGTCTAGCTGTATAGGATGATGGTGCATAAGTAGAATTTCTAAACCCTGTATCTTCATTCAAAAAATTGGTTCAAACTTTCAGTCAAAAGCCCATTCTAAGACCTTGTAAATAAGTCAATTAGGTTTTCCTAGTTCATGCGCCATCATGATTCTCATTTCCTTATTTGCACAGGAAGTCAAAGATGAATTCAAAAGAACACTTAGGTAGCCTCCAAGGGTGCTCTCGTGGTCCAACAGTAAAATCTACAAAGAATAGACTATCATATCCAAGCATTTCTACAGGGATGCCTTGAAGACTAGTCTAAAGCAAAGCATAGGCGAAAAGGGACACCTAAGAAGGTTCAAAAGGTCATTTGCAATTGATAAAAAGGTACAATGAGCTAGAGGCTACAGGAAAAATCAAGAGCTCATTATATAAATGGCAAAAGGACACCTAAGAGAGTTCATGAAGTCATTGGCAGTTGATACAAAGGTACAACGAGAAAGAGGCTATAGGGAAAAAGTCCTGATCTCATAAAAAGAAATAAATTACTACACATACAAAGATCTATGCAAATCTCAAAGAGTCAGTAACATATGAGCAACATGGCCCATTTTAGCAAAGATGATTATTGGAAAGTATTTTTGCCTCAAGCATAAGAATGGTAGAGTGACAACTGCCCTTTTCCACACTCCTGCAAAAGGACAAAAGTTATCAGATGTGCCACAAGGTGAAGGAAAAGACTAAGACCTCTATCAAGAAAGGAAAATCACAGTGAAGAAGAAAATGATGGGTGTGCTTTGGTTGAAAATACAAATTATTATTGGTTTGACCAAACAGTGGAAAAGTAGCTGGGATACAAAAGGTAAAAGACTCCTGAACCCCCAAATAAGCATTGCAGACTTTATTGGGCATAGGAAGTGAGTTCAAATGCATTTTTCCCTTTGAAGACTTGAAAGGTAGCTTGGTTTATTTTTTCCAAAAATATTCGTGAAGGTCTAGGAATCGATATAATAAACAAAATCAACATGATAAGTGGTAGGAGAGCTTCATTCATCAACAGCAGGGGTATCGAAAAAATTCCTGACTATTTTCTAAAAATTGGGTGAAAGAGAAAAACTTCACTGGATCAAAAGATGGGATCTGATTTTCAAAACGGTCAAAGAACGAGGTATTTGGCACTATAGGCCACCTCACTGAAGGAAACAATCAGTTAAACTCTATTTTTCTCACAAATAAATAGTCAAAGATTTGTTTCAAAGGATATGGAGGTAAAAATAGTGTTTAAAATCACCTTGAACATGAGCATAACAAGCTTGAATCATCATAGGTTTGATTATTTTCCTAAGATGCAAAAAGAATATTGTTAAAAAGACCAGCTCCAAAAAGACAGAGGCAAATAAAAAGTGCAAAATAAGACTTTAGGAAAGAGGGTTTTTTTATTTTAATTATTTTCAAAAAGGGGTTATAAATTCTTCAACAACTCCTTTTCCCCCTCATTTCAACTTTTTGCAAAGCAGAGTGCAATTTTCCGGCTTCCAAAGATGTCCTCGAGTAAAATTTCCTCGGTGTTGCATGCCTTTAGGTGGATGCTATATGTCTGCAGATCACTCCTATGTTATTCTCCTCTGGGTGCTGCCCACCTATAGATGGGCATTGTGCCTTTCTAGTTCCACATGACGTGCAGGAGTGGCCGCCCACCGTCGCTCGAGTCTGCGTGCAGCACTGTCCAGCGGTGCTGCGCTCTGGCAATTGCGTCCATCGTCCAACGTCGCATGCAACTCCCGCCTGCCAACAATGCTGCGCGCCTGTCACTACCATTGCCGCCCGACTCATACATGCAGTTCCCACCCGGGAAATGACGCTGCGCACCTATCACTGCAACTCCTGCCCACCAACAATGCTGCGCGTTCACAACTGCTCCCATCACCGACGCTGTGCTCCTGCAACGGGCGTGCAGCGCTGAACGCGTTTGCGTTCAGGCCTGACCGAGATGATGTGCTCTTGGCGTAAAAGTGCAGCACCACCTAGAAAAGTGCAGAGGCGCCCGAAATTGTCCAGAAAGCTCAGAATTGACATTTTTCTGCTGTGAGAGTCATTTTTAATAGGTATTCTCCCTAAAGTATCGCCTCCGCATGATTTTTTAAGTAATAAAAACGCCCAGTGAAATCTAAATTTTTGTCAAAGAAGACTTCAAGATAAATTGAAAGGGAATCTTAACCTAATTTTTCCAAGTCTCCTAAACCTTGTATAAAAGCCTCAATATCTCATTTAGCATTTATCCTTATCAATTCACAAACAAAAATCCTTTCTGTTTAAAAATTGGAGAAAGGGGTAAACAAAACACCATGTCTGAAGAGGAGAGGGCTAACCTAAATGAAGAGACAAGTCCAAGAAAACAACATAATAAGGGAGGGAAGCCCATTAGGTTTGAAGCCACAAGCACTGCAGAACTAAAAACCTCCCCTTCTATTCTTTCATGTTTCCAAGAGTTAGGGTTTTTTGAGTTCTATAAAAAATTACAAGAGGTCAAAATCCCTCCTCAGTTGACTGACTTATTTGCCCTAAGGCTTCACCGACATAAATTACATCTAGCAGGGGTGAGGTTTGAATTGACCCCCAGTGCTATCTATGAAGTGACTAGAATACCTGGCATAGTAGAAAAGTGGTTTAAACAGAAGCATCTTGACTTGAAACATTATCATCCATTCTTAAAACCCAGTTGTCAAGCTGAATGCAAAGCCATTTTTCATTTTTCTCATCTATTGGACATATATGCCCTCCTCATGAAGATTATTATAAAATAATTTACCTGTGCGGGTAGGTTATATAGAGTCTATTCCTATCATATTAGACTCCTCGTGCATTTCAATAGGACTAAGCTACCGCATTTGCCCTACTATCTCTGCAAAAGCATTGAAACAATTTCCTCCATCGTGAAAAATAGGCCTCTAGCCCAGCAAATGTCAAGCCTGTTTCATCATTCTCTGATCAAGGTAATTGTCTCATACCAATTAGAGCAACAAGGCATTTCTTGGGAGGTCTTTATCACCCATGATGATTTCACCACTTCACCCTCCATGCCTCTACAAAATTTTCCATCATCTTCTCAAAATCCTCCTCATACCCCTCCATCGCCCTCCACTAACCTTGGCTCATCTTCTTCACATGAATCACCTTCCCAAACAAACTTGCTTCATACACCTTCCCCTAAGAAAGATGACCAGGAAGAAATAATAGATGATCATGATGATAACACTGACGATTAGGAAGAAATCAGAGATGATCATGATGAGAGCATTGATGATCATGAAGAAAGAAGAGATGATCATGATGAGAGCACTGATGATCAGGAAGAAAGCAGTGATGATCAAAATGAAAAAAACAATGAGAAAGAGGATGATGAAGATGAGGGAGTGTGTGATGAAGATAGGGGAGAAAATTATGTAGATGAAGGAGGAAATGGCCAAGAAGAAAGCAGTGATGTCCTTAAAGAAAGCAGTGGGGGCATTGAAGAAAACATTGATAATCAAGATGAACCAAAGAGTGATGATCAAGTTGGCGAAGAAGAGGAAGAAAATAATGAAGATAAGAGAGAATGTGAGGAAGATGAGGAAGAAAATAATTAATATAAGGGAGATGATAAAAATAGTGAGGGAAAAGATGATGAAGGCCTTGAATAAAGTAGTGTTGATCATGAAAAAAACAGTGATGAAGAAAATGATGAGGAAGAGGGGGATGGCCTAGAAGAAAGAAGCAATGGCCAAGAGCAAAACAGTAAAAAAAGTGATACATATGATGGTCAAAGAAGCCAAAACAATGTATCCCCTAATGAAGAAAATGACAATGAGAAAACTACAGCAGACAGTGGTGAAGAAGCAAAAGAATGCCATGACAGTGGCCAAAATGACAAGGGCAGCCCAGAGATAGATTTTAAAATTGTTTTCAATGAACCAGGAGATGATTACAAAAGCCCAAAGAATGAAGGCAGTGATGCAGAAAATGAGTTTGACAGTGAAAACAGTAATGAAAAGGATGAGGAGGATAGTCCTAAAGATGAAGATAGGTAAAAAAACAGATGCCTCTAATGTTGCAGAAACAGAGCATAGCAGTGTTGAGGGTCTTGATAGTGACAAAAGCATGAAATATGTTAAGCATGTTGATCCAAAGAACAACCAGCAGCAAGGTAAAGAGGACATACACACAAAGAGCATTTTTCAAGGGGGAGACAGTCCTAAGATTGTCAAAATTCAAAGTTTACAAGAAAAATTTATGGCGCCTAGCACCATTACTTATCAGAGAGGAAGGAGGCATGTGTTTGATGTCTCCAAAAGGAAAGGGGACATGCACTCCTCCTTAAAAACAGTGAAGGAAAAATTCACCAAACCAATGAAGGATAAAGTCACAAAAATAGTGAAGGACAAGGGTAAAAAGAAAATGAAGGACAAAGGAAAAAATCCAATAAAGGACAAAGGCAAGAAAACAATGGAAGAAGAGGAAAGCAATCATGAGGAAGAGAGGGAATTTGAACTCATTCACATATATAGTGATGAGGAAAATGAAACAAGGATAGTTAATTCTTTCTTACAGGACCAAAATGCACAAATCAGAGACTTGGAGGTTGAGATAGAAATATCAAAAGACCTTATTCATTTCCTACAGGTGCAAAACAATTAGATGAGTGGCCAGCTAGCCATTCATGAAGCTTGAGTGCTCAAATACAAGAGAGAAGCTCAAAGGTCACAAGTGCAGTTGGAAGAATACATGGGTGCCTATGAAGAAGATGATGAGGAAGAGGGCAAGCTAGAAAGAGACCTAGGACTATGGATCTTAGGAGATCTTTGGCAAAGCAGAAGGAGAAAGAAGCATCCCAAGCCCAACAATTTCCACTCACCAAGCTCCTTGCCTTGGAAATTGAACATAACAAATAAGCATGGCTTGAAAGGGAAAATATACATTTAGAGGCTAAGTTAGAGAAGGAAAACAAAGATTTGGGTTTGCAAAGAAAGATGACTGAGCACTACAAAAAGAGAAATTAGTTTGCAAGTAAGAAGCTCAAAACTACTCGAAGGGAGGGCCCGACGCCAAATGATTGTTCATCTTGTATGTTTTTCAATTTGAGTATTGTTCATAGATATTAATGGTTTTCCCTACCTCATGATTTATTGCTTCAAATTATAGATGTACAAGACCTCTTATTCTTTTCAAAAAACTTAATGTTTGTTGCACCATCATACATCACTTTAAAGATCCACTCACCTTGCTAAATCGGCCCTCTAATACACTCTGCTTCAAAATTTAGACACCCTAGACTTCATCTGACCCCATATCCCTATTGAATTGATATTATCTCATTCCACCTATCCTACTTGATCATCTTACCCCAACCCAAAACAAACAAACAAACCTACACTTAACAACTAGCCTAAAATCAATCATCCAAAGCGAACAAGCTCACATCCTTCGCACAATAGATAGAGCCCTCTATGAGTCTAGGAAGCTATGTCCTTGGCCTCCAAAGACTAGTCTGATGTTACCCTATCATTTGGTTAGCCAATATACCAAATCACGGGACCCTAACAAGTCCTATCCTCCTATCCATGGTTTATTCTAGGAGGTCCCTATCTATGCAAGTCTAAAAAAATATGAAGAATAGTGACATTGAATGATACTTATTTTTCCTATGCCTTAGCAAGTCTATCATGTGATTGAATGATCTTATCATTTTTTTCTTTGAAACTCCTTATTTATGCCTTTAAACTTCTCAAAGTGTCTACTATGTGAGGGGAGTACTCATCACCATGCTTCTCATCTGATCCATAGGGAGAATCTCATGAACTATAGTCTAACATTTAGTTAGCCATATTTTTTATTCCTTTTCTCTAAGGCATACTATGCCAGCTAAACCAAATCATAAACAAACCAACGTACCTCAGTATAATTCAGGGAGGATATCTCATCTGCAAGACCCACCATATTAGCACAATACATGTATAATAATAATCATAATAATATATAGAAATCATATCAATCCTCATTTACTTACCATGCATGATGCCACAACCACACATTAACTAGACACAATGCATGCATAGCAACATATGTATGACATGCATACATACACAATACATACAAATACTAACATGCATAACTAGTGCATAACCAACATATACTCATGATAACACATCCAATGTCGACATCATTAGCTTTCACATGGCGACACAACTGCAACCATGACCATGACCATGCATACACAACAAGCACATAGACCACAATCATACAAAACACATATGAAACTACCATGTATGCATGACCAACACACCACCCATCGAGTCTAAGGGGTGAACCATGCTTTGATACCACTCTGTAACAACCCTCCTCCCACATTTACCCAAGTTAACTAGTCTTCTAGGATAAACATCTGATGAGGGGATACTATTTTGTGATTCAACCTCCTAGGTCACCTTAAGGAAGTGGAACCTACATAACACATCCAATATGACCTTCCACACATACTATAGAACCTTGAGTAGAAAATCAACCCTTCCAGGTGGTCAAACCCTAAGACAAAGCATCATTTGACTAATTCGGACCCTCAAACACTCCCATGACAAGCCCTGCAAGAAACTGAGGCCTTTCAGTCTCTCCCACAAAAAGGCATGCCAGCAATTGTGGAATTTTCTAGTTAGTTTCGTGCCAATGACCCTGGATTTTGTGCCACATTTTTAGGGCCAAGATTCAAGTCACTGCCCAGAACTTCACGAAATTTTTTGGATTGATACATAACATGGAAAAAAAGATACTAAATCAAACTTTGATACAAATACATGATCTCACCCCTAGTATCCATGACAAACATTTCGTCAAACATGTCAAAAATATGCAATCTATGGGTCATAATAACATATCTTAGAATACGAGTTTCATATTTATCTGTGAATTGGCAAGAATAATTGTTGCCTTATCAAATTAGATTCATTATCATCTAATAGGTAATATATTTATTTTCCATTCGTTTTCTAATAAAAATGTGATGAGAGCCATACACCAAGTCTATCATAAAATATTCTTATAACCAACATATAACCAACAAAAATAACAAGGATATAATAGCCATAAAAACCACACATGAGAAAATATATTTACCCATCAAATACAAGAGGGAAAGAGCTCTTATTAACATGTGCAAAATGAAATTGGTTATGGGACTTCCAAATACCACCCAACCATAGACTGGGTTGAGCCAAATATTTCTTTCAACTATTCACCCTTGTGCCATATTCCAAGCATGAATGTGGGATCTCATGGAATAAACCAAACAAAACCAAACCAGGGATTATAGAGGAAAAACCACCTCAAACCTCAACTAGTGAATCCATCTCATGTTCAGACATCACTAACCATCACTAGATTGGTCTCTACTCAAGATGTCCACGGCTCTAGAGTGTTTTTTCAACCATTTCTTCGAGGGTAGTATCTCAACCCAAAACTATCATCGAAATTCCATAGTGTTTGTCCAACCAGGGCTTCTAGGACTAGTAAGTCAAAACACCAAGGGCTTCGAGAGTGTTTTTCCAACCAAGGCTTCCAAGACTAGTATCTCAACCCAAGTTATTAGAGGGCTTCCAGAAAATTTGTCCAACCAAGGTTTCTAGGAACTAATAACTCAACCCACAACCATAAGGAACGTGAGAACCAACATGAAAAAAAAATTAACACCCACAACAACATGGATATCCAGGAAACATAAAGGCTAGGAAAAACCATTATAAATCTAGGAAATCCTCCATACCAATGACATATCATAACCAATAAATCATATGCATATGCCATGCATGCCAAAACTAGCAATAAAATCATACATGCAACTCGGTACCAGCAAGAAAAACCCATTGTAGTTGTTCATCTCGATGTCCACTTGCACTTTTCTGCTCTTCATTTTACTTCTTTATTCAAATATAAAGTATGATACACTCCTCCAATAGTGCTCTAAGAAAAATCCAAGTTTCCAAGAGTATGAGAGAGAGAGAGAGAGAGAAAGAATATAAGAGAGATCCAAAATTGAACTTCTCAAAATCTAAACTAGCAAAATCCATGAACTGATCGTCAAAAGTCTTTTTATTAATGATTCCTCTATTTTCTTCAATTTTCCATTATTTTCCTTCATTTTCCTCCACAAATGAAACATGTTACCTTTCACTCTCCTTTTCTCCTATTTTCCATTAATTTCATAAATAAAATGCCAATAAATGCCACTTTGCATTTTCAAACCTTCACCATTGCCTTTTCCAATTTACATAGACATTGATTTATTACAAGTGATTCTCATCACTATGCTTTTGATCAAAATTCATCTTGGAATACATGTCCCATGACCAAGGTATTATTTTACCTTTATTAACTTTATTACATGGATTTTTAACCAGGACTATTATGTAATATTCCAAAAATTTAGCCTTCAGCTAAATCAAATATTATAGTTTGTTTTATATCTAGGTAGGTGAATAAATTGGTGGGGGGGGCCATAAAGATCTTTAGGAGGAATAATAACACTCCTAATTTGAAAGGAAGAAGAATAAGCAGCTGGATTAAGAACCTTTGGGTGTGAATTGGAAGGGATCCATGTTGAATGGGTCAACTTTGACCAAGTCAACAACGTTGTCATGGAGGAGTGGCATTCATGATGAGACATCGCAGTTTTAGTGGAGGAAAACTGCATGAGCTTAGTGGCAAGTATGGATGGGACCCAATGTGAGGAAGCTCACACACAATATATGGAGGGGATGGCAGCCATTTTTATTCATGTTTTGGAATATTATTTTGTATATGGTCTGTTTAGACTACTTGCATTCTTCAACTGTTTAGTTGAGATTGTTGTGTTGTTTAGCAATGGGTGTTCCCAAGTGGAAATCCCACCTCTTTCCTTGAGAGGCCACTTGGAAGAGCATTGCATTCATTTCCACATTCAGGTTCTCAGGCCAAGACAAAAATTTCTTCATCAGCGCAGTTTCTGCAGGTTATTGTGTTGTGTTGCAGGGTGTTGCAGTGGATGGTTTAGAAAACCAAATTCTGAGCTATTTTCTCATTGGAGGAAGGATTCCTTAAATTGGGAGATCATTTTGGAGAGCTCTTGGACACATTTCAGATATTTGGCACCAGGCCAACTATTTCCCATCATTTCTAGCATTGTTCTAGCTCGCAATTGCATTATTTTGGAGGGCAGCTTCAGTGAGGGATCTTGTGGCTCCTTTGGACTGTTTTCCTATGATTGAAGGGTTCAGCCCTTCATTGGAGGAGGCCTTTGAGATGATCTACATCATATATACATTATATAAGCCTTCTACACTTAGGTGCTTTAGTTTGCAGTGAATCTTTAGCCCTAGGGCTTTAGATCCCATCTTGTATAGGGTGTATTTCTGTAAATCGTTTCTGGGTTATTTGTAGGAGTTTGTATTAAGCCTATAACTGTATTGGGCATATCTTTTGAGGTATATAACAGCCATACATATTTTTTAAATTCTTTTGCTGTAGCAGTGTATTTATAACTTCTCTGTTGCAGCTCTCTGACATTTTTGTGTTGCAGCATCATCTCACTTTTGAGAATGTTTGTGTATTGGAGGCTTGTGTGATCACATTATATGGTTTGTGCCTCATTTTTTTGTACTTATTTGCTGCATATATGATCAATAATATGTCTCTATATTGGTCTCATGGTTTCATGTGTTAAATAATTGATGTTTCTTGCATTTTATGTTCATATATTGCTGCTTCCCCATTTTGGAATATTACAGTGGTATCAAAGCATAATCTTGGCTCAAATTGTGCATTCAAGACATTATGCCATTAGGAGAAGAGGCCTCTCACAAAAAATAGAATTTGTATAGAAGAAACAAAGGCATGAATCCATTATTTGGAGAAATGAAGGAAGAGAGGATCTCCCGACTTCTTTTCCAAACTGTGAAAAATATCAAGGAAGATCTCAAGGAGATGAAAGGGGAGAGGTGTAGAAAAATTCCAAGAGGGTTTGGAAGTGATGCAAGCCCTAGGTATTCAGATGATGAGTGTGGAAATATAGCCACACATGTAGATCTAAAATTCAATTTATTTCCCACATTCACTGCAAGAAGGATGGAGGAAAAAGATGCACCAAGGGAGGAGACCTTGAGTGACTATCTTTAGGAGTATGAGTCTCAATCATGGAGATTAAAAGAGCACTTGGACTTCCAAGGGTTTTGCCAACTCAAGGAAGACAAAATATCCAACAACCATAATAGAAGCAAGAGAGGTAGAATCTTTCTATCTAACTTTGATGGATCAACAAAGTGCACATCCAAATCTTGGGTGAAGGAGCTAGATTCTTATTTCTAGCTACACCAAGTTTCAGAAAAGGAGGCCATTAGAGTAGAAGCACCGCACCTTAAAGGTATGGCCCATGATTTTTGGTTTTATAGTTCTACTTCTTTTCATCATGAAAATGTAAACAATTATGCAGGGTTCACTAATAAATTAGTGAAAATATTTGATATCAAACATTGTGAAACATGTTTTGTTGAACCCAAAAACTCAAAACCTTTGCATGAGTTGGAGAGATCTATTTTACCAACTCCACTCTGTTGAAAGGGATAAAAAAATGCATAAAACCTTTCCATTGGAAATATCCCTACTTCTTGAAGAGCCCTCTTCTATAGATGAGGACATTGAGATTCCTCCTTCAAGGGAAGACCAAGATCAAGGGTCTCTCATTGATGATGAGGAATTCTCAAATATTGATGAGGAGGATGAGTAGAGAAGAGCTGCCAAAATTGTACCATTAGGAGGAGATCCATCACCACATGGAGATGGGAAGTGAGCCATTTCTTCCATTAGAGGATCCCTTGTGTCTTTGCAAGGAGTTCCAAATGATCTAACATGTGGGTACCAAAGCACAATTCCGGAGTAGCATGCATCTGTTATTGTGGATTGTGAATCTTGGCAGATGGAAGGAGAAGGAAAGAAGGATCAACATCAAGGGATGATGAGCATTCACCCTTATCTATTTTAGGAGGATTTTTCACAGAAGAAGGAGACTTTATTATTAATTTAAGGGAGGGACAAATCAATCCACTCATATATACAATCCACTTCATATTTTGATGTCTCACTACATGGGGGGATTCCACCTGGGAGGCCACCAGATCTAGAGTTGGTGAGAGACATCTTTCCATTTGGCTCACCACTCTTAGATCCCGGAGGGGTGGATACTTTGGAGGGGTCTAGTAAAACACATATAGCCTGGGATAGACTCAAGGAGGAGGGAGACATTCTCCCATTTTCAACATTACCCACTCTCACTACATATCCTGCGCTGACAGAAGTTGTTGCAGTGATGGATGAGGTCACCAACAGGGTGCAAGGGAGTTGCTCCATGGATCTGGAGAAATAGAGGGTACTTCCTTTGAGAAATTAATCCTCCATACATTATAGTAGATGGATGCCACTCATGCTGACATTGGACAAGATCAAGAGGTTATTTTTGGATGGTAGCTTCTTATGGGAGGCCAACTTCCAAAGGCCACCACTTCTATTTGAGCATGAGCAGCTGCATGATGGGCATGGAAAAAATTTGGAGGATGAATTTTGCATGAGGGATGTCAAAGGAGAAGACAAAAACATGTGGGGAACTTCACATTTTAGATCTACAATGTTGTCTCTTAGGAGGGTTGATCCATATTGGAGGTCTCAACTTCTGGTAGAGTACTCCAAGGATCTTGGTGCTTGCATGATTCTTGATGACCCAGAGGGAGATGATAGATACATGGTGGATTATGTGGTCATCTATTCTTATGGAAAAGTCTTCTTGACTAGAGCTTCTAAGCTCAAGGAGAAGCTGCTACATGCACCACATGTGGACTTTCTTTCCATGCACTTTGATGCATAACATTCCTTGATGGAGGAGTTCACTTGGGAGGACATCCAACATGATGTATATCAGCATATGGAGGGATGCATAGACCGGATGATGATGGAGAGTTTGTCACAACCACTTCCCTACTTATTGAAAGTGAGGGAGAACTTATAGTTGAGCCATTTAAGCTCAATGACCAAGGTACATAGTAGAGGCTGTACATTTATGCATGATGATTTGTACTTCTTTACTTTTTGTGAGAAGCATGTTGTACCAAGGAGGATAATTCCTTCTTTTATATTGTATTGTGATGTACTTGAGGCCATTTGAAGCATTGATGTTGGCCATTCAATTGGTGGTTTTTGGGAGAGGCCACATGATTCTTGGTGTGCACCATTGGCACCAATCTTTATTTATATGATCTCATCTTGTAGGATGATTGTGGCAGCAAACAAGTGGTTGAAAATACACTTGTTATAATTTTTTTGAGGTAGTCATCGGATGCACTACGCTGGTTCCACATGTGGAACTATGATCCACCTCCCGGTTGTCATATGGAAACTTGTTTCTATTTGCTTTTTCTCCCATATATTGATGATGTTCTTATGTTTATGGGAAGCTTTGTTGGGAGGGTGCCACAAGAATTGAAGGTGCCCATTGGGAGTATGATTCTCCATACTTTATATATTGCATGATTAAGGAGAAGCCATGGGAAAACCATGATTTCCACACTACAGATCTTGTCTTCATGTGGGAGGAGCCATTTAGAGAACTTGAGTTCTTAGGAGAGGCACTTCATGGTTGTTTTGTTTGGTGGGGTGACTTGGGTCATTCTTGAAGGCAATAATATTTCAGCCCAAGATAAAAAAAAACCCCATACATACCATAAATGGAGAGATAAACAACTTGGGTGGAAAAATCTAATCTCTCCATGCAGCCCCAATACATTGTATCAACTCGGGGTTGAGGATTTCTTTGATGAGCTACCTAGAATGGCTCATTTCATTTGGATGATAGCATGGGTATGGGAGTCTCTCATTGGGAATGATATCCCATATGTTTTTCATTACTCCTACCTTGAGGAGGCCATTGGATAGTAAGAAGGTTTCCACTTACACCTTTCACTTTCTCATGATGTGAGCCATTTGTTTTTGCATAATTGGGAGGAACCATTAGAGGGAAGATTTATTGCAGATTATTTTTGAGCAGTGGTGGGGACTATTGATGAGGAGGCCATAAGATAAGGAAGGGAGTAATTTTTCTCCACCTTTACAGTTGCTTGAGGACAAGCAAAATTTTGGAGGGGAGGACTATAATATTCCAAAAATTTAGCCTTCAGCTAAATGGAATATTATAGTTTAAATCTCTAGGTAGGTGAATAAATAGGTGGGGAGGCCCATAAAGCTCTTTAGGAGGAATAATAACACTCCTAATGTGAAAGGAGGAAGAATAAACAGCTGGATTAAGCACCTTTGGGTGTGAATTGGAAGGGATCCATGTTGAATGGGTCAACTTTGACCAAGTCAAAAACGCTGTCATGGAGGAGTGGAATTCATGAGGAGACAACACAGTTTTAGTGGAGGAAAACTGCATGAGCTTAGTGGAAAGTATGGATGGAACCCAATGTGAGGAAGCTCGCAAACTATATATGGAGGGGATGGAAGCCATTTCTATTCATGTTTTGGAATATTATTTTGTAAATGGTCTGTTTAGACTACTTGCATTCTTCAGTTATTTAGTTGAGATTGTTGTGTTGTATAGCACCGGGTGTTATCAAGTGGGAATCCCACCTATTTCCTTGATATGCCTCTTGGAAGAGCATTACATTCATTTCCAAATTCATTTTTTTAGGCCAAACTTCAACTTTCTTCATCAGCACAATTTCTACAGGTTATTGTGTTGTGTTGCGGGGTGTTGTAGTGGAGGGTTTAGAAACCCACTTTCTGAGCTAGTTTTTCATTTGAGGAAGGATTCCTTCACCTAGGAGATTAGTTTGGAGAGCTATTGGACAAATTTCAGATATTTGGTACTAGGCCAACTATTTCCCATCATTTCCAGTGTTGTTCCAGCTGGGAATTGCATTATTTTGGAAGGAAGCTTAAGTGAGGGATCTTTTGGCTCCTTCGGAGTGTTTTCCTATGATTGAAGGGTTCAACCCTTCATTGGAGGAGGCCTTTGAGAGGATCTACATAAAATCTACATTATTTCAGCCTTATACACTCATGTGCTTCAGTTTATAGTGAATATTCAGTCTAGGGCTTTAGATCCCATCTTGTATAGGGTGTATTTCTGTAAATCCTTTCCGGGTTATTTGTAGGAGTTTGTATTAAGCCTAGATATGTATTGGGCATATATTTTGAGGCATATAAAAACCCTACATTGTTTTTAAATTATTTTTCTATAGCAGTGTATTTATAACTGTGCTGTAGTAGCTCTCCGACATTTTTTTATTGCAACATCATCTCACTTTTGAGAGTGTCTGTGTATTGGAGGCTTGTGTGATCACATTCTATGGTTTGTGCCTCATTGTTTTGTACTTATTTTGCTGCATATATGATCAATAATATGGCTCTATATTGGTCTCATGGTTTCATTTGTTAAATAATTGTTATTGCTTGCATTTCTATGTTCATATATTGTTGCTTCCCCATTTGGGAATATTACATGTTACATGCTTCCACATGAAATTCTATGACCACTTCCCCATTTAAAGAGGCTTGCATTTGCGTGTTATAAAACATCTTTGGAGAGTTATTTTTTCAAGTTAATAAATAAAATTATACTAATTGAAATGATATATCTTTCCTTTCCTTTCAAATCAAGGTTATAATCGTTAACATTAAGGCATTTATTATTTCAATATGATTATGATTAATAATAAATAGTGTAGATACATCTTAAATTTAGATCTACCAAGCTCTAAGAAGGATCAAATATCTCATGATGCAAACTTTATTTCGAGTTTAAAACTTGAATAAGTGTTTTGATCATGAGATATTTGATTCCTCTTAACGCTTGGTAGGTTCGAAGTTAATATGGATCTATACTAGTTCTTGATAACATTATTTTTATTTATATAGATTTCACATCTCTCTATATAAAAATATTCTTATTTATAATTTGATTAAAACCCTAATAATACATATTTTTTCCCAAGGTAAAAAAAGATCTATATTCTATTTATAATTAGAATAAAATATATATGCATATATGCTTCAAGGATTCCAAAGGAAAAGTTCCTACAGATGGTTATCCAATGTGATAATTACATATCCATATCAATAAAGTTGAATTGGAAGTTTGAACAGGACTGCTCAAAAAATTGTATCAAATATCTCTATGGAACCACAATTTCTTGAGCCTATACTCGAGTAATAAGTTCAATAGGATGTATGCTGAGATGGATCATATGATAATACAATAATACATTAGTATTTAGATGAAATACATATATTGTTGTAAAAATGTGTGCCTTCTGAAGGAACTGGTTTTCTATAATGAGTTCAGATCCCAAATATACATTCCATATCTAATTAGAAAAATTAAACATAAGTATTAGGAAAAAGTAGTACCTCATTTCTGCCAAAAGGATCTAAGAAGATTAGTCATTCCTAGGGGCATAGCTAAATAATTTTAAGCATGCCTTCCTTATCTTGTTTGATTTCCCACTGATCTTTAGCCATCTTCAGTCCTCTTTTTCAAATTTCATATGCTTTTTGGTTTTATTCCCTCTATAGATGAGCAAAAAATATATGAGTGAAATAATGGAATCAATTATTAATATATTGAAAAGTAGCGAGAATATTATGATCTATGAGCCTTTTCTACCCATTCAACCAATTAATAAGTGTTAAAGAGTCCCAAAAATCAACTCAATGATTTTAATGTATTCTTCTAGCTGAAGAATTAATCTCAATGAAAATAGTTCCACATGGTTGTTTGCAACCCAACCCAATATTACAGGAGAAGGTGAAGATAAGTGAGTCTAATAGGTAGATGTCTCCCCCCGAAACTCCCACCGTAAGGGAATTTTGAGAAGAACCATCAAAGAAAGGCCAAGGTTTGTCCTTGGCGATGATTTGAGGGGCTCAAGTTCTTGATCCTTGGTCGATGAGAGGATTTGCAAGGATTTTTGAAGAGATAATCTGGAAATAGCTACCCTGATATAAGATTTTCCTTAATCTCAAAAAAAATATACATTTCTCTCTAACCAAATTTCAAAACAAACCATTACTGGGAGAGATTGTAAGTTTTCCTTTTATTTGTTGTTTAGCAAAATCTTAAAGAACTCATCTATCGAGGAACCATCCCATAGAAGATCTTTCCCTACTATTTTTTTTTATTTCTAACCAAATTATTCTTGTAAAAGGATAATGGACGAATATATGAGAAATAGATTTTGCATTGTTTAGGCATATGGGGAATCTGTAGGCCCACGAAAATATCATCTTTGAAGGACATCCTAAGTAGGAGCCTTATTCCTTAAAAGAAACCACATAAATAATTTCAACTTGGGTGTGATTCTAGTATCTAGAACCCTTTTTCCCACAAGGGTGGGGGAGAAACAACTTTATGTTGATCCAGTGATAGGTAACCAAATTTCAGGTTGTAAGTACAAGAGGGTTCCAATGACTAGACCAACTAATCATCATTCAAAGAGAGTGAGATGAGGCTTTTTAACAACCCTAGTGAAAATTTCATGTAATAAGAGTTAATAAAGGTAAAATAATAACCATGATTGATGGGAAAATTATTCCAAGTTGAATGTTTGGAAAAACACCCTAGTGGGTTTTCATTTCGGTTATTATGGCTAAAGGAAATTGGAAAAGGAAATTGAAAAGGCTTTGGAAATGAAAAATAACATATTTGGCATATTTATTTATGAAAATAATGGAAATTAGGAGAAAAGGGAGATGAAAGGTCATAGGTTGCATGTGAAGAGGAAAATGAAGGAAAATAATGGAAAATGAAGAAAATAGAGGTGTAATCTATAAAAAGGCTTCTGAGGATCAGTTGGAAATATTTTTCTAGTTAAGATTTTTTCTCAAACATTTTTTCAGGTCATTTTGGAGCTCTCCCATTATTCTCTCTCTTTCTCATACTCTTGGACACTGAGAGTTTTCTTGGAGAACCTTGGCATTGGATCTAAGAAAGTAAGAGGAAGGAAGGCACAAGGAAGGAAGAGCGAGATAAAGTAGCTACAACAATATTCTTTGTAGGTGTTGCTTTGCATGTGTGATTTACTTGCTAGATCAAGCACGCATGGTGTTGTGTGTGGTTCTTTCTTTCTTGTAATGGATTTTCCGGGGGTGATAGGTTTTCATCCTATCCTTGCCATTTTCAGATAACCATGGTGTTGTGGATTTCTCATGTTTTGGTTTAGTTGGATTACCATATGGATTCGAAGCTCAGTGAGGTGGATCTTTGAATGTTATGACACAAAACCAGTTTATCTATTGCCTCAGTTTAGGGCCTATTTATTCTGGTTTGGATTGCGATAAAGCATGAGAGGTGGTTTTATCTCCATCAGGCATAGGAATCTCAGGTTTGGGATATACGGTAAATCCTGGAGAGTATGTCTTGGTTTAGCACCTAGTGACCCATAATTCAAACTGTGGGTTGCGGTAAAGCCTGAGAGACTAGGAGACAGGAAAATTCCTCATGGTTTAGGTGGAGAGAATCTGGTGATATCCATGCTTGTGTATGCCTAGTGATTGGGTGTAGATCATGGTAAAGCCTCGTTTATGTTGATGAGGGTGAGTTTCTTTAATTTCGGTATGCTATGGATTGGTATTTTTTGTTTGAGTCCCACAGTGATGCTTGGAATATGGCACAAGGGTGATTTTCTGAAGAGATATTTGGCTCAACAATTCTATGGTTGGGTGGAATGTGGAAGTCCCATCTCCTGTTGGTTTTTACTTTCATTAATGAATATCTAATTACTTTAGTATTTTTTGTATGAATTTACTAGTTTATATGTGGATTTTATTGTTGTTGTATCCATGATATTTCTGTTGTTATTATGCTAGATATGAGCATGTATTTTGATAGTAGTGATGTATACTCTCTCCATGTTTTTATTTGTAAATTAATGCACAATGTATCTATGGTAAAATATATTGTATTCTAGATAATGATGTAAGGGAAAAATGCTTCTTAGAGATTCTAGATAAGTATGAGATCCCTATGCTCATATTTATTGTTTACACCAATAGTTTCAATGTTTGTGACATGTTTGAAAAAATGCCTTTCATGGCTATGAGGGCTCCAAATTAGTTCTTTTTGATGTGATTTATTCCGTATCATTTTCATGTTGTTGTTTATCATCTATAAAACTTTCATGAAGTTCTAGGCAGGGCATTGGGTTCTGGGCTTCAAAAGGTGGCTCAAATCCCGGGGACTCTGGCACAAAATTAGGGAATTAAGGCCCTGGACGCTAGCATGTAGTGTTATTCCTACGTCTATAACCTCTCGGGCATTGGATTTCAAGTTTTTACCTATGTCTATGGATCAAATAAGTCAAAAGTTCAATGTGACCCAGGGGTAGGAGGCCTAAATGGTTGGGTTACCTCTTGGGGGTAATGTTGTTCTTGTATAAGGTTTGTATGTTGTGTTTCTATCGGTTCCACTTCATTAAGGTCACCTAGGAGGTCAAATCTCATTATAGTATCCTCTCATCATATTTTTAACCTATTTATACCTTAGATAAAATAAAGTAAAATTGAATTACATCATCAAACTCCACATCTGACTGAAAAAACTCGAAAAATAGACTAACAGGGAAAAGCGCAACACCACGAGGGATAAGCGTAGTTCCATCTTGAAAAGGAATTTTGACTACCTTCCTATGCTCCAAATACACATATGAAGGTACCATTGGAAATATTAGGATCTCTAGTTATCATTATACACCTCAAGCAAGCAAAATGGGCTCTCCAAGGCTGAGAAAAATGCATCTTCCCAAGGTTACTCCAAAAGCACGGTGCCTGGATAAAAAAGGTGGCAGAAAATGAATTTTTGGCCTCTTTTCTTATTTTTTATCCTAATTTGTTTGCTAACATGGCATCAAAGGTACATATCTATATTTTTTATGTCAAAATCCATCCAATTATGAAAATTTTAGGTCATTTGGACCTCTGAGGGAAAAGCACAGCGCAACAGTGGAATCCTCTTTTCCAAAGGAAGAAATTGGTATCCAAGGGGTAAAAAGATTCTGTTGGATGGAAATATGTCTTGTGAGAGAGAAAATGAGAAAAAAATGAGCTTTTTTGGTATTCTTATAGTCTTATAAATCGATTTTATTTCTTGATGGTGATGTGGCCCCATGACGTCTTTTCACAATTTGATGATATGGCTTGTGTACTACAACTTAGGAAAATTTTACGTATATTTACATCATGAATAAGATAAAAATACACCTTAGTAACCTTTATTGATCATTTTCCCCTATTACTACTCCAAATTATGATTTTGATGATGAAATGACCCATTTTCATGACTTCAACCGTATCACCTAATGATGACACTAGATGGAATAAAGAGTTGAATGATAACCAAGTTGAATAAGACACCTTTACAAAAGTAATGACCTGACCATACTGATGTTTATTTGACCATGGGACTGAAAGTAGTAGTAATGACCTAGCTATCCTAACCAATGATAATTTTTTTATTTGAATACCTACTGAAACTATAAAATTTTTCCCTATGACCCTATCAATCATATGGAAAAACATAATTTGATCATTGGTGACTGAAATGACTCACATACACTAACATTGGCTCCAACTGGGGATGGAAGTTCCTTAGGAAGTGTCAATAACACCGTAGAAAAAGTAGCCTTGTCCATTGGGCATGGAGTCAAAAATAAAAGCAAGACTCAAAACTAAAATGACTCAACAAACTGAAATGAAGTCACAAAATTTTTAAGAAGTTGATCAAAGAAACCTTATGGCCTTCACCTCGGGCTTCAAGTCTCCATGACAACTCCTTCACACTTTGTAGAAAAATAAACTGGTATGTATGACAAAGATGAGAAATTTATGAAAAATCAAGAATAATAGTGCTTGAGGAGCCTACCATTAATTTCTCCTCCCAAAAAATCTTGTCCATCAAGTTCTTGCAACACAAAATCATTCCTTCCTCTAAAAGCTTAAATTTTGTACGATCCCTTCCACAATTTTTCAAACTTGCCATTTTTTCCCTTCTCTTCATTTCAGGCATCCCATCGGAGAAATATATCTCCCTCACTAAATTCATCCGCCTTAATTTTCCTGTCATAAATATTTTTGATCTTCACTTGGAGCTTAGTTGTGTTTTGGAAAAATTCCTCTTGAGATTGCTGCAAATGGATCATTTGGTTGATTCTTCTTTGTATGTCATTAGGCTTGATGTCTACTTCTTGCAAAATTTTCATAACCAGGACAGCAAGAGAAGTAGAAAAAACAGTGTCCACTCCACATACTAACTGAAAGTGAGACATACCTATGGTATTTTTTGTGCTTACTCTGTCCACCCACAAATAATTTATTAGCTTCTTCTACCAATTCTTCTTATTGTCGTCCAATTTTTTTTAAATAATGTTCACCAATGACTTATTGGAATATTCATCCAGCCCATTACCTTGTAGATAATAAGATGTGGAGTGCCCGAACCTGATATGATACTTGATGCAGAAATATATCATTATTTTAGATTTAAAAGAATATGAATTTTCTGTGATTATCTTCTACGGGAAACCAAATTGTGACAAAATATTAGACTCAAGGAATTGAATGATTACCACATCAGTGACTTGCCATCCTCAATCCATTTTGTGAAGTAATCGGTTGCTGTCAAGATCCACTTATGATGAGCTGAAGACTATGGGTGAATCTCGCCAATAAAATCAAGGCCCCACAACTAAAATGGTGCTTGAGCTGAAATGGGCTTCAAGGGAAATGGTAGCAACTTCCTTTTCCCCTAAAAAATATGACATTAATCGCAATTCATAAATTTTTTATTAACATGTAAGAATAAATTAGGCCGATAAAATCCATCCCTCAAGATATTATTTTTTGTGATCTTCCAAAAGAGATTACCACCAAAATCTCCCTTATGAAAGTCATTCATTACCTCCTTAGCCTCACTTTCAACCAAACAATTCAACAAGAATCCTCCTAGATCTTTCCAATACAATGCATCATTAAGAAAAAATTACTTCATAAATTTCAACTTTAATGACCTAATATTACTCTTTGACACTTCCGAAGAAGGATTTAAATGCTGAATTACATAAACAATGTCTGAATACCAAGGGGATGAAATGAAAATTTATGATACCTGAGGTGTGGAATCTATTGGAATCACGATTGATGTTAGACCAGAACCCGTAGGCATTAGTCTCTGCTACAATATCCAGAGTTAGGATCCGCGAGAGGTAGTTAGTCCATGTCGCGAAGCACACGGGGAGAGTTGAACCCAATTTCCAACAATATCCCCCCCCAATGTGAGACGGGTGCGTTTCGAACTCAGGACCTGTTGCTCTGATAACACTTGTTGGAATCATGATTGTCATTATACCAAAACCCATAGGCATTAGTCCCTGCTACAATCACCAGATTTAGGATCCACAAGAGGTAGCTAGTCCATGTCACAAAACACATGGGGAGCATTTAACCCAATGTCCAACAGAATCAACCACTTCTTCGTCAGATACTGCAGTGATAAGATTGATATCAAGAACATGAAAATTGGATTCTACCATGAGTTGTGCCAAACCTTGTCCCTTGATAAAATTTGTAGCTTTAATCTTGAGATCATACTCCAACATTGGAACAACCCATTCTCCTCGCCTACCTTCAGGGTCAGGCTGCACCAATACATCCTTGACTACTGCATTTGGGACATAAGCAACAACATGCGAGTGAAGTATGTACACCCAGAAATCCTTCAAAGATTTCACAAGCGCTAGGGAATTTTTTTCAATGATGTTATATCTTAGTGACACATCTCTTATAGTTCTACTAAAAAATTCTATTATATGTTCTGTTTTTAAGTCCTTCTTTAGCATTAGGATAGTAGCCAACGTGTTGTCAGAAGAAAATGAAAATATAATGAAATCCATGGTATAATCAGGGCTGATCAAAATTGGTGCATGGGACAAAGTAAACTTGAATGAATTGAATGAATTATTATCATTTTCATACCAATTTACCTCGTTGTCCTTCTTTAGCATATTATTTATCTCCCATAAATGCTCAGCGAGGTTACGAACGAACTGTCACAAAAAATTAATCTCACCATGAAGGACTGGATTTCCTTCTTGTTCCTCAGAAAATCCAAATGTTGGATGGATTTAATTCTTGTAAGGTATATGTGGATAAAATATTTTTATATGATATGGCCCAACAACTTACCTTCCTCCATAGCAAACAAGATCTTTTTGGGGTTTAGTGAAATACTGAATTTCCTACACCTCTGAAAATCAATTCTCAAGTGATGTAAGCATGTAATATTCCCAAATTTTCACATGATATTTTGAATATTAGAGTTCTTAATAAACTCAATTAATTAAGTAAATAAAATGGTGGAGGGACTCATAATCCTCAAAGATGAATAAAATCCACTTTTGATATGTGTATGTGGATATTTTAGATCTAGATCTACATAATGGAGTAGTGGAGAAATTACTTAATGTGAAAGGAGTGGAGATCACGTCTCATTAATGAGAAAAATCATGGAGGTTGAAGCAGTCAACCAAGATATTTGAAGGAATCAAATGTGAGATCATAGAGAATTTATGATGAGATGATGGAGGAAGTGGTGCATTAATGCACACATGATGGAGAGGGTGATAATTACATTCACACATGATGGAGATCATGGAGAGATAGCGTAGTAAACATGGAGACCCATGTCCACATGTACAACAAAGTTATGAGGTGGGACAAGGCATGAGAAGGTTCAAAAAATATATAATGAAGATGAAGGCAACATAGAAGGCATGTTTGAGATTGTTATTGATGTATGGTCTATTTAGATCTGGAATTTTCCTTTGACATTCCATGCTTTCTTTGAATGTTTAGCTAATATTGCAAGTGTTGTTTAGCACTGGGTGTTCCTGGTTGGGAATCCCACCTCTTTCATTGAGTAGCTCTTGAAAGAGTATTGTAATTAATCCATCATGAGGCATTCATGCCATATTATTCCTACTTTCTGTAGAACATCCACATTCAGAAATTGCACATTTCTAAAGTTTAGTTTGAGAGGAGGAGGCTGTCCTTCAATATTTCAGTTGAGGAACCGGTGAAGGATTCATCCTATCACCTTGAGCTTCAAGATAAGCCTTCCAGTAGTTTAGATCTATATCAGGCATCAGGCCATCTATTATTCATTTCCCAGTAGCATCAATCCCATCAGGAATTGTGCAGTCCATTCTTTTAGATCCAAGGGAGAAGGAAGTTACTAGTATTTCAACTAGTAATCATGTGAGGGATCGTCCCCTCACCTTGCCATCACCATTTCCATCATCCTCAAGATTATTGCAGCACATTTCAATAGTCATAAAGTCTGTCCCTCTTGTATAGCGCAATTTCTATTGCAGCTGCATATTCAGTTGCTACAACTTGAAGGAGGAAGAAGAGGAGACAAGATCTCAAGCTCCTAGCTTGTAGATCTGAAGGAGGGATCAACCCTCAAAGCTTAGATCTAGTTGTATAACATATTGAAGCCATATTTGGATTAGATATAGCTTCAGATTTGCATAACCCAACAGTCAAAGGATCAAACCCTATGAGGGTGATTTTCCAAAGTTGTAGATCTGGAAAATCCTTTCTAGGTTATCTTGGGTTCCCATCACATTGGCCAGATCTTGAATATTGGCATCATCAGAGATCTTGAGCTCCATATATTTTCATTTCCTTTTGCAACAGCTTCATGTACATCAACAGAAAAAGGGAAATTAGAGTATTTCTTCCTCTAAGCTCACTAGTTACATAGTGCTAGTTGTAGCATGTTTGCAAGGTGATTCTAGGTTGTCTCTTTGTCTAGATTCCCTCATCTTTTGTACATTTTGTAACTGAATCCTCTCCTATGAATAAAATGGCTCAGCTATTCTATCTATATCGGTTTTGATCATAAAATTACATGTAAATTTTCTGTGTTACAAATATTATATTTTTGTATTAATGTATTACTCCCTTCTGGGTTATTACAGTGGTATCACAGCATGATCTTTGGCCCAACTTGTGGACATTTTGATAACATAAGAAAAGAAGATAGTAGAGATATACTACGGAGGGTTTAAGTTTTGTCTCATATTCCTTTAGATCTATTAAGGATATCTCTAAGGAGATCAATGAAACAATAAGAGAAAGGAAAAGATAAACTTCAAGAAGGTTTCAAGATGAAGGATGTCCCAACACTTCTTTTCAGCAACAAAGAAGACTGGAGAAGAAAAAATATTTAAGTTATTCCACTAGATCCACTTTCTTTGAGAAAGAGGATTGGTATGAATATGATGAAGGCTTAGGGTATGAGACACTAAGTGAATATCTATATAAATACAAGTCATATCCTAGAGCATTGAAGGAGAATCTCTCTCTCCAAAAGTTTTTGCAACTCAAAGAAGAGAGGAGATCCAGAAGCAACAATAGAAGGAAGATTCATAGATTCTTCTTGCCTACATTTTACGGGTATTCCAAAAGAAAATTTAGGGCTTGGAGGGAATAATTATTCACATTATTTCTAAAATATCCTATATCAGAAAGAGAGGTTGTGTAGTTTGTAGCGTTGCACCTAGAGGGAAAAGCAAGAGTTTGGTGGTTTAGTCACTTGTCACACATGGAAGTGTCTGCTTATGTAGATTTTATGCAAATACTGAAGAAGATATATGGTATAAAGAAACTAGAGACATATCACATAATGAAATGTCCCATCATCAAGGGAATAGTGCATGAAGATTCAAGAGAAGATGCTCTCATTATCACTCAAGAGAATAAGCCTCTAACACCACCGGCTGTAGATGTGCTTACATCAAGAGGAGGATCACTTGCATATTTGCAATATGGTCTTGAGATATTGACATTTGGAGCCCCATGCATGATTTATGAGATGCATGATGTGGAGGAGATAGATATCAGCACCGGTACACTTGTATAAGTGCAGCCATCATCACTACCAACAATTGGAGAAACTATTGTTCTGATTGGAGGAACCCTTGTGGTCTTGCAAGATGTTTCCATAGATCAGTTGATCCAAGTATGCAACCACTTTCATCTCATATTGTTTCAATACCTCTTATTGAAACTTATGGGGAGATGCCATCAGGGCCAATGCATAACCAAGGGTTAGAACAACACGCTGATTTGGAGCAGCATCATATCACTGTGCAGATGACCCTTGATCTAATCAGGGAGGTGATGAGAACCCATCCTATTTTTTAATTTATGAACTAAATTCAACCCTTTGAGTTGAAATGTAGAATTTTAGAAGATGGGATGAGTGTGATCCTATGTACAATGGTTGGTTATAAGTTCAACATTGTGCCTTTCTTTGAGACAACACATGCATCACCTTACAGATCTACAACGTTGTTAATGAGTAACAATGAGAAGAAGAGGACCCATTACTTATGGGAGAAGTCATATGGCAGCTTCATTCATGAAGCAATGGAGGAAAAGATGATAGATGGTAGACATCTTGAGATGAGGAATATTTTCTCCTTTCTATATGACACTTTCTCAATGAGCATCTCACAGCTCAAAGAGAAACTTCTACCTGCAGCAGATCCAAAAAATTATTGGCTTTGGAGGGCCATTTATGAAAAAAGAATCTCATGGAGATATCTCATTGGAGGTGCACTTCAAAATTTCATGGAGTGCAAATTTCTTCAACAATTTGAGGAGGTTGGTGTCCTACAATGGGAGGATACCAAGTATTTACAGAATGAGATCCATCATACACATTCGGAGGAATGATTGATGATATGAAGCAAGGGGCTGCAAAACCACTTTCAGATCTATGATATAGGGCAGCAAGAAGCATAGCTGCATTGGTTGCTCTTGGGTGATTATGGTTACCACCCAACGGACCATATTTTTCTGACTCATGCCTTACACATCACTGGAAGAACGCAGAAGAAAAAGGCATGGTTACTTTGGTTGTTGATGAGAGAGTTTTGACATATCATGATATATCTTATGTCCATGTATTTACTCTTGTTTGGGATATGTCTCATGTATTTACATGTATTTCTGTTTGGGATGTATCTCATGTTCATGTATGTACTTGGGCTTGGGAGAAATTATAACTCTCACATGATGTGGCATAAAGGAGCTTGTTTGTATTATGTTCATGAGACATCTCACATGTCCATTACTCTATTGTTGCTCCATGACTTGCATCATGATAATGCAAGGAGGCAACAAGAATCCTTGTTGCTATGGTTACTATTTGGAGAGTATGGACTGAATTCTTCCCATACATTGCATGACATTGTTTGAGGATGGAAACAAGAGGCCTTACAACGTTGGCTTCTGTTGGGGGATTATTTTCATTGTACATGGTATAATGATGATGTGATGGGGTAGAAATATGCCTTGCTAAGGTGGCTTCTCTTGAGATAATATGGCCACTACATTTGGTACCATGATGATGGGGTATGGCAGCAATAGGCATTGTTTCGGTGGCTTCTATTGAGAGAGTATGGCTCTCATATCTATATTGATGCAGATTTGGCATGGAAACAAGAAGAATTGCTACAGTGGCTTCTATTGAGAGAGTATGGCTCTCATATTCTCATTGATGTTGATTTGGCATGGAAACAAGAAGCATTGTTGCGGTGGCTTCTTTTGAGAGAGTATGGCTCTCTTACTTGTTTTTATGATGATCTAGCATGGTAGCAGGAGGATTTTCTGTGTTGGTTTTTATTGGGAGAATATGGTTTGAAATTTTTCATGTTCATCCATATATCTATAATTTTTGTTTTTCACTATGTTGATGTGATGTTTGATTCCTACATGGCCAATAGGGCTAATGATGTGAGCATTGATAGATGCAATCTACTCTATGTATGATGGGTTGGAGAGATAGTTTTCATGAGTTGGGACTTTCCACTTTGAGAATGAACCACTTTATTTTATGTATCTCATGTGTAGAGGGGATATTTGTTCATCATATGGTTTCTACTTGGAGATTCATTGATGAGGATGGGTATCTAAATTTTCAGTTGGAGGCCATTATAAACATTCTAGAGAGGCAACTTTGGAGCTGGACATGCATAAAAAATTGTGACATATAGGAAGGCCTTCCATATGAGGATGCCATTTGGAGGTAGGATGTTTGATGTAGTATCCAAAACATTTTTCCGGGGAGGAGCGTAATTTTCCCAAATTTTCACATGATATTTTGAATATTAGAGTTCTTAATAAACTTAATTAATTAATTAAATAAAAGGGTGGAGGGACCCATAATCCTCAAATATGAATAAAATCCACTTTTGATGTGTGTATGTGGATATTTCAGATCTAGATCTACATAATGGAGTAGTGTAGCAACTACTTAATGTGAAAGGAGTGGAGATTAGGTCTCATCAACTAAGATCTTTGAAGGAATCAAATGTAAGCTCATAGAGCATTTATGATGACATGATGGAGGAATTGGTGCATTAATGCACACATGATGGAGAGGGTGATCATTACATTCACACATGACAGAGATCATGGAGAGACAACGCAGTCAACATGGAGACCTATGTCCACATGTACAATGGTTATGACGTGGGACAAGGAATGAGAAGGTTCAAAAAATATATAATGAAGATTAAGAAAACACAAAAGGCATGTTTGAGATTGTTGTTGATGTATGATCTGTTTAGATATATAATTTTCCTTTGACATTCCATGCTTTCTTTGGTTTTTTAGCTAAGATTGCAAGTGTTGTTTAGCACTGAGTGTTCCTGTTCGGGAATCCCACCTCTTTCATTGAGTAGCTCTTGAAAGAGTATTGTACTTCATCCATCATCAGTCATTGGTGCCATATTTTTTCTACTCTCTACAGAACATCCATATTCAGAAATTGCACATTTCTAAAGATCAGTTTGAGAGGAGGAGGTTTTCCTTAAATATTTCAGTTGAGGAACCGGTGAAGGATTCATCCTATCACCTTGAGCTTCAAGATCAGCCTTCCAGTGCTTTAGATATATATTGGGCATCAGTCCATCTATTATCCATCTCCCAGCAGCAACAATCCCATCAGGAATTGCGCAGTCCATTCTTGTAGGTCTAAGGGAGAAGGAAGTTACTAGTATTTCAGCTAGTAATCTTGTGAGGGATCATCCCCTCACCTTGCCATCACCATTTCCATCAGCCTAGAGCTTATTGTAGTGAATTTTAGTAGACATAGAGCCTCTCTCTCTTGTTCAACGCAGTTTCTATAATAGCTTCATATTCAGTTTCTGCAACTTGAAGGAGGAAGAAGAGGAGACAAGATCTCAAGCTCCTAGCTTGTAGATCTGAAGGAGGGATCATCCCTCAAAGTTAATATTTGGTTGTATAAAATATTTCAGCCATATTTGGATTAGATATCGCTTCATAACTATATAACCTAGTAGTCAAAGGATCAAACCCTAGGAGGGTGATTTTCCAAAGTTGTAGATCTAGAAAATACTTTCTGGGTTATCTTGGGTTCCCATCACAGTGTCCAGATCTTGAATCTTGGCATCATCAAAGCTCCTGAGCTCCATAGACCTACATTTCCTTTTGCAGTAGCTTCATGTACATCAGTAGAAAAAGGGACAACATGATATTTCTTCCTGTAAGCTCACCAGTTATGCAGTGCTAGTTGTAGCATGTTTGCAAGGTGGTTCTAGGCCATCTCTTTGGCTAGATTCCCTCATATTTTGTACATTTTGTAACTGAAACCTCTCCTATGGATAAAATGGCTCAACTATTATATCTATATCTATGTTGATAGTGAAATTACATGTACATTTTTTGTGTTACAAATATTATGTTTGTGTATCAATGTATTGTTCCCTTCTGGGATATTACAAAGCGATCTTCATCAGTTTGAGAAAACATCATCAAATAATCAAGGAAAATGACTATAAATATATCATTTTCGTTTGCGAAAGTGATATCTATCGCCGTTGAAAGGTGGCTCCTGCATTCTTTAACCCAATGGAATTTTGTACATAAATGTCCCCCATGGTGTAGTAAAAGAAGTCTTCTCGTGGTCATATGGATGCATAAAAATATGATTGTAACCCGAGTAATGATTGTAACCTGAGTATCCATCAAGAAATGAAATCCTAGAGGCACCAAATACCCTATGTAAGATATGGTCCATCTTCGGGAAAGGATAATTGTCCTTTAAGGACACTTTGCTGAGATTTATAAAATCTATGCATAAACAAATTTCACCCGTCTTCTTCCTAAATGGATCCAAATTTGTGTAGAAATTATACAGCAAGCATGTATATCATGGATTCAATCTGATCTAACAATGTGGTAAATCTAGATACTTAATCACTTCTACAAATCAATTACAGAATTAAAAACACAATCTCCTATCACATAAAGAAAAGAAGAATCAATCAAACCACAACACATATAATTTCCCAGGGAAATCTTGGCGCTAAAAACCCCACTATATTCTATTGTATATTCAGCATGGATACATGAAACAATTACATACAACTCTCACATTGTCCTAGACAAAACTGACCAACACTTAGCCAATTCTTACCTCTAAATAGCCTACCTTTCTTGCGCAATTCATGTGGAATGATATCCCCAAGGAATAGGAATTTTGGCCTTCCTTGAATATGCAAGGATGATGGGTAATCCAATGGTTTTTTTGTTGCATGGGTGCAACCCAATAATCCTAAAACTGAGAGTTAGCATCCCTTTCACCTATATCTCAACTAGGTCTCCACTGGAACTGACATGCATGCAACTAATAATAGTAAAACATCAGCTGCATGTTAAACAATTGATTTTGAATTAAATAATATTTAATTCACTTAGTCTCTCACTAGTGTATCAAACATTTACAACTAGCACAACTGAATTTAACTCACTTAACTGAGTTAAAATGATTACAACCTGCAATAAGTAATGCACCACTACACTTTGAACTCCGTTACAACTAGAATTACTTTGCATGCCTCACCAACTACGCTCAACTTGAAATTCATGAGTTAACTAAGTTTATCACATTCAGTTAACTATTACAAGTTATTTTGAGATTATATTACATTTTATTGCCCATTATTTCTATAGGGTAAAATTCTTGGGTTGTTGGTTATCGAATATCCCTCTCAGGGCTTTCCGGTGCCTGAGGCAGACAGTAAGATTAGCTATATAGTTCACAAAGAAGGCACATACATGTTCATATTAACTTAAAACAACTTGATGTAATAATATGGAAGACTACCTCTTTAATGATCTTGAAGTCTCTTAGATAGCACTAGGCAGTGAAGCAGGAGTTCTGCTTCACCAGCTCCAAATCTTGACCCTGCAATCAATTAAAGCACTCATGTAATCTCTACCATAACATATATTTCCTATCAATTAAGCCAATATATAATAAACATTTAAACTATGCACATCTAAGCCATTCATCTCATGCTATATAAGTGATTAAATAATAATGACAATATCAATGCATAGAATGGACAAAACAGATACAGTTCCATTGATTTATAAAAAGGAAGATTACAACCGTCGGTTGTACCAAGCCCTCCTCAGCCTTCCAATCTCTTTATCTCTCAAAGTGGTGATGTCTTGATCAACAAGTTCTCAATGAACCTCTTTGACCTTTGACCTTCACACTACAACAATGATCTCTACTTCACAAGTATTCAAAAACTTTGACAATCCTTCGACCTTGAACCAACACCCTTCGACTCCATTTTATAGGAGATGGAGAGAGAAATCATTGCCCTTCTCTTTCCACCAGTTCTGAATAGAAAAAACCAAGATGTTTCCTCAACTTCCATGCTTTTTCCTTCCTTGAGAGTTCAGTTGTTTATGGCAAGGCCCAATAAGAGATTAGTGCTTTGCAGTTTCCTTTTTGTACTGACTCTCTTGTGAGAAAAAGCTGGAAATTCAAATCATTCTCTGCGGGTTTTTCCCGTTCCAAACTCAAAACATGGGTAACGCTGCCCTCTAGTGTAAACAGAGCGCTGCCCTAGCCACTAATGTGGCCTATTCACTGATCAGGTGTGTTATAATGCTCTTGTGTTGTTATAGTGAGGCGTTACCTTGGCAGAAATAGGTTTAGTTTAGGTCTTTGTATTCCTTCCATATTTATCTTCTCCTCTGAGCTGATGAGGAGGTATTTTGACCTGTAACAGATGCCCCCTAAAGTGTGAGGTCAGAGACGAAGATGATGGCCGAAATACTTTACAATGTGTGTAGTAGAGATAAAGAGATTGAAAGACTGAGGAAAACCTGAAACAACAACATATGTTAGAAAATATAGTATCTGCCTTGAGTCGGGCATTCCCATGCTCAGTAGCTTAAACAACATGATTTAATAGAGATATGAATAACTGGCCCATCATAATAATAAGTAACCATTATAATAGGATAAAACAAGAAGTCGTTTATACCATAGTTCATAAAGGGAAATTACAATTTTAATGATGTAACTTTTTCTCTAAGGTTCTGGACCGTCGATTCACTTAAACTGCATATTTTAATATGTGTGAATGAAGGACCATTGCTGACCATGTGAGTAAAATCATCTCGATTACTAGCCAATAATGAAAACTATTAATAGACACGCCTAAGGTGGCCACCGATAATGATGATGGTCCCTAAGATGCAAAGATAATCTAGCAAGTGTGAATAAAATAGTTGAAGTCGAACACTCATAGAATCATTCAACAGATTAATCATTCGAACGGAGCTAAATAAAAATTCTTACCATGTGCTGAAAGTAAGATGATGCATATGTACATGAATAAGCCCTCCATAGTGGTATGACATACTCCCATGAAAAGGAATGAATCATATGTTGCATGAAGATCACCCTTTTTATGCTTGGAAATCCAGGTTAAGAAGGTCATATCTCTGTAATAGATGTTTCTATCCACTAATCCATCATTCTCACCTCCTTCTTTTCCACCAAGTGCATCAATTGTGAAGTGATCCTGGGGACACTCCATCAATAAACTCAAACTCGAAAGTGACTGCATTGTTGGACTATGCAAATAGGCTCCTACCAACTCATAGCTCCATTCTTTTACATGCTCCTTGTCGAAGATATCTCCCATAATTCTGCTACATAGAGGAAGTTCCTTCCAAGGTGGAAGTACCTCCTGGTCATATAAGGCTAAGGAGTAGCTACTTTGCACCATGATAGTGCCATCTCCTACTCCTGCAACATCATGCAAAGTGTGAGAGAAAATCTGCCCTTGCTCTCCCAAGAACATCCAAAGCAACAAAATTTTGTGTTGCCCCCTCATACCTACATCTTACAAATCATGTGGTGAAAACATGGTGACTGATATGAAGAATGTCATATCAACACAATGTGTCCATAATCCTTGCTACCCAATGATGCAAGTATCCTGCCACACATTCTTCCCCCACATACCATTAGAAAGAGGATGATGGCCAAACTCTTTCAAGAGCAGCCAATGCAGCCAAGCCTCCTGCTACCCAGTATCATATATTTGCAAGTAGCTTTCCAGCTTCTTGCTCTCCATCCACACCCATCCATCCACATGTAGGTGCCTCCCATCATGTTCTTCCTTAGCGCTCTCCCAAGGAAGACTACCATCCTCCCAAATAAAATTTCTCCTCTTGAATTTCATGGGATGTTGAAATGCAACTCCTTGGAGATCTTCTAGAGAAGACCTCTCATCAATGTCCTTCATGAATCCATAAGGATTAAAGTGTGATGAGTAAAAAATCTCCTAAAACTGTTGAAGAAATTTGCACTCCATGATGTGTTGAAGTGCACCTCCAATGAGATCTCTCCATGAGACCTTCTCTTCATGAATGGCTTCCCAAAACCAACAAGATTCTCGATCTGCTGCAAGTAGAGGTTTCTCTTTGAGCTGGGGAGTGCTCATTGAGAAAGGGTCATCTAGAAAGGAGAAAAAATTTCCCACTTAAAGATGTCTACCATCTACCACTTCTTCCTCCATTACTTCATGAATGAAGTTGTCGTTTGACTGCTCCCATAAGGAATGAGTCCTCTTTTCTTCATTACTGCTCTTGTACAGCGCAGTGCAATTCTGTTTCTCTAAATTAGTAGTATGCAATGATGCAGATCCCTCCATAAGATTTTCTGAAATGAAAAGAGATGGAAACTTAAGCATGCCTTGCTGAAATTTGGAATCATCTTGTAGGGCTGCAAGAGTTCCTTCCTCATATGTGTTGGCTTCCCAAACTGTCGAAGATGAAGGTTGCTCCTCCATGGTTGCAATAGTGCTGGTACATGCCTCTTCTAGTGGTGGTGAGGGATTCTCCCTCCCTTTGCCAAATCTCTTGATCAACCTTTGAGAAAACTCAGCAAGAGTAGACACTCTTGCATGGCTCAAATGGCTAAACCACCAAGTGTTTTCTTCACCTTCAAGGTGAGCACTGCAATTTCTACAACCTCTCTCTTTACTACTGGATGTAGTGGGAAGAAAGCCTCTATCTTCATCTCCCAAGCATTTGCTTCACATTTGAGTGATCCATCAAAAGTGGACAATAGGAATGTATTGCCTCTCATCATCCCATAGTTGTAGGGTCTCCTTTCTTCTTCTAGCTAAATGAACGATGGTAAAGCTACAGTCTCCTTGAAGGCTCTAGGTTTAGATTTGTATTCAGCAAGGTATTAAATTATAATTTCAGACTCCAAGTGTCCTTCATGATTCTTTTCTTCTCCTCTTTGAGAATAGGAAGTGCATGGCCCTTCCTTTTCTTGAAACCCTCTAGGAGTTTCCTTGCATTTTTTCTCCTTCATCTGCTTAACCTCCTTGGAGAGGTCCTTTCTGGATATAAAAAGTGATGAGATCAAGCTCATTATTTCCATAATTCTGATCTGCTTATTCTCTTTGTCTTCTTATAGCATAATGGATGAGATCCACAAGCTGAGCCAAGATTATGCTCTGATAGCATTGTAATATCCCAAAATGTGGATGTAGCAATTCATAAGCACAATAATGGAACAGAAGCAAGAAATTAACTCATAAAATGTTTTAATAACACATAGCCATCAAATTAATGTTGCAGCATAAAAAATATGATCCATTATATCAGCCAAAAGTGGGGTAAAACAACAATATGAGCCCTAAAAACATTATTCCTAGAGAATTGCATTATAAAAGGGAGAAATAATGCTAGGATCCCTTAGATTATGTAATATGGAACTTAAATCCAGAAAATATTCAGAAAAAAAATCCATTTTGATGATTTAAACAGTTCTCCCGGTCTCGATATGGCTTAAAAATGCCCAAATCCCATGACTTAATTTATGCAGAAATTTCGGAAGCATGTTGAACGTAATTTAAAGAGGATTTATGATACCATATGATGCAAACATCAGATCTGGAGTTTTATTTCTTAGAACATGAAGAAAAACAGGGATCTAGCCCCTTTTACACATCAGGAAGATAACCCAGCAAGGGTTTCATGAAAGCACAAGTACAAGATGCATAGATTTGAAAATATGTATCTGGAATAACACAGCATACTGAAGCACTATGTATAAATATCTGAATAATACAAAAAATGAATGAGGATCCTTATTACAAGTCTTTCTGGGAGAAGGGTTGGCCCTTTCCTTGAGAAAGCAAGACAAGATTGAAGGGATTGACCCTCACACTGCAACTCTACAAGAAAGGACACAATTCATGCAAGGGAATACACTGTAGCTGATGGAAGTGATTTGTCCAAGTGCTAAGATATGAAAATCTACTTCAAGATCTTCCTTACTGATCTCCCAAAGGAAAGGAGGCTTCCTCCTTTGAAAAATGAGTACAGGAAGTGGTGTTGTGAACCCTCACTACAACAGCCTGAAACGAAACATTATACTGCTGCAGATATAACGCTGTAGCTAAAGGAGGATGCTTGGCCTCAAGCTTGTATGTGAGGCAAATAAATAAAATATCCTTCAAGAGGCCTCTCAAGAAAGGAGAAGGATTCCTAAACAGGAAATCCTTGTGCTAAGCAACACATCAATCTCAACTAAACAGTTGAAGAAAGCAGAATAGTCTAAGCAGACAAATCAAAATATCATTCATCAGATATCTTGCTATGGCTACCTTCCCCTCCTTTTAAACATGTGTGAGCCTTCTTTCCTTGGGCCCCACTCATTAGGGTTTCCTCCACCAAGGAATATTCCTCCCACTATCTCTGCGCCGTCTCACAAGATGATCTCCACCTCCTATCCCAGCACTATTGAATTGGTCAAACTTGACCTTGTCCACATGAAAAATTCCCTGTTCACACATGAAGGAGTGAAATCCGGCTTCTATGTTGATCCCTTTTCACATTATGAGTGATTTTATTCAGATTTTTATTATGCATGGGCCTCCTTACCCATTTATTTATCTCCTAAGTGAAAACAAAAAAATTTAATATTCCAATTTGTTGCATGTAAATTTTGAAATATTACAAGAGGTCCCCATCATTTGTGAACCCTTTGGAAGGAAACTTGAGATAAAATTTGATGATCACGACTTGACCAATTTGGAGGCCTTCCCTGAGCTGGCACTCGAGTTATACCTTGAAAGATTTTAAGAAGACGACGGGATAAAGATTGTACCCATGCGTTGGGTGCATGGATTGGTTGGGTCTGGGCTTCTGAACCTGCTGAAGATGCCACACTTTGGCCATTACAGTATCATAGACCATCTGGCATGTTAGTTACTCGCCTTGGTTCATGATGGCTGCCTGTGGATCCAGGATAGAATCCCCATCGATGATGTGCTTATTCATCGAATTACTGGTCTTCCCATGAATGGACCGAACCCTCTAGAGCACGTTGCCACAAAGTATGAGGGGGAGACTGCTGAATACGTGTGAAAAACATACCATGTGGAGCAAAATACTCGAGGCTTCATAATCAAATCCATGAGCGACCAAGGTACACTGTTGGGCACCATGTTATTGGCATGCAAGATGATGAGAAAATTCCAGGTTGCCTCTGTCCCTGCATACGTAATTCAGTTAGCAAGCCAATGCGGGAAAGGGGTATGCTTGAACTGGGCCCAGTACTTGTGCAATGAGTTTTTGGCCAATGTCCAAGAATCCCAGGAGCATGGAAGAGCCTTTTTTTATTCCTGGTTGCTGCTTCTCATAGCGTTGGTCACCTGGGAAGCACTTGAGGAATCAGTCCTCCCTGAGCTCACCTAAGACATGTGCAAAGGGGCTTGTTATGCAAACCTATGGGACTCCAAGGATGCACAATGCATCGAGGACAACCAAGTCTTTTGGGTCCTCTTCCAGAGCAGCTTGGCCACAGCCATCAAGTCCCGACCGTGCTTGTCTCCCGTAGTATATAACAGGTACAAGAGCATTGTGGCCTTCCAGGTAATTTTGCATAACATAAAAATTCGAGGCCGCAAGGATTCTACGTGGGTTTTGCTCCCTTATATGGTTGCGGATGAAGAAATTGACAATGTAATTTTGTTATGGCCTCCTCACTAGAAGCTTGGCTTCACAATAGCTGCGAAGGGCACCAAAGGCACAAGCACAACGAAGGTAATCCCGCCTGTCATTGCCAAGGATACCAGAGGACCGAGCAAGGGAACAGGGAAGGGCGCAGGAGCTACATCACAGGAGGGGTTGCAGCCTAGCAAGAGTATAGGGAAAGGCACAGACATTGCAATACAGAAAGATGTACAACAAAATCTCGATATTGAAGGACAGGAGGTGGGAGGTGCTAACTCCCCTCAAGGAACAAAGTGGACAACCAACAATGCTAAGGGGCCATGAAATAATGAGCGCTCCCAACGACCCGAGCATGATGAAGTGGTCACACTCACTGAAGGGGACATCGATAAAATCGCGGATGCGATTACATTGGCTGCGGAGGAAAAATGGCTGGCTCTAGAAGAGCATTAGCGAGCTGTGGTCGACACACTTCAAGCTGAGCTCCGAGCTCTGCTTCTAAAGACAGACACATTGCAAACTAGTATGATTCAGGTATGAACACCCTCAGCCACTAGTAGCGCAACACTTGTTATAGTGGAAATCCGCCTCTGTTCCTTTCCCGATGCAACCCTCACAATAAGTCCACCCAACTTAGGAGCGCAAGTCCAAGCATGCGTAGAAGTAAAACTGAATCTGGCCAGGTTGCCTCATGAGGCATTACAGGTTCTCCACACCTCCTTGTTTGAGGAAATTCAACACAGGGACCATCCAATACACTAGCGGCTCAGTGTAGCTGAGCAGACAATCGACGAGAAGAACGCTGAAATTTCCCAGGTATAGGCTAGCTATACCCTCGCCACTGTGCAGCAAACAAAGCTGGAACACTTAATTATCAGACTTTGTATGGATGTTATAGAAGAGATCCCGACCACATCCAACCCCCCATGTTGTGAAACCAACTCCAAAAAAATAATAAACAAGATATCAACGCCTTAGAAATAAGCCACTTTGAGGGGGAAACCTCCAATACATTACATGAATGAATAATTCTTGGATGATGCAAATGACAAAACCTCCTTTCTATATATATAGGAGTCCATGGGGCCACAATGTAATCCTAGCCGACCTAACAATAATAATGCAAGGGTACAATAATAACAATATGGGGTTTACAAGGGTACAACAATAACAATAAATGGGTCTACACTAACATAATAAGGGACTACACTAGTAATATAGGGACCTAACATGCCCCTCTCCTTCAAACAAGTGTTGTCCTCAACGCTTGATTATTTCTTGATGCTTCTGTATAAAATTCTCATCCTCCCATGTGTACTCTTCTACAGGAAAGTTCTTCCACTTGCTAAGATAATCTGAAATTGATTGTACTTGTTGAGTTCTTTTTTCTGTGACTGCTTCAGAACTTCTTTCGATGTGATGTTGATCTTCTGGCTGTTTCATTTGATTTTGCACCAAAGTTAGGTTATCCTTTGAGAGTTGGGGAACTTGTTGTTGATGCTCGATGTGATATTCCACTACTTTATCATCCATAATATATTTTATTTTATCCTTAAAACAATCCAAATTAGCCTCCATTTTTTCTTTTAAACCATCTATGTCATCTTCGGTTACTCTTGGTAAGATCGAAATTTGTTGCACTTGGTACCATAATTTTGATATCTCATATTTCAATTCTTCCTCTTCATGCATCATAGTATAGCTTTCTAAGGGCTTAATGGGTATGGAATGATTTTTTGGAGGAATTATAGAACCCATCACTGATAAAAATTCTTCAATATGCCCTTGGAATCACTTCAAACTTCTGTTTCAGACAAACGTTATGCAATTTTAAAAAACAAGTACACACCTTTTTCTTTCTTTTGAGTATCTATATATTGAAACTGAATTATCTCTGTGATTTCAGATCTTCAGTATCTAAAATTCAGCCTTGAATTAGCCCTCTGAATCTTCTTTCGAATGCCACAATTCTTACCTAATTTGGATTCTTCAAGACAAAGTTATGCCCAACCTCCCATGATGACCTAGTTATGGACTGGTTCAATAGAGCGAACTTGTACGACTTGCCACGTGTCACTCTTTCCTTATTTTACTCTGAAATTGATATGAAGAAAACTAAATTCCATTTACTTTCGGCCACTTATTACAGAATTCCAATCCGATTCTCATAGAGAGAGTTATGAATATTTTCCCATGATCACATATTTGAGATGAAATTCGGGAGCCTGAAAAAGACCTAACTTCCACAAATCATATCTCCAAAAATATTGCGAACCAAGCTCTGAAACGTTTTGAAGATGTTCCTCAGGATTTCGGCATCACACTCTCCAAATTTCAGCTTCTGAACCTTCATAGAAAAATCATTATAGCAAACATTCCGCGATGACCTGTTTAGGTTAAATTTAGGAGCCTGCAAAAAGCCCTAACTTCCACAAACCATATCTCCGAAAATATTGCGAAACAAGCTTTGAAATTTTGTGAAGATGTTCCTATAGATTTCTTCTTTGCACTCTAAAAATTTCAGCTTTTGAACATTTGTAGAAAACAAATTATAGAGAAAATTCCACGATGACCTATTTGGAGTAGTGAAACCCTAGAATCCAAAGCTCTGATACCAAATGTTGTGAAACCAGCTCCAAAAATAGAAGAAAAGAGATATCAACACCTTATAAATAAAACACTTCGAGGGGAAAACCTTCAATAAATTGCATTAATGAACAATTCTTGGATGATACAAATGACAAAACCTCCTTTCTATATATAGGAGTCCATGGGGCCATAATGTAATCCTAGCCAACCTAACAATAATAATGTAAGGGCACAATAATAACAATATGGGGGTTACAAGGGTACAAAAATAACAATAAGGGGGTCTACACTAACATAATAAGGGACTACACTAGTAATATAGGGACGTAAGACCCCAGGCCAAGATTGAGGGGTTGGTTGCAGCCATGAAGGCCTCTAGGACAAAGATTCAGGTGTTAAAGACATAGATGGAGCAGCAGATCGCAGATTTGTAGGCTAAGCTATAGCCAGAGACACCGCCAAAGGTACGGGCCCAGCGAGCTACGCTGGTTACCGCAATTACCAATGTAATTAGAGGATGAATTTCTCAAGGCGCCCAATTGCTGGATACAACCATGCAGTTATGGACCAAGCTATAGCACAATCCCATCCTGCAAGAAATCAACCAGGACTTACAACAGAAGGAAGAGGCATTTGAGCAGATCGAAGCCACGATTCCTACTCTAGTTCCTGCCTAACGATTAGCATGACTGTGTACTAGCCTTTCCCTTCAGGAAGATATCGATGAACTCCGCCAGAAGAAGAAGAATCATAGTGACCATCTTAAACCATGGGTTGATGAGGCCCTCAAGCTCTCACAAGATATTGATGTTTTTGTTAAACAATTGAACCAGACTTTGGAGAGCGTCACCGTGGCGACAGAAAGACTGACATCGTAGATGCTAGTGGATATTGCACAGAATGCTACTGCTCAGAGTGAAGGAGTGTTGACCCCACTAATCAAGGTGATCAAACTAATGCTGGCACAGGTGGAGACCCCACCATCACAGTGACTTGGGACGAGTCACAAGATTGTGTTGGGGGACTGTTGGAATAGGGTCCCCTAAATAGCTATGATTTTTGTATAATTTTGTATATTTTTGATATTATTTAGTCTAGCGCAGGGTTTTTGGGGTGGGTCAAAGCCCCGAATGTAATGAAATGGGTCAAGGGTATACCAAGAGTCTGCAAAACATGGTTTTCAGACCGTTGGAAGTGTAGGCTAATTCGTTATAAATAGATGAATCTTTTTGAGTCTTAAAGTAGAAAAGAATTGAGATTGATGCTAAGCACGATGTTAGGATATTCTGACACATAGGAAATAGTTAAGAATAACTTAATATAGTGTAGATTTAGGTAAAGTGTGTTTCTTTACCATGTACATTTGTAACTTATAATCCGACGGTCATGATTTGTAGTGATTCGATGGTTATCTCTCACCTCTGTATTAACAACACTTGATCGGTGGCTTAACACCTGATTGGTCCATGATCTCTATTTAAAGAGCATGGAGGGTCATTTGTCTGGTAACTATTTATGAGAGAAACATATGTAACTTTTCTTTTATATTAATAAATTCCCTGAAGTGGTTGCGTTGGCTCAGGGCGTGGACTGTTTCCCTCTTTAAGGGTTTTAACCATGTGATTATACTGGTGTACTGATTTGTGATCTATTTGTGAGCGGTGACCTTTGGTTCCTGATCTACGGAACTTGCCCTATAAATTCCTACATGGTATCGGAGCTATTTTGAGGGCAGCGTCTGTTGTTGATCAAAATACGAAGCTGGTTTGACTGCATGCGAATTCCGTTTCATAGATCTACTATTTATGAAAATTTTTGGGCTTGGCGAACTACATAGCATATGTTACAGTGAGGAACGCCTTTTGTTTCATGCGAAAAGGTTTCTGGCTACCCAAGTTATGTCAGTTTAGATCTGGAGGTATAAAGCATATATTTTGCAGTTATATTTGTTAATAGTTCTGCTTATTTTTGTTTTTTGTTCCTGTATTAAGGTTTTATTTATTTGCCGGATCTATACCCTCTTCTCTGTGTATTCTCTTTGCTATGTGCCCTGTGTGATCTCGGAAAATCAGAAATAGGAAAAAAATGATTTTTTTTTTGCTACGTATGCTCTTTCCCCGCGTTTTTGTGCGATCTCGGGAAATCAGAAATAGTGAAAAAAGTGATAGTTTCTGGTAAGGCTAACCGAGAATCTAACATTCTACCGTAAGGCTTTGCATTTCATTTCTTTTGATCGTTTTTTGTGCAGGAAAAGGCACGCACAACTCCCATAATAATAATAATAATAATAATAATAATAATAATAATAATAATAATAATAATAATAATAATAATAATAATAATAATAATAATAATAATAATAATAATAATCCCCCCTTCCTCCTTTCTAAAATAACATAATCCTTTTACTATATCACTTGGTGAGGGGTTAATTTATGAGAATAGAGGTCTTGGGTTCAAGTCTCCTTCTCAAGCTTCTTTTGTAAAAAAAATTTGTTCAAAGGGGCAGAATTTTTTTAAAGACCCGCACTTCATCCTGTTCCCGTAACTATTCAACATCTACAACTCAATTTTTTTCAAAGGCATAACTTCTTCATCCAAAAGCTGTTTTTTGAGCCGTTTTTTTTTTTAAATGGCCTAATTTTTCGAGATCTTTCCATTGGAGCAGTTTGTTTTAGCTTTTCTCAGCTTTTTTTTTTTTTTTTAAATGGAAAGTGCATGCCCGATTATTCTTAACAGCACCAATTATTTCCAATGGCTACCTCACATGGTAGATATACTTAGAAGTAAAGGGCTTTATAGAATAGCCACAGGGCTAGAAACTAAACCTTCTGATGATGATAAAGTTTCCAAATGAGAAAATAAATAAGATCAAGCACGAGGGTTGATAGGAATGTCCATTGCTCAAGATCTTCGATTTCATATCCTTCACATTGACACCTCTCATGAAGCCCTGTACAAGCTAAATACTGTCTTTGGCATTCAAAATAAAATCAGGGCCCATCAGCTTGAAAATGAGTTGCTTAATTTGGACCCCAATAATTTCTCCTCTATTGAAGATTTTTTGTCCAAATTCAAGACCCTCAGAGTTGTTTTAGAAGGTTGTAAGGTAAAAAAGGAAGATGGTAGCCTCATCTATTGCATTCTTACTAAGCTTGGCCCTACATACTCTATATTTGTTTCCACCTTCCATTCCACTAGAGAAGCCATCATTTCTTCAAGAACCACCTACAAGAATCCCTCTTTTGATGCCTTTTGTGATTCTTTGAATAGAGAACAAGAAAAAATTTTACACCTTGGTCTTATCACTGCTGAAAATGCTTCTAAGAAAGCCTTAGCAGCCCAACATCAATCATATCAAAAGAATCTCAAGAAGCAGTATCCTAAAAAGTATGATCCAAAACCAAACAAGGGTCCTAAGAAATTTCAGCCGCAAACTGAAAAAGCGACTCACCAAAATGATAAGGCATATAAAAACAAAGGAAATAAGACAGATAGACATTGCAAATTTTCCAATCGTGATGGCCATTTAGATTCCAAATGTCTTAAGAAGATGGAAGCCTTAGAAGCAGCAATGAAGAATCACAACATCAATTTGGAGGACTCTTCACCTTCATCTTCAGGCATGGCACTTTCTGCTTTTGGTTGTCAAGCATCAAGATCCGGTTATGCATTAAATGTATCTTGTTCTTTTCCTTCTCATGAGTGGCTCATTGATTCTGGAGCTTCTTACCACATGGCTAAAAATAAATCCATGTTTTCTTCTTTAAATGATTGTAACACCAAACATATTTATGTTGGTGATGATAGATCTCTTAGTGTTGTAGGATCTGGAACCATTCATCTAGATAATGGTCAGTTTAATGATGTGCTATGTGTTCCTACCTTGTCATGCAACCTTCTATCTGTTTATCAGATAACTCATTCAGGTGAAGGGAAAATAGTAGAATTCTCACCTCATGATGTTGTAATCAAGGACCTCAAAGATCCTAAACAAATTTTAGCTACTAGCATTGCTGATGATTCCACAAGGTTATATAAGTTTGACAACTTTGGGTCATCATCTCTTCCCTCTGTTTTTGTTGCTCATAATGATGATGTGAGAAAACTTTGGCATGAGCAATTTGGTCACTTAAACTATCGCTATCTTCAAACTCTGTGTAAGGAAAATATGGTGATGGGCCTTCCTATGGTATCTTACTAGGATGGTGTTTGCTCTGAATTTGTACTTGGAAAACATCATCAGGATAGTTTTGACAAACGTGCCTCTTGGCACGCTTCAGCCCCTTTGCAGCTTGTGCGTAGTGATTTATGTGGTCCACTTCCTATTGTTTCTTTCTCTGGTTGCAAGTGCTTCTTAAACTTCATTGATGATCTTTCCAGATGCACTTGGGTATATTTCTGAAAACTCAAGAGTGAAATTTTTAACATGTTCTTGGCCTTTAAGGCCTTTATTGAGAAACAATCTGGATATCAAATTCTTAAGTTAAGATCAGACAATGGCGGAGAATATGTTAACAAAAAATTTATCAACTTCTACACTAAGCATGGCATTCAATTGCAACATACTATTCCATATGCTCCACAACAAAATGGTGTAGCTGAAAGGAAGAATCACACCTTAAAAGAAATGGTTAATTGTATGCTTCAATCTAAAGGACTTGGTCTCAATTTTTTGGCAGAAGCCATTAACTGTGCAAATTACATAGTAAATCACACTCCTACTAAGGTTTTAAAGAATATAACTCTAGAAGAAGCTTGGAGCTCAATAAAACCAGATGTAAGTCACTTTCGTGTTTTTGGAAGTGATGCTTGGGCCCATATTCCAGATGCGAAACATAAAGCCTTAGAACCTAAGAGTGAAAAATGTATTTTTGTTGGATATTTTGAAGATGTCAAAGGATATAGACTTCTTCAACCCAAATCCAAAAATATAATCATTAGAAGAGATGTAAAGTTTGATGAAAATATATCGGCCTGCGAGCCTAGTTCGGCGGGTGTGCCACCTTTGGCCTGCGAGCCTGATTTGGCATATGTGCCACCTCTCTCTTTCTTCTATTTTTAATAGCATTACTTCTAGTGCAGATGATGACAACGAGGATGCAAATCCTCCTCCAGCTCGTGAAATTGTTCCTTATACTCCACCGCTTCCAAGATGGGTCTGCTCTACTCGGGATGCAACAGGTTCTCTTGCAGGTGACCCTGCCGATCGACGACATACACGTTCTTAGTTTGAAAGAGCCTCTTCCTTATTGGCTCAAGTTCCAGAAAAACATGATCCATAAAACTTTGAAGAAGCCTTCGGTCATCCAGATTGGGATGAAGCTATGAATTAAGAGTATCGTTCCTTATTGGAAAACAATACTTGGGATCTTGTTCCTCTTCCAAAAGGAAGAAAACTTTCCAAATGCAGATGGGTTTACAAAAGAAAGTTTGGACCAGATGGAAAAGTGGATAGACATAAAGCTCGTCTTGTCACTAAAGGTTTTTCACAAGTTGAAGGCATTGACTATAGTGAAACCTTCTCCCCTGTTTCCAAAATGAATTATATCTGCCTTGTTCTTTCCCTTGCTGTTTCCTTTAAATGTGAAGTTCGTCAGATGGATGTTAAATCCACCTTCTTACATGGAGATTTGCATGAAGAAATATACGTGGAACAACCCCCTGGCTTTATCCGAAAAGACTCTAGCCTTTTTTGTCGCCTTAGGAAGTCTCTCTATGGTCTCAAACAAGCTCCTCGGGCTTGGTATGCCAAAATGGATAGATTTCTCTTAGATAATGGATTTTCTAGGTGTCATTCTGAAAACACTGTCTACACCAAGAAGGTGGGTAATTCCTTCACCATCCTTGTTCTTTATGTTGATGATCTTATCCTTACTGGTAGTGATCCAAACCATATAAACCATGTGAAGTATAGCCTCAAAAATAAGTTTTAAATGACAGACTTAGGACACTTGCATTATTTCCTTGGTCTTCAAGTCTTGCAATCCAAGGAAGGAATTACCCTCTCTCAGTCCAAGTATACCTGTGATCTTCTACACCACTTTCACATGGAAGACTGTAAGCCTGCCCCTTCTCCCTTTCAGTCTGTAGTCAAGCTTTCAGTCAACTGTACTACCCCTGAAGTTGATGCTACCTTATATCGTCAAATTGTTGGTAGACTTTTGTATCTAACCCATACCCGTCCTGACCTTTCCTTTGTCGTTGGTCTTGTCGCTCGGTTTATGCACCAACCTCATGAAAGTCACTGGAAAGCAGCTAAAATAATACTTCGATATATTTGAGGTACAGTTCAGTTTGGGATTCATTACATTGCAGGAGCATCTCCCTTGTTGATTGGTTTCACGGATTCTGATTGGGCTGGTGACCTTGATGATCGGAAGTCCACTGTAGGATATGTATTCACTCTTGGTTCAGGACCTATTACTTGGTCTTGTAAGAAACAAAGTGCATCTCCATTTCTTTAGTAGAAGTAGAGTATCGTGGTGTAGTTGAAGCCAACAAGGAATCCATGTGGCTTCGTCAGATCCTGTCTGAATTTGGTCTTCATCAGCAGCATCCAACTACACTTTGGTGTGATAATCAGAGTGCCATTCAGCTATGTAAAGATCTAGTTCAACATCAACGTATGAAACACATTGAACTCCACATACACTTCATCATAAATCTCATTCATGATCATGTTATTGAAGTGCAGTATTGTCCGATCAATGATCAAGTAGCCGATATCTTTACGAAGGCTCTCACAGAAGCGAAGTTTGAACTCCACATACACTTCATCAGAAATCTCATTCATGATCGTGTTATTGAAGTGCAGTATTGTCCGACCAATCATCAAGTAGTCGATATCTTTATGAAGGCTCTCACAGAAGCGAAGTTTACCAAAATTCGATCCATGCTTGGAGTTCAGGACAATTTTCATTAAGGGGAGATAGGCTCTAATGCCTCCTTCCTTCTCCCATTGTGTCACTTTTGTAAACCCTTCAATCCTATCCCAATTTTTTCTTAAGGGGGGATGTTAGGATCTTTCGACACATAGGAAATAGGCTCCCTTTGTGTCACCTTTGTAAATCCTTCAATCCTATCCCAATTTGTTCTTAAGGGGGGATGTTAGGATATTCTGACACATAGGAAATAGTTAAGAATAACTTAGTATAGTGTAGAGTTAGGTAAAGTGTGTTTCTTTACTATGTACATTTGTAACTTATAATCCGATGGTCACGATTTGTAGCGATTCGACGATTATCTCTCACCTCGGTATTAATGACACTTGATCCGTGGCTTAACACCCAATTGGTCCATGATATCTATTTAAAGAGCATGGAGGGTCATTTTTCCGGTAACCGTTTATGAGAGAAACATAAGTAACTTTTCTTTTATATTAATAAATTCCTTGAAGTGGTCACGTTGGCTCAGAGCATGGACTGTTTCCCTCTTTGAGGGTTTTAACCACGTGATTATACTGGTGTATTGATTTGTGAACTGTTTGTAAGCGGTGACCTTTGGTTCTTGATCTACATAACTTACCCTGTAAATTCCTACACACAAATTGTTGGATCTGTTGTCGAGTTGTTTGGATAAGGACTCCTGCTGGCTATGTGCATGGAGATCCTCAATCCTGCTGTGTGCGGACCCTGCTGGCTGTATGCACAGGCAGCATTTTGGGATTGTAAGTGGATTTTGATATTAATATATATGTGAAGTACTATTGAACATTTGATGCTATCTGGATCTATTTGGTTATGATTGATGTGAACCTGGGCCATATGATTAAGTTGTGGAAGTGTCTATTTAATTGTTGCGAACTGTGAAAGTATCTATGTTTCTGGTATATGTATATATGATCTATTAATTACTGTGACTATATTGTTCTGTGCTATTAATTGGTATTACACACGTGGATGCATAGGTATTTACTAGATCTGTGCATGAGAATAGCTCTGTTATATTGTGGATTATATTTTCAATAAGCCTGCAAATAGATCTGTTTAGTGCGAACTCGATAGGCTGGGAACGTAGAACAGCTTGACTTACCTTCTCTCTCTCAGGGTGTGGAAACCTGGTTCCAGCATCCTCCCATACTACTTTGGGTGAGACTTTGGCTTGTGCAAGAAGGTCTCTACTGAAAGGGACAGTAGTATAGGGGTTTTTTGGCAAACCTTAACCTCTGAACGCGGGTCAGGACCCCTTAAGCCAACACACAAGAACATCAAATATCCCTGAAAATGATCCTGATCTCAGAAATGGAACCATTTGTTATCTTGAGGGGTCCTAACCCAAGTTTAGAGTTTATCGCACAACCAACAAACTCTTCAACTACTAGCCCTTTCAACAATGACCTACTTGTGCATATCAAAGTCTCACTCGAAGCAATATGGGGGGGTGTTGGAACTATATTTTTTCACCCTGAGGAAGAAAATAATGTGGTGGCCCTAAACATATTGATTGCAGAACTTATACAGATCGGAAAGAGATGCACACAAATACATAATATTACTTAACATATCTCAGAAGTAGAATCACAAATCACAGATGTATTATAACATAACCAAATTTATGTAATGCGTAATCACTTAAGAAAATTAATCCATATAGATTCATGCATAAATAACAAATATACTCACGCATATATACTTAAACATAATATAAGTAAAGTGATCTCAAAATAAAACCAACAAATAGATAACACAATGCATAACACAGTTTCTTCACCAAAATAGTTTTTGTATTAGATTTAGAGCAATTCAGCACATCAAACATTCCCTTTCACTTTACCCTTCCATGCACATAGCCAGCGGAGTCTGCACACATCCAGGACTAGGTCTCCGTGCACACAGGTAGCAGGAGCCTTTCTACCCAACCCAGACTGAAACCCTTATAAAATTATTACATACGCATAAACACTCAGATCCAAAACATGAATAATGATTACTACTTCCTTAGACTCGATCTATCCTAGTGCACAAATACTATGGTCTCAAACCATGGGTTGGGACCCACAGTTTAACCTTAAAACCCTTTTACATAAAAGAGGGATTTTGACCTGCCCCAAATCCCCTTGACCTATTTGCACAGCGCGCATATACAAAACTTATACAAAAATATATCCAAAAATGTACCCCAGGGGAGCCTGCTCCAATAGGCGAATAATTATTACTACTTAGACTCAATCTATCTATTTATATCTATCTTAGCATGCAAATAATATGGTCTGAAACCATGGTTTGAGGCCTACAATTTATCCTTAAACCCCTTTTACATAAAAGAGGGACTTTGACCTGCCCCAAAACCCCTTGACCTATCTGTGGAGCACACATATAACAAAATTATACAAAAATATATCCAAAAATGTACCCAGGGGACCCCGCTCCAATAGCTACAAATCAACCTCTTTCTGTTCCGAATTTTCTGCACTGAAAACTTCTTCAACACTACATGAAATTTATGAACTTTCCTCATCTTCTACTAGCCCACTATCTACGTCAATCAGACTATTATCATTAAACAAAATGAAAGATTTTAAATCAGTATGTACAGTGTGTATAGGGAGATTATTAGTTTTCTCGTTGATTGTAATCATGTACTTCATCCTTGTTTCTCACTACAAATTTATGAGCTGACCGGACACCATAATTGTAGCATAAGAGAAATCGAGATGCAAAGTACCTTTCAACGTTGCTCCCCATGATCGCGAGAGAAAAATCTCGTACCTTGGAGGAATATCAGCCATACCACATCCATCAAGGCATTCTTTTGGGGAATCTAATCAAGGGACACTACAAAGTCTTTAATAAGACTGAGACACCTCACTCTACTGAAATTAAAGGAATAGAGGTCATGATATGGGCGAGTAATTTCTAATCCCATTTTTTCCATTACAGGTTTTGTGTAATGTTCCAAAAATTAGCATAGAGCTAATTGGAACATTAATTTTTCCTATATCAACTAGGAGATGAATAAATGGGTAAGGAGGCCCATGAGTAGAAATAAAATCCCTCATATTATGAAAGGGATCATCATATTAGCTCTATTTTTCACCCTCAAGTGTGAAAAGGGGCAAATGCATGAGGACAAGGTCAAGTTTGAGCAAGTCAATAGCACTGCCATAGTGGGAGTGGATCACCTTGAGAGACAGCATAGTGTGAATGAGGAAGAGTTAATTTGGTGGAGGAAACCCTAATGTGTGGGGGCCAAGGCAAGGAGGCTTTCATTTTTATAAAGGGAGGACAAGGCAGCCATAGATGGATATGTTGATGAATATAGAATTTGGTTTGTATGACTATTTGCTATCTTCAGTTGTTTAACTGAGATTGTTGTGCTACTTAGCATAAGGGGAATTTCCTATTTAGGAATTCTTCTCCCTTATTGAGAGGCCTCTTGATGGATTGTACTTCATTCTCCACATTTCAGGCTCAAGGCCACACCACCTCCTTCAGCTACAACGTTATTCCTGTACCAGGAAATGTTGTGCTGCAGGGTGTTGCAGTGGAGGGTCCCACAACACCATTTCCTTGGCTCATATTTCAGAGGAGGGAGATTCCATTCCTTTGGGAGGTTAGTGAGGGAGATTTTTGAGCTTATTTCACATCTTTGGCATCAGGCCAAGCACTTCCCATCACCAACAACACAGTCCCTTCTCTAGACTGCATTATTTCTGAGTACATTTGTAGGGGGGTTTGCACTGCTAGTTTGGAGGGTGAGATATTCAGTGATTGGATCAGCCTTTCACCTGAAGGATACTTTGGATGAGATTCATGTATCAGATGTAGCATATTCAACTATCTTCATTCATTTCTAGTTCATGAGTTGCAGTTGTTACCCTACAACTCCGACATTTCTGCAGATTTTCCATTTTGTGCATATTGCAGCCAATCCTTCCAAGGATTGTGTATTTTTGTTTCCAGAGGTTGAGATCTTGCTCCCCCCATTTTATTTGAGCTGCATATTTTCATATTTTTGTATTGACATCATTTTGCAACAGTTACTCTTTATAGACTGTGCAGTCATAGCCTTGGCCTTTCCATATGTAGTAGTGTATCTAATATTTCTTGTACATGTTCCTTGAAGGTTGATTTAAATAAGCTTAAGTGATCATTTCCTCAAGATCCTATACAAATTCTTATGCTATAAAAATTAATAAGATGGCTATGAGATCTTATTGTATTTTCTGAAGTTGATGTATCACTGCTACTCCATTGGTATGTTTATGTATTGTTGGATCTCCACATTGGGAATATCTTAGGATATTTCCAATAGTGTAGAATTTCCCTATTTTTGGATATTACAGTTGTATCAAAGCATGATATTTGGCTCAGCCTGTGAGTTTTAGCCATAAGAAGATCGAAGAGATCAAGATGATGAAGAAGATGAGCTTGCTCTCATCAGTTTTCAGATCCAGGAAGGACCTCTCCAAGGAGGTCAAGAAGATGGAAGAAGGAGAAGAGGAAGGACCATGCACTTCCTATTTTCAAAGAGAAGAAGGAATGAAGCATGAAGAACACTTGGAATTAGAAATTATAAGTGAGTACCTTGCTAAATACAGAGCTAAACCTAGAGCCTTCAAGGAGACTCTAGCTTTACCACAATTTATTCCACTGGAAGAAGAGAGAATACCCCGCAGCTATGGGATGATGAGAAGCAATAGATTTCTATTGTCCACATTTGATGGATCATTCACATGTGCAGCAGAGGTTTGGGTGAAGAAGCTAGAGTATTTCTTCCTACTACATCCTGTAGTAGATAGAGAGGCTATAGAAATTGCAGTGCTGCACCTTGAAGGTGAAGCAAGTACTTGGGGGTTCAGCCATTGGAACCATGTAAGGGTATCAACTCTTGCTGAATTTTCCCAAAGGATGATCAGAAGATTTGGCCAAAGGAGGGAAGAGCCCTCATCACTAGTTGAAGAGGCATGTACCAGCGCCATTGAGACCATGGAGGAGTAGCCTTCATCTTCAAAAATTTAGGAAGCCAACACAAATGAGGAGAAAACTCTTGCAGCCCTACAAGGAGCTTCTAAGTTTGACCGAGGTATGCTTGAATGTCCATCTCTTTTCATTTCAGAAAACATTATGGATGGGTCCACATCACCACATACTTTTGACTTAGAGCAGCAGAGTAGCACTGCACTGTACAAGTGCAGTGATGGAGAAAAGAGGAACCATTCCTCATGTGAGCTTTCAAAGGGCAGCTTCATTCAAAAAGCCATGAAGGAAGCAATAAGAAGGAGTAGACATCTGGAGATAAGAAACTCTTTCTCCTCTCTAGATGACACTCTCTCAATGAGCATGCCACCGCTCAAAGAGAGACTTCTACTAGCAGTAGATCCAAGGCCTCTTTGGTTTGGAAGGCCATGCATGAGGAGGAGATCTCGCGGAGAGATTCTATTAGAGGTGCACTCCTAAACATCATGGAGTGCAAGACTCTCCAACAATTTGAGGAGGTTCTTCCCTTCTCACACTTGGATCCTTATGGATTCAAGAAGGAATAGGTAGATGATGGAGGACATCTTCGGATGGATAACATCTCTCATGATTGTGTTGGAAATTTATTGAGCCATGCACATCATGATGGGAGGTTTTTTCCTACCACCTATTTGGGTCCTTATGGGGTCAAATTAATCCTTGGGAAGACTGCATTTCAAAATCCCATGAAATGCAAGAACAAAAATTTTATTTGGGATGATGGTAGCCCTCATGGGAGGAGTACCAAAATGGTGGATGGAAGGAGACATCCACAATTGGTTGAGTGGATGTGGATGATGAGCAAGAAGCTGGAAAGCTAGTTGCAGGTCTATGATACGAGGCATTAGGAGGCATGGTTGTGCTGGTTACTCTTGAAGGAATTTGGCCATCACCTGGCATACACTCTTTCTAAGGCTATGGGGATGGAGAAGATGTGGCAGGATACTTGCATCATTTAGCAGCAAGGAGTATGGATGCATGGTGTTGATGTGACATTCATATCATTCATTATGTCTTCATCACATGTCTTGTATGATGAGAGCATGAGGATGCAGCAAACACTTTTGTTGATTGGGTTGTACTTGAGAGAGCAAGGGAAGATTTGCTCTCATATGTTGTATGATGTTGCAGGAGTAGCAGATGGCACTGCCATGGTGCAAGGGGAATATTCCTTGGCCTTTGATGATCAGGGATTACTTCCATCTTTGGATTAATTCTATGTTTACAACAACATTATTCGAGGAGTCTTTGACAATCATCATGTCAAAGAATTGAGTTATGGGTTGGAAGGAGCCTATTTGCATAGGCCAATAGAATTTTTCTTTGGGAGAATGGATTTATTTATGTATTCATGCATCAATTTACTTTCAACACATTGTGAGAATGTTTTTTTTGCATCTATTGATTATGTAACACAACATTTGCATTTTCTTACCATTGTCATACAGTGCATTGCTCCACAAAAGGGCAAGTTTATTGTTGAGCCCCATGAGCAAGATTTTTCCAGCTATTATGATGGAGACAACCATCCTTTGTATCACCATGGAAAAGTGTTTGATTATTTCTCGTATGCTCAGTTGACATATTCACTCATTTGCTATCCACTAGTAGATGTGATGATTCACACAACTAGCAATTTGCAAAAATACCACTTTCCATGCTATTTTCTGAAGTTGCAGTGGGAGAGACTGCACTATGCCCACTTGAGATATTGTTTGTATCATGGAGCATCATGTAAAACCTTCAGAAAACTACTCATTTGGATACCCTATGATGATCATGTTCTATTCATCATGGATGAGATATTTTGGGCTAGCTTGTTCTTCAATGTTGGAGAGGAGATCCTTGAAGGATTGTTCTTCATTTTTCCACTTGAGGGAAATGATTTTTCAGCCCAGGATCAGCACATAATCTACACTTATCATGAGTGGAGAGAAGGATAGCGTGGGGTAGACTATATTTTCTGCCATGATCATAATTTCAGCTCACCTACTTTGCATGAGCCAAAGGTGGACGAAGACTTTCTGGAGTTGCCATATTGGAGGGTAACTCATTTTGTTTGGATGATTTCTTGGGGACGGGAGATTCATATGGGGATGAAATATCCCAACTCATTTCATCCCACATGCCTCAAGAAGGTCCTTTAGTTTTATCCTTGCAGTTACTTGAGGACAAGTAACATTTGGGAGGGGAGGACTGTAATGTTCCCAAAATTAGCATAGAGCTGATTGGAACATTAATTTTTCCTATATCAGCTAGGAGATGAATAAATGGGTAAGGAGGACCATGATTAGAAATAAAATCCCTCATATTATGAAATGTATCATTAGAGTAGCTCTATTTTGCATCCTCAAGTGTGAAAAGGGGCAAATGCATGAGGACAAGGTCAAGTTTGACCAAGTCAATAGCGCTGCCATAGTGGGAATGGATCACCTCGAGAGACAACGAAGTGTGAATGAGGAAGAGGTAATTTGGTGGAGGAAACCCTAATGTGTGGGTGGAAAGGAAAGGAGGCTTTCATTTTTATAAAGGGAGGACAAGGCAACCATAGATGGATATGTTGATGAATATAGAATTTGGTATGTATGACTATTTGTTGTCTTCATTTGTTTAACTAAGATTGATGTGCTGCTTAGCACAAGGGGAATTTCCTATTTAGGAATTCTTCTCTCTTATTGAGATGCCTCTTGAGGGATTTTAATTCATTCTCCACATTTCAGGCTCAATGCCAAGCCACTTCCTTCAGCTACAGTGTTATTCTTGTAGCAGGAAATGTTGTGTTGCAGGGTGTTGTAGTGGAGGGTCCCACAACACCATTTCCTTGGCTCATATTTTAGAGGAGGGATATTATATTCCTATGGGAGGTTAGTGAGAGATATTTCTGAGCTGATTTCACATCTTTGGCATCATTCCAAGCACTTCCCATCACCAACATCGCAGTCCCTTCTCTAGACTGCGTTATTTCTTAGTACATTTATAGTGGGGGTTTGCATTGCTAGTTTGGAGGGTGAGATCTTCAGGGATTGGATCAGCCTTTCACCTAAAGGATCCTTTGGATGAGATTAATGTATTAGATGTAGTATCTTCATCTATCTTCATCCATTTACAGTTCATGAGTTGCAGCTGCTACCCTGCAACTCTGGAATTTCTGCAGATTTTCCATTTTGTGCATATTGTAGCCAATCCTTCCAAGGATTGTGTATTTTTGTTTCCAGGGGTTGAGATCTTGCTCCCCCCATTTTATTTGAGTTTTATGTTGTCATATTTGTGTATTGACATCATTTTTCAACAATTAATCTTTATAGACTATGCAGTCATAGCCTTGGGCTTTCCATATGTAGCAGTATATCTCATATTTATTGTACATGTTCCTTGAAGGTAAATTTTCTTAAGCTTGAGTGATCATTTCCTTAAGATCCTGTACACATTCTTCTGCTATAAAAATTAATAAGATGGCTATGAGATCTTATTGCATTTTCTAAATTTGATGTATCATTTCTACTCCATTGGTATGTTTATGTATTGTTGGATCTCCACATTTGGAATATCTTAAGATATTCCCAACAGTGTAGAATTTCCCTATTTTGGGATATTACAGTGGTATAAAAGCATGATATTTGGCTCAGACTGTGAGTTTCATCCATAATAAGATCGAAGAGATCAAGATGATGAAGAAGATGAGCTTTCTCTCATTATTTTTCAGATCCAGGAAGGACCTCTCCAAGGAGGTCAAGAAGATGGAAGAAGGAGAAGAGAAAGGACCATGCACTTCCTATTTTCAAAGAGAAGAAGGAATGAAGCATGAAGAACACTTGGAATTCGAAATTCTAAGTGAGCACCTTTCTGAATATAGAGCTAAACCTAGAGCCTTCAAGGAGACTCTAGCTTTACCACAATTTATTCAACTGGAAGAAGAGAGAAGACCCCGCAGCTATGGGATGATGAGAGGCAACATATTTCTATTGTCCACATTTGATGGATCACTCACATGTGAAGCAGTGGTTTGGGTGAAGAAGATAGAGGCTTTCTTCCTGCTACATCCTGTAGTAGATAGAGAGGCTGTAGAAATTGCAACGCTGCACCTTGAAGGTGAAGAAAGTACTTGGTGGTTTAGCCATTGGAACCATGCAAGGGTATCAAATCTTGCTGAATTTTCCCAAAGGATGATCAGAAGATTTGGCCAAAGGAGGGAAGAGCCCTCACCACTACTTGAAGAGGCATGTACCAACATTGTTGAGACCATGGAAGAGCAGCCTTCATCTTCAACAGTTTGGGAAGCCAACACATATAAGGAGGAAACTCTTGCAGCCCTGCAAGAAGCTTCCAAGTTTCACCAAGGTATGCTTGAATGTCCATCTCTTGTCATCTCAGCAAACATTATGGATGGGTCCACATCACCACATACTATTGACTTAGAGTAGAAAATAGCATTGTGTTGTAAAAGAACAGTGATGGAGAAAAGAGGAACCATTCCTCATGTGATATTTCAAAGGGAAGCTTCATTCAGGAAGCCATGAAGGAAGCAGTAAGAAGGAGTAGACATCTGGAGATAATAAAATCTTTCTCCTCTCTAGATGACACTCTCTCAATGAGCATGCCACCGCTCAAAGAGAGAATTCTACTTACAGTAGATCCAACGCCTCTTTGGTTTTGGAAGGCCATGCATGAGGAGGAGATATCACTGAGAGATTCCAGTAGAGGTGCACTCCTACACATCATGGAGTGCAATATTCTCCAACAGTTTGAGGAGGTTATTCCCTTCTCACACGTGGATCCTTACGGATTCAAGAAGGAACATGTAGATGATGGAGGAAATCTTCGGATGGATAACATCTCTCACGATTTTGTTGGAAATTTCTTGAGCCATGCACATCATGATGGGAGGTTTTTTCCAACCACCTATTTGGGTCCTTATGGGGATAAATTGATCCTTGGGAAGACTGCATTTCAAAATCCCATGAAATGCAAGGAAAAAAATTTGATTTGGGATGATGTTAGCCCTCATGGGAGGAGTACCAAGATGGAGGATGGAAGGATACATCCACAATTGGTTGAGTGGATGTGGATGATGAGCAAGAAGCTGGAAAGCTACTTACAGGTCTATGATACCGGGCAGCAGGAGGCATGGCTGCGCTGGTTACTCTTGAAGGAGTTTGGCCATCACTTGGCATACACTCTTTCTAAGGGTATGGGGATGGAGAAGATGTGGCAGGATGCTTTCATCATTCAGCAGTAAAGAGTATGGATGCATGGTGTTGATGTGACATTCATATCATTCATTATGTCTTCATCACATGTCTTTTATGATGAGAGCATGAGGAGGCAACAAACACTTTTATTGCTTGGGTTGTACTTGATAGAGAAAGGGCAGTTTTTCTCTCATATGTTGTATTATGTTGTAGGAGTAGGAGATGGCACTGTCATGGTACAAGGGTAATACTCCTTAGCCTTTGATGATCAGGGATTACTTCCATCTTGGGAGGAATTCTACGTTTGCAGCAACATTATTGGTTGGAGTCTTTGACAATCATCATGTCAAAGAATTGAGTTATGGGTTGGAAGGAGCCTATTTGCATAGGCCAACAATGATGTTCTTTGGGAGCATGGATTTATTTATATATTCATGCATCAATTTACTTTCAGCACATGGTGAGAATGTTGTTTTTGCATCTATTGATTATGTAACACAGCATTTGCATTTTCTTACCATTGTCATACAGTGCATTGCTCCACAAAAGGGAAAGTTTATTGTTGAGCCCCATGAGAAATATTTTTCTAGCTATTATGATGGAGACCGCCATCCTTTGTATCACCATGGACAAGTGTTTGATTATTTCATGTATTCTCAGTTGAAATATTCACTCATTTTCTATCCACTAATAGATGTGATGATTCACACAAATAGAAATTTTCCAAAATACCACTTGCCATGCTATTTTATGAAGTTGCAGTGGGAGAGACTATGCTATGTCCACTTAATATATTGTTTTTATCATGCAGCATCATGTAAAAGCTTCATCAAACTACTCATTTGGATACCCTATGATGATCATGTCCTATTCATCATGGATGAGATATTTTGGGCTAGCTTGTTCTTCAATGTTGGAGAGGAGATCCTTGAAGTATTTTTCTTCATTTTTCCACTTGAGGGCAATAATTTTTTAGCCTAGGATCATCACATACTCTACACTTATCATGAGTGGAGATAAGGACAACGTGGGGTAGACAAGTTTGTCTGCCATGATCAGAATTTTAGCTCACCTACTTTGCATGAGCCAAAGGTGGAGGAAGACTTTCTGAAGTTGCCATATTGGAGGGTAACTCATTTTTTTTGGATGATTGCTTGGGGATGTAAGATCCCAACTCATTTCAGCCCACATGCCTCAAGAATTCCCTTCATTTCTATCGTTGCAGTTGCTTGAGGACAAGCAACATTTGGGAGGGGAGGACCATAATGCTCCCAAAATTAACATAGAGCTAATTGGAACATTAATTTTTCCTATATCATCTAGGAGATGAATAAATGGGTAAGGAGGTCCATGAGTAGAAATAAAATCCCTCATAGTATTAAAGGGATCATCAGAGTAGCTCTTGTTAAACACCTATAAATTTTGTTATACCAAGAGGTGGCTAGACTTTTGTCTTCAAGGCTTCAAGAGATAGTTTCCTTTGAAAACCTATCATCTTTTGAAGACTCATGATCTTCTTCTTTCCTTGAGTTAATATTCACTGTTGTTTCCCTCATAAACCTGAAAATATGTTGTTTACAAGGAGAAAGACAACTCAAAAAACCCATTTTCCCCTTCACTTTTTTCCCTCTTTTCACTCATAATTAACCTCCATTTTTATCTCCCTTTTGCTCATAAAATTCCTCCATTTCCCTCATTTTCCTTTATTTCCTTCATAAAATCCCTTTAATAAGGTTTAAAAATCCTTTTTAAACCTTATCGGAACCCCCAAAATCCTTTGAAAATCCTTAAAAAATCATGAAAAATAGTATTTTGAACTAAGGCCTTAAGCCCCTTTGGCCCTAGCCCCCAGCCCATTTTTTCCGCATAAAACCAGAGCCGTAACCCATAGTTAAGCCCCTTTTGCACAATCATAAGCGGGGTTTTCTATTGACTTGTTACCTTTTGCTTTTAAAAAGCTCCAATTGCGATTAAGTCCTTTTCTTATAAAACCCGACTTTTCCTTTGATATTTCATCAATCTGATGGTTACAAATATAAATGAATATCAACTGTTGATCTAAACTGATCGACGATCCATCCATAAATCGCATCGCAAGTTTTCAATTTGCCCCTTGTTCTTTCTCCCTGCTTATGCGATCCAACGACCGATTCCCAACCGTTGATCCTCTCTACCATGCCCAGATCAGACGGTCCTCATCGCTCCGTTCCAAAGCCCTCTTTTCCACCTTCAGCTTTCATAACTTAATCTCCACCGTCGATTTAGTTCTAAGATTGACGACTCTAACTCAATCGCATTGCAAAATTTCTTTATTCTGTTCCCCTTTCCCTCCTCCGATAGTGTTCATTGCAATTCAATCTGGACCGTCGAATCCACAAGAACCGACGGCCCAGATTAATCACCCTCTGCCACAGCCCTCTGACATTAAAACCCATCAATTAATTCTGACCATTTATCTCTCTAAATATCTAACGTTCTGTGCGTAATCGCATCGCAAATTTTCTTTGCGCCTTTCCTCTCTCCTTCGCCAATTGGCGACCCTGCGATCGCATCTGGGCCGTTCATTTCACCGATCCAACAGTCCAGATCAAACCCAAAACCTTTTTTTGTTTCATAAACCCCTCTGTTTAAAGTCCTTCGGTGAAGATCCACCATTGATCTCTCTAGATCAATGGCCCACAATTACCTAGTCTCTGCCCGACCCCTACCTCATATTTCGTTTCATTTACCCCAAGATTTGATCTGAGCCATTAATCTTGAAGATCTGATGGTCCATATTCAACTCGATAGGCCCAACTCATTTGGACCTATCTGCCCCATTGATAAATCCTGACCGTTCGTTCCTTTCATCCGATGGTCTAGATCAAAACCACTTTGACCCTGCCCCACCTTCTTTCGCTCGTGTAACTTGTCTTATCGCGCTCTCATCTCCACCATTGGATTTTCCCGCCTTTCATCCAACGGCCAAGACTCCATATCGCATAATTCTGAGTCCTACAATTAATTCCTAAAAATTACGCGATATGGGCGGTTTCTAAAGGACACGTGTTGGCTGAAAACCTATATCGCCTTTCTTTTAAGAAATTTTGAAAACCGCCTCTAAGCTGCGCGACACCAGTGGTTTTTACAACCGAAACCACTTTTTCCATTTGCATTACTTCTTCTTATTTTAGATCTCCGCCGTTGATCTCTGAGATCTAACGATCCCAGTTTAATTTCTCCGTTAGTTCATCGCCCTCCACCCATCCTCCAAAGGAATTCATCAACGAATCTCTGTCGTTGATCTTTGTTGGCTAAATCAATCCAACGGCCCAGAATTATTTCAAAATCCCAAATTTCATTCAAACCCATTTTGCCTTCGCTAAAGTTTTTTTCCCCTTTTCATTGCAATTTCTTCCATTTCGCTATAATGTTGACCCCTCTACATTATATAAACCCGATCAATCTCAGCCGTTGATATTTGCAGATCAATGGCCTGGACTTTACCTCCACCACCATTTATCCAACCGCCTCCCCATCTGACCCCAGCGAGAAATCCTCACCGTTGGTGGATTTCATCCAACGGTCACGATCTAACCTAACCTCCAAAGCAGTTTAAACCTATCCCCGCGGGATTTTTATTAACTTTTCTATGTTTGTGTAGGTTTTAAAATATTTCTAAACTATTTTAAAAGAAAATCAATGGCTGAGGATGACGATCCCTCAGGCCACTATTCATAAAGAAGATCATTCTACAGGGTTTCACATCATGATTTATTTGTGCCCCAAGAGCACTGATAACACTATAAAACCCTCTGTATGCCTGCACAACAACAAAACACATTAAACCTTGATCCAATAAAGAGTATCAGTAGCCAGGGATAAAATCAAAGCAGAAATCATGTTTGAAGATTTTCAATATAGTTGTTGAGGGATTACGACATAAATTTGACTATCAAAAGCCTAATCCACTCAATTGAAGACAGTATGAAGACTAGAAGACGAAAATTAGGCCTAATTAAGCCTATAACACAAGATTAAAGCAAATTATAAGTGTTTTAGGAAAGAAAAATCAGATATATCAGTCTGAGAAGCCTCCACTACCACATCAGAGACTAATTGAATCCTCACCTACTACCAAAAGACACCTGCAGCCTCAAAGAAATCAAAGAAGGCCTAGTTATTACCAGAACAGAAGATATTAGCATAAAGATAGTTGAACAGTTATTTCAGATCAAAGAAACTTATTACAACTATCAGCGGAGTTATTACAAATATAAGAAATAGGCCTCGAAGTCAATATTTTTTCCCATTGAGCTTAAAAGACAGAAACAAAGTAAATAAAACAAAATCATAATTCAATGCTCTCCTTCTTTAGGCCTTGCATGGTTTTCGAGGCTAGGAGTTGCATTTAGTGTAGAATTAATTACACTTCGATCTTAAAGCCCTTCCACCTCCTCATTTCTTCTATAAATACTTCTGAAGAAGATGAGAAGTCCGTTGATTGTTCACTAGTTGTAATACTGAAACTCTATGAAATAATACATAGTCTGTCTAAAGTTAAGGAAGAAATTGAAGTCTTGGAAGCTTGATGATGATGTTGCATGCTTGTTCTTGAGAAGGCTCTATCATTGGATCCATGAGCTTGGCTGTTGGTGAAGTATTTTGAACTTTTTAATGTTTTCTCATGTTTTCATTTTGTTCCATAAATGCTTACTACAGTAGGATGAAATTTTTAGGCTAAGAAATGACTCCTAGAAGCACCTTAGACCTATTCATCCTTCACTATTTTATGTTTTCTTCTGCTGAGGTATTTTAGAGTCTTGAATCTCTCTCTTTAGTCCTCATGCTTGTTTATTTCTATAATAGTTCAAATATCTAGTTTCAACATGATTTATGGTTTTCCCTGCTTGTCTGCTATCACTTGAAAGCTATTATTGAAGTCTCCCTTTGAAGTACCATTGTCTTAAGTTGGCCAAGGAGGTCTTTTTTGATCATGCCCTTTGTCCTTGCTTGAAAAATTGTTTTAAAGTTTTTTATAGTTGTGATTGTAGATGTGTTAGGTGTTCCCTCTTCTATGACTGCAATTATCAGTGAATCTTTTATGTTTTCTAAGTCATTTGAAATAAAATCTTTGAGGAAATAGGATGTGCTCCCGAATCTTAGATTTCATTTTGAAAGTTGTCTTGAAGTCATTATTTTCTTAAAGAATGGTTTGTAGAATTTATGGTTAGCCCTGTCTATCAAATACTTCTTTATTGTTCAAGTTATGTTTTCAAGTTCCCTTTGTTGAGAATTCAATTTATCTTTCCAAATCATTGATGTCCATCTCATTGACAAAACCAAAGGATCTTGTGGCCAAGTTAGATTTTCCCTCTGATATCCCATATCCATTGATGAGTTTGTCATAAACCCTTCTTGACTCCATTTCCCAATGAATCTAACATTTCCCCTTTCTATCTATCTCTCTTAGACCTTTCATGTTCTGTTATGTCTTTCAACCAAACAAAAAAACAAACACTTGCACTTAATAACTAGTCTAAAACCAATACTCAAAGCACACAAGATAAACCTTTGCAAAAAACAAATAATTTGAGAGATCCCTCTCTGAGAGCAAGAGGACTAGATCCTGTAACTCTAAATATTGGTTCTGATGTTGCCTTGTCTTTTGATTTTCCAATCTATCAAAACATGGGATACCAACATAGTGGTGATCATGGTGGGACCTATTGAAGCTATGATAGCTTAGAAAACTATTATAAGCTCTTTAGTCCTACAAATCTCTAAGAAATTCAGTTAGTAATCCATAGTTTAGACTCTGTTTGTTTGAACACCTTAGCTAAGTGTTAAGATCAGACATAGGACACTCTCATAACCATATAAATATACAAAAATTCAAAAAATATTTCAGATTGGCTTCATAATAAAATTGGTGGTGGAACCATAAGACATTTTACCTTCATCAAAAGCTAAAAATTTTCCACCTGGCGACTCCACTAGCCCCAGTAGGCTTATTACCCATCTATATCTCCATATTCCCTTAAGATTGTGTTAACCAGCCTTGAGGAAGTTTAGAAATCTAGCCCCATACTAAGATAAGACATTGTGAGAGGCAATACTTTCAAAACAATCCTAAAAAACCTCAGCCTCTCTCATTTTTTGAAAAGTAGTCTGGCTTCACATAGGATCAACACTAGATCCCATCCAGACCCAAATCCCCCTACCATAATTGACAATCCAGAGAGGATTTTCTGGCAAAATTCTAGACCTGGAAAACCAACTACTAATAGGAACATCCAAAGAACACATTTTTTCCCCGAAAACCTTGCTGTCTTGGAGGATTCACACTTTGAATTACATCATACAAAGAAAATATTTAGAGCTAGGTCTCAAGGTGATTTAAACCAAGATGATCTTGAAGATGTAGATTTGCAGCAGAGTTTTAGTAGAGAAGCCTCACCTTCTACTCCTCCCGATTCCCAGCTTCTTCATCACTTTAGCCTTTTATATAAAAAATTTGCTCAAAACCAGTTTTCTCATCCAAACGTTTCTTCCACCCTAATCCATACTAACACTGTTCAAAACACTCCATTCCACCCCACTTTCCCTCTTATAAATCCACCCCTTGTAAATCCACCTGTCTTTCCAGCCATGGAAGCATGGTATGCCCCATTAGTGTTACCACAACTTATGTTTCCCTTACCAAATGATTACCAATCCAAAATCCCTCATTTCACTGAAAGTGACCTTACTACTGCCCAAAAACACGTAACTAAAATAAATGATGCCTTTGAGTACATGGAGATAGAAGAAGAGACTATTAGAATGAGAATGTTTGCTCAAATTTTAGGAGGAGAAGTAAAAAAATGGTTTAAAAGCTTAACTCCTAACAACATCCATGATCTCCCTTCTTTGTACCAAACATTCATAAATAGATGGGAAATAAAAAAGAACCCTCTCCAAATATTAGAAAAATATGACAAACTTAAAAGAAATCCAGGGGAGAGTGTTCATGACTACTCCACTAGGTTTAACAATGTTTACAATGCTCTTCCACCTCACATGAAACCTCCCCTAGGCATGGCCCTCGTAAAATATCCTGAAGACTTGGATGCTGAGATGGCCTATCAGCTGAGAGAAAAAGAACCCTTAACCTTGGAAGACAAGCAAAAGGGATCTCTTGCTGTGGAGGTGAATCTAATAGAGAAAAGGGCGAGGATGAAGAATGAAAGGAAGGTATCATTTAGGGAGGAATCTATACCCTCCTCATCTAAATCGAATATGGAAAAGATGTTGGAAGAAGTAATGAAAAAGACGAGTATAATGTAGAAAGCACAACTAAAAGAAAATCATAACAACCCCCAAAATAGAAACAGAAACCAGAACTTTAGAAGAGAAAACAATCAAGATAGACAAAGAGACAATGACCAACAAATTAGACCTCCCTTCCAAAAAAACTATGTAGATCAAGATGAGGAAGAAAGGGAGATCGAAAGGTTCGAAGAAGATCATGTAAAATTGATTGGATCAGATAGTGGGGATGATGTTTTCTTCACAGAAGAAGAATAAGGTTTCTTTTCCTCAGATCAAAATGAAAACACCTATGAGAATTCTGATGATTATATATTAGGGTTTGAAAATTCAATCATGGAGGTGCACAGAAAATATGATCTTAGGAGCAAGGGAAACATAGATGATTCAAAAGATAAAAACACTAGTACTACTATTAAGAAAAATTCAGAAAAACAGCCTAAGAAAATAGCAGAGAAACCCAACATTTTGGCTAAGAAACCAGATTTAAACAAAGAGAAGAGTAGCCAGCCAAATGTTGAGCAAAGCATCCCTAGCACTTCAGCTAGTGAACCTAATAAAAATGTCCCAATTAGCAGTCCAAATAAATTTCATCAAATCAAAATTGCTGAAACGAATTCAATTGAAAAAATGGATGTAAATATGACCAAATTAATTGTTCCTTTCAGCCTTCAGGGAGAGATTGCAAAGATAAAAATTACCATCCCCCTAGCTAAACTAGTAACCCAAGAAGTGTACAAAAACCATGTTTTGAAAGCTTTGAACTTAGGAAGTAATACTGACACTTTAAAATTAATAGATGACAAGCCTAAGTTGTTGTTTTTCCCAGAAGTTGAAGGAAAATACTAAGAAGGAGTTGTTCCTCCTTTCTATGTCAATTTGAATATACATGATAAGATATTACACAATGTTATGTATGATTCAGGGGCTTCTCACAATTTAATGCCCAAGGTAGTAATGGAGAGTCTAGGCCTTGAAATCACCAGACCATACAAATATTTATATTCTTTTGACTCCAGTAGAGTGAAATGTTTAGGTTTGATCAAAGACCTCTGTGTGAAATTAGCACAAATACCAACCAAGAATTTAGTAATGGACATTGTAGTGGTTGATATACCCCTAAAATATGGTATGATGTTATCAAGGTCATGGGGTGCTAAGTTACAAGGCACAATGCAAATGGACGTTTCTTATGCCACCATCCCATTTTTTAACCAAAACATAAGATTATATAGAGAATCCCCCATGAAATATATGGTGAGTAAAATAGATAAAACAAACAACTCTCTCGTCTATTCCGTTCAATCAGGCTTAGATTCCTTTATATTGTACAATGAGGATGAAAACACTCACTAAGAAAAGGAAAACCAAGAGCAAATCAGTTCACCGGACCAATCAAATATTCCCTCAGATCAAATTCGAAACATTGAAAATCAACCACAACAAGAAAATTAAAATAAGGAAAATATACTTTGGACAATCAATTTTGATGGGTCTTGTAATAAATCCAGTGCAAGGGTAGGTGTGTGGATTCAAAATACAAATCAGATTTTTTCATATAAACTAGATTTCCCATGCACTAACAATATTGTTGAATACAAGGCACTTCTCCTTGGCTTACAGTTGCTTAAACGATTAGAAGCCCAAAAGATATAAATCTTAGGAGATTCTGAACTTATCATAAGACAGATCAAAGGAGAATACTCAGCTAGAAACCAAATACTTAGGGAATATCGAAATTCTATCCTTGATTTATTGAAGATCTTTGAAAAGTATGAACTTAGTTTCATTCCAAGAGCACAAAATCATCTAGAAAATGAACTTACTTTCAATGCCAACAATTGTCAAATACCTCAAGTAAATGAACAACGTAGTGTAAAGGTAAAACACAGCCCTGCAGTGCCTGATAATGAGGATCACTAACAAGTGTTTGACTCTGACAAACACATAGATGATTTTCTAAAATCAGAAAAGGATTTCGACATACCAACATTAGATGCCAGCCATAAAGAAAAATGTTTGTATATTGAACAATTCCCAAAAGTTGAAATGGCATATTCTGTTGATATAAATCAATATTAGAATCCTTTTGAAGTAGAATTAATTGACTGTGCAGACCAGAAAGACTTGGAAGTCTTACAGTGCAAAATTGATACAATTCCAAGAGGTCTCACACCTTTAGAACACCTTTTTAACTTTAATGATGTAGCCAAATAACCCAAAATGGAGCCTATGGAAACAGATGTAGAAGAACATAACATAGGCAGCCTAGTAGAACCCAAAATTATTAAACTGTCCAACACTCTCCTAGCTCACATAAAATTTCAATACATATAGTTGTTCAAAGAATTCAGAGATGTGTTTGCTTGGGGGTACAAAGACCTGAAATCTTATGATACCAGCATCATTCAGCACAAAATCCCTCTTAGGGAAAATCAAAAACCTTTTAAACAAAAACTGAGAATAAACCCTATTTTATTACCTTTAATTAAGGCAGAAATTGAAAATATGCATGATGTTGGGATTATAGTACCACTTAGGTATTCAGAGTGGGTATCAAACTTAGTCTTTGTTAGGAAAAAGACAGGGGAAATCCGACTCTGTATTGACTTCAAAAATTTAAATAGAGCATTCCTAAAAGACAAGTACCCCTTGCCCAAGATTGACCATATACTTCAAAGGGTAGTTGGGTCACAAAGGATATTGTTGTTGGATGGGTTCTCAGGTTACAACCAGGTGGTAGTGCTCCCAAGTGATCAATTCAAACTGCTTTTACTACACCTTGGGGCACCTTTATGTATGTCAAAATGCCTTTTGGATTGATGAATGTAGGGGCCACCTTCCAAAGGGCCATGTGCATAGAATTCTCTGAAGATATTGGCTATTTCATAATCATTTACCTTGATGACATAACCGTTTTCTCAAAAACTGATGAAGAACATTTGATTCACTTGAGAAAAGTTTTCGAGAAGTGTAGGAAATTTGGCTTATCTTTGAATCCTAAGAAGACACTCTTTGGTCTCCAAGAAGGTAAAATTCTTGGTCACATAATCTTAGAAGAGGGAATCAAAATAGACCCTAAAAGGATAGATGGCATATTGCAAATCAGCCATCCAATAAGCCTCAAATAATTACAATCTTTCATTGGAAAGATTAATTTTTTGAGGAGGTTTATTGCCAACCTTGCTGAGTTATTAAAAAACATTACAAATGTGCTCAAGAAATATGTAGGTGTAAAATGGAGTTTACTAGCTAAACAATCATTTGAATTGGTTAAACAACCTCTCACTCAAACACCAGTCTTGATTAGTCCAGATTTCACCAAAGACTTTTATATCTTTTCTTTTGCATCTGAGCATATAATAGCTACAGTTTTACTTCAAAATAATGACTTGGGGCAAGAAAAACAAATATCCTTCTTTAGTAGGGACTTAAGAGATGCTCCTCTCAAATATAACATCATTGAGAAGCAATCCTTAGCATTAGTGAAAGCATTAAAAGACTTTAGTGTCTACATTCCACACTCTCACATAATTGCTTTTGTTCCACATACTGTTGTCAAGGATATTCTAAGTCAAGACCTTGATGGTAAAAGGGGAAAATGGATTGCAACCATTCTTGAATATGACTTAGAAATTAGGCCCACCAAACTGATTAAAGGGCAGGGATTAGCAAAACTGATGGCTGAATCGAAATTCCAAGCACTAGATATGAACATGGTAGATGTATTGGAAGAAGTAGAAGAATTCACTGCCCCTTTCATTGAAGAAACATTTCTGAATTCTCCTTGGTATGCTGACATTATTTATGTGCTTTTATATTTGAATGCCCCACCTTCTTTATCTAAAACTAAAGCTAGATTTTTGAAACAAAAAGCTTTAAGTTATTGCATCTTAGATGGGGTATTGTATTAGAAAAATGTTGCTAGAATTTTTCTTAAATTTTTACTTGAAGATGATGTAGGAAAAATCATGCATGAGTTGCATGAAGGAGAATGTGGAGGACACCTCTACTAGAAGACCACAACAAAAAAAATACTTAGATTGGGTCACTATTGGCCCACCCTTTTCCCAGATACTCAAAAGTTAGTCATGTCTTGCCATAAGTGTCAAATTTTTGATGGCAAAAGAAAACTCCTTCCCTTACTACTAGGGTTCCATGATTTGGCTGATTGGCAAGCCAAATGACAGTGTAACATCAAACCAATCTTTGGAGCCCAAGGACCTAACCTTCCTGGACTCAGAGAGGGCTCTCTCTATTTGTGTAAGGGATATCTGTGTGTTTGTTTATTGTGTTATGATTTTAGGCTAGTTATGAAGTAGGTTTTTGGTTTTTGTTTTTAGGTTGTGAGGGATGAACCGATCAAAGACATAATATAGGTAAAAATATGTCAGATCAACTGGGCTATGGGGTCGAAAAGGTCAAGAAATCTTTCAGATGGTGACACAAGGTTGTTGAAGGGCCGATTTGATTCGAGGTAAAATGGATATTTGGGCAAAATGGAGTGATATGGACATCAAATTTGTGAATAACAAAGGATTTCAAGAATAAATAGTTTAATAGCTGACATAAATATTGTAGGGCCAACCATTAATCATGAGAAATGTAACTATAAGCTGATCAATGCATAGAAATAAACATTCAAGCCATTCATAGAGATATATGACTCTCTAACTTTAGGAAATGACTATCAAACTTTGGGGAAATAAATTTAAGACAGAAAAAAAACTCAAATCACTATGTAGGAATGCCTAAACATAGTACTTCAAGCTATTGGGCACTTTGAAAACAAGATTCCATTGTTTTAGGAAAAGGGAAAGATCAGTACAAGACCTCCTTGGTTCAACAAATGACAATCTAATCAATCAAAGAGAGGTTTCATAGGTAGAGCTATGGATAGCCATGAGTAAGCAGGGCATACCATAAATCATACTTAGCATGCATAAAACCATAAATGAAACAAGAGAACAATATTCTTCAGTTATTAAAGAGAAATCAAGGATTCTTTAACATGACTAAGAATGAAGAAAACATGGAAACTATAAAGAAACATGAAATTTGAGGTGCCTCCAAGGGCATGTCTCAAATTTGTTCTCTACTATCTTATAGCAAGCAAGAACATTGATTTATGAATGAAAATTAGGAAAAAAAATAGAGAGAGAGACACTATACCATTCTACCAAGTCATGGAATCCAACAACAATCCTCTTTCATCATCCAAGAACATCCAAGAAACTATCCAAAAGCATGAGACAATTTTTTCTTCCAAAGCTTATATGACCATGTATTTCTTCTATTCATCAAGTCCAGCCTTGTTTACAATGAAAGCCTTTGGAATATATAGGCTAGAGTGAGGAAAACCTCTTAGTTCAACTTGCAATCTCATTGGCCTATCCAAAATATCTGATTTTGTCCTTGAGGCTTTGCAAAGTCCAAGGCTCAAAATATCTAATAAAATATCTAAAAAATGCTAAAAAAGGGAAATATATTGACTTTTCATAACTTATCATGTACAAAAATAGCTAAATGCACATGAATAAAAGTCACTTTTGAAAGGTTCAATTTTTACAAAAATACTCAAAAAATACATCAGCAAAAGGTCCTCTGACTTGCCAGAAACTTTTGGAGGCCTTCCTGATGTCGAAACAAGGCCCATGATGGCTCGTTGGAAAGCTATAGGTATCTACTTTCTGAAAATTTTTATTTTTCTCCCAATGGACCACTATAAGTCCTCCAAAAAACATACCTGTGTGTAAAAAACCAAAAAAATAGGCCTTGCTGATAAACAGGGCAGAGTGTAGAAAAAGCGAGTGTTTTTCGCCATTTTGGGGGAGAAAATGATCTTCAATTGATTTTAAAATCACTGAGTATGTGCCCCTGAAATTATGGCATCTAATGATACCATTTTCATCCTTTGAGGATGCCCCAAACTGAAATGGAAATGCCCATGAGTTTTAACTAAAAACCCAAAAATGACAAAAAACCAAAATTTGTCGAATTTCGCCCAAATTTGGTGAGCATGACCCTCAAGGGTTTTCAGAAACATATTATGAATATGACGCCAAAATTTGGAGCCTTGAGGTGTCTTTCCTCAATTTTGGTGTTGGGCACTTCCCTTTAGCCTCCTTGAGTTTTTCCTGAGCGGCCTTCAATTTCCACTGGGCAAACTGATTGAGCCTTTTATAATGCCCGGTCATCCTCCATTGAAGGTCCAAGTCTCTATTTTCCTTCTCCAATTTCTTTCCCAAGTGATCATTAACTCTCTCAAGCCCTGATCTTTTCCTTCGCTCTCATCGAACTCACCCATGAGTTCTTCCAATCTCATTTGTGCTTTGGAGGCCTCCTTTTTGTATTTGATGGCCCGTGTCTCATACACAGCCATATGGACACTCATCTGCTTTTTTTGAATTTGCAAAAAGTGATTGAAGTTTCTAGCCCTATCAAGATTAGTCCTCAAAGCATCAATTTGGTTTTGTCTATTGATCAAGATATTTTCTAGGATCCGGGCTTCATTGTCACTATCATCGCTTTGGATTTGAATGATGTCAAATTCCCTTTCCTTTTCATGGCTGCTCTCCTCTTTCTCCTTTCCTTTGCTTTGGGTGGCTCTTTTAGTCTTCCTCCTCTTGGGCAATTCGACAATGGGCTTCTTGGGAAATTTTCCCTTGCTTCAGAGGGCCCTAGTCACATTTGGAGTTACAACTCTAGGAACCCTTTTCTTTGATGTCCGGGGCTTGGCCACTGTCAGAGAAGAGAGCATGGCCCCTTACCTAGGAGAGGAAACTAGCACATGCTCCATTGGCTCTTTACTCTTGTCACTTTGCTCATCATTCTTGCCACTATCTTGGATTTCTTCATGGATGCTTTGATTGTCCTTGTGCATTTATTTTTGAGGGCTGTCCTCCTCACTGTGTTGTAGTTGTTCATCATGATTCCCTTATTCTTCATGAGGCTGCTATTATTTTTCATGAGGTTGCCTCTGTTCATCCTGCTGTGGTTGCCTCTCTTCACTGTGCTGCACTTGTTTATCATGTTTCCCTTCTTCTCCATGAGACTACTCGCCCTCACTGTGTTGCACATATTTATCATGCCCTGGAGTCTTCTATTCTGCATCACTGTTTTCTTCTCCCTCTTGCTGCCCTATTTCACTATGATGTTGCTCATCATCATATTCCTCATCATCCCCTTGTTGCCCTGTTTCATCATGCTGCTACTCATCATCACTTTCCTCTTCTTGCTCATGCTCTTCTTCCTCATCATTCTCTTTTGCTTGTTCTATGGTAAAATTGAGCTTCTTGGGAATAGGTTTGTTAGAAGAAGGCGAAGGATGGTGAGTAGAAGGTGAAGGAGATGTATGAAAAGAAGGGACAGTGGTGAAATCGGGATGTGTGATGAAAGTATCCCAAGAGACCTCCCTCTTCTCAAGCTGATGAAGAATGATGACTTTGATGAGGGAGTGATGGAAGAGGCAGGCTGTCTGCTGAGGAGGAGGATTTTTCTGAACAGTTGAGGCCATTTTCTCAATAATTCTATGTAGGAATAAAGGGAGATTTAGCAATTTGGCCCTCATGAAATTCATGAGAAATCAGATATGATAGGCATATACTCGGGAGAATATTCCCTAGCAAGTGAAGTATTTCATGATGATCTTCATGAGGGGGGTGTAACTAGTTAATAGATATGAGAAGGGGAAAATATATGGACATGAATCTCTATGCTCAGTATTCAGAAAAGGCTTGTATTCTTCTAAGTTCAAGTGGATTTGTTTAAACCACTTCTCCCCGACATTAGGGATTTTAGTGGCCTTGGAGATGGACCTTGGAGAGAATTTGAAATCTAGGCCTGCCAGCTGAAAATGCTTCTCTTGAAACCTCAAAGCACAAAGGTGTGTCAAAGGGGAATAGCTCTTCACCTCTTGCACTCTTTGGAAAAAATATAGACACCCAACCTCATGGAAGTTAAAAAGGACCGATGGATGATCATTCACTTCTTCAGTAGAAACAGGCTCAAACCTCTTTTGAAGGCCGCTCCTACTGTATTTCCTGGGAGGCATCTTGTTTTGAATGTTATTTGCAAAACCAAGGTGTCTCAAAAGGCCTTTGGAATGTTTTTCTCAACCACACCTTTGTCCTCCTTGCTAGTCACTATCTGACCAAGACAAACTGCTTCAAATGCTTTTTGGAACAGTCCTCCAACACCAAATTTCTGCTTTTTCTAAGTCACTGTTTTGTCCTCTTTTGTGCCAAACAACAAGTAGTTATCAAATAGAAAGCACATGGTCAAATTGTTACAGTGTTTGGGTAAGGTCACAAGGATCTTTTGTGTTTTGGTAGAAACAATACAGCCTTGTATTTAGATAAAGACAAAAAACAACCTCCCTCAAACAGTGCTTCTTCTACTGTTCACTGGTTCTTATACACATGTACACAAAAGCACCTTCAAATTGATTCAAAGGACTTTCATAGCATACTCTGTTTTATGGAAATCTGGTGGTTGCACTGAGTTTTGCTCTTTTCCACACAGAGAAGACTTTTTCAAAATGAAAAGGCTTTGAGACTATGACCACTGTTTCCCTTTTGATTTTTAACAAAGTCTTCTCTTAATTTCCTGTGGGCTAATCAATGTTTTTAAAGGCAATCAGAGGTCCTTTAAAATGGTTTTAAACATCCACCCAACAATGTAATAATGTGTAAAAATCATAGCAACAGAACGCTCTGAGTTTACTCAGAAACACTGCCCTCTAATCAATCTCTCTCTCTTGGCATTTATAGCAATAACACCTTTTGATTTTGGACCAAAATCCTCACCCTTTAAACACTGTTTTGACCTTAAGATCACTGCTTTCCTTTTACAAACATTTTTTTGACCTTAGATTTGCCAATAGGGATTAATTTTATTTTCACCACTGCTAGGACACCTTCAGCAACTTGAAAACCCTCTACCACTGTGTTTTTGCCTTGCAATTAGTGTTATGGCTTATCACTAATTTTGAGGGAATTTTTAGGCCTTTTGAAACTAAAGCAAACACACCCCTTTTTACAGTACTAATCTTGGGAAATTATGGCAACAGAAACCTCGGATTTTTCTCAAACAGTTTGCTCTCCTACCACTGTTTTAGTCTTGAAAATCATGGCATCAATCACCCTTTAGAATTTTGAAAGCACCAAGGAGGAAAATAAAAATACCTTGAGGATGGTTTGTGGCCTTTGCTTGATGAGTTGAGTAGCTTCAGAGATGATTTTGAAGGTGTTTCAATCATTCAACAGGTGCAACATGTTCAAAGAGGAGAGCGTCGCGCAGTTAAAAAGGGTGTCGAGTCGGCCTTCGGGCGGTGGTGACTGGCGCTACAGGCACGTCGCGCAGTAGTATAAAGCCTGTGTAAAACTTCACCTGAACGCGTCGCGCGCTTTTCTAGGCATGCTGCACAGTCTTAAGCCTCCAAAACTCTTCAATTTCACTTGAAAACTCTCTTTTCTCTTCAGTGGATGGCTAGGAGCGATTTTGAATGTTGGTTTGTGTTTTTTGAAACTTTGCAAATGGGCTTGCAATGGTCTCTTATTCCCTTTTGAAGGCGAAAAGTCCAATTGGCTTTGAAATGCTTTATGAGGGTTTTGAAGCTTTTTTGAAAGAGGTATTGGTTGTAAAACAAAAATGAAGAACGAATTTATCATTTATAATCTTCAAAACATAACAAACCCAATATTTCGACCGGGACTCTTTAAAGTGTTGTGGATGACATTTTTGGAGATCCTCATACATATTACCCCTTTTCAAAGTGAAAAAGCTATTTTGAAGGCCAACATCTCTCTCAGTGTTTTTCTCATTAAGTTTAGAGGAAAAACTCTGCTCAAAGACATACCAATGATTTGAGAGGCATTCTCTGCCATTCTTGCGAGGAGATAACTTACCACTTTAAAACTTGTTTTGACAGCTTCTGCTCCTGGTGTTTTGATGATGATCATGCCCACCATGAAGTTGATTGAACTGTTAGGTGCTCTTTGAGCCTTTCTTTTGACTGTGGGTGAAGAAACTCATTTGAAACTGTAAGTGAAAAACTCTGCTACAAAAAGTCTCCACCATCAAGGCAACTCACTAACCTTAGATTGAAAAAGTAATCCAGTCTTCAACTTTTACGGAGATATGGTAGGGGATGATAAGATGAAGTTGAAATGTAAACATGGGAAGGCTGTCCCTTTGTTCCTCTATGAAGTAGGTCTATAAGAATAATTAATTTCTCATTCATTTTACCATTTTGACAGCAATCACTTTGAAATCTAAGCCATACTGAAAATGAATGCTCTTCACCCTTACACAATGGTGAGCCTTCTACTTGTTATGAAGGAGGCCTATTTTTTGACAAATTCCTGGGTTCTTTTCAACCCCTGTTTTAACCAAGTGAAGATTGTTTTATGAACACACTATTAGTGGTTCTCTTTGTATTTGATAGCAGAAGTCAGTTTGAGACCAAGATTGTTTTACTTCCTTGGCCATTTTCTTAACAATATTTCTTCATTGATAATCACCCCATTAGCTTCACACTGTATTTCAATTCTGTGTTTTAACAGTGAAACTTATGTAAACACCTTGAAAAGCACCACTGCTTTTCCTCTGCTTTTAACACTATTTTCTATTAAGAAGCTTTCAATTGTCTCCCACTGCTCTTAAAATTTGCCTTTCAGTCAGTGAAAACCCTAAAATCAATCTCTGTCCCTGGCCCTCTGCTTATTAGATGAAGGAGGCCTTTATCACAATGCCAAACCCTCTCCTTGTAAAATGAAGGAGGTTTTCTCAGTCTTTCAACCCTCTGCTCATCTATGGAGGAGGTTTTCTCAGTGATGCCATTTCATCAGTTCTTCAAACAGTGTTATCTTTCCTGTCACTACCTATTCATGCTTAAGAAAATGAAGATGACAAATTGACAATAAGTCATGATGGGCATTTCTCTGAGATATGTAATTATGCTTTTCAAATACCTTTGTGCCTCTTCAGACATCACAAGTAATTTGGCCAGTATCTGCAAAGCATTTCTTGTCATTTATAATTCACTAACCTTTGACTATGTGCAGGAGCTTAGTGAGATAACTCTTTGTCCAACATTTGACTAACCTTTGACTGTGATTGCAAGAGCTTAGTGAGATAAATATTTATCCAGCATTTGCATCCTAGGCTCAAAACCACATGAGAAGCAGTTGTCTTCTCATGTTGAGTTTAATATTGTCTTCTGGAACACTATTATACTTCTGCTCTTTGACAAAGACATTGAAACACTGTACATTTACCTAATATCAGCTTGACCTGTGGCATATGTATTACTGAGACTTCAAGGCTTGTTAGTGGCACGACATAAGGGTGTAACCAAACTTTATTTGCAGAATAGGAAGGTCTGTTAGGACTTGTTGATAATAGATAGAGGTTATTTGGCTTTAGGATAGTTTTCCAAGCGAGAAATTCCTAAAGCTCCACTACCTAACTTAGGGGAGACTTATTGGACAGATTTGGATTGTTTTCTTTGGAGCTGATGGACAAGCTAGTATGGTTGAGGCTAGATAGGGCTTGACAATGAGGTTTTATCTCGTCATGGGCTAATTGAAAAGGTAGGAGGGAAAAAAAATTATGGGTGTTTTCCAGATGGCAAATTTGACAAATTTTGAGATTAGCTACTTAGAAAACTTGGCTTTAAATCTAGTCATCAACAACAGGTGAAAAATACTGATGACTAACAGTGGCTTCATTTGGGGAGGGCAGCTCCTTTTTAGGAGGTGTCCAGAGTTGCAGATCTTTGGCTTATGAAGACTAGTGCCTAATCCATTGGCACAAATTTCATTCTTTCTTGATGTTATTTTTTAAAATTGAAAGCATGATTAGCATCAGCGATATTTCTACCTACCCCATTATCTTTTCTAACATTTTTTCTTCTTTTGGGTGCATTTGGAATAGCAACCCTTTGACATAGTATTTTTGAAAAATGGCACTATCTAGTTCTACACTTATATCTGCCGAGAGTTCATATTAAGCTGATGAACTCCTTTGTTTCTCTACTTATGCTAGATCGAATGTTAAGGTTAAGCTGTTTGACAGGATTTCATTCTCTAATCTAAAACATGAAATTGAAAAATGACCAAATCAAGATTAGACAGTATGATTTGTCATGTACTTGTGGCATGAAAGACAAGCTGCACACAAATATTATTTTGCATAAAATGAAATCTAGAAAAACTAGGCTAGGATACACAATTTGCTTTTCATCCCTGCATTCCTCTTTGGTTATGTTTTGAGGATGTGGAACCAATATCTTTTCCTAATATACTCTCTTTGATAAGTCAAGCTTACACAATGTTGACCATATTTTCCACTCACTAACTTATCAGCAAATAAATTTAAAACATGTTCAGTTATGATTAGGCTAGATAGCTGAACAAGATATTTGAGCACTAGTAGCGGAATTTAGACTTGCGCGCTTTCCGAATGACTATTTTTTTGAACATGGGGCCTTCGTCCTCTTTTTCAAACCGCCCTCTTTTTCTATTTTTCTATTGTTTTTGATCTATTTTTGAAACAATGGTATACAATGATTGAAAAAGCTTGACTCAAAAATCTTGGAAACTTATCCTCTTAAGGGTCTCCTACCACTCTTGGTCCACTCAGCTCTTGAAAAGAAAAATTTGGAAAATTCTCTCTTTCAAGCATGATATAAGGATTCATGCATGAATCTTTGAACAATCCCGTATCCTCCCGCTGTACCTCTTTATACCTATGATTTCCACTCCTTCTTTTGTTGTACATATTTTTCAAATAGTGCAGATATTCTTTGTCATTTTTGAATTATATGATGACATCATCAAGGTACATCAAAATGCAGAAATTCAGAACTAGAAACATGGCCTTTAGGAGCATATTTTTGATATCCGGTGGTTTTGCAAATATGGGTTCGAAAATGGGACTACTTCCAGCATATTTGAAAAATTCTTTGAGTTGTTCGCTTTGTAAAGGAATCATTTGCCTATAACCTGAAAGATCATCTTGCAAAGACATATGATTAAAAGCACTTATTATTGGTATATCATGGTCTTGCGTAGGAAGGATAAACGTTTTGTCACAAGGGTGTGTATTAGTGCTTCTAAAATCAAAACAGATGCTATGACCAGCTATTTTATCTTTGACTATTACTGTTTGGTTCAGATTTTTGTATTTTCTTTTGTCGAAGTTGTTTCTTGGCGTGATGGCAGTGGCATAGTGTTTCTCACTGTTTTATCTATATGAAGTAGTATTTTGAATAAGATTTAAACTCTAGCAGTTCTAAGTCTTTGGTGGAGTGATAGAATGTTAGCCAGTTCAAGTAACTCAGGTATATTTGTACTGCAGTCGTCATATCCTTTCATAAGAAGTTTATTAGGAATTTTTTCTAGATTTTGAGCTGTTATGGCTACAGTCAAAGCTTAATTTGAAAGGGTAGAGTTAAGTGATGGAAAATTCTTAAGGTATGGTAAGAACATTAAGCTTCCCTACCCCTGAGTTCCAAAGAGGTTTGTGATATGCAAGTCTTATAATACCTCTGTTCTGAAAAAGTTTCCTGATGTTACTACTGATGTTTGCCTAAAGTTTGAGAAATTTGCTTGATAGTACATAATGGTTTGTGCTTCTAGCTCTATCCCTGTTTCAAAAGGAACACACTCTCTTCCCTCAAGACATAGCTGCTCATGATCATGATAGTTTTGAGTGTCTAGTTCATCATAGAGAACTTGGGGTACCTGATGTGTTGTGTCTAATTTTGTTTCAAATCCTTCTGATTGTTCTTCAATGTCCTCATCAGTGTGTAAAATGAAAGAGTTTAGATCAGAATGCAAGGAGTACATCGGGATGTTATCTGGCCTCTCTTGGCTGTTGATCATATATTTCATGTGTGATTCTCGATAGAGTATTCTAGTTTGGTCAAACACGAGAATAGTGGCATAGGACATATCAAGTTGAATATTCCTTTGGAGCTTAGCTCCCCAAGATCTGGATAAAAGCATTCCATACTTGGAAGGGATGTCTGCTACCACTATATCCATGATTAGGTGTTTTGTAGGTACTTGGGCCAAACTAAAACAGAGAACTTTGATCAAGCCTAGACATTTGACTCTACTCGAATCAAATGAATATAGGTCTTTATATGGTCTTGTGATTTCTAGGCCTAATCTTTCCATCACAACCTTCGGCATGATATTATGCGAGGCCCCGGAGTCTAGCATGGCATTGTGAAGAATTTGGTCATGGATATTCAAACTGATGTAAAAGGGAAGAGTGGTTCCTTCTTGGAATTTCCCTTCTATTTTTGGACCAAACAACACTTCAGGAGTGTCATTAGCTAGATTAATGGTGTTCGCATCATTTCCTATATTCAGGACCTTTAACACTAGGGATTTATAAGAGCTTTGGGCGATAAGTTCAGTGAGAGGTATGGTAATATTTATTTTGGCGATTTCTCCCTCAAAACTGAAAGGCGTTTGTAGTTTAGATAGTTTTGCTTCAGTTTTTTCAGCCATGACTTTCTCTATGTTCTGAGTTTGCTGACTTTTTTTCAAGATTTTTTTTGACACAGCCACCTCGGGAATATTTGTGGAGGTACTAGGAGCATCTAAGCCAAGAATTGTTTGAATAGCTTTATCTTTGTTTCGGTCAGTTTTCTTGACCATGATTTTTTTGCTGTGCACTGCTTTTTTAGGATGGTATCAGGGATTTTAGCAGTGTCTGAGCTACCTTTCTTGGAGTTGTCCTGGTTTTTTTTGCTTCTAAGGTCATACTGCCTGTGAGCTTCTATGATGGCATTCTGAAAATCTATGGCGGGATCTTCGGGATCTTCATAGTTGGTTTCATCCTGATTCGGAGAGAAGAATGCTTGTTCTTCTTCTGTGAGGTAAACCTCACTCTCATTATCAGACCCTATGAGGTTCAAATTATTTTCATCAATGGGTTATGTATCCATATCATATTCTTCCACATAGTTTTCATTAAAGGGTGGCCTGATTTGTTGGTCATTTTCCCTTGGTTTGTTTTGAGGCTGTTCCCTCCTAAAATTTTGGTTCTAGTTTCTATTTGGAGGGTTTGCCTGGTTTTCCCTAAGAGGGGTCTTTTCACTTATATTTTCCCACATTTTGGCCATGGACCTAACCAAGTCATCTTTCTAGGATCTAAGGGAGGGGCTAAAGTGGAGACCTCATCCCGGTATGTGACTTTCCTTTCTAATATGGTCCTAGCTCTCTTTTCTGCTAAGTTGGCTTCTGCACTTATGGCCACTTTTTGCATTTCCTCTAAGGTAGGGGGGTCCTTGTCTCTTAGTTGATAAGTCATGTCTGGGTCAAAGCCTTCGGGGAACTTTGCCAAGGCTGAGCCAAGTGGAGGTTTGAAGTGAGGCAAAAGGGCATTATACACACTATTGAACCTAGTGCAATATCCCTGGACACTTTCCCCATTTTCCTGTTTTAGATTGTTATACTCTGACAGGATTTGAATGTGGTTCTTTCGGATTTCCCACTTGTTTATGAAGGTTTGGTAAAGTTCTGGGAGATCGTGGATGATGTTTGGAGTTAATCTCTTAAACCATTTTTTCGGTTCTCCACCCAGGCTTTGGGCGAACATCCTCATTCTGATAGTCTCGTTTTCTATTTCCATGTATTCAAAGGCATCGCTAATCCTATCTACATGTTGTTGAGCTGTGGTAGTCTCAACTCTGGTAAAGTGCGGGATTTTGGATTGATAGTCATTTTGTAAGGGGGCCAAAGGTTGTGGCAACACCAAGGGTGCATACCAGGCTGCCATGGCGGGAGCTAATGGATGATGTACAAAATGAGGGCTTGTAGGATGAGCTAAGGTCGTTTGAACGGTAGTGGTTTGGATGGGTGTGGCGGATGTACTTGGGCTAGTGATCTGATTTTGAGCAGATCTGGGGTGGTAGGAGCCAAAGTGATGGAGAAGCTGAAAATTGGGAGGTGTAGTAGGCGAGGCTTCTCTACTAGGACTCTGTGGCAGATCTAGGGGCTCAAGATCGTCAAAGTCTATCTTATTTTCTGATTTGCTTCTAAAAAGGGTTTTTGATGATTTTAAGTCAAATGGGGAATCCTGCAAGGCTGTGAGGTGTTCAGGTACTGATCTTGCTGTACGGATGGACCTATCGGTAGCTAAATTTCCAGTTTTGGAAGCTTGCCACAGAATCTTCTTTGGGTCATCTACTATGATAGGGGGATTTGGGTCTCGATGAGATCTGGTGTTGATTCTTTGTGAAGCCATATTTCGAATCTAGAGTTTAGAGAGGATGGTATTTGTGATTGTTTCAGATGGATGGCCTCTCTAGGGGTTTAATAATGTGAAGGATGGTCAGAAAATGAGGACTAGAGGAGTCGCTAGGTGGATTTCTGCGAGAACTACGGTCCACCACCAACACTGTCAAAGATGCTTTCGGGAAAAAGTTTTCTAGCAAACTTTGAGATGAAGACTTGCAAGGAAGAGTGATTTACTTGGCTTCAACAGTTTTCTAGGCTGTCTGGACAAGATAATGGTTCTATTTGCAAGGTTATTTCTATTTATCTCCTATGTTTAGGTGAAGTCTTCTAAATTGCTAAGTTATACTTAGTTTGTCACTGATTATAGAGTTTGCACCATAAGTTTTAAGTTTTGGAAAGGATGAGTCAACAGAAAAGGTATGGTTTATGAATTTTTTGTTTTTTATGGAGTTTTTAGGCCTACTAGAGGCTAGTGGAGTCGCTAGGTGGAACTTGGTTTCTTTTGTAAAGATATAGCTATGGTCCACCACCAGTAACTAGGGAAAAGCCAATCTGGGAATGTTTTGGGGTTTTTTGAGTTTTATGTGTAGCCTATGGTTTATTAAAGTATTCTAAACCTGTTTCATCACTTTTCTAGGGTGGTGAAAACAAAAAGAGTTTACTCTAAATGATTCTATGGACTGCTTTCCTATTTAAATTTTGAAAGACTAATGAATATACAAGAGTTTGCTAGACTGTTATGTACTCAGTTAGTCCCACCATGATCGCCATTATGTTAGGGAGCAGTGGGATAAGTTGATTGGATAGTATTCTAAAATTTAGCAAAGTAGTAAGGCCTACTGGAGGCTAGTGGAGTCGCCAGGTGGATTTTTAGTCGTTTTGAAGGTATATGTGTATGGTCCACCGCCCATATTGATAAAAACCAATCTAAGGATTTTTTGGGGTTTTCTGAGTTTTAAGTAGCCTTGAGGTTTGGAAAAGTTTCCTATAGCTAATTCATCATTTTGCTAAGATGGTGAAGGAGCTAGTTTCTACTTTTCGGACAACACTTAAGTTTTTCTAAGTTTGAATGAGACTTCGAGAGTTACTAAGGAGTACTTAGATTGTCACTAACTCAGAAGGTCCCACCATGATCGCCATTATGTTAGGGAGCGGTGGGATAAGTCTATCAAATAGTATTCTTAAGGCTGCTAGAATTTTTAGGGAATCTAAGTTTTTTTATCACTCAGAGTCCCACCGTGATTGCCATTATGTTAGTGTGGCGATGAGGTGGTTGATCGGATAGTATTCTAAAATTTAGCAAAGTAGTAAGGCCTACTGGAGGCTAGTGGAGTTGCCAGGTGGATTTTTAGTTGTTTTGAGAGTATATGTGTATGGTCCACCACTAATATTGATAAACACCAATCTAGAGATATTTTGGGGTTTTCTGAGTTTCCTTTATGTAGCCCTGAGGTTTGGAATAGATTCCTATAACTGAATCATCATTTTTCCAAGATGGTGAAGGAGTTAGTTTCTACTCTTTAGACAATACCTAAGTTTTATTATTTTGACTGAGATTTTGAGAGATCCTAAGGGATTTTTGAGAGTGCAAGCTTCTGTGATCCATAACGTTTTAAATTCTAAATCTTCTGGGAAATCACATGAGAATTTTTGGAACCTGTTAGCCACCTGTGAAATTTGTTATACCAAAAGGTGGCTAAATCATTTTTGGAGCCTTCAAGGAACAAATTTTATTGCAAAAAGTGTTGGCTCTTGAAGACTCCTGAAGGCCTCATGCCTCTGTCCAAAATATTCCCCACTATGCCCATTGTACACTCTAGAATTCTGTTGATTTTATGAGAAAAACTACTACAAAATCCCTTTTTCCCCCTCCTCCATCATAAAACTAACCTCATTTTTTCCCCTTTATTCCCCATAAAAATCCCTCATTTTTATGTTTTTCCCTTTTCCCCTTTATCAAATCCCCTTTGATAAGGTTTAAGACCCTTTCTTGGCCTTATCGAAACCCTCAAAACCCTTGAAAAGCATTGAAAACTTTACAAAAATACATATTTTTGTGTTAAAGTTTAATCCCCTTGGGCTAACTCCTCAGCCCTTCCCCTCCATATGCCCTAGTGCTGGAACTAGGCGCTAAGCCATTTGAGCGCCTATCGCATCGTAGAGAGCCGAGCGCACAAATCTTTTTCCATGTTAAAAGCTCCGATGCCAATTAGCCCCGTGCGTTATAACCCCTGGTCATATTACTTTCCATATAACCCATGGCCTCGCAGACGGGCACCAAGCCGTATTAGAAATATATTTTCCGCCCCCAAAGCTTAAACCTTTGTTATATTAATTTTTGGGTTTTAAATGTTTTCGATCATTAACTATTCAAAACCAGGCGGGATTCATCGCACCGCTTTTGAGAGGGAGGCGGTTTTTTCCATTTGGCAGCGATCAACACCACCGTCCGACATGTGGCCTTGTGCACTTTTGAAAAATTAACCTCATCGGGCATTAAAGTTTGAATGCGGAGTGAGCGCGATATCGATGCGCGTCGTCCGATCTGAGGCCGCTCATCGGATGGTGATTGTGCTCTGAAGAATCCCATGCGATAAGCGAAGGTATGGTGCAGTCATGAAAGAATCTCCACTTTCGATCTGATCTATAGATCGACGGCCCACACTCGATTGCCCCAGTCCCCTCGTCCACAGCAGTAGTCGGTGGTCCCCAGCGCCTCATCAGCATCCATGCGACAGAATTTAATGGGGGCAGGTCTTCAGTGTTTCCGCGCACCACCAGCAAGCCTATTTTGTGACCTGAAATAATTATACAGTGGGGTTTTATTAAAAAAATTTGAAGTTCGGGCATGTTTCATAAGGTTTTGCAGTACCCGATCTCCACCATTGATTGCGTGGGTCGACATCATCCGACGACCCACGTTTGTCCCGACCTCTCCACTCATTTTTCAACCATTTTTTGCCAAAACCAAGGTTTTAAACCTTTTTCTCCTCTTTTTATTTTAATTTTCTTGAATAATGTGACCCGTTCACATTATTTATTCACCTCCACTCCCGATTGTCGATCTCTGCGCGATCGACGACTCCGATTTAAATTATTCGTCCGCCTTCCCTTTAACTTCTTCTAATCAATCTTGATCATTGGATGACTCCATCCAATGGCCACACTCTCCCCACATGTCCTTTCAAAGCAATAAACCTATATATGCAGGATTTCATAATTTTTTTTGTATTTTGCAGGGTTTAAATGGTTTGTCTGCCATGCTGAAGAAAATTCAAAGGCTGAGGGTGACGATTCTCCTACCTTCGATTCATCAAAGAAGAATCATTCGCAGGGTTTAAAATCCATGTTTCATCGATGTTTCATGAGGCATTGATGCCATATCACCCCTGCGCAGCCCTGCACACCAACAAACAAGTGAATTAGGCCCAAATCAAAGAGTATCAATGTCAAAGACGGGAACGCAGCAGAACATGAGATTGAAGACAGATTTGTGGGGATTACAGCTAATATGGATTATCAAAAGCCTAATCCCCCTATTAAAAAACACAGTTTAAAGGTAAATCATAAAGGTTCATCAGAAAGAAAGCCTCCACCGCCACAACTGAGGCAAATCTATTCCTCCCAGCTACCACAGTGCCACCTGTGCCTTAAAGCATTCATATCAGAGGCCAATGTTATTGATCAGGGTCAGAAATTTGTCTCAAGCGTAGCCAGAGAGTAAATTATGCAAACAAACTTAATGACAAAATATCAAGCAGAGTTACTTTGACACTACACAGAGCCTCAAAAGTCAAAAAGAGCTCCCACCAAGCTTAAAACCTAATGTAAATCATTTAATACAGAGGAAACATATGTAATTTTCTTCATTGAGCCCCCCCAAGGCTGAGAAGCCATTAAGTCTGTATTAATTATCTTTAGAGATCTTTTTATCAGATCTCACCTCCTCATTCTTCTATAAATACTACTACAGAAGATGAGAGAGGAGTTGGTTGAGTTGGTTGTTGAACATTGAAATGTAATTGAGCTTGAGACTTCTACTTGTAAATAGTGTTCACTGGCCCTTGGATCTCTTCTTCTGATAGATAAGTTAGGCTAAGATATTTAGATGATTGCTAAACTAAAGCATTGGACTTAAAGTTGTAACTGGTTTGGAGCATCAATACAAGCTAATTTATGGGATCCTGCTCTATGTTGACGGTGATGTTTTCCTCGTTGTGCTTCGTTATTTTGTTTTTGTTTTCACTATGTTAATTTTCTCTTATAAAGAATGGCATGCATAGAGTTAGGACCTGCTATATATCAGTACCCTTCTCTGACTGAAAATCTTTACCTGAATGTTTTCTTCCAATCTGTGTTATTTAGGAATGATTTAATTTAGTTTAAGCATAGGAATGCTGGCGTTCCCTCGTCTTATTGTTTTAGTTGAATATTTTTCTTGGATGTTACTTTCATTTCATGTTAAGTAGAGATGAACTAAGGAAGATATGGTGTGCCCTGGTCCTAGTTTTATTCCCAAAGACTGTCTGAATGTTTCCCTTGGAATGTGTTAAAAGCTGGCTAGTTTAGAAGTACTTACCAGATCTTAGACCATCCTTTGTTATCATTTGTGTTTCCCTCTATTTTCATATGTTTTATATTGAAAGTGGATCAAAGGCTAGCTAGTTTCAAAGTACTTACCAGATCCTGGATTACTTTTATGTTTTTCTTAAGTGTATGTCAAAAGCTGGCTAGTTTAAAAGTACTTACCAAATCTTAGGCTACTCTTTGTTCTTTGTTTGTCTAAATTCCCCTTCCTATTGTATCATTTCATTCCATAAATCAAACTCTCGAGAGATCCTTAGACATAGATGACTTGCCCCATGGACCACTCTTTCCTCTTATTGTTTCAATTAAACCCTATTATGACTCCATAGCCCAATGGACTAAAACTTGAAATTATCTATCTTCCTAGCCAAAGCTTGCTCTATTTTCTTGCAACTTCTCACCTTTGAAACTCTCTACACTTAGAAATTTCCACCTCAAATAGTAACTATGCTCAACCATCCAAAAACAAACCCTCGGCCTTCATAACTAGCCTAATATCATTAACCAAAACTTCAAAGACAAATCCAATCTTTGCACTTATTGGAGAGATCCCTCCGTAGATTCAGGAGGGCTAGATCATAGAATCCTAAACTGGTTGAAATAATGTTCTCCCTGTAGTTGGAATTTTGCCAATATTTCTAATTACAGGGTGCTAACATCTCTGGCGACTCCATTGGGGAATCGAACCCAGAATCTCTGGTTAGGTTCCCTTAAACACTTCATAAAACTTTGTGAGTAAAAATCAGCCTTTTAAAGCACTACAAAGAAGTGGTAATCATGATGAAACTTGTTTGAATCAGTGACAAACTAGGAAAAACCTAGGATTCTCATAAGGGTTTGTCTAACATTGAAAAATCAACCAGCTTAGCCATAAGAGTAGACTGTCTTTGTCTCATAACCGTAGCTAAGTTTTGAAACAGAGTTAGGAAATTCTTAGAAACCACACAACTAAAAAAAAAAACTCATAAAAACCAAAAATATTTCAGATCGGTATCCAATAAGCATGGTGGTGGACCATAAAACCTTTTACCTCCTTAGGAGCTAAAAACTTCCACTTGGCAACTCCACAATCCTGAACAGACCTTAAGACTCGGAAAAAACCTTATTATTGTAATATCATTCAAACTCAGTTAGAGGCCTGTAGGATTAAAATTTGTGGAAACAGATTAGTTAACCTCTTAAAGACTGTCATACCTGGTTGAACTTTTCTTGTTTATTTTGGGTCTGAAAAACACATCATAGTGTCTCCTAGAAAGATTCATACTAGAGCCTATCCTAACCCTGACCCACCTGAGATAGTTGATAACCCATAAAGCATCCTTAGGAAGCCTCCTAGGATTAAACTACAAACTATTTTCAGATTACCCTTGAGAGCTAATTCAGTTCCTGAAAATATTTCAGCTCTACAACAATCACAAGTTGACTTATTAAATCCCTTTAGAACTAGGTCTCTTGATGATTTAGATTAGTTATATTCTGAGTCTTCACTTTCATCTCCTGAAACAAGTGAACATCCTGGTAGTAGAGAAACAACACCTCCTGATTTACATTTCTTTCACAACTTAGGTGTTTCTCATCCAAGATCAACTCAAAAATATACTTCTGGTCCATCCACTTCTGCTCACCCTACATCCACTGTTCAAGCCACTCCATTCCAGCCCACTTTCCCTCTTGTCAATCTACCTCTTGTAAATCCACCTCCACCTCCTGCCATGGATACATGGTATGCCCCCTTAGTCCTTCCTGTACCATTAGTCAATCTTCCACAGGACTATCAGTCCAAAATTCCATTATATGATGCAAGCAATGCTACAACTACATCACAACACGTGGATAAGATGAATGAATATTTTGACAGAAATGAAATTGATGATGATTCTGTTAAGCTTAGATTATTTGCTCAGAGCTTAGGGAGGAGAAGTAAGAAAATGGTTTAAAGGCTTAACCCCCCATAGTATCAATGATCTTTAAGATTTCCATCAAACGTTCTTAAACAAATGGGAAGTAAAGAAGAATCCTCTCCAAGTCCTTTCTGATTAAAAGAACCTCCATAGAAACATCGGGGAAAGTGTACAAGCTTAGTGTACCAGATTTAACAATGTATATAATGCACTTTCCCCAGATCTAAAACCTCCACAAGGCTCAGCTTTAAACAAGTTTCTTGAAGGGTTTGACCTAGAGATGGCCTATCAGCTAAGAGAGAGAGATCCCGCAATTCTTGAAGAGATGAAAAAAGGTGCTCTTTCTGTGGAAGTAAACTTGATGGAGAAGAGAGCAAGAATGAAAAATGAAAAGAGAGTGTCCTTCAGAGAGGAATCTACACCCTCTATTTCCAACTCAAATATGGAAAGAATGATGGAAGAGATGATAAAGAAAATGAGCATCCTTGAGAGAGCACAAGCCATCCAAAACCAAACTGCTCCTCAAAATAGAAACTAGAACCAGAATCAGAATTTTAGAAGGAACCAACCTCCAAACATACCCAGGGAAGATGATCAACAAATCACTCCTCCCTTTCATCAAAACTATGTAAGTCAGGTTGAGGAAACAGATGAGATAACAGAGGAAGATGATATCAACATGCTGGGGGTAGATGATGATGACTTTGAGATTCATTACGATAGAAAACAAGGTCTTTATACACCTTATGATGAAAAAATAAATGATGATGAAATTTATTATCAAGACATGGAAAATGTCATCATAGAGTCTCAAAAATAATATGACCTTAGAAGAAAAACCGGTCAACAAACCCCCAACACCAAAACCTCTGAAAAATCCTCACAAAACAGCACTGCAGCCAAGCCTAAAGTTGTCAAACAAAAGGAAAAAACAGTGGCTGTAAATTTTGACAAAAGGTAGAGAGAAAGCCACTAAAAACAATGAAAAAAAGAGTGCAGACCCTAGTAGTACTAACACTTCAGCTAGGACTCCTGTTAAAACCCTTTTGTCAAAGTTAAATAGGACAAATCAGCAAGTTGATGTTGCTGATAGACTAGCAGCTAGTAAGGCTGAGACAAGTTCTTCAAAGAACCAAATTCCTTTCAGCCTAGAGCAGGAAATTTCAAAGATCAAAATCTTTGCTCCCCTTACCGAGTTAGCTGCCCAGAATGTATATAGGACGCAAATTTTGAAGGCTTTAAATATTGAGGATAATAATGACAGATTCAATCTTAATGACGACCATCTAGAGCTCATTTTTGGTCCTAAGATTGAAGGTAGATATCAAGAGGGACCTGTTCCTCCCTTTTATATAATTTTAATTATTCATGACAAAATTTTGCACAACGTTATGCATGATTCTGGGGCTTCTCATAATTTAATGCCTAAAGCCGTAATGGAGAGCCTTGGTCTAGAAATCACCAGACCTTACAAAGACCTTTACTCCTTTGACTCAAGCAGAGTAAAATGTTTAGGATTAATCAAAGACCTCTGCGTTAACTTAGCCCAGATTCCAGCCAAATGCTTAGTGATGGATATTGTTGTGGCTGATGTGCTACCAAAGTATGGAATGTTATTATCAAGATCGTGGGGGGCTAAGTTACAAGGGACTATGCAAATGGACATGACCTATGCGACTATCCCTATTTTCAATCAGACTAGAAGACTCTACAAGGAGTCTCATATGAAATACACAGTTAAAAGTCAAGAAAGACTACAAAAATCTCCTCTTTATTCTGTAAACACAGGCCTTGATTCCTTTATTATGTTTAACGATGAAACACTTAGTGAAAAAGTCATTTTAACAGAATTAATGGCCGACAGGGAGGAAGAAGAAGATAATGTAGGAGTGTTAGAATAGTTTGCTGAACCTGTGAATCCTAGCAAACAAAACACAGGTCTTGAGCTAAAAATCACGTGTCCTTTTATTTTAACCATTGAGATTCAAGAAAGTATTCCTCAACCCAATAATAAATATGAGGAAATGAAACGAATTCAACTAAGTGCTGATACTCAAGAACAATCACAAAGCACAGTAGTTGAAGAGGAAAATCACCAAACAGATGAAACCGAAACTAGTCCTCTATGGAATATGTATTTTGAAGGGTCTTGCACTAGAACTAACGCTGGTGCAGGTGTCTGGATCTGCAACAATGAAAGCAACCACACAGAAATAATTTCTGGCAAATTAAACTTTCAGTATTCCAATAACGTAGCGGAATATGAATCCCTTCTCTTAGGCTTACGTTTGTTGAAAAAGTTAGGAGCCAAGAAAATCGAAGCATATGGGGATTCAGAGTTGGTCATTAGGCAAGTCAATGGGGAGTATAACGCAAATCATCCCAAACTTAGGGCCTACTGAAACGATGTCATGGACCTTTTAAAAACATTCATGGAGTCCAAACTGATTTTTGTCCCAAGAAAAAGAAATATTGCCACCCACAATTTAGCCTTTGTAGCTAGAACATGCTTAACGCCATGTGAAACCAAAGACTTCACAACTCAGATAAAATTTATACTAGTCGTGCCTAATAAAAAAAAATACTAGCAAGTGTTCGATGGGGACAAACAAATAGAAGAATTCATGCAATTCAGAAATGAATTCAAACCACATTGTTCAGACTCAGATTATGATACAGACTGTAGTAAAGAAAATTTCCTTGGTGAAAAAGAACCGTCTCCTAAACTTGTTAATATTAACCTACTTTCAAGAAAACTTAACAAAAAAACAAAATTCAATGCAGAGTTAGAAACAGAGGAGTTAGAAACTCTGCACTCTAAATATCAAAGTTTTCCAAGTGGTCTGTCCCCTTTAGAAGATTTGTTCGATTTTAACGATGTGGCAAATAAACCAAAACTGGAACCTGTAGAGACTAAAGTAGAAGAGTGCAATATAGGCAGTAAATTTACACCAATGATGATCAAACTATCTAAGACTTTACCAGATCACATTAAACTCAAATACATTATTTAAAGAATTTTCTGATGTTTTTGCGTGGAGTTACGAAGATCTGAAATCCTATGACACTGAAATAATATAGCATAAAATTCCCCTCAAAGAAAACCAAAAACCATTCAAACAGAAACTACGTAGAATAAACCCTGTTCAGTTGCCTTTGGTTCAGAAGGAGATCATGAAAATGTATGAAGTTGGTATTATAGTCCCTATTATATATTCTGAGTGGGTTTTTAATCTGGTGTCAGTTAGGAAGAAAACTGGAGAAATCAGGCTTTGTATAGACTTTAGAGACTTAAACAAAGCTTCATTAAAGGACAACTACCCTCTACCTAAGATGGATAATATTTTACAAAGGGTGGTAGGGTCTAGAAGAATTTCTTTGCTTGATGGCTACTCAGGGTATAATTAGATCTTAGTTCACCTTGCTGATCAGTTAAAGACAACCTTTACTACACCATGGGGCACTTTCATGTATGTGAAAATGCCCCTTGGTCTAATGAATGCTGGAGAAACTTTTTAAAGAGCCATGGGCATAGCATTCTTGGAAGAACTGGGCTTCTTCATCATTATATACCTCAATGATGTCACTGTGTTTTCAAAAATAGATGAAGAGCACTTAGAACATTTAAGAACAGTCTTCGAGAAATGCAGAAAGTTTTGGATATCTTTGAACCCTAAGAAGACACTATTTGGGCTCCAAGAAGGTAAAATTATTGGGCACATCATTTCAGAAGAGGGTATTAAGATAGATCCCAAAAGGATTGAGGCCATATTGCAAATCTCTCATCCTAGAAACATCATTGAGTTGCAGTATTTCATTGGAAAGATTAAATTTTTGAGAAGGTTCATCCCCAACTTAGCTGAGCTTCTTAGAAACATCACAAACATGTTAAAGAAGGAGCAAGGGGTAAAATGGACCTTGGAAGCAAAGAAGTCCTTTGAGCTGGTGAAACAAGCGTTGACCAAAACACCGGTTCTAATAAGTCCTGATTTTTCAAAAGATTTTTATATTTTTTGATTTGCATCAGAACATACCATAACTGCTATCCTTTTACAAAAAAACCCACAAGGACAAGAGCAACCTATTGCATTATTTAGAAAGGCATTGAGGGATGCCCCTCTGAAGTATAACATTATGGAGAAACAATCTTTTTCTTTGGTTAAAGCTTTGAAAGACTTCATAGTATACATCTTGCATTAACACATCATTGCCTTTGTCCCAAATTCAGTTGTTAAAGACATTCTAGCATAGGACCCAGATGGTAAGAGAGGTAAGTGGATTGCTGTTATTCTTGAATATGATTTAGAGATAAAACCCACTAAACTCATCAAAGGCCAAGGTCTAGCTAGATTAATGGCTGAATCAAATTTTGAAGTTCTTGATATTAATATAATTAATGCTTTTGATGACCAAGAAGGATTCTCGACTCCTGTTGTTGAAGACCATTTCATGAATTCCTCTTGGTATGCTAATATTATTTATGTTTTGCTTAATTTAAATACACCTCCTGGTTTGACAAATAAAAAGGCAAGATTCCTAAAGTTAAAAGCTGTAAACTATTGCATTATAGATAGATGCCTTTATTGGAAAAATTCAAGTGTTATATTTCTTAAATGTTTGCCTAAGTATGATGCAGAAAAGGTTAAGCATGATTTCCATGAAGGAGAGTGCAGAGGTCATTTTTACTGGAAGACAACAGCCAAAAAAATTTTGAGGGCTGGTTTCTATTAGCCTACTCTTTTTCATGATGTGCACAAGATGATCATAGCCTGTCATAAATGTCAATTGTTTGAAGGCAGAAGAAAACTGCTACCTCTACCTCTACATCCAATCACTGTTGAAGCTCCTTTTCAATAGTGGGGACTTGACTTCATAGGATAAATCCATCCACCATCTTCTGCTCAACATAGATGGATTCTCACTGCCACAAACTATTTCACTAAGTGGATAGAATCCATACCTTGTAGGCAAGCCAATGATTCTGTTATCATAAAATTAATGGAGACCAACCTTCTCTCTAGATTTGGTTGTCCTACCAAAATCATCACTGATAATGCAACAACATTTGGATCAAAGAAGATGGTTGAAATCTGTCACAGATATCAGATAACATTGGGGCATTCCACGGTCTACTACCCTCAAGGTAATGGACTTGTGGAATCCTCAAACAAGATTTTAGTGAACATAATCAAGAAACTGTTGGAAGACAACAAAAAGTCTTGGCACAAAAAACTAGTTCATGCACTTTGGGCTGACAGATTGACTTTGAAGAAATCTATTGGCATGTCACCTTTCCAGCTTGTGTATGGTACTGATGCAATTTTTCCAACGAGCCTTGGTGTACCAGTCATGAAGTTAATTCAAGAGTTACAAACTGAAGATAATGACATAATCATAAGAATAAATCAGACCATTCATCTTCAGCAAACCAGAGAGGAGGTTTATAACAAAGCATTGCAAAAGCAGGACAACATGAAAAAGCTTTTTGACAGAAGAACAAAAGAAAAAAATTTCAATATTGGGGACAATGTTTTAAAGTGGGACTCAAGGAGGGAAGACAAGGGAAAGCATGGAAAGTTTGACAACTTATGGCTTGGCCCTTACTCTATCCATTGAGCTGCTGGTAATAATGCAATTTTATTACAGGAGTTGAATGGACCAGAATTGTTTGGGGGTCCTGTCAATGGCAAGATGCTTAAGCATTACTTCTCTTGATCCATGTTATGTTCCGAAAGCCTTTTTATATTTTTCTCATTATAAATACTCCACCCATCATTGCATTCAAAGTTATAAAAAATCAAAAACAAAAACAAAACAAAGAAAAGAAAGAAAAGAGGGCAGATTGTGAAAACAAAAAAGGTATAGCCCCATACCAAAAAACATAAACAAATCTGAAAGTGTGCAAGATCAAATGCCACTCCTAGAGAACACACTTCTGGTTAGTCAAACAACTTAATCTTGACTAATTAGCTTTAAATTCTCTGCTGATAGGATAGTGAATTTGATTTTCCAAACTGTTTAATCTTGGCTTATCAATAGATAGTTTAGGATAGAAATTAAAGGTTCAAACATGCTCAAAATCTGAACCTCAGTTTCCAAAAATAATGACTCAAATTTGTTTCAAATTCTGAGTCAAGAAAGATGTAAATCTGGTTCTAATCAGCTCAAAATCTGAACCAGTTAAGCTAAGGAAAGACAGCTCAAGCAAGAGTCAAAACATAGCTGTAAAAAGGATGAAGGAAATGCTTTGAATTTTCAAATCTCAAGCCTTCCATTTTTTTTTAAATTTTCTGCAAAATAAATGTCTATGTGTAGCTTGTTTTTATGCCATAGACCAGCATCAGGTTAGTCTGTTCAATCCTAACTTGATTTCTTTTTAAATTTCTATTGTAGAATTTATAGAATAAAGTCTGTTGGACAGTTTAATCCCAACAGATAGTATATCAGGTAGAGAATCATATGGGCTCAACTCTTCAATCTGAGTCCATGGAGAAATAAGAAGTATAAATATATTAGATTTCCTGTTTTCAAAAGAATAAAATGTTGTAAAAGAGTTTTCCAATCCAAGTGCACTCTACAAAAGAAAAAATGTTAGATCAGTAGGATTGGGTAGGTAGGAAGCTTGTTGATGAAAGAACCATTATTTTTATGGCTGCTAATATGTTTTCAGAGCAAGATCATCCCAGCAAAGGAAGGGCATCCCAATGGATGAGGCACTGATCAGCCTCTCAGAGAATGCAAGTTTGAAGTTCTTGATGCCTTCAAGAAGGCACTATCCCCAAGTGGAGCCATTGTTAGCCACCTGTGAAATTTGTTATATCAAAAGGTGGCTAAATCATTTTTGGAGCCTTCAAGGAACAAATTTTATTGCAAAAAGTGTTGTCTCTTGAAGACTCTTGAAGGCCTCATGCCTCTGTCCAAAATCTTCCCCACTGTGCCCATTGTACACTCTAGAATTATGCTAATTTTATGAGAAAAACTGCTGCAAAATCCATTTTTCCCCCTCCTCCATCAGAAACTAACCTCATTTTTACCCCTTTATTCCCCATAAAAATCCCTCATTTTTATGTTTTTCCCTTTTCCCCTTCATCAAAACCCCTTTGATAAGGTTTAAGACCCTTTCTTGGCCTTATTGAAACCCTCAAAACCCTTGAAAAGCATTGAAAACTTCATAAAAATACATATTTTTGTTTTAAAGTTTAAGCCCCTTGGGCTAACTCCTCAGCCCTTCCCTTCCATATGCCCTGGTGCTGGAACCAGGTGCTAAGCCATTTGAACGCCTATCGCATCGCAAAGAGCCGAGCGGACAAATCTTTTGCCATGTTAAAAGCTCTGATGCTGATTAGCCCCGCACGTTATAACCCCCGGTCATATTACTTTCCATATAACCCACGGCCCCGCAGACGGGCGCCGAGCCATATTGAAAATATATTTTCCGCCCCCAAAGCTTAAACCTTTTTTATATTAATTTTTGGGTTTTAAATGTTTTCGATCATTAACTATTCAAAACTAGGTGGGATTCATCGCACCACTTTTGAGAGGGAAGCGGTTTTTTCCGTTTGGCAGCGATCAGTGCCACCGGCCGACACGTGGCCTTGTGTACTGTTGAAAAACCACTCTCATCGCACATTAAAGTTCAAATGCTGAGTGAGCATGATATCGATGCGCGCCGTCCGATCTGAGGCCACTCATTGGATGGTAATCGTGCTCTGAAGAATCCCATGTGATAAGCGAAGGTACGACGCAGTCATGAAAGAATCTGTGTCATCGATCTGATCTGTAGATCGATGACCCACGCTTGATCGCCCCGGTCCCCTCATCCACAGTGGCAGTCAGTGGTCCCCAATGCCTCACTAGCATCCACACGGCAGAATTTAATGGGGGCGGGTCTTCAGTGTTTCCGCGCACCGCCAGCAAGCCTATTTTGTGACCCGAAATAATTATACAGTTGGGTTTTATTAAAAGTTTTTGAAGTCTGGGCATGTTTCATAAGTTTTTGCGGTACTCGATCTCCACCGTTGATTGCGTGGGCCGATCTCATCTGATGGTCCACGTTCGTCCCGACCTCTCCACTCATTTTTCAACCATTTTTCGCCGAAACCAAGGTTTTAAACCTTTTTCTCCACTTTTATTTTATTTTTCCAAATAATGTGACCCCTTCAAGTTATTTATTCACCTCCACTCCCGACCATCGATCTCTGCGCGATTGACAGCTCCAATTTAAATTATTCTTCCGCCTTCCCTTTGACTTCTTCTGATCAATCTTGACCGTTGGATGACGCCATCGAACGACCACGCTCTCCCCACATGTCCTTCCAAAGCAATAAACCTATATATGCAGGATTTCATAATGTTTTTTGTATTTTGTAGGGTTTAAATGGTTTGTCTGCCATGTTGAAGAAAATTCAAAGGCTAAGGGTGAAGATTCTCCTGCCTTCGATTCATCAAATAAGAATCATTCGCAGGGTTTAAACTCCACGTTTCATCGGTGTTTCATGAGGCATTGATGCCATATCACCCCTACGCAGCCCTGCACACCAAAAAACACAGTGAATCAGGCCCAAATCAAAGAGTATCAGTGTCGAAGACAGGAACGCAGTAGAACATGAGATTGAAGAAATATTTGTGGGGATTACGGCTACGATGGATTATCAAAAGCCTAATCCCCCTATTAAAAAACACAGTTTAAAGGTAAATCATAAAGTTTCATCAGACATGTTAGTGTCGGTATCTTCATCCCTCTGTCAGTGATCAAAATCCTCTTGTTGCATTGCATATTAGGTGTCTCACTCGGTCAGCTTCATTCCATTAGGAGCATGGATCATCTGATGGTAGTGGCTTGTTGTTCATATTCCTCATGTCCTTTACCTGTTGGCCCATTTCCATTCATTAAGATCATTTGCAGTCACTTTTTGTCTCATAGTTTGCAAAGAGTCATTTTTAGGGTTTTAGTGTCATTATGTCTAGGGTTTCATTAATAAGGTCTTCAAAATTCCCAATAATGGTCAGCAGGCACATGAGGAGTTAGAAATAAGGTTCTAGTACTAAGAACTTCATTATCATATGCTTAATAATGTATTTTTCTTCAAAACTCTGTTTTGAAGAAAAATAGAGTGTTTCATTTTTTTTATGTATAAATGTAATGTAATTTCAAGTTTTCTCAGTTGTAAAAATAATTTCACTGGCAACCCTGGTCACCTTTGTCGAGCTCCAGCAAATTCATTCCCTGCAAGGCAAACACAAAGCACATCATTCAGTCAATCAAAGCCAAAATGAAGCAAGTTCTTTAAAACAGAGTTTAAGAAGTGTCAAATTCAAACATTACAAAGTGGGTTTTTGAAGTGGAAAATTAAAAGGTATTTGATATATAAGTCATCTCCATGTTCAAAGGCTCATTTGTGTTCCAAGAGGAGAGAGTGAGCAAAGGAAAGGGCCGAGTAAAATGAAGAGAGTAAAATCATAACAGAGTTGGAAAGTTTCAGTGGTGCAGTGCATTGACTGGGTGACATGGCGCATTGGACAGGCGCGATGCATTGGGTCTGTCTCCACTGTGTTGAGAATACACTAGCGTGGTGCATAGGAGTGGCGCGGTGCGTTGGGTTGGTGGCGCGGCACGTAGAGTTGCCACTTGTTTTGAACCCCAATTTCATTCAAACTCGAAATTACTCGACTGCCTCCAGTCCAAGTAAGTTAAAAAACTTTGTCAATGCCAAATGAACTTGTGTCTTATGATGTCTATGAGGATTTAATAAACAAAAATTCAAACCCTATTTTCTTGTTCAAGAAATTCTTCCTTAGGGTTTATAGTTTGGTTTTTTGTGCCTATCACTTCCACTTCCCCACCTTGTTTTTCCCTCATCACTGTTCTAGTTTTATCAACCCATTCCCCATATCCCTAAATTCACTCATTCCCTATCCCAATTCCCATTATCCCATCCTAACTACGAAATTCCCCAACCCCCAATGCTATCCTAAAAATCCTAGAAGATGCCCCTAAAACTCTTTAATTGGTAAATTTCAATTAGCAATATTCCCAACATTCCCCTTACCCTCTCCCTCCATAGCCCCTCACATATTGTCATACATTTGGAAAAAAAACCAAAGACACCAAAACTCCTCATACTCATCTAAGACAACATAGAATTTGGAAAACATGGAGACATATTCCTCTTATGACAGAGACAATGACTCTACAACTGAATTGCATGCACCTAGGAGACCTCACAAGAGTGGCAGACATGTGAGGGAGGAGCCTACTTCACTTGCTGAGCTGCAGGCCTGTCCTCTTGCTATTTCATGTTTTCAACATCAGTCTTGTTATTAGTTTTGTGAGATGGTTGCTAGAGTCCACCACCATCATGAGCTGGCCAGATTGTTTGTGTTGCATTTACATAATGGCCAAGTCACTCTTGCAGGTGTGACATTCACTTTAACACCCGAGTCTATCTCTCTAGCAACCGGTATTCCAAATGTTGGAGAGCAATGGAACAAAAGACAACAAGTTGACAAGGAACACTATGAGCCATATATCAAGCCTGGTTTTTTGAGACAACTCAGCAGAGTTTTTCCCTTTCGGTTCCTGAAAGATTCATACGCTCCTTTGATGAAACTCGTTATCAAATATTTCAGTTGTGAGGGCCGGTTTTCTCGCCTCTATGCCTATCGTATCAAGTTGATGATGCATTTTACCACGGTGAGAATGATGAACCTCCCTTACTTCATGTGCCGGAATATTGAGAAGATGACCACCCTCGTGCAAAGGAAAGCAGCAGTATAAGAGTATCTATCACTTTGCACTCATCAAAATTGTGGTTATGCATCAACTTGGTTTGCAGGATATTTCATGGGAGGATTTCATTTCTAATGAGTTCTTCACAGCTCCTCAGGTACCTTCAGAGGTTTTTCATGAGGCGGGTGAACCTTCATATCAGTAGGAAGGTCATGAGACATAGACCGCTAGTGTGCCGGTGTTTGTGACCTATCAGAGGGGCACTAGAGGGTTGTTTGCAGCAACCAAGCGAGTATTATCTCCACCCAGGGTGGAAAGGGTCTCACTTCCTTCATCAGCGGTACAGGTAAAGGACAAGGTTAAGAGGCCAATACATGATGAGGGGCCTTCAGGAGGCCAGGATACAGACTTCATACTCATTGATGATGATTTGGGCTCACCAAGCTCAAAGCTAAGAGAGATTGTTCAGGAGCAGAAGGTGGAGATAAACACTTTTTCCCTCAAATTGCAAAGATCCCAGTGGATAATAAACTACCTTGAGTAGAAAAAAAACATCTAGAAGATCAACAAACTATCATGGAGTTGCAAAATATATGTGAGAACTAGCAATCTACCAAAAGGAGCAATACCGAGATGACATCCATTGAGCAAGAGATTGAGGTTGATTGTGAAACTTGGCTTGAAAGGGTAAATATTCATTTGGAAAAGCTGTTGGAGAAGGCCAACAAGGAAAAGAACACGTTGAGGCACATGTCTAATCATTATTGGACAAGAAATCATGTTTTCAAGGCACGAATCAAAATCTTGAAAGCCAAGTTAAAGAAGGCCTCAAAGCGTCGGAAAATGAATGATAGACTTAATATTTTGGCCGAGGATTCCTTGGCCTAGCATAGTACATGATGGAGGACACTCAGCCCAAATTTCAAGAAATTTGGGACACTTTTTGCAAATTTTGATTTTTTGGTCTAAAAACAGATTTTTCAGCTCTATGCGCTGCGCCACTTGGCGCTCGCTATTGATGGGGGACTCCTCTTGGGGAAAAATTTACATTTTTGAATTTTTCATGGAAAATTATACATGCCTACTTATGGCCAAGATATTTTGACAGTTTTTGGACTTCCAGAAGGGTCAGAAACACCCTAACAATGACCTTTCTGCCCCTTTTGGACACACAAGAAGAAGTGTTGGGGGAACTCATTTTTGGAGGGGAAAATGGAAGCCAAATTCAAAAATTCCACTTGTGTTGGAAAGTAAACAGGTAGAATTTTCCAACAAGCCCACTTGGAGCTAATTTGGACACCGGGAATGCCTTAAAAATTAGCTCCAAACTAGTGAAATTCATAGAGAAATCAGGCACGGCGCATTGGGGATTTTTGCTCATTTTGGACTCAGTGACTCTGTTTTTCACCTAATTTTTGACATTTTGACTTTTTTACTTCCAAATGTTAAAATCATGATGTAATTGGATGTATTTTGATGGATCTTGATGTAATTTTTTTAAATTTTTACTCATGGAGGTAGATTCATCCATCAAAAGGTGAATTGCAACTGAATGAATCAGTTTCCTATCTTATAGAGGCAAGCTGTTCCACTGCCTATTTTCCAGTTCTCATTTTAGATCTTGTTGAAACAGCTCCTAAACTTGTGAGCTCGACCCCTAGAGGTTGGGGATGAGTTAGTGTTGTCTATATCTTGTATTTTTTCAGTCATTAGCATGGTTGGACACTTGGGATTGCTTTGATCATCATTGTACATTCATCTCTGCAGTTTGGCAAAGGAATAGACCAGGGTTTGCAGCACTCCTTGGGATTCATGTGGTTCTTTGTTTTGATGATGTGTTTCTATCTATTAATGTAAGTTTACTAGTGTTTCATGTGTATCATTTTCCCTCTTATTTCTTCTTAAGTTAAACAAACAAGGATAAAGGTGGAATTCATTAAAATTTGCAGTTATCTACCTAGGTTTTGTTTAATTTTATATGTTTTCAACTATTTGAAGAGGATTCCTGAAAGTTTCTTGCCCTCTTCAACTCCTCACTGGTCTGATATATCCATTTCATTCAAAATTTAAGTGTCAAAACAATTTCCTACCTTGCCCCATTCAGATCTCTGCAAAAACTAGGCCTCATTCCCCAGACCCAAAATTTGCTTTTCCCTTTGATCCAACAAACACCCTCAAAATCAAATCAAACTCTTTTACATATATACCTACCCTAAAATAAGCCTTTATTTAATTCATCTCAAGCCTCACTGATCATTTTTTTTTTTGCTGAGATTGACAAGGAGAGAGCCCTCTCCCGATCTGGTAGGGCTAGCTACCAGGTTAAGCGTGGTTTGATGTTACCCTAGATTCTGCCTTTCTCAGCCTGAGGTAGATTTAGGCCATAACATAGTGGCGACCATACTGGGGACACAAAAAATTGTTTGCTTGTTAGTGTTATTCATTTTATAAACTACAAACAGAGCCTGAAGTTATGCCAAGTAGCCTTCGAAATGCTCTTGCTTTGCATTAGCGAAAGTAGATAAATGTTGCTTCAGTCAATCTCTGGTCTAGTCTTATAAATGTAACATCTAACTTGTAAATTTCCCCAGTACATTAGATAATTCTAGACTTTTGGGTGATGAGTTTAGAATTAGATAGGCTGAACAAGTTGATTTTGTTCGTTTTATTTCTGGGAATAATTCAACACACTGGCTTCCAGACGACACACCAGGGAAAATCCGGATCTCGATCCACCTCCTGTGTATGAAAATAAAAATCTTATTCGAGAATCCTTCGTCAAGAAAGTCCTGTGATTCCTGTGTTCAAATCTCATTCATGTCCTGCTGTTTTCGAGTATCTTGAAGATCTTGAGTTTGACGAACAATTTGAGTTATCATTGTTTGAGACTAAGTCTGAAAGTGCTATTGACTCTACTGTCTTAAATCCAGAGTTTGTTAAAGATCTTGAAATTGAAAAGGCCAATAGATCCATTGACAGTTACATCTTGAATATTCAGAATTCCATTGTGGCAACAAACATTCCCGAATTCATAGAGTCTGCATCTGCAACTCTTGGGTCATCCATAATTACATCTAGTTCACAAATTCCTACCGAGCCTCCTTTCATTCCCACCATTACCGTGTAACCTTCTATCTCTGATCAAAAATCTGTAGTAGTATCACCTCCCTCCACACCACATACACCTTATACATCAACTGCTCCGACTCCTCCTATATCCCCAAACCTAGTTGTAAATCCACCTAGAGAAATGGTTGTCTGATTTTCACCCCTTTGTGTTGCCTCAAAACTTGGATGACATGCCCGCTAATTATCAAAGCAAAATTCCATTGTTTGATGGAACTCTTCAAAGTTTTAGTGCTCAGCAACATGTGGATAGGATGGCAGATTTCTTTGACCTTCATGAGATTGATGCAGAAAATGTGACAATGAGACTGTTTGTACAAAACTTTGGAGGTGAAGTAAGAAAGTGGTTCAGAGCTTTGCCGGCTAGAATTATTACTACATTTCCTAATATTCAGAGACAATTCTTGGATCAATGGGAAGTGAAGAAATACCCTATTCAGATCCTTTCCGAATATGATAATATCAAACGGAACGTTGGTGAGTTTGTTCAAGATTATTGTATTAGATTCAATTCTGTTTACAATGAAATTCCTGCTCATATAAAGCCACCTAGGGGGTCGGATTTGATTAAGTTTCCGGATGGCTTCGATCCTGACATGGCCTATCAATTAATAGAAAGAGATCTGGGCACTTTTGAAGACATGCAGAAAATTGCAGTCAGCGTTGAAGCCAATTTGGAAGCCAGGAGAGCTAGAATGAAAGCTGAAAAAAAAGTAGCAATAAAGGAAGAGGTTTCCACTTCAGATCAAGTGCTCCGTAAGATGGAAAAAATGTTTGAAAGATTAAAAATTGATAAGTTTGAACCGCAAATCAGAAATCCTAACTTCCGTGGCCAACAACAACCACAATTTAGAATCAAGCGAAGAGAGTAGTGAGCACAAGAACAAGCAGTACAACAGCAAGTGAAGACACCTTTACAACAGAATTTTCTACATGGTTCGGAATCAGATGATGAGGAGAATGTAATCGGAGAAGAGAATCATTTCTTTACACCTGATGATATGCCAATTTTTATCACTAAAGATGAGGAGTATTATGAGAACTCGGCTGTACAAAAGGACGAGAATTTCATGTTGGCAAATGAGATAGCTCTTGAAGAAGAGTCTGATGAATATCATAGGGGGTACATGAATGCCTTGACTTCCCAGCAGTGACAATATTCACTCAGAAGTAGAGAGGTACCCATTAATCCAATTCAAAAAATAAAGGAAGCTACAGCACCAAAGAATGATCCACTTGTTGTGCAAAAAAATGGAAAAGAGACAGCTGATCCCACTACTAGAAAATCACCATTGGCAAATGAAAGATCCAATCAGCCAAATATATCAAGAGGGGAAATTGAAAAGAAGGATTTCCCAGCTAAAGAAGTAGAGAAAACTTCAGTTTTTAACTTAGAAAATGAAATTTCTAAGTTAAAAGTGTCCATTCCTTTGACTGAATTGATGAAGAATAGCAGCTATAAGGGTCAGGTGTCTAAGATTTTGAGTTTAGATCCATTGTCTGATATGGTAAACGTGGAAGATGATCAACCTGAGTTGATTTTTGGTCCAACATTGGATGGTGAGTCTCCAGATAGTGATGTACCTCCATTTTACATCAGCCTTAGATTGCACGACTATGTGTTACACAATGCTATGTTTGATTCCGGAGCCTCTCATAATCTCATGCCTAGGGAAATCATGGAGAAATTGGGATTGGATATCACTAGAAAGTATCATTACCTTTACTCTTTTGATTCTAGTAGAGTAAGATGCATTGGGCTTATCAAATATTTGGTGGTAAGTTTGGATCGGTTTCTGACTCAAAATGTTTTGATGGATGTGGTTGTGGTGGATATTCCTCCTAGATTTGGCATGCTTCTTTCCAGATCTTGGGGAGCGAAACTTAAAGGGACATTGCATCTTGATTTCTCCTATGCTACTATTCTCGTGTTTGGTCAAATGAGGAAATTATACCGGGAGCAAAAGATGAAGTATATGATCACTAGTAAGGAGAAATCGGTAAATCATCCAATCAATTATGTACATACCGATTTAGAATCATTTGTTTTATACTCAGATAGCTTTAATGATGTAAATAGCCAATTAATTGAAGTAGAGGACATTCTGGAAATCACTAAAAATTTCAGAGAAGTCTTAAAGAAAGAAAGATAGAGACTTGATAGTACCGATGAGCAATCAGCCTTCCGACAACAGCAAAATGTTGATGGACAGCAAGACGAAGCAAAAAAGCAAACAGAATTTCAGCATTTGGAAGAGGACGAAGATGGTTTGTGGACCATGGATTTTGATGGTGCGGTAGGAAGGGATGGTGCTGGAATTTGCATTTGGGTACGCAACCCTGTTTCTTCCCCAAACAAAGTGCCAAGTAATGTAAGGGTCTGTTCTTATAAACTAGCTTTTGATTGTTCAAATAATGAGGCTGAATATGAAGCTTTAATTGCTGGTCTGAAAATTCTTAGAAAGTTAAATGCCAAAAGAATTGTAGTGTATGGCAACTCTGAGTTAGTTATCAAGCAAGTGAAAGGTGAATACCAAGCTAAGCATCCTCGAATGCGGGCCTACCGCAATGCGGTACTAGATATCTTGAGATTTTTTTTCAGATTTTACTTTGACATGTGTTCCTCGTATTTAGAATGGTATTGCAGATACACTTGCAACAACAGAAAATAATTTGAAAATTCTGATGAATTCAAGCAACAAATTTTAAATTCATGTGAAGCACCGTCCAACTATCCCTGACAATCAAAGGTATTGGAAAGTGTTTCAAGATGATAAGGAAATTGATGAATTTCTGCAAAATGAAGGTAAATTCAAAGAAACTTCTACTGATGGGGAGCATGATGATGGCGAGGTGGATGTAGAAATAAATCAGATGGAATTTTTGCAGCTGAAGGACAATGTCATTCCTAAAGGTCTAATACCTTTAGAGGAGCTTTTTGACCAAGATGATGTAGCTCGGAAACCAAGCTTGCTGCCAACCGAGTAAGGAGTTGAGGATGTGAACATTGGATCAGCAAAAAATCTTAAAATGGTAAAATTTTCCAAAGCATTGCCCCCACAGCTAAAAGCAAATTATATCAGTTTATTATCTTCCTTTGCTGATGTTTTTTCTTGGGACTATTTAGATTTGAAGATATATGACACAAACATAATTCAACATACCATTACGATTAAGCCAAATCAAAAGCCCTTTCGGCAAAAATTGAGAAGAATAAATCTAAAGCTGCTGCCCTCAATATATAAGGAAGTGAATTAGTTGTACAAAGATGGTATCATCATCCCCATCAGATTTTCAGATTGGATTTCTAATTTGGTGCCCGTGCGCAAGAAAACATGTGAGATTCGCTTATGCATTGATTTTCGGAATCTGAATAAAGTATCTTTGAAAGACAACTATCCATTTCCCAAAATGGATCACATACTTCAGTGAGTAGTTGGATCATCCGGCATGTCGCTACTCGATGGTTATTCTGGTTATAACCAAATTCTGGTCCATGAGGATGATAGAGATAAAACAATGTTCACCACTCCATGTGGAACTTTTCATTATGCTAAAATTCCTTTCGGTTTGAAGAATGCTGGTGTGACCTTTCAGCGAGCAATGGATATGGCATTTGCAAATGAGAAATATGTCTTTCTGGTTGTGTTTCTTGATCATTTGACATTTTTTTCTAATTCAAATGAAGAGCACCTTTATCATTTGAAAATTGTATTTCGACGGTGTAGAAAATATGGTGTATCTCTCAATCCAAAGAAGAGGTTGTTTTCCATGGATGAAGGAAAGCTTCTTGGTCATATTATATCAAAATATGGCATCCACATTGATCCAGATTGAGTAGAAGCTATTCAGAAAAATTATCTTCCCCGAAACAAAAAGGAGATCCAATCATTCAACAGTAAGATGAATTTCTTACGTCGCTTTGTGCCCAATCTTGCAGAACATTTAAGGTAAATCACAAACATGCTCAAGAAAGATAGTGTAGTGAAGTGGACTGAGGAAGCAGTAAAGTATTTCAATTTAGTAAAATTGGCCCTTTCTTCAACTCCGGTTTTGATCAACCCGGACTATACTCGGGATTTTATTTTGTTTTCATTTGCCTCGGATCATACTATGGCAGCAGTCTTGATGCAGAAAAGAGATCAGCTTGAGAAACCAATTGCTTTTTCAGCCGAACCATAAGAGATGCAGCCTTAAAGTATAATATTATTGAAAAGCAAGCTCTTGCCTTAGTAAAAGTGTTGAAATAATTTTGAGTATATATTCTGCATTCTCACATTCTTGCTTATGTTCCTAATGCTGTTGTTAAAGATGTCTTAGTGAAAACAGATCCAGAAGGGAGACGAGGCAAATGGATTGCAGCCTTGTTGGAATATGACGTGGAGATAAAACCTACAAATATTATCAAAGGAAAGGGGCTAGATAAGCTAATGGCTAAGTCAAATTTGCATGCCTTGGACATTAATCTCATCACTGCTATGTCCGAGGAAAATGAAGAAAGTTCGCCAACTCAGGTATCATAATTTTTTGTTCTTTCTCCTTGGTATTCAGACATTGTTTATGTGCTCCAAAATCTGTCACCATTGCCAGGAATGGCTAAAAACAAAAGTAGGACACTGAAATTGAAGGCTGCCAAGTTTTGTATCATGAATAATGCGCTCTTATGGAAAGATCCCGGTGGTATCTTGCTCAATTGTTTGGTTGAAGAGGAGGCAAAACAGGTTATTGAAGATTTTCATAAGGGAGATTGCGGAGGTCACCTTTTCTGGAAAAAAACAACCAACAAAATTTTTAGAGCAGGATATTATTGGCCAACGCTCTTTGTTGATGTGTACAAAACTATTAAAAGCTGCCATGAATGTTAGATTTTTGAAGGGAGGAAAAAATTGCAGCCTTTGCCGCTCAAGCCCATTGAAGTAAGTGATCCTTTTCAGCAGTGGGGTTTGGACTTCATTGGCAAGATCCATCCTGCTTCTTCAGCGCAGCATAAGTGGATCCTTATAGCAATGGACTATTTTACCAAATGAATTGAGGTGATTCCCACTAGGCAAGCCACAGATTTGGTAATCATTACATTTCTTGAAAAGAATATTTTGTCTTGTTTTGGTTGTCCAAACAAGCTGATCACTGATAATGCAGCATCCTGTAAATATAAAATAATGATTGAATTTTGTGATAATTATCAAATTAATTTGGGGCACTCAACTGCATATCATCCATAAGGCAACGGATTGGCCTGAATCCTCAAATAAATCCTTGGTCAATATTATCAAAAAGCTGCTGGAAATAAACAAGAAAAGTTGGCATAAGAAATTGGTTAATGCACTTTGGGCAGACAGAGTGAGTTAAAAGAAATCTATAGGCATGTCTCCTTTTGAGCTCGTGTATGGTGTTGATACGGTATTCCCGACCTCTCTCGCAGTTCCAGTGGTTAAACTTCTGCAGGAAGCTGGCAGCAAAGATGATCATATGCAACGGAGAATAAATCAAATGATCCATTTATAGCAGACTAGAGATGAGGTTTTTTAGAACACTTTCAAGTTGCAAGAGAGAATCAAGAAGATATATGATCGAAAGGCAAAGAAAGACAAGTTTCAAATAGAAGAAGTGGTGCTAAAATGGGACGCAAGAAACGAAGATAAAGGTAAGCATGGAAAGTTCGAGAATCTTTGGAAAGGACCTTTTAAAATTGTTGCATATCGAGACCAAAATGCTTTCCTTTTGAAAGAAATGAATGGAGAAGATTGTCCAGGAGGGCCGGTCAATGGTCGGCTACTCAAACGGTACTATTTTTGAAATGTTTTCTGCTGTCATACATATCATTGTACATACCAGTTTGTTTAAGTTTCATTGCAAGCATGTGCTGTCATCATTCTTTCAGTTTTGGACCCGAGGTGAAGGCTATAAAACTGAGGGTTGATTTTAGTTTTGGTTTGGTTTGTTGAGTTAGGTCTTTCAGTCATTTTTGGTTTCGAAATTGAGTTAGTTTTGAGTCATTTTTCAGTTCTGAAAATGAGTCAAGAGTCTAGTTTTGGTTTGTCAAAGTTATTGAATCCATAGCCCAATGGACGAAGGCACTGCCTACTTTCCCAGAGATCTGTAGTTCTTGGCACCTCCAAGGAGCTACCATCCCCATTGGAGCCAATGTTAGTGTCGGTATCTTCATCCCTCCGTCAGTGATCAAAATCCTCTTGTTGCATTTCATATTAGGTGTCTCACTTGGTCAGCTGCATTCCATTAGGAGCATGGATCATCTGACAGTAGTGGCTTGTTGTTCATATCCCTCATGTCCTTTACCTGCTGGCCCATTTCCATTCATTAAGATCATTTGCAGTCACTTTTTGTCTCATAGTTTGCAAAGAGTCATTTTTAGGGTTTTAGTGTCATTAGGTCTAGGGTTTCATTAATAAGGTCTTCAAAATGCCCAATAATGGTCAGCGGGCACATGAGGAGTTTGAAATAAGGTTCTAGTACTAATAACTTCATTATCATATGCTTTTTAATGTATTTTTCTTCAAAAATATGTTTTGAAGAAAAATAGAGTGTTTCATTTTTTTATGTATAAATGTAATTTAATTTCAAGTTTTCTCAGTTGTAAAAATAATTTCACTAGAAACCCTGGTAACCTTTGTCGAGCTCCAACAAATTCATTCCTTGCAAGGCAAACACAAAGCACATCATTCAGTCAATCAAAGCCAAAATGAAGCAAGTTGTTTAAAACAGAGTTTAAGAAGTGTCAAATCCAAACATTACAAAGTGGGTTTTTGAAGTGGAAAATTAAAAGGTATTTGGTATATAAGTCATCTCCATGTTCAAAGGCTCATTTGTGTTCCAAGAGGAGAGAGTGAGCAAAGGAAAGGGCCGAGTAAAACGAAGAGAGTAAAATCATAACAGAGTTGGCAAGTTTCAGTGGTGCAGCACATTGGCTGGGTGACGCGGCGCATTGGACAGTTGCGATGCATTGGGTCAGCCTCCACTGTGTTGATAATACACTAGCGCGGTGCATAGGAGTGGCGTGACGCGTTGGGTTAGTGGCGCGGCGCATAGGACTGGAGCGTCGCGTTGGTTTGTCAAAGTTATTGACTCCATAGCCCAATGGACGAAGGCACTGCCTACTTTCCCAGAGATCTGTAGTTCTTGGCACCTCCAAGGAGCTACCATCCCCATTGGAGCCAATGTTAGTGTTGGTATATTCATCCCTCCGTTAGTGATCAAAATCCTCTTGTTGCATTTCATATTAGGTATCTCACTCAGTCAGCTGCATTCCATTAGGAGCATGGATCATCTGATGGTAGTGGCTTGTTGTTCATATCCCTCATGTCCTTTACCTGCTGGCCCATTTCCATTCATTAAGATCATTTGCAGTCACTTTTTGTCTCATAGTTTGCAAAGAGTCATTTTTAGGGTTTTAGTGTCATTAGGTCTAGGGTTTCATTAATAAGGTCTTCAAAATGCCCAATAATGGTCAGCAGGTGCATGAGGAGTTTGAAATAAGGTTCTAGTACTAATAACTTCATTATCATATGCTTTTCAATGTATTTTTCTTCAAAAATCTGTTTTGAAGAAAAATAGAGTGTTTCATTTTTTTATGTATAAATGTAATGTAATTTCAAGTTTTCTCAGTTGTAAAAATAATTTCACTGGAAACCCTGGTCACCTTTGTTGAGCTCCAACAAATTCATTCCCTGCAAGGAAAACACAAAGCACATCATTCAGTCAATCAAAGAAAAAATGAAGCAAGATGTTTAAAACAGAGTTTAAGAATTGTCAAATCCAAACATTACAAAGTGGGCTTTTGAAGTGGAAAATTAAAAGGTATTTGGTATATAAGTCATCTCCATGTTCAAAGGCTCATTTGTGTTCCAAGAGGAGAGAGTGAGCAAAGGAAAGGACCGAGTAAAAAGAAGAGAGTAAAATCATAACAATGTTGGAAGTTTCAGTGGCGTGGCACATTGGACAGGCGCGACACATTCGGTCGGCATCCACTGTGTTGAGAATACACTAGCGCGGCGCATAGGAGTGGCGCGACGTGTTGGGTTGGTGGCGCAGAGCGTAGAGTTTCCACTTGTTTTGAACCCAAATTTCATTCAAACTCGAAATTACTCGACTGCCTCCGGTCCAAGTAAGTTAAACAACTTTGTCAATGCCAAATGAACTTGTGTCTTATGATGTCTATGAGGATTTAATAAACAAAAATTCAAACCCTATTTGCTTGTTCAAGAAATGCATCCTTAGGTTTTATAGTTTGGTTTTTTGTGCCTATCACTTCCACTTCCCCACCTTGTTTTTCCCTCATCAATGTTCTAGTTTTATCAACCCATTCCCCATATCCTTAAATTCACACATTCCCTATCCCAATTCCCATTATCCCATCCTAACTAAAAAATTCCCCAACCCCCAATGCTATCCCAAAAAGCCTAGAAGATGCCCCTAAAACTCTTTAATTGGTAAATTTCAATTAGCAATATTCCCAACATTCCCCTTACCCTCTCCCTCCATAACCCCTCACATATTGTCATACATTTGGCAACAAAAACCAAAGACACCAAAACTCCTCATACTCATATAAGACAACACAGACTTTGGAAAACATGGAGAAAGATTCCTCTTATGACAGAGACAGTGACTCTACAACTGAATTGCATGCACCTAGGAGACCTCACAAGAGTGGAAGACATGTGAGGGAGGAGCCTACTTCACTTGCTGAGCTGTAGGCCTGTCCTCTTGCTATTTCATGTTTTCAACAACAGTCTTGTTATCAGTTTTGTGAGATGGTTGCTAGAGTCCACCACCATCATGAGCTGGCCAGATTGTTTGTGCTACATTTACATAAGGACCAAGTCACTCTTGCAGGTGTGACATTCACTTTAACACCTGAGTCTATCTCTCTAGCAATCGGTATTCCAAATGTTGGAGAGTAATGGAACAAAAGACAACAAGTTGATAGGGAACACTATGAGCCATATATCAAGCCTGGTTTTTTGAGACAACTCAGTAGAGTTTTTCCCTTTCGGTTCCTGAAAGATTCATACGCTCCTTTGATGAAACTCATTATCAAATATTTCAGTTGTGAGGGCCAGTTTTCTTGCCTCTATGCCTATCATATCAGGTTTCTGATGCATTTTACTAGGGTGAGAATGATGAACCTCCCTTACTTCATGTGCCAGAATATTGAGAAGATGACCACCCTCGTGCAAAGGAAAACTCCTAAGCAACAGTATAAGAGTATCTATCACTTTGCATTCATCAAAATTGTGGTTATGCATCAACTTGGTTTGCAGGATATTTCATGGGAGGATTTAATTTCTAATGAGTTCTTCACATCTCCTCAGGTACCTTCGGAGGTTTTTCATGAGGCAGGTGAACCTTCATATTAGCAGGAAGGTCATGAGACACAGACCGCTAGTGTGTCGATGTTTGTGACCTATCAGAGGGGCACTAGAGGGTTGTTTGCAGCAGCCAAGCGAGTATTATCTCCACCCGGGGTGGAAGGGGTCTCTCTTCCTTCATCAGCGGTACATGTACAAGACAAGGGTAAGAGGCCAATACATGATGAGGGGCCTTTAAGAGGCCAGGATACAGACTTCATACTCATTGATGATGATTTGGGCTCACCAAGCTCAAAGCTGAGAGAGATTGTTCAGGAGCAGAAGGTGGAGACAAACACTTTGTCCCTAAAATTACAAAGAGCCCAGTGGATAATCAACTACCTTGAGCAGAGAAACAAATAGCTAGAAGATCAGCAAACTATCATGGAGTTGCAAAATATACGTGAGAACTGGCAAGCTGCCAAAAGGAGCAAAATCGAGATGACATCCATTGAGCAAGAGATTGAGGCTGATCATGAAACTTGGCTTGAAAGGGTAAATATTCATTTGGAAAAGCTGTTGGAGAAGGCCAACAAGAAAAATAACATGTTGAGGCACATAGCTAATCATTATTGGGCAAGAAATCATGTTTGCAAGGCACGAATCAAAATCTTGAAAGCCAAGTTAAATAAGGCCTCAAAGCGTCGTAAAAGGAAAGATAGACTTCAGATTTTGGCTGAGGCTTTCTTGGCCCAGCATAATACATGATGGAGGACACTCAGCCCAAATTTCAAGAAATTTGGGACAATTTTTGCAAATTTTGATTTTTTGGCCTAAAAACAAATTTTTCAGCTTTATGCGTCGCGCCACTTGGCGCACGCTTTTTATGGGGGACTCCTCTTGGGGAAAACTTTACATTTTTGGATTTTTCATTGAAAATTATGCATGCCTATTTATGGCCAAGAGATTTTGACAGGTTTTGGGCTTCCAGAAGGGTCAAAAACACCCTAAAAATTACCTTTCTGCCCCTTTTTGGACACACAGGAAGAAGTGTTGGGAGAACTCATTTTTGGAGGGGAAAATGGAAGCAAAATTTAGAAATTCCACTTGTGTTGGAAATTAGACAGGCAGAACTTTCCAACAAGCCCACTTGGAGCTAATTTGGACACTGGGAAGGCCTTCAAAATCAGCTCCAAACTGGCGCAACGCATAGAGAAATCAGGCACGGCACATTGGGGATTTTTTCTCAGTAACTCTGTTTTTCACCTGGTTTTTGACATTTTGACTTTCTTACTTCCAAATTTTAAAATAATGATGTAATTGGATATATTTTGATGGATCTTGATGTAATTTTGTTAAATTTTTACTCATGGAGGTAGATTCATCCATCAAAAGGTGAATTGCAACTGAATGAATCAGTTTCCTATCTTATAGAGGCAAGTTGTTCCACTACCTATTTTCCAGTTCTCAATTTAGATCTTATTGAAATAGCTCCTAAACTTGTGAGCTTGACCCCTAGAGGCTGGGATGAGTTAGTGTTGTCTATATCTTGTAGTTTTTCAGTCATTAGCATGGTTGGACACTTGGGATTGCTTTGAGCATCATTGTACATTCATCTCTGCAGTTTGGCAAAGGAATAAACTAGGGTTTGCAACACTCCTTGGGATTCATGTGGCTCTTTGTTTTGATGATGTGTTTCTTTCTGTTAATGTAAGTTTACTGGTGTTTCATGTGTATCATTTTCCCTCTTATTTCTTCTTAAGTTAAACAAACAAGGATAAAGGTGGAATTCATTAAAATTTGCAGTGCTCTACCTTGGGTTTGTTTAATTTTATATGTTTTCAACTGTTTGAAGAGGATTCCTGAAGTTTTCTTTCCCTCTTCAACTCCTCACCGGTATGAGCTATCCATTTCATTCAAAATTGAAGTGTCAAAACAATTTCCTACCTTGCCCCATTCATATCTCTGCAAAAACTAGGCCTCATTCCCCAGACCCAAAATCTGCTTTTCCCTTTGATCCAAAAAACACCCTCAAAATCAAATCAATATCTTTTACATATATACCTAGCCTAAAATCAGCCTTTATTCAAGTCATCTCAAGCCTCACTAATATTTTTTTTTTTGCTGAGATTGACAAGGAGAGAGCCCTCTCCCGATCTGGTAGGGCTAGCTACCAGGTTAAGCGTGGTTTGATGTTACCCTAGATTCTGCCTTTCTCAGCCGGAGGTAGAGTTAGGCCATAACAAGACAGAAAGCCTCCACCGCCACAGCTGAGGAAAATCGATTCCTCCCAGCTACCACAGTGCCACCTGTGCCTCAAAGCATTCATATCAGAGGCCGAAGTTATTGATCAGGATCACATATTTGTCTTAAGCGCAGCCAGAGAGTAAATTCTGCAAACAAACTTAATAACAAAATATCAATCAGAGTTACTTTGACACTACACAAAGCCTCAAAAGTAAAAAATAGCTCCCACCGAGCTTAAAACTTAATGTAAATCATTTAATACAGAGGACACCTATATAAGCTTCTTCATTGAGCCCCCCAAAGGCCGAGAAGCCATTAAGTCTGTATTAATTATCTTTATAGATCTTTTTATCAGATCTCACCTCCTCATTCTTCTATAAATACTACTGTAGAAGATGAGAGAGGGGTTGATTGAGTTGGCTGCTGAACATTGAAATGTAATTGAGCTTGAGACTTCTACTTGTAAATAGTGTTCACTGGCCCTTGGAGCTCTACTTGTGATAGATAAGTTAGGCTGAGATATGTAGATGATTGCTAAACTAAAGCATTGGACTTAAAGTTGTAACTGGTTTGGAGCATCAATACAAGCTAATTTATGGGATCCTGGTCTATGTTGACGGTGATGTTTTCCTCGTTGTGATTCATTATTTTGTTTTTGTTTTCACTGTGTTCATTTTCTCTTATAAAGAACATCATGCATAGAGTTAGGACCTGCTGTATATCAGTACCCTTCTCTGACTGAAAATATTTACCTGAATGTTTTCTTCCAATCTATGTTATTTAGGAATGATTTAATTTAGTTTAAGCATAGGAATGTTGGCGTTCCCTCGTCTTATTGTTTTATCTGAATATTGTTCTTGGATGTTACTTTCATTTCAATTTAAGTAGAGATGAACTAAGGAAGATATGGTGTGCCCTGGTCCTAGTTTTATCCCCAAAGACAGCCTGAATGTTTCCCTTGGAATGTGTTAAAAGCTGGCTAGTTTAGAAATACTTACCAAATCTTAGACCATCCTTTGTTATCGTTTGTGTTTCCCTCTATTTTCATATTTTTTCTATTGAAAGTGGATCAAAGGCTAGCTAGTTTCAAAGTAGTTACCAGATCCTGGATTACTTTAATGTTTTTCTTAAGTGTATGTCAAAAGCTGGCTAGTTTAAAAGTACTTACCAGATCTTAGCCTACTCTTTGTTCTTCGTCTGTCTAAATTCCCCTTCCTATTGTATCATTTCATTCCATAAATAAAACTTTCAAGAGATCCTTAGACATAGATGACTTGCCCCATGGACCACTCTTGCCTCTTGCTGTTTCAATTAAACCCTATTATGACTCCGTAGCCCAATGGACTAAAACCTGCAATTATCTATCTTCCTGGCCAAAGCTTGTTCTATTTGCTTGCAACTTCTCACCTTTGAAACTCTCTGCACTTAGAACTTTCAACCTCAAACAATAACTATGCTCAACCATCCAAAAACAAACCCTTGGCCTTCATAACTAGCCTAATATCATTAACCAAAACTTCAAAGACAAATCCAATCTTTGCACTTATTGGAGAGATCCCTCTCTGGATTCAGGAGGGTTAGATCCTAGAATCCCAAAGTGGTTGAAATAATGTTTTCCCTGCAGTTGGACTTTTGCCAATCTTGCTAATTACAGGGTGCTAACAGAACTGACGCGTTTAGAACTACCAATTGTAGTTCATCATCAAGATAATGAAGATTCGCTGATCAGACTATCCATTTATATACCAGGAAAAGAGAAGCAACGGTCAAAAACCCAAAGACAATTAAAAATGTTAAAAACATTCAAAAATAAAATAAAAATGTTTAAAAATAGAATAAAAGTAAATAAAAGCATAAAATAAATAAAAAAATACAAATCCCTCAACCTTAAAAGCTACGAATTAACCCAGAAAAATTATATAAGGACCAAGTCAAAAAATATAAAAATATAAAACCACAAGCAACTACCCCCAAGAAAATAAAACAAGAATTAAATCCAAAAAGTCAAAAAGTCAAAAGTTAATAACAATAATAAAAATAAAATAAAATATATATAATATAAAATAAAATAACTAAATAAATAAAATATATGAAATAAAATAAAATAAATAACTAAATAAAATAGAATAAAATAAAAATAAAAATAAATAAAAATAAATAAAAAATAAATAAATAAAAATAAATAATAAAAATAAAAATATAATAAATAAATAAATAATAAATAAATAAAATAAAATAATTAAATAATTAAATAATTAAAAAAAATTAAATTAAAAATAAAAATAAAAATAAATAAAAATAACAATAATACTACTAATAATAATAGAATATAATAAAACATACTCATAAATATACAAAAAGATAAATAGATAAATTATATGGAAATAAATAAATATATATATATAAACAATAAACAAAAAGACCATAAGAGGAACAACCACTATAGGGAGTGAAGAGAAGGGATCCAACAGCTGCTAACCTTCCAACCATCATCCCTATTCAATGTGCGGGACCTCTTCTCAATCTCAATCGCCTCCCTAAATTTACGATGATGGAAATGATCAACCCTAGCAAGGTCTCTAGCATCTTCCATACATATGTGATGCTTCGTCTTCTTTGCATGCTCAGCTAGAGCAGAGGACTTAGTTCTACCATGCCTAATATCCGTAGAATGCTCTTGGATCCTTTTATTAATCGACCGACTAGTTTCACCAATGTAGGGAATCCCACAAGAGCATGGGATCAAATAAACCCCTTTCATGCTTTTTGGGTCCAAAGGATCCTTTACCAATTTAAGGGAACTTCGAATGACGTTTAAAGGTTTAAAAGAGGAAGAGATCTTATGCTTTCTTAAAATTCGAGCGATCTTGTCAGTGGTACCTTGAATAAAAGGCAGATGAACCCTACCAACCTTTTTATGGTCTTTTTGTTTATTGTTATATATATATATATATATATATATATTTCCATATAATTTATCTATTTATCTTTTTGTATATTTATGATTATGTTTCCTTATATTCTATTATTATTATTATTATTATTATTGTTATTTTTATTTATTTTTATTTTTAATTTTAATTTTAATTTTAATTTTAATTTATTATTATTATTTTATTATTTATTTATTTATTTATATTTTATATTTATATTTATATTTTTATTTTTATTATTTTCTATTTTATATTTATTTATTATATTTATTTATTTTTTATTTTTATTTTTATTTTATTTTTTATTTTTATTTTTATTTATTTATTTATTTACTTATTTATTTTATTTTATTTTATTTTTATGTATTTTATTTTAGTTTTAGTATATTTTGTTTTATTTATATTTTATTCTATTTTTATTATTGTTATTAAATTTTAACTTTTTAACCTTTTGGATTTAATTCTTGTTTTATTTTCTTGGGGGTAGTTGCTTGTGGTTTTATATTTTTATATTTTTTGACTTGGTCTTTATATAAATTTTCTGGGTTAATTCGTAGCTTTTAAGGTTGAGGGATTTGTATTTTTTGATTTATTTTATGCTTTTATTTATTTTTATTCTATTTTTGAACGTTTTTATTTTATTTTTGAACGTTTTTAACATTTTTAACTGTCTTTGGGTTTTTGACTGTTGCTTCTCTCTTCCGGTATATAAATGGATAGTCTGATAAGCCAATCTTCATTATCCTGATGATGAACTACAGTTGGTAGTTCGAAACGTGTTGGTTCCGAAAATTCTCATGTGATTTCCCGGAAGATTTAGAATTTAAAATCCTAAGGGATACCGAGGATGTTTTGACTCAAGGTCCCACCGTGATGCATGCATTATAATAGTGAGGCAGTGGGACAGAGTCAACAAGGTAGCAGGCAATACCTTTAAAGGTATTTAAAGATTTAGGGAAACTAAGTTTGTTTATCACTCAGAGTCCCACCGTGATCACCATTATGTTAGGGTCCCGTGATTCGGCTGATTAGCAAGCCAAATGACAGTGTAACATCAAACCAGTCTTTGGAGCCCAAGTACCTAGCGTTCCTAGACTCAGAGAGGGCTCTCTCTATTTGTGTAAGGGATATCTGTGTGTTTTCTTATTGTGTTCTGATTTTAGGCTAGTTATGAAGTAGGTTTTTGGTTTTGGTTTTTAGGTTGTGAGGGATGAACTGATCAAAGACATAAGATAGGTAAAAATATGTCAGATCAACTGGGCTATGGGGTCGAAAAGGTCAAGAAAGCTTTCAGATGGTGATACAAGGTTGTTGAAGGGCCGATTTGATTCGAGGTAAAATGGATCTTTGGGCAAAATGGAGTGAGATGGACATTAAATTTGTGAATAACAAAGGATTTCAAGCATAAATAGTTTAATAGCTGACATAAACATGGTAGGGCTAACCATTAATCATGAGAAATGTAACTATAAGTTGATCAATGCATAGAAATAAACATTCAAGCCATGCATAGAGATATATGACTCTCTAACTTTAGGAAATGACTATCAGACTTTGGGGAAATACATTTAAGACAAACAAATGACTTAAATCACTATGTAGGAATGCCTAAACATAGTACTTCAAGCTATTGGGCACTTTGAAAACAAGATTGCATAGTTTTAGGCAAAGGGAAAGATTAGTACAAGACCTCCTTGGTTCAACAAATGACAATCTAATCAATCAAAGAGAGGTTTCATAGGTGGAGCTATGGCTAGCCATGAGTAAGCAGGGCATACCGTAAATCATACTTAGCATGCATAAAACCATAAATGAAACAAGCAAACAATATTCTTCAGTTATTAAAGAGCAATCAAGGATTCTTTAATATGACTAAGAATGAAGAAAACATGGAAACTATAAAGAAACAGGAAATTTGAGGTGCCTCCAAGGGCATGTCTCAAATTTGTTCTCTACTGTCTTATAGCAAGAAAGAACATGGATTTATGAATGAAAACTAGGAAACAAAACAGAGAGAGAGACACTATACCATTCTACCAAGTCATGGAATCCAACAACAATCATCTTTCATCATCCAAGAACATCCAAGAAACTATCCAAAAGCATGAGACAAGTATTTCTTCCAAAGCTTATATGACCATATATTGCTTCTATTCATCAAGTTCAACCTTTTTTACAATGAAAGCCTTGGGAATATATAGGCCAAAGTGAGGAAAACCTCTTAGTTCAACTTGCAATCTCATTGGCCTATCCAAAATATCTGATTTTGTCCTTGAGGCTTTGCAAAGCCCAAGGCACAAAATATCTAATAAAATATCTCAAAAATGCTAAAAAAGGAAATATATTGACTTTTAATAACTTATCATGTACAAAAATAGCTAAAAGCACATGAAGAAAAGTCACTTTTGAAAGGTCCAATTTTTACAAAAATACTCAAGAAATACATCAGCAAAAGGTCCCTTGACTTTCTGGCAACTTGTGGAGGCCTTCCCAATGTCGAAACGAGGCATGTGATGGCTCGTTGGAAAGCTCTGAGTGTCTACTTTCTGAAAATGTTTATTTTGATCCAAAATTACCACTAGAAGTCCTCCAAAATAGACCTATGTGTAAAAACTCAAAAAATAGGCCTTGCTGATAAACGGGCAGAGTGTAGAAAAAGCGAGTGTTTTTCACCATTTTGGGGGAGAAAATGATCTTAAATTGATATAAAAATCACTGAGTATATTCCTCTGAAATTATGGCATCTAATGTTACCATTTTCATCCTTTGAGGATGCCCCAAACTGAAATGGCGATGCCCATGAGTTTTAGCCTAAAACCCAAAAATGACAAAAAACCAAAATTTGTTGAATTTCGCCCAAATTTGGCGAGCATGACCCTCAAGGGTTTTCAGAAACATGTTGGAAAGCTGAGGCAAAAATTTGGAGCTTTGAGGTGTCTTTCCTCAATTTTGGTGCCGGGCGCTTCCCTTTAGCCTCCTTGAGCTTTTTTTGAGCGGCCTTCAATTTCCGTCGGGCAAACTGATTTAGATTTTTATAATGCCCGGTCATCCTCCGTTGAAGTTCCAAGTCTCTATTTTCCTTCTCCAATTTCTTCTCCAAGTGATCATTAAATCTCTCAAGCCATGCTTCCCGATTGTTCTCTATCTCTTGTTCGAAAAATGTAGTGAGAGGGGTAGATTGGAGAAGGGCATCTTCTTCTTCCTTTTGTTTCTCAAGGGCCTTTTTCAGCCCCATGGTTCTTGGCCTCTTTTGCCTGGGCTGATCTTCATCTTCGCTCTCATCAAACTCACCCATGAGTTCTTCCAATCTCACTTGTGCTTTGGAGGCCTCCTTTTTGTATTTGATGGCCCGTGTCTCATATACCGCCATATGGACACTCATCTGTTTTCTTTGAATTTGTAAAAAGTGATTGAAGTTTCTAGCCCTCTCAAGATCAGTCCTCAAAGCATCAATTTGGTTTTCTCTATTGATCAAGAGATTTTCTAGGATCCGTGCTTCATTGTCACTATCATCACTTTGGATTTGAATGATGTGAAATTCCCTTTCCTTTTCATGACTGCTTTCTTCTTTCTCCTTTCCTTTGCTTTGGGTGGCTCTTTTAGTCTTCCTCCTCTTGGGAAATTCGACAATGGGCTTCTTGGGAAATTTTCCCTTGCTTCGGAGGGCCCTAGTCACATTTGGAGTTACAACTTTAGGCACCCTTTTCTTTTATTTCTGGGGCTTGGCCACTATCGTAGAAGAGAGCATGGCCCCTTGCCTAGGAGAGGCAGCTAGCACATGCTCCATTGGCTATTTACCCTTGTCACTTTGCTTATCATTATTGCCACTATCTTGGATTTCTTCATGGATGCTTTCTCTATCCTTATGCATTTATTTTTTAGGGCTGTCCTCCTCACTGTGTTGCAGTTGTTCATCATGCTGCCTTTCTTCTTCAGGAGGCTACTGTTATTTTTCATGAGGCTACCTCTGTTCATCCTAATGTGGTTGCCTCTCTTCACTATGTTGCACCTATTTATCATGCTGCCCTTCTTCACCATGATACTGCTTTCCCTCATTATGCTACACATCTTTATCATTCCCTGGAGTCTGTTGTTCTGCCTCACTGTTTTCTTCTCCCTCTTACTACCCTGTTTCACTATGATGCTGCTCATCATCATCTTCCTCATCATCCCCTTGTTGCCCTGTTTCATCATGCTGCTGCTCATCATCACTTTCCTCTTCTTGCTCATGCTCTTCTTCCTCATCATGCTCTTTTGCTTGTTCGTTGGTAAACTTGAGCTTCTTGGGAATAGGTTTGCTAGAAGAAGGAGAAGGATGGTGAGTATAAGGTGAATGAGATGTATGAAAATAAGGGACAGTGGCGAAATCCGGATGTGTGATGAAATTATCCCAAGAGACCTCCATCTTCTCAAGCTGATGAAGAATGATGACTTTGATGACGGAGTGATGGAAGAGGCAGGCTGTCTGCTGAGGAGGAGGCTTTTTCTGAATAGTGGAGGCCATTTTCTCAATACTTCTATGTAGGAAGAAAGGGAAATTTAGCAATCTGTCCCTCGTGAAATGCATGAGCAATCGGATATGATAGGCATAGACTCGGGAGAATCTTCCCTCGCAAGTGAAGTATTTCATGATGTTCTTCATTAGGGGGGCATAACTAGTCAATAGATATGAGAAGGGGAAAATAGATGGACATGAATCTCTATGCTCAGGCTTCAGAAAAGGCTTGTATTCTTCTAAGTTCAGGTGGCTTATTTTAAACCACTTCTCCTCGACATAAGGGATTTTAGTGGCCTTAGAGATGGACCTTGGAGAGAATTTGAAATTTAGGCCTTCCAGCTGAAAATGCTTCTCTTGAAACCTCAAAGCACAAAGGTGTGTCAAAGGGGAATAGCTCTTCACCTCTTGCACTCTTTGGCAAAAATCTAGACACCCAACTTCATGGAAGTTAAAAAGGATCGATGGATTAACATTCACTTCTTCAGTGGAAACAGGCTCAAACCTCTTGTGAAGGCCACTCCTACTGTCTTGCCTGGGAGGCATCTTGTTTGGAATGTTCTTTGCAACACCAAGCTGTCTCAAAAGGCCTTTGGAATGTTTTTCTCAACCATACCTCTGTCCTCCTTGCTAGTCACTGTTTGACCAAGACAAACTGCTTCAAATGCTTTGTAGAACAGTCCTCCAACACCAAATTTCTGCTTTTTCTAAATCATTGTTTTGTCCTCTTTTGTGCCAAAAAACAAGTAGTTATCAAATATAAAGCACACAATAAAATTGTTACAGTGTTTAGGTAAGGTCACAAGGATATTTTGTGTTTTGGTAGAAACAAGACAGCCTTGTATTTAGATAAAGACAAAAAACAACCTCCCACAAACAGTGCTTCTTCTGCTGTTCACTGGTTCTTATACATAGGTAGACAAAAGCACCTTCAAATTGATTCAAAGGATTTTCATAACATACTCTGTTTTATGGAAATCTGGTGGCTGCATTGAGTTTTGCTCTTTTCCACACAGAGAAGACTTTTTCAAAATGACAAGGCTTTGAGACTATGACCACTGTTTCCCCTTTGATTTTTAACAAAGTCTGCTCTTATTTTCCTGTGGGCTAATAAATTTTTTTAAAGGCAGTCAGAGGTCCTTTAATTTTTTTTTAAACATCCACCCAACAATGTAAAAATGTGTAACAATCATAGCAATAGAATGCTCTGAGTTTTCTTAGAAACACTGCCCTCTAATCAATCTCTCTCTCTTGGCATTTACAGCAATAACACATTTTGATTTTGGACCAAAATCCTCACCCTTTAAACACTGTTTTGACCTTAATATCACTACTTTCCTTTTACAAACATTGTATTGACCTTAGATTTTCCAATAGGGATTATTTTTGTTTTCACCACTACTAGGACACCTTCAGCAACTTGAAAACCCTCTACCACTATTTTTTTTCCTTGCAATTAGTGTTATGGCTTATCACTGTTTTTGAGGGCAGTTTTAGGCCTTTTGAAACTAATGCAAACACACCCCTTTTTACTGTACTAATATTGGGAAATTATGGCAACAAAAACCTTGGATTTTGCTCAAACAGTTTGCTCTCCTACCACTGTTTTAGTCTTGACAATCATGGCATCAATTTCCCTTTAGAATTTCGAAAGCACCAAGGAGGCAAATAAAAATACTTTGAGGATGGTTTTTGGAATTTTCTTGATGAGTTGAGCAGCTTCAGAGATGCTTTTGAAGGTGTTTCAGTCGTTCAACAGGTGCGGCACATTCAAAAGGGAGAGTGTCGTGCAGTTAAAAAGGGTGTCAGGTTGGCCTTTGGGTGGTGATGAACAACGCTACAGGTGCACCACGCGCCACTACAGGTGCACCGCATAGTAGTATAAAGCCTGTGTAAAACTTCTCCTGAACGTGCCGCACACTTTTCTAGACGTACCGCGTAGTCTTAAGCCTCCAAAACTCTGCAATTTCGCTATAAAACTCTCTTTTCTCTTCAGTGGATGGCTAGGATTGATTTTGAACGTTGGTTTGCATTTTTTGAAACTTTGCAAATGGGCTTGAAACGGTCTCTTATTCCCTTTTGAAGGCGAAAAGGAAAATTGGCTTTGAAATGCTTTATGAGGGTTTTGAAGCTTTTTTGAAAGAGGTATTTGTTGTAAAACAAAAATTAAGCATGACTTTATCATTTATATCTTCAAAACATAACAAACCAATATTTTGACCGAGACTCTTTAAAGTGTTGTGGATGACATTTTTGGAGATCCTCATACATATTACCCATTTTCAAAGTGAAAAAGCCATTTTGAAGGCCAACATCTCTCTCAGTGTTTTTCTCATTAAGTTTAGAGGAAAAACTTTGCTCAAAGACATACCAATGATTTGAGAGGCATTCTCTGCCATTCTTGCAAGGAGATAACTTACCACTTTAAAACTTATTTTGACAGCTTCTGCTCCTGGTGTTTTGATGATGATCATGCCCACCATGAAGTTGATTGAACTGTTAGGTGCTCTTTGATCCTTTCTTTTGACTTTGGGTGAAGAAACTCATTTGAAACTGTAAGTGAAAAAATATGCTACAAAAAGTCTCCACCATCAAAAAAACTAACTAACCTTAGATTAACAAAGTAATCTAGTCTTCAAATTTTATGGAGATATGGCAGAGGATGATAAGCTGAAGTTGAAATGTAAACATGGGAAGGCTGTCCCTTTGTTCCTCTGTGAAGGAGGTCTATAAGAATTATGAATTTCTCATTCATTTTACCATTTGGATAGCACACTTTGAAATCTAAGCCATACTTAAAATTAATGCTCTTCACCCTTACACAATGGTGAGCCTTCTACTTGTTATGAAGGAGGCCTATTTTTTGACAAATGCCTGGGTTCTTTTCAACCCCTGTTTTAACCAAGTGAAGAATTTTTTATGAACACACTGTTAGTGGTTCTCTTTGTATTTGATAGCAGAAGTTAGTTTGAGACCAAGATTGTTTTAATTCCTTGTCCATTTGCTTAACAATATTTCTTCATTGATAATCACCCCATTAGCTTCACACTGTATTTAAATTCTTTGTTTTAACAATGAAACTTATGTAAACACCTTGAAAAGAACCATTGCTTTGCCTCTGCTTTTAACACTGTTTTCTATTCATAAGCTTTCAATTGTCTCCCACTGCTCTTAAAATTTTCCTTTTAGTCAGTGAAAACCCTAAAATCAATCTCTATCCCTGGACCTCTGCTTATTAGATGAAGGAGGCCTTTATCACAGTGCCAAACCCTCTGCTTGTAAAATGAAGGAGGTTTTCTCATTCTTTCAACCCTCTGCTCATCTATGGAGGAGGTTTTCTCAGTGATGTCATTTCATCAATTCTTCAAACAATGTTATCTTTCCTTTCACTGCCTATTCATGCTTAAGAAAATGAAGATGAAAAATTGACAATAAGTCATGATGGGAATTTCTCTGAGATATGTAATTCTTCTTTTCAAATACCTTCGTGCCTCTTTAGACATCGCAAACAATTTGGCTAGTATCTGCAAAGCATTTCTTGTCATTTATAATTCAATAACCTTTGACTGTGATTGCAGGAGCTTAGTGAGATAACTCTCTGTCCAGCATTTGACTAACCTTTGACTGTGATTGCAGGAGCTTAGTGAAATAACTCTCTATCTAGAATTTGCATCCCAGGCTAAAAACCACATGAGAAGCAGCTGTCTTCTCATTTTGAGTTTAATATTGTCTTTTGGAACACTAGTATACTTTTACTCTTTGATAAAGACATTGAAACACTATACATTTACCTAATATCATCTTGACCTGTGGCATATGTATTACTGAGACTTCAAGGCTTGTTAGTGGCGCAACTTAAGGGTGTAACCAAAATTTATTTTCAGAATAGGAAGGTCTGTTAGGACTAGTTGATAATAGATAGAGGTTCTTTGGCTTTACGATAGTTTTCCAAGGGAGAAATGCCTAAAGCGCCACTACCTAACTTAGGGGAGACTTCTTGGACAGATTTGGATTGTTTTCTTTGGAGCTGATGGACAAGCTAGTATGGCTGAGGCTAGATAGGACTTAACAATGAGGTTTTATCTCATCATGGGCTGATTGAAAAGGTAGGAGGGAAAAAATGTTTATGGGTGTTTTCCAGCTGGAAAATTTGACAAATTTTGAGATCAGCTGCTTAGAAAACTTGGCTTTAAATCTAGTCATCAACAACAGGTGAAAAATACTGATGACTAACACTTACCATTACATCCTATCAGTGTTGAGACACCCTTTCAACTATGGGGCTTGGACTTCATTGGGGATATTTACCCATCTTCCTTAGCCCAGCATAAGTGGATCCTCACTGCCACTGACTACTTTACCAAGTGGATAGAAGCTATACACTCTAGGAATGTTAATGACTCTATCATTATCAAGTTCCTTGAAACAAATATCCTATCCAGATTTGGTTGTCCCAGAAAAATCATAACAGATAATTTTGATGCCTTTAAATATAAGAAAATGGTTGATTTTTGTCACAAATACCACATTACCTTGGGCCATTCTACTGCCTACTATCCCCATTGAAATGGATTAGTTGAATCTTCCAATAAGAGCCTCATCAATATCATCAAAAAGCTATTGGAGCAGAATCAGAAGTCATGGCACAGTAAACTGGTTCATGCCTTATGGGATGATAGATTAACTACAAAGAAGTCAATAAATATGTCCCCCTATCAGCTGGTCTATGGCATGGATGTAGTCTTTCCCACTTCATTAGGAGTTCCAGTCATGAAAATCATTCAAGAAGTGAAGATTGAAGAGAATTATATGCAAAGAAGAATCAACCAAACAATTCATTTACAGCAGACTAGAGAAGAAGTCTATGAAAGAACACATTTAGTTCGAGAAAATATGAAGAATATATTTGAAAATAGGACTAAGGAAAACAATTTCCAAGCTGGAAATGTTGTTCTTAAATGGGATTCAAGAAGGGAAGAGAAGGGAAAACATGGCAAGTTTGAGAAGTTGTGGAAAGGACCCTATATTATTCATGCTGAGAGGGGTCACAATGCATTTTTCCTGAAAGAATTGAATGGAGAAGACCTATATGGAGGTCTTGTCAATGGCAGGATGCTCAAGCATTACTTCTGCCAAGAGTCATGAGTTCCAAAGCATTTTATTTTCCATTGTAAATATCATTGTTAAACATTGCATTCAATGTTAGAAAAATCAAAATCCAAAAATAATAGAAAAGAGAAAAGAGGGCAGATTGTAAAAAAAAGAAAGGTACAGCCCCATACAAAAAAGAGAAACAAAGGCTGAAAGTGTGCAAGCTCAAATGCCACTCCTAAAAACACACTTCTAGTTAGTCATACAGCCTAATCATGACTAATTAGTTTTTCAATTTTATGCTGATAGGTTAGTGAATTAGATTTTCCAAACAGCTCAATCTTGGCTTATCAGTGAGGTAGATTAGGTTAGAAAAATAAAGGTTCAAACATGCCCAAAACTTGAACCTATGAGATTAATGACGAACTGGTTCTAATAAAATCAAAACTTGAACCAGGGAAGAGAGAAGACAGCTCAAAATAAATTCAAAATTAGAGCTGAAGAAAAAGAGAAGGAAGCTTTAATTTTCAGATCTTAAGCCTTCGCGTTTTGTTTTCAATTTTTTGCCAATTTTAGTGTATGTGCAGCTTGTTTTTATGCCATAGATCAGCAAAAAGTTATATTTTTCAATCCTGGCTTATTTTCTTTTAAATTTCTGCTTTTGAATTTAGTGAATAAAAGTCTGTCAGGCAGTCTAATCCTGACAGACAATAGTTAGGTAGAGAAACTTATGAACTCAACTGTTTAAAATGAGTTCATGGAGGAATAAGATTAGACTTAGATTAGTTTTTTTTTTTCAAAAGAATAAAATGTTGTTGAAGAGAGTTGGCCAGTCTAAATGCACTCTAAAAAGAAGAAAAAATGTTAGGATTATTAGGAATGGGTAGGTAGACTTGTTGTTTTTACAGAATTCCATTGTTCTAAATTGCTGTAGAGGTCATCAAAAAGAAAGGTTGCTGCCCAATGGATTAAAGAACTAGTTTAATGAAAGCTAGAGATTTGCAGTTGAGGTTCTAGACACCTAAAAAACTAGTTGTCTTCCCCAAGTGGAGCCACTGTTAGCCACCTATAAATTTTGTTATACCAAGAGGTGGCTAGAATTTTGTCTTCAAGCCTTCAAGAGATAGTTTCCTTTGAAAACATATCATATTTTGAAGACTCATGATATTCTTCTTTCCTTGAGTTAATCTTCACTGCTGTTTCCCTCATAAACCTGAAAAATCTACTGTTTACAAGGAGAAATACTGCTCAAAAAACCCATTTTCCCCTTCACTTTTTTCCCTCTTTTCACTATAATTAACCTCCATTTTTATCTCCTTTTTCCTCATGAAATTCCTCCATTTCCCTCATTTTCCTTTCTTTCCTTCATAAACTCCCTTTAATAAGGTTTAAAACTCCTTTTTAAACCTTATCAGAACCCCCAAAATCCTTTGAAAATCCTTAAAAAATCATGAAAAATAGTCTTTTGAACTAAGGCCTTAAGCTCCTTTGGCCCTAGCCCCCAGGCCCTTTTTTCTGCATAAAACTAGAGCTGTAATCCATAGTTAAGCCCCTTTTGCGCAATCGCAATCGAGTTTTTCTATTGCCTTGTTACCTTTTGCTTTTAAAAAGCTCTAATTGCAATTAAGTCCTTTTCTTATAAAACCCATCTTTTCCTTTGATATTTCATCAGTCCGATGGTTCAAAATATAAATGAATATTAGCCATTGATCTAAACCGATCGATGATCCATCCATAAATCGCATCACAAGTTTTCAATTTTCCCCTTGTTCTTTCTCCCTGCCGATGCGATCTAGTGATCGATTCCCAACTGTTGATCCTCTCTACCATGCCCAGATCGGACGGTCCTCATCGCTCCATTCCAAAGCCCGCTTTTCTATCTTCGGCCTTCATAACTTAATATCCACCGTCGATTTAGTTCTAATATCAACAGCTCTGAGTCAATCGTATCGCAAAATTTCTTCATTGTGTTCCCCTTTCCCTCCTCCGATTGTGTTCATTGCGATTCAATCTGGACCGTCGAATCCACAAGAACTGACGACCCAGATTAATCGCCCTCTACCATGGCCCTTCGACATTAAAACCCGTCAATTAATCCTGACCGTTGAACTCTCTAAAGATCTAATGGTCCGCGCGTAATCACATTACAAATTTCCTTTGCGCCTTTCCTCTCTCCTCTGCCAATTGGCGACCCTGCGATCGCATCTGGGCCATTCATTTCACTGATCCAATGGTCTAGATCAAACCCAAAACCATTTTTTGTTTCATAAATCCCCCTGTGTAAATCCCTTCAGTGAAGATCCACCGTTGATCTCTGTAGATCAACAGCCCACAATTACCTGGTCTCTGCCCGACCCTAACCTTATATTTCATTTCATTTACCCCAAGATTTGATCTGAGCTGTTAATCTTGAAGATCTGACGGTCCATATTCAACCCGATAGGCCCAAGTAATTTGGACCTATCTCCCCCATTGATAAATCCTGACCATTCGCTCCTTTCATTTGACGGTCTAGATCAAAACCACCTTGACCCTACCCCACCTTATTTTTCCCGCGCTACTTGTCTTATTGCGCTCTCATCTCCACTGTTGGAACTGCCTGCCTTTCATCCAACAGCCAAGACTCCATATCACGTAATTCTGAGTCCGATAGTTAATTCCTAAAAATTATGCCATATGGGCGGTTTCTAAAAGACATGTGTCGGCTAGAAACCTATATCGTGTTTGTTTTGAGAAATTTTGAAAACTGCCTCTAAGCCGCGCGAAACCAGTGGTTTTGACAACCAAAACCACTTTTCCCACTTGCATTACTTCTTCTTATTTTGGATCTCTTCCGTTGATCTCTGAGATCTAACGATCCCAGTTTAATTTTGCCATTAGTTCATCGCCCTCCACCCATCCTCCAAAGGACTTCATCAACGAATCTCTGTCGTTGATCTCTGTTGGCTAAATCAATCCAACAACTCAGAATTATTCTGAAACCCCAAATTTCATTCAAACCCATTTTGCCTCTGCCAAAGGTTTTTTCCCCTTTTCATTGCAATTTCTTCCATTTCGCTATAATGTTGCCCCCTCTGCATTATATAAACCCGATCAATCTTGGCTATTGATATTTGCAGATCAATGGCCCGGACTTAACCTCCACCACCGTTTATCCAATCGCCTCCCCATCTGACCCCATCGAGCAATCCTCGCCGTTGGTGGATTTCATCCAATGGTCACGATCTAACCTAACCTCAAAAGCATTTTAAACCTATCCCCGCAGGATTTTTATTAACTTTTCTGTGTTTGTGCAGGTTTTAAAATATTTCTAAACTGTTTTAAAAGAAAATCAATGGCCGGGGATGACGATCCCTCAGGCCACTATTTATAAAGAAGATCATTCTGCAGGGTTTCACATCATCATTTATTTGTACCCCAAGAGCATTGATAACACTATAAAATCCTCTGTACACCTGCGCAGCAACAAAACACAGTAAACCTTGATCCAATAAAGAGTATCAGTAGCCAGGGATAAAATCAAAGTAGAAATCATGTTTGAATATTTTCAACACGGTTTTTGAGGGATTATGGCATAAATTTGACTATCAAAAGCCTAATCCACTCAATTGAAGACAGTATGAAGACCAAAAAATGAAAATTAGGCCTAATTAATCCTATAACATAGGATTAAAGCAAATTAACAGTGTTTTAGGAAAGAAAAATCATATATATCAGTCCAAGAAGCCTCCACTGCCACATCAGAGGCTAATTGAATCCTCACCTGCTACCAAAAGACACCTGCAGCCTCAAAGAAATCAAAGAGGGCCTAGTTATTACCAGAACATAAGATATTAGCATAAAGACAGCTGAACATTTATTTCAGATCAAAGAAAATTATTACAACTGTCAGCAGAGTTATTACAAAGATAAGAAATAGGCCTCGAATTCAATCTTTTTTCTCATTGAGCTTAAAAGACAGAAACAGAGTAAATAAAATAGAATCATAATTCAATGCTCTCCTGCTTTAGGCCTTGCATGGTTTTCAAGGCTAGGAGTTGCATTTAGTGTAGAATTAATTACACTTCGATCTTAAAGCCCTTCCACCTCCTCATTTCTTCTATAAATACTTCTGAAGAAGATGAGAAGTTTTTTGATTGTTCACTAGTTGTAATACTGAAACTCTCTAAAATAATACATAGTTTGTCTAAAGTTAAGGAAGAAATTGAAGTCTTGGAAGCTTGATGATGATGTTGCATGCTTGTTCTTGAGAAGACTCTATCTTGGATCCATGAGCTTGGCTATTGGTTAAGTATTCTAAATTGTTTAATGTTTTCTCCTATTTTCATTTTGTTCCATAAATGCTTAATATAGTAGGATGAAAGTTTTAGGGTAAGAAATGACTCCTAGAAGCACCTTAGACCTGTTCATCCTTCACTGTTTTATGTTTTCTTTTGTTGAAGTATTTTAGAGTCTTCAATCTCTCTCTTTATTCCTCATGCTTGTATATTTATATAATAGTTCAAATAGCTGGTTTCAACATGATTTATGGTTTTCCGTGCTTTTCTGCTATCACTTGAAAGCTATTATTGAAGTCTCCCTTTGAAGTACCATTGTCTTAAGTTGGCTAAGGAGGTTTGTTTTGATCATGCCCTTTGTCCTTGCTTGAACAAATGTTTTAAAGGTATTTATAGTTGTGATCATAGATGTGTTAGGTGTTCCCTCTTCTATGACTACAATTATCAGTGAATCTTTTATGTTTTCTAAGTCATTTGAAATAAAATCTTTGAGGAAATAGGATGTTCTCCCGAATCTTAGATTTCATTTTGAAATTTGTCTTGAAGTCATTATTTTCTTAAAGAATGGTTTGTAGAATTTATGGTTAGCCCTGTCTATCAAATACTTCTTTATTGTTTAGGTTATGTTTTCAAGTTCCCTTTGTTGAGAATTCAATTTCTCTTTCCAAATCATTGATGTCCATCTCATTCAAAAAACCAAAGGATCCTATGGCCAGGTTATATTTGCCCTCTGATATCCCATATCCATTCATGAGTTTGTCATAAACCATTCTTGACTCCATTTCCCAATGAATCTAACATTTCCCCTTTCTATCTATCTTGCTTAGAACTTTCATGTTCTACTGTGTCTTTCAACCAAACAAACAAACAAACACTTGCACTTAATAACTAGTCTAAAACCAATATTCAAAGCACACAAGATAAACCTTTGCAAAAAACAAATAATTTGAGAGATCCCTCTCTGAGAGTAGGAGGACTAGATCCTGTAACTCTAAAGATTGGTTTTGATGTTGCCTTGTCTTTTGATTTTCCAATCTATCAAAACATGGGATACCAACAGCTCTATTTTGCACCCTCAAGTGTCAAAAGGGTAAAATGCATGAGGACAAGGTCAAGTCTCACCAAGTCAACATCGTTGTCATAGTGGGAGTGGATCACCTTGAGAGAGAGCGCAGTGTGAATGAGGAAAAGGTCATTTGGTGGAGGAAACCCTAATGTGTGGGGGCCAAGGCAAGGAGGCTTTCATTTTTATAAAGGGACGACAAGGCACCCATAGATGGATATGTTGATGAATATAGAATTTGGTCTGTATGACTATTTGTTGTCTTCAGTTGTTTAACTGAGATTGCTGTGCTGCTTAGCAAAAGGGGAATTTTCTGTTTAGGAATTATTCTCCCTTCTTGAGAGGCCTCTTGAGGTATTGTACTTCATTCTCCACATTTCAGGCTCAAGGCCAAGCCACATCCTTCAACTACAACGTTATTCTTGTAGTAGGAAACCTTATGTTGCAGGGTGTTGCAGTGGAGGGTTCCACAACACCATTTCCTTGGCTCATCTTTCAGAGGAAGGAGATTATATTCCTATGGGTGGTTAGTGAGGGAGATTTCTGAGCTGATTGCACATCTTTGGCATTAGGCCAAGCACTTCCCATCACCAATAGTGCAATCCCTTCTCTAGACTGCATTATTTCTGAGTACATTTGCAGTGGGGGTTCGCATTGCTAGTTTGGAGGGTGAGATATCCAGTGATTGGATCAGCCTTTCACCTGAAGGATCCTTTGGATGAGATTCATGTATCAGATGTAGCATCTTAAAATATCTTCATCCATTTCCAGTTCATGAGTTGCAGTTGCTACCCTACAACTCCAGCATTTCTACAGATTTTCCATTTTGTGCATATTGCAGCCAATCCTTCCAAGGATTGTGTATTGTTGTTTCCATGGGTTGAGATCTTTCTCCCCCCATTTTATTTGAGTTGTATATTGTCATAATTTTGTATTGACATCATTTTGCAGCAGTTACTCTTTATAGATTGCACATTCATAGCCTTTGGATTTCCGTATGTAGCAGTGTATCTCATATTTCTTGTACATGTTCCTTGAAGGTTGATTTGCTTAAGCTTGAGTGATCATTTCCTCAAGATCCTGTACACATTCTTCTGATATAAACATTAATAATATGGCTATGAGATCTTATATCATTTTCTGAATTTTATGTATCACTGCTACTCCATTGGTATTTTTATGTATTGTTGGATCTCCACAATTCGAATATCTTAAGATATTCCCAATAGTATAGAATTTCCCTACTTTTGTATATTACATTTTGGCATGAGATTGTGAGATTCTCTAGAATCTAACTTGGCATTATCAAGGATGAAATCATGAACTCTAAGAATGACATAGAATGGTGGGACCTCACTATCAGGTAATTTTCCATCTACAAGTGGGCCAAACAAAAACTCATCGTGATCATCACTGAAATTAACCATATCATAATTTTGGTATACTTTGAGCATCTTATCTACGTGAAACTTATATTGATCATTCTTGACAAGTTCAATTAAAGGAATAGAAAATTTTAGCTTGGAAATTTCATTCTCTAAACTAAACTGACTGGGGTATTTATCTACCTATTTGGAAGTGGAATCCTTCTTCTCAGACTGATATTTGGTGGGAATCTCCTTTCTTTGACCTACTCTTTGTGTCTCTTTATCCTTCTTTGGATTGTTATTTGATGCTTCATTGTTCTTCTTCTGATTTGTAGCAGCAAGCTCCTTGTCTTTTTGCTGATTTTTAGAGGTCTATTTTTGCGGCTGTGTCTCCTTTGGAGAAGTTGGATTCTTCAGATTTGAATTGATAGCCACATTTATTTTTCTCAAGGTGTATTTCCTTTGCATAGAGCTAAGGGTATTATGAAAACCTTGTTGATAATATTCTGTCTCTATTGCTATCATATCATCATTTGAAGGGAAACATTTATGATCATCGTATTGATCAACTTCAAGTTCTTGAGTGTACTCTTCATCTTCGGTTAAGAATATAGGCTTCCCATCATTATCGAAAAGATGATTCTCTTCAGAAATATCAGCTTCTTCCTCATTGGATGTAATATTCCAAATTAGGAAAGACAACAATATTGAACACCAAACTAAAATTTCCAGCAAATAATGATGCAAAATCTATGAGAAAATAATAGATACATTAGATTATGTATTAGAGCAGAAAAATATACAATGTGTTGAGGAAAAAATCACTCAAACTAGGCAAACAAGCCTCCAAAGCCTAGAAATACTAGGATCCTAAGGGATGCTGCAACACAAAAATGTCAGAATGCATGACAGCGCAGTCCCAAGGAGGGTTAATGCTACAGGAAAATAAATATGAATGGATCTGCTGATATAATACTCAAAATGAGATGAAAATGGAGAACTAGTCTCTCAAACACAATCCCATGATAACCTGGCAAGGGTTTCTTGAAATACACAAGATGCAAAAAGTGTAGACTACAACTCTATGGTTGAATCATGCTGTATCACTGAAATTATACTGTAAAATGGCTGAAATGACAAAGATATGGCTATAATTTCTCTTGCCAAACTTTCTGGGTGAAAGGATACTCCTTTCACTATGAAACTAGCTCATAAACAGGGTTTTGTACCTCTCCACAGCAACACCATGAAAAATAACATAGTTCCTCAAGGAGACTGCACTGTGGCTGTAGGTGACTACTTGACCCAATTCTGGATGGTGGAAATGAAGCTCATAATAATCCTGTTATATTTCCTTCTCAAGTACTCCAAGATAGAGTGTGGGATTCCCACATGGAAATTCCCTTGTACTAAACAATACAGCAAACTCGGCAAAACAACTAAAGCATTCAATAAGTCATAACATTCAAACATAAAAAAATATTCTGAATGCCTCTCATGGCTACCATCCCTTCCCTTATATTCTTGGTGAGCTTCATCACCCTTGGCCCCACTCATTTATGAGGTTACTTCCATGCAAAGACTCCTCCTCCAAAACTGTGTTGTCCGCGCTAGCTCCACTCTCTTCTTTGGCAGCACTGTTGATTTTGTCAACCTTGACCTAGTCTACATGAATTTCCCCCTTCCACACCGAAGGTGGATTTATTTTGACTATCTAAACTGATCCACATCCATACTGGAAGTGATTTATTCCTACTAAAGAGATTTAAGGGGATCCCTACCCCACTTATTCATCTAGACTATAAATAGAAGAAACATATAATATTCCAACTAGCTGAAAGCTAATTGGGAATATTACAGTCCTCCCCTCCCAAAAGTTGCTTGTCCTCAAGAAATAGTAAATAAGGATGCTGCAAAATCTTCTCTCCATCCCAAGTGGCATCCTCATTAGGAAGATTCCTCCATCAAATTAGATATTCTTTAATCAACCTACTCCTTAGGTGCCTCTCCTGAGTATCCAAGATAGCCTCTCGATGCAAAAATATATGGCCGTCATCATAAATAGGTGGGAGATCCATAGTGGTAACCACATGTTGTCCAATGGCCTTCTTTAGGCATGAGACATGAAAACTTTTATGGATCTTTCTCGCAATAGGAAGCTCTAGCTCATATTCTACTTCTCCAACACGATGGATCACCCTGTATGGTCCATAGAATTGAGGTTTAAGATTCTTAGCTCCTTAAGTGTAGATTTTCTATATGGCTGATTTTCTATTTTCTTCTGTTGATTTTGTGTTGTAGCAATGTTGTCCTTGAGGGCCTGGAGTATATCCTGACTCTCTTGAATCCACTCCTTTGCTCTAGGAGCTTTACTTGCTCCAAACATCACATAAGAAAATGATAGTGCATCATACCCATAAAGGGCTCGAAATGGGGTCATGCCAATGGACATATGAAAGGTTGTGTTGTAGCAATGCTCCCCCAAATGGAGCCAACGCAGCCATGCTCTCTACTGCCCCGAAACATAGTTCCGCAAGTAGCCTTCCAACCACTTGTTTACTATTTTTGTCTATCCATCAGTTTGTGGGTGATATATGGTACTTGGTGTCAACTCAGTACCCACTAACTAAAAAATCTCTTGCCAAAATCCACCCATGAAGTGGCTATCCCGATCATTAACTATGGTCTTTGGAAGACCATGAAGTCTAAACACATATCTAAAGAAAAGCTCAGCTACCTGTGAAGAAGTATATCATGCAGAAATAGCAAAGAAATGTGAATACTTTGTTATTCGATCAACAACTACAAAGATACCATCCTTACCCTGAACTGTAGGTATACTGGTGATGAAGTCCATGGAAATGCTTTCCCATTTTCCATCTGGAATAGGGAGTGGCTGCAATAATACTGCGGGATGGTTGTGCTCTCCTTTGTTCTGCTGGAAAAATACACACTCCTTGATGTGTTGGAGCACATCCTCCTTGAGACCCTTCCATGAGAATCTCTCCCGAATAGCCCGGTATGTCTTGGTGAATCCCTGATGCCCCGCAAGTGGTGAATCATGTGATGCCTGCAAAATCTTCTTCTTGAGCTTAGAATCTCTAGCCAAGAAGACCCGATACCGGTAATAGATGACCTCATACATCACTCTATACCTCTCATCAGTCACCAATCCAAAAGTGGTATTTGGAGTATTCCACTAGCAACTGATCCTTCCAATATGTATCCATGCTCATCAGGGATAGCGTTGCTTGCCTCCGAGATAGAGCATCTGCCACTACATTACTCTTCCCTTTGACATATTCTATGTCAAATTCATATGCTTGGATCTTACTCACCCATTTCTGCTGCCTCTCTTGAAGCTGATTCTTCTCAAGAAAGAATCGAAGACTATTATGATCAGTCTTCACTTAGAATCTATTACCCACCAAATATTACTGGAACTTGGCTAAAGCATGCATAATAGCTAGCATATCCTTATCACATATGGGGTATATCCTATAATTTAGCAGCAACTTATGACTCTCAAAAGCTATGGGGTTTCCCCATTGCATCAATACTACTCTAATGACTTCTCCTGAAGCATCACATTCCAACACAAAGGGTTGGGTAAAATCAGACAGGACTAATACTAGGCAACTACTCATCACCTCCTTGAGATTATCAAAATCTCTCTGTGTTGTGGATGTCCAACTGAAATCTCCCTTCTTAGTTAGATCTGTAAGTGGTTCTGCTAGTTGAGAAAACCCTTTTACAAACTTCCAGTTATAGGTATAGATGCCTACAAACCCCTGAAGTTATGTGACATTCTTTGGCTCGGGCCAATATCTTATAGCACAGATCTTCTCTCCATGAAATCTCACCCCATATAATCCAATGATGTGGCCAATATAGAGCATCTATTTGAGCCCAAATTCACACTTAAGGAGCTTAGCATAGAACATATGCTCTTCAAAAATGCGTAATAATGCCTCAATATGTTGCAAATGCTCCTGCCATGTGCAGCTGTAACTAAGAATGTCATAAAAAAAGACCAATACAAACTTCCTCAAGTGACCATAGAAAATGTGGTTCATGCAGGACTAGAATGTTGCTGGAGCATTGGTTAGCCCAAAAGGCATTACTAAGAACTCAAAATTTCCATAATGACATCATAATGTCATCTTTGGGATTCTTCATCCCTCACATTGATTTGATGATACATTGATCTCAATGGAAATCTTGGAAAAATACTTGGACCCTCTTAGTTCATCCATCAACTCATCGGTCCTGGGAATTGGGTATCTGTTCTTCATGGTATTTTTGTTCAAAGCTCTTTAACAATGCACATCCTCAATGTGCCATCCTTCTTCTTCACCAAGACCACTGAAGAGGAAAAAGAACTAGTGCTAGGCCGAATGTGTCTCATGGCCAAAAGCCCCTGAGTGGCTTTTTCAATATCATCCCTATAGGCTTTGGGATGCCTATAGGGTGTGGTGATCACTGCTTGGATCCCCTACTCTAACTCAATAGTGTGATCAAATCCTCGTCAGGAGGTCTCCCAGGTGGGATATCTCCAAATACTGTGTAGTATCGATCCAAAATATATTGTACATATGGATGTACTAGTGACTCCTTGCTCCTTGCTTCTGACATACATAGTTCTACTACCCACTCTATGTCCCCTTTGTGAAAATCAACTTTCATCCCATGTGCTAAGACAACTTGGGTTGGTAAGCTTCCCTAAGGTGATTAACCATTGGACATCCAATATCACATTGGTGTCTGGAATATAAACCACAAAGAAGTGGTGTGTCAGTGTGTAGGTTCCCATAGTGATGGTTAATGCCAAAACATATTTGGCACACTGTATGGTTCTAGCTCCTGGAACCAAAACTGAGAAACCCTCAAAATATTCTATGTGAATGCCCCTCCTTTGCACCAACTGCGTGTCAATAAATTTATGGGTAGCTCCACTTTCTACCAATACTGATACGCGTTTCCCCATAATAGTGCCTCTAACCCTTAAATTTAGATACTTGGGAACTCCCCTCAAAGCTGCAAGAGTTCCTTCCATCTGAGAAAATGCTCCCACTACATCTCCCATGGGTGGTGCACCTCCTCTTGCTACTACAGCGTTGGTCTCCTTCTCCTCATCAGAAAATATCTCAATGCAATACGCCTTCCATGCAAAACATTGGTGGTTTGGTACCCTTGGCTCCCAACAAGTGAAACAAATTTTCTTCTTCCTTAGATCTCCCCAACCATTATAAAGAGACTTCTTCTCCTGATCCTGCTTTGTGTAAGAGGAGATATTTTGCTAAAAAGGCGCCTTTGCCTTGGGTAAAGTATGATATAGGTCCCTTACCCTCTCCATAGCTTCTTGGAGCATATTTGGTCTAGCATATTTCACCAACCCATGCAATGGTTCAACCATCCCATCCATGAACATGCATACTCTCCTAGTCATAGTGACGTCAGATACCATGACTGAAAGCTTTAGAAACTCATAGATCTATAAGTTTCTAAAATATCCTAATTTCTTGAGCTTGTTTAACCCCATAAAGTGTGCTTCTGGATCCCTATGATCAAATCTTTCCACCAACCTCTAGGTGAAGTATGAATATGAAGTGATACTAGCATTTCCAAGTGTAGATAACCCATGAAACCACCACTCATGTGCTCATGTGCCTCACTTTCTAGGTGAAGCACCGATATTTTGATAGCCTCCAATTCTAAAACTCCGTTGAGTTGGAAGTAAACATCCAACTTCTCTACCCAAGCCTTGGCTGTGCACTTGGGTGATTCATCATAAGAGGGCAAAAATAACCTGCCAAAAATACGTTGTAGATCTTGGTTCTGCATGTACCCTCACTTTTTATGGTGATTGAAGGATCTCCTACCATCCTTGATCCGATAGAACATTCTCCTTGAAACTCTGGGATTGAGATCAATATTCCAAAAAATAGTCACGAAGGGTTTCTTCCCTCCAAGGCCCTCCTTCCTCACCTTCCAATGATAGGAATGTGGGCATATTGGAGCATTTTGAAGAAGGTTGTGCTACTGATTGCTGCCACCACAAATGTGAAGTGTTAGAACTTTCTCCATGGTGAAACTATCTAGGGGATTCCTTCTATTTTTAAAATATCATCTCCTTGATATCTTCTGCAATGTCCTGCATGGTATGAAGAAGAAGTTTTTGGATCTCTTTCTCCTCCATGGCTATAGATGTATTTCCCCACAAGCTGAGACAATATTAGGGCTCTGATACCACTGTAATATTCCAAATTAGGAAAGACAACAATATTGAACACTAAACTGAAATTTACAAAAAATAATGATGCAAAATCTATGAGAAAGTCATAGATCCATTATATTATGTATTAGAGCAGAAAAATATACAATGTGTTGAGGAAAAAATCACTCAAACTATGCAAACAAGCCTCCGAAGCCCAGAAATACTAGGATCCCAAGGGATGCTGCAACACAAAAATGTCAGAATACATGACAGCGCAATCCCAGTGAGGGTTACTGCTATAGGAAAATAAATATGAATGGATCTGCTGATATATTACTCAAAAGGAGCTTAAAAATGAGAACCAGCCTCTCAAACACCATCCCAAGATAACCCATCAAGGTTTTCTTGAAATACACAAGATGGAAAAAGTGTAGATGAAAATTTGTGGTTGAATCACACTGTATCACTGAAGCTCTACTGAAAAATGGCTAAAATGACAAAGATATGGATGTAATTTTTCCTCCCAAACTTTCTAGGTGAAAGGTTTCTCCTTTCACTAGGAAACTAGCTCATAAATAGGGTTTTGCACCCCTCCACTGCAACACCATGAAAAATAGCGTAGTTCCTCAAGGAGACTGCGTTGTGGTTGTAGGTGACTACTTGGCCAAATGCTGAATGGTGGAAATGAAGCTCAGAATACTCCTCTTATATTTCCTTCTCAAGTCCTCCAAGATAGAGTGTTGGATTCCTGCATGGAAATTCCCTTGTACTAAACAGTACAACAAACTCAGCTAAATAGTTGAAGCATGTAATAAGTCATAAGATTCAAACATAAAAAATATTCTGAATGCACCTCATGGCTGCCATCCCTTCCCTTATATTCTTGGTGAGCTTCCTCACCCTTGGCCCCACTCATTTATGAGGTTACTTCCATGGAGAGACTCCCCCTCAAAAACTGCGTTGTCCCCAGTAGCTCCACTCTTTTCATTGGAAACACTATTGATTGGTCAACCTTTACCCAGTCTACATGTATTTCCCCCTTCCACACCCAAGGGGGGTTTATTTTGACTATATAAACAGATCCACATCCATACTAGAAGTGATTTATTCCTACTAAAGATATTTAAGGGTCTCCCTACCCCACTTATTCCTCTAAACATAAATAGAAGCAACGTATAATATTCCAACTAGCTGAAAGATAATTGGGAATATTACATCTTCCCGAGCATAGTTTTGTTGAAGTGGTGTTCAAATTTTCTGCTGAGCTTGCTGATCCTAACCTCTTTTCTTGATTCAGAGCTAAGGTTATTGTTGTTGTTGTCCTCGGAAATTGGGATTTCGGATCTGATTTTCTGCTTGCCTCTTTGACTGTAATGTTCCCAATTTTAGCCTCAAGCTAAAATGGAACATTATAGTTGCATATTTTCATTTTTTTGAATAAAAGTGGGTAAAGTGACCCATTCATGTAATAAACAGGAATAAAATCCCTTACAATGTGAAAAGGGATCATCATGGGGTGGGATTTCACACCCTCATGTGTGAAAGAGGTTTAATTGCAAATGGACAAGGTCTAGTTGACCAAAGTCAACAGCGCTAAGATAAGAGGCGGGAGCCACCAAGGGGGATAGCGCAGTATTAGTGGAGGAATATTCCATGGAGGAGGAAACTTCTAGAGGAAGGAAGGCCAAGGAGAGAGACTTCGCTGTGTTTAAAAGAGGAGCAAGGCATCCATTAAGAGCATCTTTTGATCATTTGACATCCAAGTCTTAGAGACTTGTTGCTGCCTCTTGTTGTTCAGTAGAGTTGCAGTGCCTTAGGGCACGAGGGAGTCCTATTTGGGATTTCCTATCCTTCTTGATGAGCTCATGAAGGCTTGCACTCATCCTCCATATTCTAGCATTCAGGCCATAGCATCAGCCTACTCCATCAGCGCGGTGTCTGTAGCATATTATTGTGCAGTGTTGCGGGGTGTTGTTGGGGAGGTTTCCTACAACACCATTTCAAGCTGATATTTCAGAGGAGGGAAGGTATCCACTTCCAGGAGGTTAGTGAGGATGGTTCCCAATCTTATTCCACTATATTTGGCAGAAGTCCAACCACTTCCATTAGTTACAGCGTAGACCCTCTCATAGACTGAGTTCTAGTTGGAGCATATTTGCAGTGAGGGTGTTGCAGATATTACAGAGGGTGAGATATTTGTTGTATGGATAAGCCTTGCAATATATATTTCCAAAGGAGAAGGGATCTTCATCAACTTCAGCCATTCAACATTCTCCATTCCACTCCACATAGTGAGTTGCCGTTGCTACCTAACAACTCGACATTTTGCAAAAGCTTTAGAGTATCAACCAATCCTTCTAGGATTGACTTGAGGTAGTGATTGGGAGATGAGATCAGCTCTCCCTATGATGTATGAGCCATGTATATGCAGATCCATGATGTTTTTCACTCAGTATAGCAGTCTCCCTTCAATGACTGCACAATCGCTATTCATGGGCATCCTGCTATGGAGCATCATTTTGTATTATGGCATGTGTATTCATGGAAGGCTTCTTTCCTTATTCTTTTGATATTCATTGTATCATTTTGCTGTTGTTATTTCTTAATAAAATGGCTCAAGGGTTTCCATACATTTTGGCATAATGTTTATTCACTGCTATTTCCAGTTTGTCTTTATATTGTTGTAGATGCATTTTTGGGTTATCTTGAAAGATTCCCAATCTTGTTGTATTTCCCTCTTGGGAATATTGTCCTTTGACAACACTCTATAGATAGAGTCTAACAGTGGGCCAGGTATCCTCTGGAGCTCATTCTTCTTTATGAAGATGACAAATCTAGTAAATGCCCCTTCATTCTATCTTTGGAATAGACTTGCTTGCCGATTGACAATGTTTCTGAAAAAGGAACATTACAGTGGTATCAGAGCATAATCTTGGCTCAGCCTGTGGATCTTCAGCCAAGATTCCATGTAAGAAGAAGAGGAAGACTCCACTTTGTGGAGAAGAGAAAAGGAGATGAGCTAGCCAAGCTTCTCCCTAAATCCACCTAGGGATTTCACGGGAGCCACAAGCAAAAGAGAAGGGAGAGATTTGAAGAATCTCCACAAGGGTTTGAAGCAGAAATAAACTCTACGGTTTCTGATGAGGAATGTGAACATGCAGTCACATCCTTTAATGCACAGCGCAGTCACATGTGCAGTTTGTCATGAAAGAGATGGGAAAAGAAGGAGAGGTGATCAAGAGGAAAACTCTTGGAGATTTTCTGAGAGAGTATGAGTCTCAAACTCTGGCATTCAAAGATCATCTCACTTTCATGGATTTTTGCAAGTCTAAGGTGAAGGGGAGATCGTAGCAAGATATATTTGTTCTATCTACTTTCGTAGGTTCACCTATATGTTCAGCCAAAGCATGGGTAGAGGAGCTGAAGACCATGTTGCAGCAGCACAAAGTTTCCAAGGGGATGCTATCAGATTTTCAGCGCTGCACTTTAGAGGTAAGACCTATGCATGGTGGATGTTTGATTCTTTATCTTTAAAAGAATACAAATACTTCTTCCTATTTCAGATTCATTGAAGCAATGATGGAAAGAATTGGTGGGAGGAAATCTGAAACACATGCAAAGAAACAAACCAAGACTTTGCATGTAAAGGGAGGAAACCTAAACTCAGTTCCACTTTAGAGCATTTTTGAGAAGGCTGACATCTTGCATTATTCCTTGTTGGAGGCAAGGTATCCATAGCATATTCTTGCACAAGAGAGCATGAAGGTCTCTTTTTCAAAAGGAGATCAAACTTTGGAGGAGTTGCACCTACATGTTGATGAGGAGGAGGGAAACTGCATTGGTATAGCTAGAGTTGATCCAGTACCTCATGCAGAGGAAAGAGGAGCTCTTGCTCCATATAGAGGGATTCTTGTGTCTTGCAAGAAATTCCCCAGGATCTCCCATGTAGAGATCAAGGCACAACCTGCGATACATGAGTGTGCCATTTTGGAAGGTGCAGAGCTATGGAGATAGAAGAAGAGATAGGGAGGATGATCAACATCATGTGATGAGGAGCACACACCCCTGTCCATTTTATGAGGTTGATGAACCTAAGATGATGATTGGATTGCGCAGTAGAAGCATGGAGGGTTTTCTCCATTCATACATTCAGTCATCTCTTGATGATGGTGTCTCACTGCATGGAGACATTGCACCAAGGAGACCACTAGATCAGCAAAGGAGGTTGGATGCTCCACATTTTGGGGCCTCACACCTTGATTTTAGGAGGGTGGAAACCTTGGGAGAGTTCAGCATAGCACATAGATTTTGGGATAGACTCAAGGAGGAGGGAGACACTCTCTCATTTTCAACATCACCCACTCTCATCAGTTATACTGCGCTGATATAGTTGCTGCAGAGATGGAGGATAGCATCTTCATGATGTAGGATGGCTGCTCCATATATTTGTTGAGAGAGAGGATGCTTCCTTTGAGGAATAAATCTTTCATGCATTGGAGTAGATGGAGGCCACTCATGCTTATGTTGGCCAGGACGGGGAGATTCTTTGGAAGTGATAGTCTCTCATGGGAGGCTCATTTTCAGAGATCATAATTTCTATATGAGCATGATTAGCTACATGATGGGCATGGAAAAAAATTGGAGGATTAATTTTTCATGGGGGATGTCAAAGTAGCAGGCAGCAGCGTGAGGGAGCACCATAATGCAGAACACCAGTGTTGTCTATGAGGAGAATAGATCAGGACTTCCTAGCTATGCATTTGGATGCATACTTTGCCTTGCTATAGGAGTTCACTTGGGAGGGAATTCATCATGACATATATCAGCATATGGAGAGATGCATAGCCCACTTGATTATGGTGGAGAGAACCTCACAGCCAGTTCCCTACTCATTGGAAGTAGAGGGAAATTCTCAGTGGGCCGTTTCAGCTCAAGAGCCCAAGTATAAATTGGAGAAGGTATAATCTCACATTTTGTATTGTACTTTCCATCCTTGTTTGAGCAACATTATGAGTCAAGAAGATTTTTTCCTTATTTCATAATGTACAAGGATGTATTTGTAGACTTTTGTAGCAGAATAATGGACCATTCTTATGGTGGTTTGGGGAGGGAGCCACATGCTCCTTGGTGTGCACCATCGGCACCAATTTATATTTTCATGTTCCTATATTTTGAGATGTGTGTGGCAGCAAACAAGTGGCTAGGAAAGAACTTGTTATGTATATTTTGATGCAGGCAGAAGGATCACTGCGTTGGTCCCATGAGAGGAGAAGTGACCCATTCTCTAGTTGTCTTGTGACAACTTGTTTTCATTGTCTCATGCCACCTTGTATTGTTGATGCTTATTAATTCACAAGGATAAATATTTGGAGAGTGAATTGTATGTTGGGAAAGCCCATTGGGAGCACCATTCTCCCCATTACACATGTTCTATGTTGCAGGAGATACCATGGGAAAACCATGATTTCCATATTATTACTTTTCTCTTCTTGTGGGGCAAACCACTTGGAGAATTTGAAGAGGCACTTCATGGATGAATATTTTGATGGGGTAGCTTGGGCCACTCTTGGAGGCCATACCATTTCAGCCCAAGGAAAAAGGCAGCCCCATATGTACTACAGAGGGAGAGAAGAGCTCATTGGGATGAAGCAGCAAAACTCTTCGTTCAGCCCCATTACCTTTCACAGAACTAGGGGCAACATTTCCATTTGGATGATAGCATGGGTGAGGGGATCATCAGTGGGATTATATTTTCCCATGAATTTAATCACTCCTACCTTGAGGAGGCCATATTTCAGCAGGGATATTTCCACCTACACCTTCTGTCTTTTCAGGGTGTACACCACTCTGGTTTGCATACTTGGGAAGGAGCATTGCAGGGCAAATTTATTGCAGCATATCTTGAGCATTGGTGGGGATTGTTGATGAGGAGGCCAAGGAGAAGAAGGGGGAGGAATTTTGTTCTCTCTATCTAGTTGCTTGAGGACAAGAAACATGTGGGAGGGGAGGACTGTAATGTTCCCAATTTTAGCCTCAAGCTAAAATGGAACATTACAGTTGCATATTTTCATTTTGTTGAATAAAAGTGGGTAAAGTGACCCATTCATGTAATAAATAGGAATAAAATCCCTTAAAATGTGAAAAGGGATCATTATGGAGTAGGATTTCACACGTTCATGTGTGAAAGAGGTTAAATTGAAAATGGACAAGGTCTAGTTGACCAAAGTCAACATTGCTGAGATAAGAGGTGGGAGCCACCAAGGGGTACAACGCAGTCTTAGTGGAGGAATATTCTATGGAGGAGGAAACTTCTATAGGAAGGAAGGCCAAGGAGGGAGACTTCATTGTGTTTAAAAGAGGAGCAAGGCATCCATTGAGAGCATATTTTGATCATTTGACATCCAAGTCTTAGAGACTTGTTGCTGCCTCTTGTTGTTCAGCAGAGCTGCAGTGCCTTAGGGCACGAGGGAGTCTTGTTTAGGATTTCCTCTCCTTCTTGAGGATCTCATGAAGGATTTCACTCATCCTCCATATTCTCGAATTTAGGCCATAGCATCAGTCTACTCCATCAATGCAGTGTCTATAGCATATTATTGTGCAATGTTGCGGGGTGTTGCTGGGGAGGTTTCCTACAACACCATTTCGAGATGATCTTTCAGAGGAGGGAGATTTTCTACTTCCGGGAGGTTAGTGAGGATGTTTCCAGAGCTTATTCCACTATCTTTGGCTAAGACCAACCACCACCACTAGTTATAGCGTAGACCCTCTCATAGACTGCGTTCTAGTTGGAGCACATTTGCAGTGAGGGTGTTGCAGACATTTCAGAGGGTGAACTCTCTTGTGTCGGGATCAGCCTAAAATTTGGGAGAATCATTGGAGAAATGTGCATCATTAGATTTATCCATTCAACTTTCTCCATTCCACTCCACATATTGAGTTGCTGCTAGTACCCAGCAACTCCGACATTTTGCAGTTTTTCATATTTCAACCAATCCTTCTAGGATTGACTTGAGGTAGTGATTAGGAGATGAGATCAGCTCTCCCAATGATGTATGAGCCATGTATATGCATATCCATGATGTTTTTCACCCAGTATAGAAGTCTCCATTCAATGAATGTGCAGTCCCTATTCATGGGCATCCTGCTATGGAGCATCATTTTGTATTATGGAATGAGTATTCATGAAAGGCTTCTTGCCTTGTTCTTTTGATGTTCATTGTATCATTTTGCTGCTGATATTCATAATAAAGTGGTTCAAGGTTTTTCATACATTTTGGCATAATGTTTATTCACTGTTATTTCCAGTTATTTCTTTATATTGTTGTAGCTGCATTTTTGGGTTATCTTGAAGGATTCCCAATATTGTTGTATTTCCCTCTTGGGGATATTGTCCCTTGACAACGCTCTAGAGACAGAGTCTGATAGTGGGCCAGGTAGCCTCTGGAGTTCATCCTTCTTTATGAAGGTGACAAATCCAGTAAATTCCCCTTCAGTCTATCTCTGGAATAGATTTGCTTGTCGATTGACAATGTTTTTGAAAAAGGAACATTACACTGACACTGTCATTCGGTCCATTATCTTCTCCATAGTTCTAATCAAAGAGTCCAGATTCCTACCTGAAGAATTAGATGGCTCCTCCTTAATTGTTACCCTTATTTCTATCTTCATTTTTGACTTCTTGATCATCAAATTCACCTCCACACTCACTGCATTTCTCTGGATCTCCTCAAGAGTTGTAGGAATTCTTTCCCTCAGCTGATAAGCCATGTCAGGACCGAAGGCATCTGGATAGTGTAGAAAAGCCAAGCTAGGAGGAGGCTCGATGTCATTTGCAATTGAATTGTAGGTCTGATTGAAATTTTTAGTGAAATCTTGGATGGATTCATTGGGGTGTCTTCTAAATGCATCATATTTAGCAATAATCTGAAGAAAATTATTCTTTTCTTCCCATTTTGCTGAAAATAAATCAGTCAATTATTGTGGATTTGCAATTGAATTTGGAGTTAGATTACGAAACCATGTGATCTGAAATTACTTTCTAGTTAATGTTGTGCTAGTTTCATTTCAGATATATACTTTTCTTTGCATTGTTTTACTTATCCTTCATGATTTTTTTTAAGAACATGTGATTGGAAAAAAATGTACTTAATGAAATTATGTGCTTGTAATAAGCTTAAAAAGAATAAATTTAAATGACAGAAAAAAATAAATGGTAAACACAGCAAGCACATATAACAAATCTTAACACGGAGAATTTTGATAAAGGAGTTCACCCCTCCTTAGCTACATCTCATTGGTCCAGCTTCATAGTGTGACCTTTGTCTTAGCTTCAAGTGTGCTCAAATTTCTGTTACAAGATTTAGAACCTCTTAGAACCTGTTTCAATGAGTTTATAACATCATATTCTCCAAAAAATGACTATTTTTTTGTTGTATTTGGACTCTGGATGCTCTGGAAATGACCCGAACACCTGTTGGTCATAGCTTTCAAAAATATTCAAATGTACGAAAACACCTCTAGATCACCTTTTCTACCTCTAAAACTTGCTTCATTGAGTTCCTAGAATGAAAATTAGCTAGCAATGACATTTACTGAGCTCAATTTGGTCAAAAATTGAGTGAGTTATGATCAAAACCAACTTTTCCCCAATTTCTCCTCCAAAACTAGAGAAACTACCAATCAAGTTTCTAAATTTGGCATTCCTGCCAAGTTTAGTGTTGCCTCCAAAAATTACGCTAGTTTAACTTTCGGGATTAATTCACATAATCAGGATTAGCGGTGGATAAGATAGGATTAAAGTTTAACTGTGCTAATGATGTATTAACATAATTAAGGCGCACTTAAAAATTAATTAAACAAGTTTATTTCTGATGGTTTTTTGTTTGGACTGTCTCTTGGTTGCGCTCTTTGGGTCACATGGGGAGGGGGTTGGCCCATGGGGCTAGCCCACTCCAACCCCCAATAGTCAGGTGGTTACAATTCAAAAAGATGGAAATATGGTATAGGTAAGAACTACCCCGCAGGAGAGATGGTCGAGCATGCATATGACAGGTGGGAGGTCAGGGGTTGGAGCCCCCACCCCATCAAATAATTTTTCTCTAATTCATGAAGACATCCACTGCTAACATTGTCCATCCACTATTTTAAGTCCTCTGCCACATTGATTAGTATGCCTCCAGATTTAGCTAACTCTGCCATGGTTGGTGGTTTAAACATATATATAATATATATATATATATATATACGAATAATACCACCACCAATAATAATACGACCAAATTTAGTCCAAAATTGATATGACTTGTCATTCGACCTTCCAACTTGTCCTGCCATGGGGGGTATGTGGCATGCCACGTGGCCCTTCACCATTGGCCACCATATAAAACAAATTGCTAATTTAATAAAGTTTCACTTAGACTTAGGAATAAAAAAATTTCACTTCCTAGTCATCATCGACGAATCTGATGGTGCCACTTGGTGTAGTGTCATTGGATGTTTCAGGAGGATATTCCTACAAATTCTTACTGTACCTGCCACATCAGCATTGTACCTGTTCTGCTCATTTTTTTGCCTATTTCGAAAATGAATAACAAACGATAACTCAGTCATATGAACACAGATTTTGATGAAACGAGTTGTGCCATAATCCTGGTGACGAACTCTATCTGGTCGTTTAGGTTTGAAGAAATTCTGAGAAATTTCAATTTTTAGCTAAAACTTGAGCCTTAAATCATTCCTTCCCACTAGAAGCCTTTTGGACCCCAAAAGATATTATCAATTGTTCAGCAAGTGAGGTACAACTCCCTCAATTTTCCAATCTCCAACCATTTTTCCTTTGAAGGATTTTGACCTTTGAGTCCAACTCTAAGGTATTCAACATTCCCTCTTCTTGAAGTTCTAATTATTCTGTCAAGTATGAGATCTTGTTGAAGTTCAACAAGATATTATGGAGAGAAATCATCTATTGATGGAAATTGAACATGCTCTCCTTGATCATCAATCAAAGGAGGCTCAAACAATCTCAAATTCTCAATATTAACAATAGAATAAATTTTCATATAAGGAGCCAAATCTAGCTTGAATGCATTTGTACCAATATTTTCTAGAATTTTAAATGGACCATAATGGATTGGTTTGAGCTTTTTACCTTCCCCTTGCAATATTTATTTTCTTATGTACAATCAAAATTCATCTCCAACTTTAAATATGTGATCAACCTGATGTTTGTCATGCCTTGAATTGTGTTAGGGTCCCGTTTTTTGGCTGACATGAGCCAAATTACGATGTAACATCAAACCAAGCTTTGGAGCCCAAGGACCTAGCCTTCCCGGACTCGCAGAGGGCTTTCATGTGTAAAGATATCGGTGTGTTTACTTTGTAGGTTCTCGACATTAGCTGAACAGGGAAGTGAGTTTTTGATTTTGGGGTTTTTTAAGTTCAGAGGGATAAAACCATCAAAGACATAAAAAATGCATAACAAGGAGTCAACATCAATTGGGCTATGGGGTCAAACAGGTCAAGGAAGCTATGAGGTGATGATGTAAGGCCGCTGTAGGGCCAATTTGATTCACGGTAGAAGGGATCTTTGGGAAAAATGGGTTAAATGGACAACAAGTTGGTGAAAGACAAAGGGATTTCAAGTGTAACTAGTTGATAACAGACATAAACATTTTATAGCAAGCCATTAATCATGTTAAATGTAACTATGAGCTAATTAATACATAGAAATCAAACATTCCAGCCATACATAGAGGTATAAGGCCCTCTAACTTCGGGAAATGGCTATCAGACTTTGGGGAAAACACATGAGACAAACTAACAACTCATAAACTACGTCGGAACGCCTAAACATAGTCTCTAAGTCATTGGGCACTTTGACAAACAAGATTTCATAGTTTTAGGCAAAGGGCTAGATCGGGACTAGGCCTCCTTGGTTCAACAAGATGATCAAAAAATCAGTCAAAGAGAAAGTTTTATGGACAGAACTATGGGCAGCTTATAGGTAGGCAGGGCACACCATACATCCTACTCAACATGCATAGAACTTGTAAATAAAACTAGCAAACATTATCCTTAGGTTACTAAAGAGCAGTTAAGAATTCTTTATCATAACAAAGGAAGAAGAAAACATCAAGCTATGAAGATTCAGGAATTTTGAGGTGCCTCCATGGGCATATCTCAAAACTAATCTCTACTGATCTATAGCAGCAAGAAGCATGGATTATGAATGAAAACTAGAAGACAAAAAACATAGCAAGAAAAACTATACCATTCTACCATGTCATGGAATCCATCACCAACCCTTCATCACTCCTCAAAAGCATCCAAGAGGCAGTCCAAAAATCATAACACAAGTGTATTCATCAAAGCTCTTATGACCAATGTATTAATTCTTCTCTCAAGTTCAGCCTCTGATTTACAATGAAACCCATGGAATAAATAGGCTTGAGGGAGGAAAACCTCATGGAGCAACTAGCTATCCCATTGGCCAAGTCAAAATATCTAAACTTGTCCTTGAGGCTTTGCAAAGCCTAAGGCACAAAATATCCCATAAAATATCTAAAAAACTGCTAAAAACGGAAATTATATTGACTTTACATCATTTCCCAAGTATAAAAATAGCTTAACGCACATTTGGGAAAAGCAGATTTTTGAGGTTCAAAAATTACAAAAATACTTCATATTTATGCCTGAAAAAGGTCCCCTGACTTGCTGGATGCAATAGGCAGCCTTCCCGATGTCAAAATGAGGCTCATGAGGGCTTGCTGGAAAGCTCTCTGTGTCTACTTTCCGGCGCAACTGAAACCATCTCAATCCGAGGCCTGGAAGACATCCAAAACTGTACCTGTGTGTAAAAACCCAGAAAATAGCAGACTGCTGATATGGCGGGCAGAATGTGCAAAAAGAGGGTATTTTTCGCCAATTTGAGGGGGCGAATGATCTCCAAATGCCCTGAAAATCACTGGAGACCTGCTCATGGAATTATGGCATCCATCGGTATCATCCTCCTCCCTTGAAAAATCATCAAACTGAAATGGCGAAATTATGAGTTTTCGGCCAAAAACCCAAAAAATGCCAAAAAACAAAAAGTTGTCGAAAAAGGCCCAAAATTGGCATGCATGACCCTCAAGGGTCCATAGCAACATGCTCCGAAGCTGAGGCCAAAATATCAAGGGCTGATATGCTTTTCCCTTCTTTCCGTGCTAGGCGCTTCCCTTTCACCTTCTTCAATTTCTCTTGTGCTACCTTTAGTTTGCGTCGGGCAAACTGATTTAGCTTCTGAAAGTGATGAGTTCTCTTTCTTTGCAACTCAAGATCCCTGTTCGCCTTCTCAAGCTTCACTTCCAAATGCTTGTTAGCTCTCTCAAGCCATGCTTCTTTGTTTTCCTCAATTTCCTGCTCAAGGAGTGCAGTGAGAGGAAAGGCTTGGAGCTGGGCTTGCTCTTCTGCTCTCTGCTTTTCCAAGGCTCTTCTAAGCCCGATGGTCCTAGGCCTCTTCCACCTAGGCTGGTCTTCCTCTTCTTCATCATCAAACTCACCAATGAGCTCTTCAACTCTTGCTTGCGCCTTGGCTGCCTCTTTCTTATACTTAATTGCCCGTGCCTCATGAACAGTTGTGTGCACATTCATTTGTTTGTTTTCCATCTCCAAGAATTTGTTGAAATTCCTTGCCCTTTGAAGATCTTGCTCCAATACCTCAATTTTCTCTTCCTTGTGGATTAAGAGATTTTCAAGAAGGCGGGCCTCATTGTCACTATCATCGCTTTGGATAGGGATAATAGCTAATTCACCTCCATGTTTTGTACTTTCCCCAACTTTGCTTTTCCCTTTGAAAGCCAATCTGGGGCTTTTCCTCCTTGGCATACTAGAAGGTGTCTTTTTGGGCAATTTCCTCTTGCTAGGAACAATCTTTGTCGCTGTTAGGGTGGCAGCTTTAGTCCCTCTTTCCCTTGCTGTGCTGAGCTTTGTTACTTTGAGAGGAGGAGTAACAACTGATTTACCTTTGACATCTTTTTGAACTGGTTGCTCTTCTTGAGGCTGTTGGATATCTTCTCCTTGTTGTTCACTTGGCTGCCCCTGTTTGCCAACATTAGCTTGATGTTCTTCATCAAGGCTTTGTTCAATTTGTGTTTCAAGAGGTGTCTCAACTTCCTGCCTAACATGTTGTTCCTCAACTGTTGTCTGCTGCTGTCCCTCAATTTGTACCTGCTGTCCTTCATCATGGACCTGCTGCTGTTCCTCATCATGGACCTGCTGTCCTTCATCATCTATCTGCTGCTGTCCCTCATCATCTAACTGCTGCTGTTTACTACCCTCTCCTTCCTCCTGTTGACTTGGCTGTCCAGCAGTCATTCTGAGCCTTTTAGGAGTAGGCCTACTGGACAAAGGCACTGGGCAATGGACAGGCTGAGTAGGAGAAATATGGGCAGGAGGAACAATGGAAAAATCTGGATGGCTGATGAATAAATCTCATAAAACCTCTTTCTTCTCTAGCTGGTATAGGAAGATAATCTTGATCAAAGAATGATGAAAAAGAGAAGGGATTTGCTGAGGTGGGGCCTTCTTTTGGACAGTGGATGCCATTTTCTCTATGCTCTTGAACAAAAAGTAAGGGAGGTTTAGTTGCCTGCTTCTAGTAAAGTGCATCAATAAACGGACATGATAGGCATAAATTCGATCAAACCTCCCTTCACAAGTGAAATATTTCATTATGGCTTTCATAAGCGGAGCATAACTGTCAAGGAGATATGAAAAAGGGAAAATAGCAGTGACAGCCTCTCTATGTCCAGGCTTGATGAAAGGTTTGTAATCCTCTAAATCAAGATGAGCTTGTTTAAACCATTTTTCGCCATGATACGGGATCTTGGTGGCCTTGGACACATACCTTGGAGAAATTTTGAAATCAAGATCCGCCACTTGGAAGTGTTTTTCTTTGAATCTCAGGGTGCACAAGTGTGTTAATGGCGAAAAACTCTTGACTTCTTCTATCTTCTGGCAAAAATCAAGGCAACCTACTTCATGGAAGTTGAAAAGTACAGATGGATGAGCATTAATCTCTTCTGTAGAGATGGGCTCATATCTCTTATGTGGACTGCTCATGTGGTCTTGCCTTGGAGGCATTTTGACTTGAAATGCTTTGGAAAAGGCAAACTACCTTCACTGTGTTTAAAATGCTCTGCTGGAGTCAAACTGTGTCAATATGCTGCTTGGACAGATAAACAATGTGGTTAGGATAGATTGCAACAATGTTTCTTTGAATAAACAACCTCTGCTGTCCTTAAAACCAGCCCTTCACCTTTGGATGTACCTCAGTCAGGCAAAATTCTCAATAGGGTACCATATGTAAAGATGAGACAAACTGCTGTGTAGATTTCCTGTATACAGTGTTTAAGAAATCATTCTTCTTGTGAGTTTGTTAGGGGCCAATCAACATACTTGTATTTGTGTCTCCAAGACAAAACTCAAATATTAAAACCCTGCTCTTCAGAAAGTGGCCCTACTCACCCTTAGAATATCTCTGTCAACAGATTTCTATAGAAGAGACCACACAGTGAAAGAAAAAGGAGACTTAGGTTAGGTGAATTATCAGTGCACAGTGTTTAGGAAAAACACCCTTTGCTTGTGAATTTAAGAGATCAACCACCACATTTATATCTCTGTCTCCAATGTTAAATTCCCATCAAAAAACCTGCCCTTCAGTGTCCTGTTCACCTTTAGAAAATCTCTGTCAACAGATTCACAGTGGGAAATAATACAGTGAAAAAGAGGGGCAGACTGTTAGAAAGAGTTTGTTGTGAGAAGTGCTTTGATTAGCCTGTTCTTGTGAGTTTTAAGATGTCACTCAATACCTCTTACTCCTTTTCATGGTAACTTTTGCAATCATTAGAAACTCTGCCCTGTATAAGTGTGCCAACCTTGAACTAACTTGTATATGTGAACTCAACCCTTAGTGCCATTTAAGCAGTCACTGTAACAATCCTGAGCAAGGATGACAGAGTTTGAAAGGCTTCCAAGTTTTCAGGCAGAGGTTATGTGAGTTTTATCCCTTGCTTGGATGGATAGCAACTTTGTCAATAAGCTTTGAACAACATAAGGCAGCCAACCAGCAATACAGTGAATACTGTTTCTTTGTGAGGAGTATGAGCAGCCTTTCCCCTGTAGTTTCAAACTGTAAACTTCTGCTTGATCAAGAATCCTTTCCCCTATTAAACCTCATTGTTCTCTATATGTGTGTTACCCCACCAAAAGGATCATACACAAGAAAATTTAACCTTCAGTGTGTGCATACATCCGAACTCACTGTTTATGGAACAATGGTGACAGAGTTTAAACAAGCTCCATGGTTTTAATAAGGGTTGTAGCAGCTCATTTCTTCCCATAACCTAAGCTCCAGTTTAAACATGTAAACTCTGTTTCTTTGTAAAAACAGCCTCTGTCCTATCAGAATACCAAAGTTCTGTTCTAACCCTTTCACTTCACACCACGGTTTTGATTTCAAACCTTCATGTTTCTTAGCAATTTTTGAAATCGAGGGACAAAAATGTGTGAGAATACCTCAAGATTTGATGAACAGCCGTTGGGGAGGGCTGGAGTAACACCGGAGGTCTTCAAAGCATGCGCGGCACTCCTTCAGCAAAGAACGGCGCGCAGAAATATACCCGGGTGGCCTGTCGGGTCGGCCTGTCAGGTGGTCGGGCGCCCTGTACAGGCGCGTCGCGCCACTGTACAGGCGCGTCGCGCATGAACTGACGGATAGTGTAAATGCGCTCCCAGGCGCGTCGCGCGGGCTTCCAGGCACGTCGCTCGCTCTGCCGTTTTAACAATGCAAAATCTGCAAATTGACCCCGATTTGTTTTGATGCAGTGGAAGGTATAGAGCTCCGTCTGTTTGCCAATGAAACGATTACCTTCGACCATCACACCCCTTTAACATCTTATTTCGAACTCTCTAATGGTCACTTCTTTTCGAATGAAAAAATGAAAATGTTTGGCCGGCTTCTGCAAGGTGTTTTAAAACCCCTTTGATCTTTTTATCCACACCCTTGGTGTATTTGCAAACTGGATTCCTAATCTATGCATGCTTTTGAAGATTTCCGATGTTTTTAGACCGTTTAATAATGGACCAACCCCTTTATGAAAACAAATATAGCTTAAAGCCAGAACCCTGTTTTATGCATAGCTGATAGAAAAGTGACTTCCAGTTTTGGTCTTTGGGTGACAAACACCGAATTTCAAACTTTGACAAATAACTCAATAACTTCCACATCACCTCTGCCACTGTTTTTAAAGATGTTGGTGCTATTCCTGATGTAAGGCAACCCACTTTAACATTGTCAAGATAATGCTTAAAAACTGTTTTGTTTCTGAAGGACAGGGATTGCCTTGTCAATTTGCTTTGACTAGTGCATGGGTCTTTTTGTAAGAGAGACATTCCAAAACCTCAACTCTGTCCTTTTTGAATGATGAGAAAGATGCATTTGTTTCAAACTCCAAAACTGACAATCTATCAAACCACTTCTTTGTCCATTTATAACATTGTATACCTATTCACCATGTCCATCTTGGGCACTAATCTTGAATAGCCTCCCACTGTTTGTGATGTATGTCTGAAAGGATAAACTAGTGAAGCAGGAACAACAGGGTTCTTTGAAACATAGTTATCATTTGACTTTGACCAGGGTATTTGACCTTTTGTAATGGAACCATTGCAAAGGTCAACTTTGTCCACTGTTTTACCTTTTCTCCTTTGCAGGTGACACATTGTAGCTGATTCCTTTTCAAGCTTGCCAAATTCTTCAAAACAGGATAATGACTTGTGATAAAATGTCCTGATTGTTCCCTGCTTTGTAGAAATGTCTCCTCCTTTTAAGCTCGGTTTGACAGAGTCCTGTAGATGTCTTTTGATTGGATTTGTAATAGTGAAGTGCTTCATGGGTTTTGAGTGCTGCCCAGAGCTAATAAAACTCATTTCCAGAAACTCTGTCTTAATCTGCTGATGGCTATATGATGAGCAGGCTTTGGCAAAAGCTCTTTTTGTACATGGTGTCAGTCCCTGCTTCCAAGTGATACACAAGTTCCTTTTGGATTGTAAGTGCTATATTCTAGCTTGCATCCCTTCATACCATATTTTCTCTGTTTTACTCAAAAAGAGCTCCTTTAGACTTAATGGCAGGTGATAGTGGGGTATTGTTTAACCCTTCCCTTTAAAGAAACTTCTCCTTTTTGGTATCAATGCATGCATATATTCAATATTGTCTCCTTTCCACTATGATGTATATTTTGAAAGACATTTTCATATGAATAGGAAGAGCAATATTTTTGAATTAGAAACATTATCTTTGACCTGTGTAATGACTTCTATTTTCCTTCTTTGTATCCTTCCACTGCACCTTTCTGACTAATCAGTCTTCAACAATATCCAAGGCTTTGGCCATCTGCTCATACATGGAGGAGGCTCTTCATCAGGTAAAGTATCCAAAGGTTGCTTGACAAATCTGTTTGACACAGCTTTTCCCTGGATGTGATGGAAAGTAAACCACTTTAAAAACATCAATACTAGCATCTCTACTTGCAATCATCACTGTGTTTCAGAAAAAACCCTAGCCAAAGTGACACTGTCTCCCTGCACTGCTCTGAGGGTGACTGAAATATCATCATTTGCTTTGGTCATCTCATGACAAATTACTTGAAAGATAGTCTCTGGGACTATGGAGGTCAGTGCCTTTTGAAAAACAAAGAAATTTCTTTCTGCCTATGTAATGGCATGTTTTGTCAGTACCTTTTCAATTTGATCTTGTGGACAAGCAGGGTGCTTGTGATTGGAATTTTTACTAATGACCTGCCTTTCTAAAGTTCAACAATTCACATGATTTGAAAGCTTTAAATGACCTCCTTTATCAGACCAGACTCTTTTTTCCTTTGAGCTAGCATATTTCAAACTCTATTCCTGTTATGATCATCAGTCACATTCATAAAACCTGGAGATATTGTTTCACTGTTCAGTAAAAGGCAAACCTGGACTTTTGCAATCATCTTCAAAGTCAATACTAGCCAGCGCCCTCTGCTTGTGGATGAAGGAGGCGCCCTAACCCTCTGCTTGTAAATGAAGGAGGTTCTGGGCCATGACAATTTACCAGTTTGCTGTGACAGTGGTGTCTTTCTCTTACTGTGATTTTCATGCTGGAAAGAGCTGTAAGGTCTTGATGAGTGACTCTTTGTTTTGCAGCTTCATCTCAGGCTCATGATACATTTAGAAGCAGCTGTTCCTCTAACTGTAGATCCAAGCATTTAATCCTGAGATGAAGTTATATTTCCTGTTCTTTGCAGAATCCATAAAACACTGTGAAACACCTAATAGTCAGCTTGAGATTGGGGTTTATGCAGTGCTAAGACCTAGGGATATAAGTGGCGCGACTTAGAGCTGTTTGTCAATTTCATTTGCAGAGTGGGAGGTCAGTTATGGTTGGTCTGTAACAGATGGAGGCTTTTTGGCTTTTTGATGATCGCCAAGGGTAAAATGTCTTAAAGCGCCACTTCCTAACATAGGGGAGACTTTTGAAACAGATTTGGATTTGCCTTTTAAAGCTGATGGGCAGATCAGGGGGCTGAAGCCAGGTAGGAAAGGGATAATGAGGTTTTGGTTTTGACATGGGTGTACTGAAAAGTAGAAAGGCGAAAAAAGTTTTAGGAGGGTTTTCTAGATGACATATTGACATAAGGAAATTAGTTTCTAGAAAACTCAGCTGTAGATATAGTCATCACTAACATGTAAAAAATACTAATGGCTAACAGTGGCTCCATTTGGGGAGGGCAGCTCCTCGTCAGGAGGTGTCCAGAATTCAGATTTTTGGCTTATGAAGACCAGTGCCTTATCCATTGGCGCAAAATTTACCTTTCTTTTGATGTTATTTCTGAAAAATTGACAGCATGATTAACATCAATGATACTTCTACCTACCCCACTATCTTTCCTAACATTTTTTCTTCTCTTTGGCGCATTTGAACTAGCAGCCTTTTGACAAAGTATATTTTTCTTTTTGCAAAATGAACCTATCTATTTCTACTCTTATACCTGCCGGGAGTTCAAATTAAACTGATGAACTCCTTCATTATTCTACCTATGCTAGATCAACTGTCAAGATTAAGCAGTTTGACAGGATTTCATTCTCTAATCTACAACATGAAATTTAAAAGTGATCAAATCAGGATTAGGCAGTCTGATTTGTCATGCATTTGCGGCATAAAAGACAAGCTACACACAAATGTTATTCTGCAATAAAAGGAAACTAGACAAGCGGGGCTAAGATGTACAATGTGTTTTTCATCCCTCGCTTCTCCCTTTGGTTCTGTTTTAGGCATGTGGAACCATAATCTCTCCCTAATCTAAGCTCTGTGATAAGTCAATCTTACACAATGTTGACTATCTTGGCACTCACTAACTTATCAACAAATAAATTTAAACATGCTCAGCTATGATTAGGCTAGATAGCTGAACAAGACATTGAAGTACTAGTAGCGGCATTTAGGCTTGCTCGCTTTCTGAAAGACTATTTTTTGGAACATGGGGCCTTTGTTCTATCTTCACTTGCCCTCTTTTCTGTTTTTACTGTTTTTGACTTTCCTATCTTTTACTGTTTTTGATTTTTCTATCTTTTCAATATTTCAAACAATGGTATGTACAATGAATGCAAGTGTCCTAAACTCAAAAATCTTGGAAATGACGGAATTTAAGCATCTTATCCTCGTAAGGATCTCCTCTCACCCTTGGCCCCCTCAACTCCTGAAAAGAAAAATTTGGGAAATTTTCTCTCTCTAACATGACATAGGGATTCATGCAAGAATCTCTAAACAACCCAGTGTCTTCCCTTTGTACCTCTCTAAATATCTGATTTCCACTCCTTTCCTTACTGTATGCTTTCCTCAAGTAATGCATGTATTCTTGGTCATTCTTAAAATAGATAATGACATCATCAAGGTATGCACAGATGCAGAAATTTAAAACTGGGAACATGGCTTTCATGAACAGATTTCTGACATTGGGTGGTTTTGCAATTTTGAACTTGAAATCAGATCTACTTCCCGCAAACTTGAAAAAATCTTTAAGCTGTCTACTTTGCAAAGGAATCTTATGACCATGACCTGAAACATCATCTTGCAAACATACACGATTAAAAGCACTTTTAATTGGTAAATCATGGTCTTGGGTAGAAAAAACATAATCTCTGTTATAGGGATATGCAGTTTTATTCCTAAAATCAAAGCAGACTCTATGACCAGCTGTTTTATCCCTGATTATTTCATTTTGTTTCAGATTGTTGTGTTTTCTCTTGTAAAAACTGTTCTTTGAGGGGAAGGTAGTGACACAGTGATTTCTCTTGCTTTTTCTGTAGAAAATGGTATTCTGTATGAGATTTCTGATTTTGGATTTTCTAAGTTCTTCATGAAAAGACAGAATATGAGCTAATTTTAGTAGTTCAGATATGCTAGGATTGCAACTATCATTCTTGCTCATGAGAAATTTATCTGGTCTTTTCTCAAGATTTTGAGCTGCTGAGGTTATAGTTAAAGCTTCATTTGCAGTAGGAGGGTCACATGATGGTAAATCTTTGAGGTATGGCAGAAACATTGAACTCCCTTGCTCCCGGGTTCCAAACAGGTTTATAATGTGTAGGTCTTCTAAAGCCTTCACCCGGAAGAAGTTTCCACAAGTCACTGCTGGTGTTTGACTAAAACTAGAGCAATTTGCTTGATAGTACATCAGAGTTTGTGCTTCTTGTTCTAACCCTACTTCAGAAAGGGAAAACTTACTTTCCTCAAGACACAACTGTTCATGATCATGGTAGTTTTGAGTGTCTAGTTCATCATAGGGCACTAGGGATAGCTGATGTGGTGGACCTAAGTCTACATCAGTTTCCTCTGACTCTTCCTCCGTGTTTTCATCAATATGCATAATGAAAGAGTTCAGGTCGGAACGCAAGGAACACATTGGAATGTTGTCTGGCCTATCTTGACTGCTAATCATGTATTTCATGTGTGATTCTCGGTAGAGTATTCTGGTCTGGCCAAACACAGGAATGGTGGCATATGACATGTCCAGTTGGATATTCCCTTGGAGTTTGGCTCCCCAAGATCTGGATAGAAGCATCCCGTATTTGGGAGGAATGTATGCCACTACTATATCCATGATTAGATGTTTCGCAGGTATTTGGGCCAGACTGAAACAAAGGTCTTTGATCAAACCCAGGCATTGGACTCTACTTGAATCAAATGAATACAAGTCTTTGTATGGTCTTGTGATTTCCAGGCCTAGTCTTTCCATTACTACCTTCGGCATAAGATTATGCGAGGCGCCGGAGTCTAGCATGGCATTGTGGAGGATTTGGTCGTGGATGTTTAGGCTAATGTAAAAAGGAAGAGTAGCTCCCTCTTGGAATTTTCCCTCTACCTTTGGACCAAACAATACTTCAGGAATGTCATCAGTCAGATTAACAGTGTTTGCATCATTCCCTAGATTTAAGACCTTTAGTACTTGGGATTTATAAGAGTTTTGGGCAATGAGTTTAGTAAGAGGCATGGTGATCTTAATCTTGGCGATTTCGCCTTCAAAGCTGAAAGGTAGCTGAAGTTTAGATATGTTTGTTTCAGTTTTTTCAGCCACGATCTTCTCTATATTCTGAGTTTGTTGACCTTGTTTTGGGATTTTGTTTGCTATAGTTGTTTCGGTGACTTTTGTAGAAGTACCAGGAGTATCTGAGAGAGGACTAGTTTGGATAACTTTAGCTTTGCTTTGGTCAGTCTTCTCAACCTTGATTTTGTCACTGCTTGATGCTTTCTTGAGGATGGAATCTGGAGCTTTAGCAGTATCAGAGTTACTTTTCTTGACATTATCTTGGTTTCTTTTGCTTCTAAGGTCATATTGCCTGTGGGCTTCTATAATAGCATTTTGAAACTCTATGGCGGGGTCATCGAGATCTTCATAGTTGGTCTCATCTTGATCAGGAGAAAAGAACGCTTGTTCTTCTTCGGTGAGGTACACCTCACTCTCATTGTCAGACCCTATGAGGTTTAAATGATGTTCATCAAGAGGTTCTGAGTCCCTATCATCTTCTTCCACATAGTTTTCATTGAATGGTGGCCTAATCTGTTGGTCATTTTCCCTTGGTCTGTTTTGGGGCTGTTCCCTCCTAAAGTTCTGGTTCCGGTTTCTGTTTGGAGGGTTTGGCTGGTTGTCCCTAATAGGAGCCTTTTCATTTATCTTTTCCCACATTTTAGCCATGGATTTGACTAAGTCATCTATTCTGGGATCTAGGGAAGGTGATGAAGTGGAGACCTCATCTCTATATGTGACCTTTCTTTCTGATCTAGTTCTAGCTCTTTTTTCAGCTAAGTTGGCATCTGCTTTTATAGCTATTTGTTGCATTTCCTCTAAGGTAGGGGGATCCTTGTCTCTTAAATGATATGTCATGTCCGGATCAAAACCCTCGGGAAATTTTGCCAAAGTTAAACCAAGTGGAGGTTTGAAATGAGGTGGAAGGGAGTTATATACACTGTTGAACCTAATACAGTAAGCTTGGACACTTTCCCCATTTTCCCGTTTTAGATTGTTATATTCTGACAGGATTTGAATGGGGTTTCTTCGGATTTCCCACCTATTTCTGAAGACTTGATGTAGTTCTGGGATATCATGGATACTGTTTGGAGCTAAGCTTTTGAACCATGCTTTGGGTTCACCACCAAGACTTTGGGCGAATATTCTCATTCTGACAGTCTTGTCTTGTACCTCTAGGTATTCATAAGCATCAGTCATCCTACTTATATGTTGTTGAGGTGTGGTGGTGTCTTCTCTAGTAAAGTGTGGGATTTTGTCTTGATATTTGTTTGGGAGAGGAGCTAAAGGTGGTGGCAACACCAAAGGTGCGTACCAGGCTGCCATGACTGGAGCTAGTGGATGATGTACAAGATGAGGACTAGTAGGCTGAAATGAAGTGGTTTGAACAGTGGTGGTTTGACCAGGTGTGGCGGATGAACTTGGACTAGTGATCTGGTTTTGAGCAGATCTGGGATGATAGGAGCCAAACCGATAGAGAAGCTGGAAATCAGGAGGAGTGGTGGGTGAAGCTTCTCTGGTCAAAATAAAAGGGATGGATTAGTGGAGTCGCCAGGTGGAAATGGGTTGATTTTGTGAAGGTAGCTATGGTCCACCACCGGTAACTAATCTGAGAATGTTTTTGGATTTTCTGAGTCTTATGTGCAACCTATGGTTTGTTAAAGTATCCTAGACTTGTTTCAACATTTTGCTAGGGTGATGAGAACAAAAAGAGTTTACTCTAAAAAATGGGTTTATGGACTGCTTACTTGTTTATGGTACCTAAAGGACCAAAGAGTCTATAAGAGTTTGCTAGACTATCATGTACTCAGTGTCCCACCATCTCCCGCTATGTTTAGTGAGCGATGGGATAGGTCTATCAGATAGTAGCCTGGAGCTTGGTAAAATAGTAAGGCTTACTAGAATTTAGTGGAGTCGCCAGGTGGATTATCAGTTGTTTTGAGATATACTTGTATGGTCCACCACCAATACTGTCAAAAACCAATCTAAGGGAGTATTTTTGTGGTTTTTTCTGAGTTTTATGTGCAGCCTAGGATGTAAGAGTGTTATAAACCTGATTCATCACTTTGCTAAGATGGTGAAACAGAGAGTTTACACTAAATGATTCTAAAGGCTGATGGTCTGAGTTTAGGATTGAAGGAATAAAGAGTCTATAAGAGTTCGCTAGACTATCATGAACTCAATAGGTCCCACCGTGATCGCCATTATGTTAGTGTGGCGATGAGGTGGCTCACTAGTAGGTATTCTTGAAAATAAGGGACTTATAGAGTTCTAAGGTGTCCTTAGATTGTCACTAACTCAAAGTCCCACCGTGATCGCCATTATGTTAGGGAGCGGTGGGATAGCTAAATCAGATGGAATTCTAAAATTTGGCAAGGTTGTAAGGCCTACTGGAGGCTAGTGGAGTCGCCAGGTGGATTTTTAGTTGTTTTTGAGGTGTATGTGTATGGTCCACCACTAGTACTATCAAAAGCCAATCTAAGGGAGTGTTTTGGGGTTTTTTGAGTTTTATGTAGTCCTGAGGTTTGGAAGAGTTTCCTATAACTGACTCATCATTTTGCTAGGATGGTGAGACAACCAGATTCTACTCTTCTAAGTTTGACTGAGATTTTGAGAGTTCCTAAGGGATACCTAGGATATTTTGACTCAAAGTCCCACCGTGATCGCCATTATGTTAGGGTCCCGTGATTTGGCCGATTGGCGAGCCAAATGACGATGTAACATCAAACCAAGCTTTGGAGCCCAAGGACCTAGCCTTCCTGGACTCAGAGAGGGCTCTCTCTATAAATGTAAAAGATATCGGTGTGTTCGCTTATGGTGTTCTGATATTAGGCTAGTTATGAAGTATGTTTTTAGTTTTTTGATTTTTGGTTTTTTAGTTTGTGAGGGATAAAACTGATCAAATACATAAACTGGATAACAAGATGTAGATAAATTGGGCTATGGGGTCAAACAGGTCAAGGAAGCTATGAGGTGATGATGTAAGGCTGTTGTAGGGCCGATTTGATTCACGGTAGAAGGGATCTTTGGGAAAAATGGGTTAAATGGACAACAAGTTGGTGAAAGACAAAGGGATTTCAAGTGTAACTAGTTGATAGCAGACATAAACATTTTATAGCACGCCATTAATCATGTTAAATGTAACTATGAGCTAATTAATACATAGAAATCAAACATTCCAGCCATACATAGAGGTATAATACCCTCTAACTTCGAGAAATGGCTATCAAACTTTGGGGAAAACACATGAGACAAACTAACAACTCATAAACTACGCCGGAACGCCTAAAAATAGTCTCTAAGTCATTGGGCACTTTGACAAACAAGATTTCATAGTTTTAGGCAAAGGGCTAGATCGGGACTAGGCCTCCTTGGTTCAACAAGATGATCAACAAATCAGTCAAAGAGAAAGTTTTATGGACAGAACTATGGACAGCTTATAGGTAGGTAGGGCACACCATACATCCTACTCAACATACATAGAACTTGTGAATAAAACTAGCAAACATTATCCTTAGGTTACTAAAGAGCAGTTAAGAATTCTTTAGCATAACAAAGGAAGAAGAAAACATCAAGCTATGAAGATTCAGGAATTTTGAGGTGCCTCCATGGGCATATCTCAAAACTAATCTCTACTGATCTATAGCAGCAAGAAGCATGTATTATGAATGAAAACTAGAAGACAACAACAAAGCAAGAAAAACTATACCATTCTACCATGTCATGGAATCCATCAACAATCCTTCATCACTCCTCAAAAGCATCCAAGAGGCAGTCCAAAAATCATAGCACAAGTGTATTCTTCAAAGCTCATATGACCAATGTATTAATTCTTCTCTCAAGTTCAGCCTCTGATTTACAATGAAACCCATGGAATAAATAGGCTTGAGGGAGGAAAACCTCATGGAGCAACTGGCTATCCCATTGGCCAAGTCAAAATATCTAAACTTGTCCTTGAGGCTTTGCAAAGCCCAAGGCACAAAATATCCCATAAAATATCTAAAAAACTGCTAAAAACGAAAATTATATTGACTTTACATCATTTCCCAAGGATAAAAATAGCTTAACGCACATTTGGGAAAAGCAGATTTTTGAGGTTCAAAAATTACAAAAATACTTCATATTTATGCCTGAAAAAGGTCCCCTGACTTGCGGGATGCAATTGGCAGCCTTCCCGATGTCAAAATGGGGCTCATGAGGGCTTGCTGGAAATCTCTCTGTGTCTACTTTCCGGCGCAACTGAAACCATCTCAATCCGAGGCCTGGAAGTCATCCAAAACTGTACCTGTGTGTAAAAAGCCAGGAAATAGCAGACTGCTGATATGGCAGGCAGAATGTGCAAAAAGAGGGTGTTTTTCGCCAATTTGAGGGGGCGAATGATCTCCAAATGCCCTGAAAATCGCTGGAGACCTGCTCATAGAATTATGGCATCTATCGGTGCCATCCTCCTCCCTTGACAATTCCTCAAACTGAAATGGCGAAATTATGAGTTTTCGACCAAAAACCCAAAAAATGCCAAAAAACAAAAAGTTGTCGAAAAAGGCCCTAATTTGGCATGCATGACCCTCAAGGGTCCATAGCAACATGCTCCGAAGCTGAGGCCAAAATATCAAGGGCTGATATGCTTTTCCCTTCCTTCCGTGCTAGGCGCTTCCCCTTCACCTTCTTCAATTTCTCTTGTGCTGCATTTAGTTTGCGCCGGGCAAACTGATTCAGCTTTTGGAAGTGGTGTGTCCTCTTCCTCTACAGCTCTAAATCTCTATTGGCCCTCTCAAGCTTCATTTCCAAATGTTTGTTAGCTCTTTCAAGCCAAGCCTCTTTGTTTTCCTCAATTTCCTGCTCAAGGAGTGCAGTGAGAGGAAAGGCTTGGAGCTGGGCTTGCTCTTCTGCTCTCTGCTTCTCCAAGGCTCCTTTAAGCCCGATGGTCCTAGGCCTCTTCCGCCTAGGTTGGTCTTCCTCCTCTTCATCATCAAACTCACCAATGAGCTCTTCAATTCTTGCTTGCACCTTTTCTGCCTCTTTCTTATACTTAATCGCCCGTGCCTCATGAACAGCTGTGTGCACATTCATTTGTTTGTTTTCAATCTCCAAGAAATGATTGAAATTCCTTTCCCTTTGAAGATCTTGCTCTAATGCATCAATTTTCCCTTCCTTATGAATTAAGAGATTTTCAAGAAGGCGGGCCTCATTGTCACTATCATCGCTTTGGATCGGGATAATAGCTAATTCACCTCCATGCTTTGCACTTTCCCCAACTTTGCTTTTGCCTTTGAAAACCAATCTGGCGCTTTTCCTCCTTGGCATGCTAGAAGGTGTCTTTTTGGGCAATTTCCTCTTGCTAGGAACAATCTTTGTCACTGTTAAGGTGGCAGCCTTAGCTTGCTGTTCTTCATCAATGTCTTGTCCAATTTGTGGCTCAAGAGGTGTTTCAATTTCCTGCCCAACTTGCTGTTCTTCATCTTCTAACTGCTGTTCATCAATGTGTACCTGTTGCTGTTCATCTTGGACCTGCTGCCCTTCACTTTCTGTTTGCTGTTTTCCCTCATCATGGACCTGCTGTCCTTCATCATCTACCTGCTGCTGCTGTTCACTGCCCTCTCCTTCCTCCTGCTGACTTGGCTGTCCAGTAGTCATTCTGAGTCTTCTAGGTGTAGGCCTACTAGACAGAGGCACTGGGCGATGGACAGGCTGAGTAGGAGAAATATGGGCAGGAGGAACAGTGGCAAAATCTGGATGGCTGATGAATAAATCCCATGAAACCTCTTTTTTCTCCAGCTGGTATAGGAAGATAATCTTGATCAAAGAATGATGAAAAAGAGAAGGGATTTGCTGAGGTGGGGCCTTCTTTTGGACAGTGGATGCCATTTTCTCTATGCTTTTGAAAAAAAAGTGAGGGAGGTTTAGTTGCCTGCTTCTAGTAAAGTGCATCAATAAATGGACATGATAGGCATAAATTCGATCAAACCTCCCTTCACAAGTGAAATATTTCATTATGGCTTTCATAAGCGGAGCATAACTGTCAAGGAGATATGAAAAAGGGAAGATAGCAGTGACAGCCTCTCTATGTTCAGGCTTGATGAAAGGTTTGTAATCCTCTAAGTCAAGATGAGCTTGTTTAAACCATTTTTCGCCATGATACGGGATCTTCGTGGCCTTGGACACATACCTTGGAGAAATTTTGAAATCAAGATCCGCCACTTGGAAGTGTTTTTCTTTGAATCTCAGGGCACACAAGTGTGTTAATGGCGAAAAACTCTTGACTTCTTCTATCTTCTGGCAAAAATCAAGGCAGCCTACTTCATGGAAGTTGAAAAGCACAGATGGATGAGCATTAATCTCTTCTGTAGAGATGGGCTCATATCTCTTATGTGGACCGCTCCTATGGTCTTGCCTTGGAGGCATTTTGACTTGAAATGCTTTGGAAAAGGCAAACTTCCTTCACTGTGTGTAAAAATGCCCTGTTGGAGTCAAACTGGTCACTATACTGCTTGGACAGAATGGACAATGAGATTTGGATGAATTGCAACAAGCTTTTGTAACACACAACTTCTGCTCCCTTTAAAACAGCCTTCTACTTTTGAGTGTACCTCAGCCAGGCAACATTTTTCAATAGGGTACCATATGTAAAGATGAGACAAACTGCTGTGTAGATTTCCTGTATACAGTGTTAAGAAATCATTCTTCTTGTGAGTTTGTTAGAGGCCAATCAACACTTGTATTTGTGTCTCCAAGACAAAACTCAAATATTAAAAACCCTGCTCTTCAGAAAGTGGCCCTACTCACCCTTAGAATATCTCTGTCAACAGATTTCTATAGTAGGAGATGACACAGTGAAAAGAAGGGCAGACTGCTTTTTTGGGAGAAGTTGCTGTGAGAAGTGCTAAAACCACCCTGTTCTGTGAAAGTTTAGATGTCAACCAATAAACATGTATCTCTGCTTCAAGGTAGAATTTCAGTCATTTACAACTCTACCTTGTATAAGTGTTCCACCAGTCCACTAATCTTGCATCTCTTGCAAACCACCATACATATGTTTAGACAGTCAATACACAGGACTGGAGCAAAAATGACAGAGTTTATAAGATTACAAAGCTTTTGGCATAAACTATGTGAGTTTTCTTTTTCAAAACAAATATGTCAAAACCCCTTTTACTGAATGTACTTCACTGTTTTAATAATGTGGCAATGTCTTGAGGACAGTGTGAAAAGTTTCTCTCTTTAGACCTAAACCCTGTCTTTCTATAACAAAGACTTCCTCTGCAGCTTCAAACTGTAAATTTCTGCCTGATCAAGAAACTTCTCTCCTACTAAACTTCACTGTTTCTTTATGTATGTCACTTTATTTAAACAAAAACATGCTCATGAAGTTTACCTTGGTGTGTTTCTTTAGTCAAATTTACAATTTGAGTAGAGGTAATAGGGTTTCTAAAGCTATAGAAGTTTGAACAAAGGATGTAGGAGTTTGCTCTTCAGAAAGTAATCAAGGCTTCTTTCACTTATGGAAATATCAGTTCTTGGAGGAATATCTTTATGCCCTCTGGAAACCATTTGAAAACGATCCTTTGAAGAACAGAGAACAGTCACAGATTTATCACCTTGGCAAATTTCGAAGGTTTCAAAGGCAAATTTCAAAATACCTCTGTGAAATCGTTGGAAGATCTTTGGAGAGGCTTGGAGTAGCACCGGAGGTCCTCCAATTTGTGCGCGGTACTCTTTAATGTCAGCACAGCGCGCAAAATCAGACCCGGGTGGCCTGTCGGGTCGGCCTGTCTGGTGACGGCACCCATGCATCGCTCGTTGCGTGCTTCCAGCGCCGGAGTTTCTATTGCCATCACAAGGGCAACTCTACAAATCGACCCGAAATGCCTTGCTTTGATGCTAGGGGGCAGGGAGCTCTGTTTGAATTTTGAAAATGACACTTTCGCTCTCATACTTCAACCTTTAACCTCTTATTTCAAATTCTCCAACGGTCACTTGGTCTTTAAAGGTAAAGTGACAATTTGTTAGGCTTTTTTGCAGGGTTTCACAGTCCTTCTGATCTTTTTAATAACCTCGGTGTATTCCATATTTGCGTTAGAGATTTGCCACACTTTGGACCGTGTCAATCACGGACTTGCCTTTTATAAAAACAACAATGGCTTAAAAAACCCAGAATTTTGTCTCACTTTTGCACAGGTGTTAGAAAAGGGACTTACAGCTTTGTCTCTTGTGTGACACCTTGACATTGAACTTCGAACTTTGAAAAATAACTCTAAAGCTTCCACATCATTTCTGCCACTGTGTTTTAATAATACTGGTCATATATATGAGATAGAGCAACCCCTCTTTTAAAATAGTCAAGAGAATACTTGAGTTCTGACTTGTTTCTGAGAGGACAGGGTTTTGTAAACCTGTTTTTACAGTCTCAGTTTTTTAAACAGCTGTCTCAACCTTTTCTCTAATGCAAGTGTCCAGATTGCTGACCTAATTTGGATTTGATTGTGGCTTTTTATATTAGGAAGGCGCCCCTTTTTTTCCAAAATAGTTTCCTGCTTGTAGGTACATTACCTATGATGTATCTGTCTTTTTTGAATGATGAGAAAGATGCATTTGTTTCAAACTCCCAAAACTGACAATCTATCAAACCACTTCTTTGTCCATTTATAACATTGTATACCTATTCACCATGTTCATCCTGGGAGCTAAACCTGAAATGCCTCTCATTGTTTGTGAAGTATATCTGAAAGAATAAACTGGTGGAGTAGGAACAACAGGGTTCTTTGAAACACAGTCATCACTTGATTTGATTGGTGCATTTGACCTGTTGTAATGGAGCCATTGTCAAAGCTTAACTCTGCCCAGTGTTTTACCTTTTCTCTTTTGCAGGTGACACATTGTAGCTGATTTCTTTTCATGCTTGTCGAATTCTTCAAAACTGGATGATGACTTGTGATAAAATGTCCTGACTGTTCCCTGCTTTGCATAAATGTCTCCTCCTTTTAAGCTCGGTTTGACAGAGTCCTGTAGATTTCTTTTGATTGGATTTGTAATAGTGAAGTGCTTCATGGGTTTTGAGTGCTGCCCAGAGCTAATAAAACTCATTCCCAGAAACTCTGTCTTAATCTGCTGATGGCTATATGATGAGCAGGCTTTGGCAAAAGCTCTTTTTGTACATGGTGTCAGTCCCTGCTTCCAGGTGATACACAAGTTCCTTTTGGGTTGTAAGTGTTATATTCTAGCTTGCATCCCTTCATACCATATTTTCTCTGTTTTACTCAAAAAGAGCTCCTTTAGACTTAATGGCAAGTGATAGTGGGGTACTGTTTAACCCTTCCCTTTAAATAAACTGCTCCTTTTTGGTATCAATGCATGCATATATTCAATATTGTCTCCTTTCCACTATGATGTATATTTTGAAAGACATTTTCATATGAATAGGAAGAGCAATATTTTTGAATTAGAAACATTATCTTTGACCTGTGTAATGACTTCTATTTTCCTTCTTTGTATCCTTCCACTGCACCTTTCTGACTAATCAGTCTTCAACAATATCCAAGGCTTTGGCCATCTGCTCATACATGGAGGAGGCTCTTCATCAGGTAAGGTATCTGAAGGTTGTTTGACAAATCTGTTTGACACAGCTTTTTCCCTGGATGTGATGGTAAGTAAACCACTTGAAAAACATCAATACTAGCATCTCTTCTTGCAATCATCACTGTGTTTCAGAAAAAACCCTAGCCAAAGTGACACTGTCTCCCTGCACTACTCTAAGGGTGACTGAAATATCATCATTTGCTTTGGTCATCTCATGACAAATTACTTGAAAGATAGTCTCTGTGACTGTGGAGGTCAGTGCCTTTTGAAAAACAAAGAACTTTCTTTCTGCCTGTGTAATGGCATGTTTTGTCAGCACCTCTTCAATTTGATCTTGTGGACAAGCAGGCTGCTTATGATTGGATTTTTTACTAATGACATGCCTTTCTAAAGTTCAACAATTCACATGATTTGAAAGCTTCAAATGACCTCCTTTATCAGACCAGACTCTTTTTTCCTTTGAGCTAGCATATTTCAAACTCTATTCCTGTTATGATCATCAGTCACATTCATAAAACCTGGAGATATCGTTTCACTGTTCAGTAAAAGGAAAACCTGGACTTTTGCAATCTTTAAAGTCAATACTGGCCAGCGCCCTCTGCTTGTGGATGAAGGAGGCGCCCTAACCCTCTGCTTGTAAATGAAGGAGGTTCTGGGCCATGACAATTTACCAGTTTGCTGTGACAGTGGTGTCTTTTTCTTACTGTGATTTTCATGCTGGAAAGAGCTGTAAGGTCTTTGATGAGTGACTCTTTGTTTTGCAGCTTCATCTCAGGCTCATGATACATTTAGAAGCAGTTGTTCCTCTAACTGTAGATTCAAGCATTTACTCCTGAGATGAAGTTGTATTTCCTGTTCTTTGCAGAATCCATAAAACACTGTGAAACACCTACTAATCAGCTTGAGACTGTGGTTCATGCAGTGCTGAGACCTAGGGGTATAAGTGGCGCGACTTAGAGCTGTTTGTCAATTTCATTTGCAGAGTGAAAGGTCAGTCATGGTGGGTTTTGTAGCAGATGGAGGCTTTTTTGGCTTTTTGGTGGTTGCCAAGGGTAAAATGTCTTAAAGCGCCACTTCCTAACATAGGGGAGACTTTTGAAACAGATTTGGATTTTTCTTTTAGAGCTGATGGGCAGACCAGTAGGGCTGAATCTTAGGAAAAATAGTGATAATGGATTTTAACTTTGACAAGGGCGGACTGAAAAGTAAGAGGGCGAAAAAAATTTTATGAGGGTTTTCTAGATGACAGATTGATATATGGAATTCAGCTTCTAGAAAACTCAGCTATGGATATAGTCATCACTAACATGTAAAAAACACTGATGGCTAAATTAAAACTACTTAATGTGAAAGGAGGAGATCATGTCATGTCTCATTAATGACAAAGATCATGGAGGTTGAAGCAGTCAAATAAGATCATGGAAGCAATCAAATGTAAGATCATAGAGAATTTATGATGAGATGATGGAGGAAGTGGTGCATTAATGCACACATGATGGAGAGTGTGATAAGCACATTCACACATGATGGAGATCATGAAATGACAACGCAGTCAACATGGAGACCTATGTCCACATGTACAACACAGTTATGAGATAGGCCAAGGCATGGGAAGGTTCACAAAATATATAATGAAGATGAAGGCAACATAGAAGGGAGGTTGAAAATTATTGTTGATGTATGATCTGTTTAGATCTGGAATTGTCATGTGACATTCCATGCTTTCTTTGGTTTTTTAGCTAAGATTGCAAGTGTTGTTTAGCACTGGGTGTTCCTAGTCAGGAATCCCACCTCTTTAATTGATTAGCTCTTGAAAGAGTATTGTACATCGTTCATCATCAGACATTGGTGCCATATTGTTCCTAATTTCTGCAGAACATCCATATTCAGAGATTGCACATTTTTGAAGATCATTTTGAGAGGAGGAGGTTGTCCTTCAATATTTCAGTTGAGGAACCTATGAAGGATTCATCCTATCACCTTGAGCTTCAAGATCATCCTTCTAGTACTTCAAATCTATATTAGGCATCAGGCCATCTATTATTCATCTCCCAGCAGCAGCAATCCCTTCAGGAATTGCGCAATCCATTCTTGTAGATCCAAGGGAGAAGGGAAGTTGCTAGAATTTCAGCTAGTAATCTAGTGGAGGACCATTCCTTCACATTGTATACATTATTTCCATCATTCTTGAGCTTCATAGCCATATTTTTCAGTAGGCTAGAAAGCCTCCTTCCTTTACAACGCAGTTTTCATGAGTAGTTGTGTAGTAGCAGCTGCAACTTTCTTTGGAGGATTGAGGAGCTAGATCTTGAGCTTCTAGCTTGAGGATCTAGTGAAGGGATCAACCCTTCATGCTTAGATATGATCTTATAACATATTTCAGCCATCTATTTTTCAGATCTAGCTTCAGATCTACATAACCTAGCAGTCAAAGGATTAACCTTAGGAGGGTGATTTTCCAAAGTTGTAGATCTAGAAAATCCTTTCTGGGTTATCTTGGGTATCCATCATAGAGCCCAGATCTAGAATCTTGGCATCATCAGAGCTCTAGATTTTCATAGATCTGCATTTTCCTTTTCATCCTACAGTCATATATTCATTATATTCTGAAGGGACAATGCATTATTTGCTTCCAACAGCTTCCAGTTACAAAGTGCCTATTGTGGCATGTTTTTAGAGTCATTCCATGCCATCTATTTGGCTAGATTACCTCATATTTTGTACATTGTTGTAACTGAATCTTCTCCTATATAATAAAATGGCTCGGCTATTCTGTCTATATCTGTGTTGATCATAAACTTACATGTACATTTTCTGTGTTACAAATATTGTGTTTGTGTATCAATGCATTATTCCATTTTGGGATATTACAGTGGTATTAAAGCCTAATCTTTGGCTCAGATTGTGGACATTTTGACAACATAAGAAAAGCATATTTTAGAGATCTACTATGGAGGGATTAAGTTTTGCCTCATCTTCCTTTAGATGTATGAAGGATCTCTCTAAGGAGATCAATGAAATAAGAAGAGAAAGGCAAAGAGAAACCTCATGAAGGTTTCAAAATGAAGAAGGTCCCAACACTTATTTTTAGCAACAAAGAAGGCCAGAGAAGCAAAGAGCTTCACATTATTCCGCTAGATCCACTTTCTTTGAGAAAGAGGACTGGTCTGGATATGATGAAGGCTTGGGGAATGAGACCCTAATTGAATATTTGTCTGAATACAAGTCACAGCCTAGAGCATTGAAGAAGAATCTCTCTCTCCAACATTTTTTGCAACTCAAAGAAGTGAGGATATCCAGAAGCAACAATAGAAGAAAGAGGCATAGATTGTTCTTGCCTACATTTGATGGATATTCCACAAGCACATTAAGGGCTTGGAGGGAAGAATTATTTACATTCTTTCTGAAATATCCTATATCATAAAGAGAGACTGTGGAATTTGCAGCACTGCACCTTGAAGGTGAAGCAAGAAAATGGTGGTTCAGTCACTTGCCACACATGAAAGTGTCTGCTTATCCAGATTTTATTCAAATACCGAAGGAAAGATATGATAGAAAGAAATGAGAGATGTCTCACATAATGACATCTCCCATCATCAAGGAGATAGTGCATGAAGATTCAAGAGAATATGTTCTCATTCTCACTCAAGAGAAGGAGCCTCTACCACCACCAGCTGCAGATGTGATTACATCAAGAGGAGGATCACTTGCATCTTTGCAAGATGGTCTTGAGTTATTGACACTTGGATCCCCATGCATGATTGATGAGATGCACGAGGATGAGGAGATAGATATCAGCATTGGTACACTTGTAAAAGTGCTGCCATCATTCTTACCAGAAGTTCGAGACACCTTTGCACTGGAAGAGGAAACTCTTGTGTTCTTGCAAGATGTTTCTGAATCTCAATTGATCCAAGGTATGCATAAACTTCAATCTCATATTGTTTCAGTATCTCTTATTGAAACGTATGGGGAAATTCCATGAGGGCTATTGCATGACCAAGGGTTAGAACATCATGCTTATTTGGAGCAGCATTATATCACTACACAGAGGACCCTTGATTTAATCAAGGAAGAGATGAAGATCCATCCTATTTTGTCATGGATGAACTAGATTCAACCTCTTGATTTGAAATGTGGAGTTTCAGAAAATGGATAAGGATCCCGTTAGCCCCTTATGAATTCCTTGACAAAGCAAGAAAGGGGCTAGAATGTTTTATGAGCCTTCAAGGAATGCATTTCCCTTGAAAACACATCATCCTTGAAGTCTTTTTAAATTCCCTACCTATGACTATTTCCCCCTGCTGTTCTGTTGTTCACGAGCCTTAACGGAATGATAAATTTTGCTCAAAAAGGCCATTATCTGCCCCTTTTTCCCTTGCATAATTTCCCCCATTTTTTCCTTTTTCCCCTTTTTTCCAAGTTCCCTTTGTTCCCCCTAATATCCCCATCAACCTCGTAAATTTTCCCAAAATCCCCATGAGGTCCCACCCTTGCCCTTTATTTTCCCAATTTCCCCCTTAATCCCTTTACCGTTACCCTCCTTAGGCCTTGGAACGCACTAAAGTGGGTTAAAAACCCACTTTCCGACCTTGTAATAGGGTTTAGCCCCTTTTACCACAAGCCCCGACCACTTCCCCCAGTTGCCATGCCCTTAGCCTAAGAACGAACGCCCAAGTTTGAGCGCCAACGAAATCGAACTTAGGGCAAAAAGTAATCCCAGGAACATCAAAAAAGTTCCGATGCGATTTTTTTATTAAACAAAGTCCCTGCCGACGCGTTCTTTACCGTTGATTCGACATAAATATCAATGAGCGCTAATCCTGACCGTCGCGCTGATCGCATGTCGAAAGATGCAGATCCCCTCTTCCGGCGCCCCATTGCCATTGCTTCTGACCAACCCGCCGTCCATCTCCTCATCGATCCATCTCGTTGGCACTGACCGCGCCCCACCCTCCGATCGCAATCGCAAGTCCGAGCTCCATCCCCGATCGCATCGTCCCTCCGATTAAATGTGAACCGTCGACCGATCTCCGGATCCAATGTTTGAAACATTTCCATTCCGTCCGCCGCTAGCAACGGCGGCTCTTGGAATTAAGTCCCCGTCCCCTCCTCCGATTGCGATTAACTGATTCAATCACAACCGTTCGTCCATATTTTCAATCAATGGCCCAGATCTTATCGCATCAAGCCCATCTCTCTGTCCCTTTTTCCCTCTGAACGAATCTCCACCGTTGATCCCCGGGTAAATCCAATGGCCATCGCTTCCCCTATCCCAATCGCAATCGGAAACTTATATAGTGTGTTCCCCTTGCTCCTCCCAATTGTGATGCTCCGAGTTGATCCTGACCGTCCATTGGATCTAGGATCTAACGGTCAAGATTTGATTGCCCTCCACCTCCGGCTGGGTCCCACCTCATCGCATTTCATTGCATTTCCTTCGCATTTCTTTGTATTTTGGTCGAAGTCTAAAGTTTAATACTTTACACGAAAGTATTATATTTCATATTTGTTCTGCCCACTTTCATATATTTTTCCGCCACTCGATCTCCGCTGCTGATCTTTGTCCCCAGACCATGATCTAACGGTCGGCGCTGCATTCTACCACCAAACCCTATTATTCATGAGTTTTCACCCTTCCGTTTTCATTTTGTCACCATTGTGTAGTCAAAGCTACCACTCCGCCGCCGTGCTACCATTTCATCCACCCTCCCATTGCATTGTTTTCTGAGTCCAGTTGTGTGTTCTGCAGGGTGTAGAAGTAAAGGGGCCGCCATGATTGCACAGTCTTCATTACAGTGGCAGGATTTTGCAGATAAAGATATAAGTGAAGCAGCAGAGATTTCAATGCACGGAAACCAAGTCATCAGGGCAGCCTCATTAGCAGAGATGTTTTTCTCCATGGAAGGACAGAGCGCCCATACTGTTTTTACTCTGTGTCATGCTCCAGTGAAGAGATTTCCGCCCAGAACACAGTCCAAGCTACCAAAGTAGTTGTTAATGCGGTATGGCAGACCATTCCATTTTTATTACCAGTTTTTTTATTCACCCATAGTACCACAGAGTACCACTGCAGCCAGAGTACATCAGGACCATGTCAAAGTAAATGGAAGCTGAAGAATATCACTCCTTCATTCGAAAAAGGTACCAGGGATAAATGCAGAGAGTTAAAACAAAATGGGTTTCGGCCCTCTCCTACCTTTCTGTGTTTTAATGTTTCATTTAGTGCTCCACCTACCTCCTCGGCTCATCTTCTGCTATAAAACTCAGGAAGAAATTATTGTAAAGGTTATTGATCAGTTATCAGAGAACTGTAAGCAGTTGCTTTTGAGACTCAGTCTCTGTGTAAAGACTGTAAGATAGGTTGATGGATATGTTTTTAGTCTGAGTATTCAGCTATCGGCAATATTGTACTTGATTGGTATTGTTATTCAATATGACAAGCACATTTCTTTGGATCCTAATCTGAAGAAGCGGTGATGTTTTCCTATCTCTATGTTTACATTCATTTCCTTTTGTTTCTACTGGCTTGCATTAGAAGTTTGACATAGGATTTACCTTTGTTAGGTACCCTATGTTCCTGCTCTCCTTGCCATTTATGTTTATCTTCTGAAGTGTTTTATCTGAGAAGTGTTTTCAGTTGGTTTAACCAGTGTAGTGGATGTTATTGCCTGCTCTCTGATGTATGAATTAAATTAATTTACTTCTTAGATGTTTCTTGTTATTGATTCAGTCGGAAGATTTGGGAACAATGGGGATTAGAGTTAGCCATGTCCACTAGGATCCTTGTATGACCTGTTGATCCATAACTTTGTGCTATGAAATCGGTGTTATCTCCTCACTCCTTCTCTCTATATCACATAATCATCTTGAAAGATCCTATGTTTCAGATGACTAGTCCAATTGAAAGCCTGCCTATTGAGTAGCAAGCAAATCCTTTCGTGACTCCATTGCCCAATGGTTCCGAATATTTCCTGGACTATTTCACCACTGCCTTATCCCTCTTTTCTCATACTGATATTACATCGAAACCTTCATTCCTGATAACCAGCAACCAAAACAAACAATTAAACAAACAAACCTTGTGCCTATAACTAGCCTAAAATCATAACGTCTGAGCTTCATAGACATAAACCTTTGCTCATATAGAGAGATCGCTCTCTGGACCCAGGAGGGCTAGACCCTGAGGTCTGAAAGTGGTTTTATGTTGTCTCATCTTTTGGTATTGCCAACCTTGCCAAAACATGGGAACCCCAATACCTAGTATCCTATGTACAATGGTCAAGCAGAATTCTAGACCACAATAGTGTTACAGACAACACATGTATCACCTTGCAGATCTACAGTGTTGTTAATGAGTAGAAATGAGAAGAAGAGGACCCATTCCTCATGGAAGTAATCATATGGCAACTTCATTCATGAAGAAATGGAGGAAAAGATGATAAATGGTAGACATCTTGAAATGAGAAATATTTTCTCCTTTCTAGATGACACTTTCTCAATGAGCATCTCACAGCTCAAAGAGAGACTTCTACTTGCAGCAGATCTAGAATCTTATTGTTTTTGTAGGGCCATTGATGAGAAGAGAATCTCATGGAGAGATCTCATTGGAGGTGTACTTCAACATATCATGGAGTGAAAATTTCTTCATCAGTTTGAGGACGCTGGTGTTCTACAATGGGAGGATACCAAGTTTTTGCAGAATGAGATCCATTATCCACATTGGGATGAATGTTTGATAGTATGGAGAAAGGGTTTTCCAAACCTCTTGAAGATCGATGATACAAGCCAGCAAGAAGCATGGTTGTGTTGGTTTCTCTTAGGTGAGTATGGCTACCACTCAACGAGTCATAATTTTCTGATTCATGCCTTATACATCACTAGAAGAATGTAGAAGAAGAAGGCATGGTTACTTTGGTTGTTGACGATTGTGTTTGGATGTCACCTGATATATCTTATGTCCTTATATTTACTCTTGTTTGGGATATGTCTCATGTCCTTACATGTATTTCTGTTAGGGATGTATCTCATGTTCATGTATGTACTTGGGTTTGGGAGAAAGTATAACTCTCACATGATGTGGCATAAAGGAGCTTGTTTGTATTATGTTGATGAGACATTTTACATGTCCACTACTATATTTTTGTTCCATGACTTACACCATGATAATTTAAGGTGGTAGTAAGAATCCTTGTTGCTATGGTTACTATTGGGAGAGTATGGACTAAATTCTTCCCATACATTGCTTGACATTGTTGGAGGATGGAAACAGGAGGCCTTACAGTGTTGGCTTTTGTTGGGGGATTATGGTCATTGTACATGGTATGATGATGATGTGATGGGGCAACAAGATGGCTTCTCTTGAGAGAATATGGCCACTTCATTTGGTACAATGATGATGTGGTATGGCAGCAAGAGGCATTGCTACAGTGGCTTTTATTGAGAGAGTATGGCTCTCATATCTATATTGATGCAGATTTGGCATGGCAACAAGAAGCATTGTTGCAGTGGCTTCTTTTGAGAGAGTATGGCTCCCTTGTTTGTTTTCATGATGATCTAGCATGGAAACATAAGGCTTTTGTTGCATTGGTTTTTATTAGGAGAATATGGTTTGACATTGTTCATGTTTTCCCATATGTCTCTACTTCTTGATTTTCACTATGATGATGTTATGTTTTATTCCTACATGGCCAACATGGCTTATGATGAGGGCATTCATAGATGTAATCTACTCTATGTATCATGGGTTGGAGATATAGTTCATAATTTGGGATTTTCCACTTCGGGAATGAACCACTTCATATTATCTATCTCATGTATAGAGGAGAACTTTGGTCATTATATGGTTGCCACTTGGAGATTCATTGATGAGGAAGGGTATCTAACTTTTCATTTGGAGGCCATTCTAGACATTCTAGAAACGTAGCTTTGGAGATGGACATGCATAACACATTGTGACAGATGGGAAGGCCTTCCACATGAAGATGCCATTTAGAGGGGGGATGTTTGTTGTAGCATCCACTTTTGTAGTTGCTTGAGGACAAGCAACATTTTTTCGGGGAGGACAGTAATATTCCCAAATTTTCACATGATATTTGAAATATTAGATTTCTTAATAAACCTACTTAATTAAGTAAATAAAAGGGCGGAGGGACCCATAATCCTCAAATATGAATAAAATCCAATTTTGATGTGTGTATGTGGATATTTCATATCTAGATCTACATAATGGAGTAGTAGAGCAACTACTTAATGTGAAAGGAGTGGAGATCATGTCTCATTAATGAGATAGATCACGGAGGTTGATACAGTCAACTAAGATATTGGAAGGAATCAAATGTAAGATCATAGAGCATTTATGATGAGATGCTAGAGGAAGTGGTGCATTTGTGATAAGCACATTCACACATGATGGGGATCATGAAATGACAGCGTAGTCAACATGGAGACCTATGTCCACATGTACAACGCAGTTATGAGATGGGCCAAGGCATGGGAAGGTTCATAAACTATATAATGAAGATGAACGAAACATAGAAGGGAGGTTGAAGATTATTGTTGATGTATGATCTGTTTAGATCTGGAATTGTCATGTGACATTCCATGCTTTCTTTGGTTGTTAAGTTAAGATTGCAAGTGTTGTTTAGAACTGGGTGTTCCTGGTCGGGAATCCCACCTCTTTCATTGAGTAGCTCTTGAAATAGTATTGTACTTCATTCATCATCAGGAATTGGTGCCATATTGTTCCTACTTTCTGCAAAACATCCATATTCAAAGATTGCACATTTCTAAAGATCAATTTGAGAGGAGGAGGTTGTCCTTCAATATTTCAATTGAGGAACCTATGAAGGATTCATCCTATTACCTTGAGCTTCAAGATCAGCCTTCCAGTGCTTTAGATCTATATTAGGAATCAAACCATCTATTATTCATCTCCCAATAGCAGTAATCCCTTCATGAATTGCACAATCCAGTCTTGTAGATCCAAGGGAGAAGGGAAGTTGCTAGCATTTCTGCTAGTAATCAAGTGGAGGACCATTCCTTCACATTGTACACATTATTTCCATCAGTCTTAAGCTTCATAGCCATATTTTTCAGCAAGCTAGAGAGCCTCCTTCCTTTACAACGCAGTTTTCATGAGCAGTTGTGTAGTAGTAGCTGCAACTTTCTTTGGAGGTTTGAGGAGCTAGATCTTGAGCTTCTAGCTTGAGGATCTAGTGAATGGATCAGCCCTTCAAGCTTAGATCTGATCTTATCACATATTTTAGCCATCTATTTTTCAGATCTAGCTTCAGATCTGCATAACCCAACATTAAAAGGATTAACCTTAGGAGGGTGATTTTCCAGAGTTGTAGATTTGTAAAATCCTTTATGGGTTATCTTGGGTATCCATCATAGAGCCCAGATCTAGAATCTTGGCATCATCAGAGCTCCAAATTTCCATAGATCTGCATTTTTGTTTTCAGCTTGTAGTCATATATTCATTATCTGCTAAAGGGACATTGCAGTATTTTCTTCCAGTAACTCTCCAGTTACGCAGTGCCTAGTGTGGCATGTTTTCAGGGTCATTCTAGGCTATCTCTTTGGCTAGATTACCTTATACTTTGTACATTGTTGTAACTAAATCTTCTCCTTTATAATAAAATTTCTCAGCTATTTTTTCTATATCTATGTTGATCATAAACTTACATGTATGTTTTTTGTGTTACAAATATTGTGCTTGTGTATCAATGCATTATTCCATTTTGGGATATTACAGTAGAAAATCCATAGTCATTTAGTCACACTGTAGAATACAGGAGACTAATAATGGCTCCAGCTAGGGAGGGCAGCTCCTTTAGGAGATGTCAAGAACCTCAGATCTCTGGATTTCGTAGATCAGTGGCTTGTTTGTATTTGGTTAATTGTCATCTTGTAGTTGTTGATTTGCTACAATTCTTTGTGACTTTGGCCTTCAAAAATTAAACATCATGCTTCTTGAAATGTAATTCTGCCTACCCATTATTCTGTTCTAACATTTTTTCTTCACTCATTTTGGGTGCATTTAGACTTTCAAACCCTAACATCATTTTTATTTTGAAAGCAAAACTATCTATTTCTACCCTTATAACTTCCAAAGGCTCAGATTAGAATGTTGAGCTCTTTTATTCTCTCCCTAATCTACTTTTTTGTCAAGATTAAACAGTTTGATATCTTTTTATTCACTATCTATCAACATGAAATTCAAAGCATGAATGAATCAAGATTAAGCAGTTTGATTATCATGAATTGTGGCATTTTGGACAAACTGCACACAATATTATTTTGCAAAAAGTAAACTAATTGAGGGCTTTGATCTTGGATCTTTCATTATCATTCATCCTTCTTTTTCCTTATTGGTTTCAGATTTAGACTTTGGAACCAATGTCACTTTCTATCTATCTACTGATAAACCAAGTTTAAATAGTTTGGCTTATCTTCATCTTCTAACTTATCAACAAAAATTCAAAATTTGTTTAATAATGATTAGGTTGTATGATTGAACAAGATTTTTTCAAAAGTAGTGGCATCTTGACTTGCACACTTTCAGAAATATTCATTCTTTGGTAAGGGGCTTACCTTTCCCTCTTTATCTGCCCTCTTTTCTTCTTTTCTTTCTTTCTTTTTGTATTTTCTGAGATTTTTGTTTAGACAATGTTATATACAATTAAGGAAACTTTAAACTGAGATTCTTAGCTGAAATAATGCTTGAGCATCTTTCCATTGACAGGACCTCCAAATAATTTTGTTCCATCCATTTCTTGTAAGAAAAAATCATTATTACCTCTTGCAGAATGAATGAGGTATGGACCTTTCCATAGATTATCAAATTTTCCATGCTTGCCTTTGTCCTCTCTTCTTGAATCCCACTTCAGCACTTTGTCTCCAATGCTAAAATCATTTGCCTTGGTTCTTTTGTCAAATACATTCTTCATATTCTCCTGTAAAAGTTGTGTTCTGTTGTACACTCATCTGGTTTGATGCAGCTGAACAGTCTGGCTTATTCTCCTTTGTATGTCATTTTCTTCAGACTGCACCTCTTGAATGAGTTTCATTACAGGCACTCCCAAGCTTGTTGGGAAGACTGCATCTGTTCCACAGAATAGTTGATAGGGTGACATGTCAATTTATTTCTTATTTGTTAGCCTATCTACCCAAAGTGCATGTACTAATTTGTTGTGCCATGATTTCCTGTTTTCCTCCAACAATTTTTTAATGATGTTCACCAAAATCTTGTTTGAGGATTTACCCAACCCATTACCTTGAGGGTAGTAAGTTGTAGAGTGCCCCAAAGAAATGTTATATCTTTGGCAAAAATCCACCATTTTCTTATATTTAAAAGTAGCAGCATTGTCAGTAATGATTTTTCTAGGATAGCCAAACCTAGACAAAATGTTGTTTTGCAAGGAATTTGATAATTACTGAGTCTGTGGCAATTCTAGAAGGGATGTCCTATATCCACTTAGTAAAAAAGACAGTTGCAATAAGGATCCATTTATGCTGGGCAGAGGAGGGTGGGTGGATTTCTCCAATGAAATCTAGACCCCATTATTGAAAAGGAGCTTCAATAGAGATTGGTTGTAATGGCAAGGGCAACAATTTTATTTTTCCCTAAAAAATTTGGCACTTATGACTGGAAATTACCATTTTTTGGATGTCTTGGAAGAGGGTAGGCCAATAGAAACTAGCCCTAAGGATTTTTTTGATAGTGGTTTTCCAATAGAGGTGCCCCCCACATTATCCCTGATGAAATTCATGTATAATCCTATCTGCATTTTCTTCATGCCAACATTTAAACAATACACCACCAGAATTTTTCCAATATAAAACTTTATCCAAAATGCAGAAATTTATAGCCTTTAGTTTCAAGAATCTGGCCTTTGTTTTGGACAAACCAGGAGGAACATTTATGTTAAAAAGCACATATAATATATTAGCATACCAGGGTCAGTTCTGAAATGCTCCCTCAATAGGTGGAGTCGCCAGCTCCTCTTGTTCATCCAATGAGTCAGTCATATTGATGTCTAGTGCTTGAAAATTTGTTTCAACCATGTGTTTAGCCAGCCCTTGTCCTTTATTATCTTGGTGGGCTTGATTTCTAGATCATATTCCAAGATGAACGCAATCCACTTACCTCTTTTTCCATCAAGATCTTGTGTAAGTCTGTCTTTAACCATTGTATGAGGCACAAATGCAATGATGTGTGAATGTAGAATATAGACTCTAAAATATTTTAGTGCTTTGATTAAGGCAAAAGCCAGCTTTTCCATGATGTTATATTTCATAGGTTCATCTCTTAAAGCTTGGTTGAAGAATGCTATGGGTTTCTCCTGTTCTTTTGTATTTTTCTGCAGTAAGACAATGGTAACTGTGTATTTTGATGCAAAGGAAAAATGAAGAAAGCCTTGTGAAATCAGGGTTGATTAGAACAAATGTTTGTGTAGGTTCTTACTTCACTAAGTCAAAAGATTGCTTTGCTTCTATGGTCCATTTGACCGTTATTTATATTTTTAACATGTTAGTAATCTTTCTTACGAGTTCTGCAAGGTTTGGCATGAACCTTCTTAAGAAATTTATCTTTCCAATGAAAGACTGCAGCTATTTGATGTTCCTTGGATGACTGATTTGCAATATCCCCTCAATCCTCCTTGGGTCAATTTTGATCCCTTCTTCAGATATGATGTGGCCTAGAAACTTCCCTTATTGAAGGCCAAACAAAGTTTTCTTGGGATTTAAAGACAGATCGTACTTTCTGCATTTCTCAAAGACCTTTCTCAAATAAGCTAGGTGTTCTTCATCTGTTTTTTAATAGATTGTGATGTCATCAAGGTATATCACAATGAAGTAACCTATTTCTTCTGAAAAATCAATATCCATTGCTCTTTGGAAAGAAGCTCCAACATTCATTAACCCAAAAGGTATTTTAACATACATGAAGGTGCCCCAAGGTGTAGTTCGGAAAGTTATCTTATGTTGATCATCTGGATGTACCAGCACCTAATTTTACCCTGAAAAGCCATCAAGAAGAGATATCATTTTGGAACCTACTACCCTTTGCAATATATGTTCCATTTTTTGTAAAGGGTAGTTGTCTTTCACGAATGCTTTATTTAAATTTCTGAAGTCTATGCAGAGCCTAATTTCTCCTATCTTCTTCCTAACTGATACAAGATTTGAAACCCATTATGAGTACCTGAGAGGGGCTATTATTCCAACATCATACAATTTCTTTATTTCTTTCTCAACCAGTGGTAGTTGGATAGGATTTATTCTGAGTAATTTCTGTTTAAAGGGCTTCTATTTTTCTTTGAGAGGAATCTTGTGTTGAATGGTATTTGTATCATAGGACTTCAAGTCTTCATAGCTCCAAGCAAAAACATCACTGAATTCTTTGAACGACTCAATATATTTCTATTTTATATGTGTTGGCAGTGTCTTTGAAATTTTTAACATTTTGGGTTTTAGTTCACTGCCTATATTGCACTTTTCTACATTTGTTTCAGTGGATTCTATATTTGAATTTTTAACAACATCATTGAAATCAAAAATTTCTTCTAGAGGGACTAGTCCTCTTGGCAATATGTTATATTTGAACTGCAACACTTTGAAGTCTTCCTTTTCTGGATCTGCACACAGCTTTGTCTCATGTGGGTCATCTTTTGCTAACATATTTATATCAGCATCATCAAGGGGCTCTTTTTTGTATGTTTGTTCCTCAGTTGTAATACTCCTAAATTAGCATGTAGCTATTTGGAGTATTAAATTTTTATTTTATTCTTAGATAGAGGAATAAGATGGGTAGGAAGGCCATAAATCTCTTTAGTACAAATAAAATCCCTCTTAGTGTGAAAAGGGATCATACTCATAGCTGGATAAAGTACCTTCATGTGTGAACAAGGGCTAATGCATGTGGACAAGGTCAAGTTTGACCAAGTCAACAAAGCTTGGATGGAGGGAGTGGATCATTAATAGAGATGACCCAATGGGAATATGGATTAGTTTAGATAGTTATAATAAAACCACCTTGAGTATGAAATAAGACATTGCATGGATATCAAGTCAAGGATGACCAAATAAAATAGCGTTGTTATGGAGGAGTGGCATTGATGATGGGACATCGTAGTTTTGGAGGGAGATTAACTGCATGAAGGTGGAAACCCTAATGAGTGGGACCCAAGGTGAGAAGGCTCACATTGTTTATAAGGAAGAGGATGGTAGCCATATGGGGTTAGCTTCTGATTATGATTATGATTTTCTAAATATATTGTTTGTTTAGACATATAACTTTCTCTTGTTGTTTAGCTGAGATTGTATGTTGTTTATCATAGCGTGTTCCTGATCGGGAATCCCCCCTCTTCCATTGAGTAGCTCTTGGAGGAGTCTTGCACCATATTGTCCACTATCTGGCTGAAGGCCAAGATTAATCTTCCTTTAACAACACAAATCCTATTGACGGTTTGTCTATTTCAGTAAGCTGTAGTAAGTGGAGACTAGATCTTCAGGTCTAGGCCATTTCAGTGCTCATTTTCAGTGGAGGAGGGTTCTAATCAATTGGAAGGTTAGTATTGAAGGTATTGAGCTTAATTTTCATATCTTGGCAGTAGGCCAACCACATTTTGTCCCCTATACTGCAGTCTAGGTCCAGATCTGTGTAATTTCTGAAGAGGCAGTTGTAGGGTGGTTCAGCACACCGTCTGGAGAGCTGATTTTCTGAATGTTGGGGATTTTCCATTAAATTTGGAGATCTATTGGAGGAGGCTATTATATTGCATATATCAAATCAACCACACTTTCTAGATCTATAATTTTCAATAGATCTGCAGTCTTAAAACTCAGATCTACAATTTGTACTTGGTGTTTTGCTGAAACCCCAAGGGGGTTCTATAGAGGAGCTTGTATAGTGCATGGATCTGATATAGATCTAACTTTTCATGCACATAGAAACTCTAGATATAATGTACAACATACTACTATTGTATACCCAATAAAATAACGCTGTCAGGGTATTCTAGCTTTAATTCATGGTTGCATCCCGTCTTTTTGCATGATTTTTGAGCTATTATGGCTTGGGAGGCTTGTTTAACTAAGCTACCATGATTTGTTTTAGATCTCCTTTTGTATTTGGCTGTTATAATGTATAAATGAATGGATCTGTGGGTTGAATTTAACTTTTATTGCCTATATTTTTGAAAAAATCATTTTTAAGTGCATGCATTACTGCATTCCCCATTTGGGAATATTACAGTGGTATCATAGCATCATCTTGGCTCAGCCTGTGAGTTTCAGCCAATATTTCATAAGAAGAAGAAGAGAAGGAGAAGAGATCAGAATGATGGAAGGAATGAGTTTCATCTCATCTCTTTTCAGATCTAAGAAGAACCTCACCAAGGAGGTCAAGCAAAGAAAAATGGAGAGAAGAAGTGAAACCACATTAGGGTTTCAAGATGAGGAAGGTCCATGTACTTCCTATCATCAAAAAGAAGATCTGATATTGCATAGAGCTCCAAAGAAACATGCTATGCCCTTTCCTTTTGAAGACAAGAGGCATGAAGATGGAGGTAACTTAGATCATGATATTCTAAGTGAGTATCTTGCAGAATATAAGTCTCAACCTAGAGCTTTCATAGAGAATATAAATCTCCCATAGTTCATCCATCTGAAAGAAGAAAGGAGACCTTGTAGCAATAGAAGGAAAGAGGACAATAGGTTTCTATTCTCTACCTTTGATGGGTCATCCTCATGCCTAGCAAGGGCTTGGGGAATGAGGTTGGATGCATTTTTCCTGCTACATCTAGTAATAGAGAAAGAAGTTGTTGAGATTTTAGCACTGCACCTTGAGGGTGAAGCAAAAATTTGGTGGTTCAGCCATTTGAGTCATGCAATAGTGACTGAATTTGTAGATTTTACTCAAAGGTTGATCAGGAAGTTTGACAAGAAGAAATCAGAGGAGAAGAAGCCTTCACCACCACTTCCTGCAGGAGCACTTGCATCAGGAGAAAGAACCCTTGCATCTTTGCAAGATGGTCTTGATCTCTTGAGATTTAGAGTCCCGTGCACTATTATAGAGATGCATGAGGAGGAGGAGACTTGTACCAACGCTAATGCAACCATAGAAGACAAACCATCATCATTAGTAGTTGGGGAAGCCATCACACCAAAGGAAGGAACCCTTGTAGCAGTACAAGATGTTCCCAAGCTTTACCAAGGTATGCGCATGTTTCCATTTTCTGTTACTTCAACACATCATATGGAGGATTGTGGGAATGTACCATTGCATGAACTAGGGTCAAAGTAAATTGCTAATTTGGAGAAACAAACTATTACTGCACTGAGAAGCCTTGAATTGTTCAAGGTGGAGATATACAGTCATCCTAGTGTATCATTATTGAGTTGCACACAAATATTGGGGTTGGAGTGTAGATTATTGGAGGATGGGATGAGTATTGTCATGAACCATGCCATGAAAAACTATGTGTTTAGCATTGGGTATGATCTTAAGACAACAGATGCACCATTTTGGAGATAAAAAACACTATCAATGAGTAGCAGTGATGAGTTGGGGGCCCAACCATTATTGGATCATTCTGATGACCTTTCTACATGTATAGAGGAGGATAGGAAAATGGTTGATGAAGGGAATCTTATGATGGATAAATTCTTCCATTATAATGATAGATACTTCTTGATTAGCACTTCACATCCTGATGAGAATTTTTTTCCTACACCTTATTTGGATTCTTATGGGATCAACTTGGTCATTGAGGAGATTGAATTTCAACATCCCATGAAATGCAAAGACATAAATCTGATTTGGGAGGATGGTATTCTACATTGGAGGAATGCCACTTTTGGACATGATGATAGACACTCACCACTAGTTGGATGGGTGATGTTGATGAGCAAGAGGTTGGGAAACCACTTGCATATTTATGACACTAGGCAGCAGGAGGCAAGAATGCGTTGGTTACTCTTGAAAGAGTTTGGTCATCTTGTGACTCATTCTATTTCAAAGAGTTGGTTGGTGGATGGAACTTGGCATGGCACTTACATCATATGGTAGCAAGGATTTTGGGTTTATTGGGGTGATGTGATATATTTCCTATCAAATATCATGTGGTTGCTCCATGATTCATATGGTGATGGTGTGGGGAGGCAACTAGAGCTGTTGTTGCTTTGGTTTTTACTGAAATAGTATGGGCTAATCTTCTCCCATACTTTGCATGATGTTGCATGAGTAGGAGATGGCACTGTCATGGTGCAAAGGGACCACTCCTTATTCTTGGAGGATCAAGAGGTAATTCCACTTTGGAATGAATCTCCCACATATAGCAACATTATGATTGATGGATTTGACATGTGGAATGTCAAAGGATGGAACTATGAGATGACAAGATCCTTGTTACAAAGGCCAACAACGTTGTCACTTGGGAGCTTGAGTTTGTTGATGGAGTCTCCCTAGGATCAATTCACATTTGATGCACTTGATGGGCATGAAGGAGATGAGAGTGATGGAGTAGTGGATGGAGACATATATTACCATGATATGATCTTCTTGACTTGGATTTCCAAGCATAAGAAGGAAGATCTACTTGCAGCACATAGTTCATACCTCTTCATGAGACCATGTCATATCACTATGGCGGGCTTACTCATGGATCCTATCCTCATATTGCTTTCAATATATGGTAATAATTATGTTTATGCAATTGTTGATTATCTAACACAATATTTTCATTCTTTTACCTTCCTTATACAGTGCATTACTCCACAAGAGGGCAAGCCTCTATTTGAGCTTCATGGTCATTTTGGGACCAATAACTATGATGGGGAGAGCCATTTCTTGTATGGCTTTGGGAAAGTGTTGTACTACTTCCTATATGCTCAGTTGACATACAATGCCATTTACTATTTACTACTAGATGAGATAACATGCACAACTAGCAAATTGTTTGAAGACAACTTGCCATATCACATTCTGAAACTGCAGTGGGAGAAACTGTGCTGTAACTACTTGAATAATTGTTGGTACTTTCCAGCACTATGTAAAACCTTCAATACTTCTCTCATTTGTATTCCATATGATGATAATGTCATATTCATTTTGTATGGGATGATTTGGGCAAGAACCAAAGGGTGGATGTTTGAGGACCCTATTGCCTTTTTGCTCCATAAAGGCAGCGTTATTGCAGCCCATATTTAGTAGCAGCTATACACTTATCATAAGTGGAGAGAGAGACAGCGTGGGATGGAAATTGTGATCCATCATATTCATTTATGCAGCTTGTTGTGAAACCAGCTCCAAAAATAGAATAAAAGAGATATCAACGCCTTAGAAATAAGCCACTTCGAGGGGGCAACCTCCAATACATTACATGAATGAACAATTCTTCGATGATTCAAATTACAAAACCTCCTTTCTATATATAGGAATCCATGGGGCCACAATGTAATCCTAGCTGACCTAACAATAATAATTTAAGGGCACAATAATAACAATATTGGGGTTACAGGGGTACAATAATAAAAATAAGAGGGTTGCACTAACAATAATAACAATAAGGGGGTTACACTAACAATAATAAGGGACTATACTAGTGATATAGGGACCTAACATGCCCCTCTCCTTCAAAAAAGTGTTGTCCTCAATGCTTGAGTAGCTCTGGGTGCTTCTGTATAAAATTCTCATCCTCCCATGTAGAATCTTCAATGGGTAAGTTCTTCCACTTGATAAGATGCTTTGAAATTGATCGATTCTGTAGCTATCGAGTTCTTATTTCCGTGATCGCTTCAGGTTCGAATATGATTTTTCCTTCCTCATCAAGTTCTGGTAATATTGTTTGAACTAGAATATTTTCACCTATAACCTTCTTTAATCATAAAACATGGAAAATTGGATGCACTCGTGAAGAAGAAGGAAGCTCCAATATGTATGCCATAGTACCAATCTTTTGAAACACCTTGTAAGTACCATAGTACTTTGGCGATAATTTATTATCCTTCTTAGCTTGCTTGAGGGAAATTTGTTTGTATGGTTGTAGCCGTAAAAATACCCAGTCTCCTACATCAAAACTTCCCTCGCTGTGATGTTTATTTGCATGTTGTTTCATTCGATTTTGTGCCAAATTCAGGTTATCCTTTAAGAGTTAGAGAACTTCCTTTTGATGCTCGATGTGATCTTCCACTGCATGAACCTTCAAATTTTCTCTTAAAGATGATGTGATGGATGGTGGATGATATCCATAAAGTGCCATAAAAGGGGTCATTTTTTCTATAGTATGGAAGGAAGTGTTATACCACCATTCAGCGAGAGGTAACCACTTGACCCATTGTGTTTGTTTATCAAATACAAAACAACGAAGATATCCTTCCAAACATTTATTTACTATCTTAGTTTGACCATTAGATTGAGGATGATAAGATGAGCTATGAGCTAATTGAGTACCCAAACAAGAAAATAACTCCGTCCAAAAATTTCCAGTAAAAATGGGATCTCTGTCGCTCACAATAACCCTTGGGCTTCCATGTAGCTTTTGAATTTTGTCCATAAATGTAGTGGCAACTGTACTTGCTTTAAATGGATGAGATAATGCACAAAAGTGTGCATACTTGGTAAGTCTATCCACTACCACCATGATGACACTCTTTCCTTCGGACTTAGGTAAACCTGTGATAAAATCCATTGAAATCTCCTCCCAACGTTGACCTGGAATGGATAAAGGTTGTAGAAGTCCTGGGGTCTTAATTGTTTCCACTTTATTTTGTTGGCAAACCAAACATTCCACCACAAACTTTCGAATATCAGATTTAAGGCCATCCCAAAAAAATTCTTTCTTCACCCTGTGGTAAGTTTTTAAAAATCCTGAGTGTCCTCCCAAAGGAGAAGTGTGCAATTCCAGAAGAATCTTTTGTTTTAGTTGGGAATCCTTACAAAGATATAAGCGATCTTTGTACCATAAGGAATCATTTTTCCAACTAAATGTATCAGATGTACTAGGATCTTGCTGCAACTTTTGAATGAGTGTCCATACATCTTTGTCCTTCTTCCATTCATCTCTTGCTTCGGTTATCCAATCCTGTTGGATAATAGAAATGGCACAAAGCAATGCTTCCACCTCTTCATTCTTTCTTGAGAGTGCATCTGCAACAACATTAAGCTTTCCTTTTTTTTAGATTATTTCAAAGTCATAACCCAACATCTTTGTGACCCATTTTTGCTGCTCTTCTGAAGATAGTCTTTGTTCCAAAAAAATTTTAAGACTATCATGATCAGTTTTTACCTTGAAGTGTCTTCCCATTAGGTAAGTTCGCCATCTCTTTAGTGCATGCAGTATTGCTAACATTTCCTTCTCATAAATAGGTTTCTGTAAATACTTTCCTTTGATTGGAAAACTTTCAAAAGAAATGGGTCTTCCTTCTTGCATTAAAACAACACCAATTCCATTTCCTGAGGCATCACATTCCACAATAAAGGTTTTTGTGAAGTCTAGCATAGCTAAGACCGATGTTATTCACATTGCCTCTTTAAGATGTTCAAACACCTTAGTTGCTTCAGGAGTCCATGAAAATGAATCTTTCTTCAATAATCTTGTTAGAGGTGCTGCTATTCTACCATAATTCTTAACAAACTTGCGATAATACCCTGATAACCCAAAAAATCCTCGCAACTACTTTATGGTTGTGGGTAATTTCCATTCCTTAATGACTTAAATTTTGTTAGGGTCTACCTTAACACCCTCGTGAGATACAATATGACCCAAATATTATACCTATTGTACTCCAAAGAAACATTTGGATGTTTTTGCATATAGTTGTTTCTCCTGCAATAGTTTGAGCACCCTGTCAACATGTTGAACATGATCCTTCCAAGACCTATTGTAGATTAGTATATCATCAAAAAATACTAGCACAAATTTTCTAAGGAAGGGTTTGGAAATGGAATTCATCAACCCTTGAAATGTAGAAAGTGCACTTGTAAGGCCAAAAGGCATGACCAAAAATTCATAATGATCCTCATGAGTTCGAAATTCTATTTTCAGAATATCTTCAGTCTTCATTCTAATTTGATGATATCTTGAACGAAGATCCAACTTTGTAAAATAAATTTCTCCATGTAATTCATCCAATAATTCATCAGTCACAGGAATGGGAAATTTATGTTTAATGGTGAGCATATTGAGCTCCCTATAATCCGAACACATGCACCATGATCCATCCTTCTTGTGTACCAATACTACAAGAGCAGAGAAAGAAATTTGAATAGGTTGAATTATACCCACCTCTAACATTTCTACAATCATATGTTCAATTTCTCTCTTTTGGACATAAGGATATCTATAAGGCCTATTGGAGGAGCACTTCCTGGAATCAAATGAATAGCATGATCATGATCACGAATAAGTGGGAGCCCTTTGGGAGTTTCAAACACCTTGGAATGATTGTCCAAGAATTTTTGGAGATTTGCAGAAATAGATGATTTTGATGTTGGAACTTCTAGTGAGCATAATTGTGAAATTACACCTCGTTGTTCTTTATTTAGAAGCTTTGTCATGACATTAGAGCTTATTATATTTCCTGGTTTCCCTGCAATACCCCATAATTTAAATTCCTTTCCTTCACCATAGATGAAACAAGAGTGGTTTGTTCGAAGAGGTGGCCTTTTGTTTTGCCTTTGGGAGTTGCTTGGCTCCTAGTTTTGATTTCGATTGGAGTTTCCTCTAGCCTGAGATCGCAGAGGGCATTGCTGATTGTTGCACCCCTGTCCAGGATTTCCTTTAGGATTGGTTTTCCCTTTTTTCTTAATGGTGTTAGGATATTAGTTTGGATTCTCCTGGCTATATGGTTGGCACGGTTGGTTTTGGAAGGGTTGCACAAAGTTTTCTTGTGCATTATTCTACATGGGCGGGTCTTGGGCTGGGGACTGAGCATAATGCGGTCCCTAGTTTGTAAATGATTTTTGAGGGGGAGATCTTCTATCTGCATGTCTATCTGTGTACTGGGTCCCCTGATCTAGAGGATAGGGTGCTCCATGCTAATGGTGATACGATAATTCCCTACTGGTCAAATTTTGCGAAGGCATGTGATGACTTTCGTAGCCGGGTTGTGGTATGTTCTGGGTAGAATCATACGTTTAACTGAGGTATTGAAAACTGATGCTTCGGTGACTCTGGCTCAATGACCCAATTAAACCATCTCTAGATCTCGACGCACCTGGAAATTCTTTGTAAGTTAGCAGGCGTTGGGCATTCGGTAAGATATTATAAATATACCTTGACTGCATATAGATCAGCGCGAGCTATTGGGCCTTACTAATGGCGTCCTCTTCGGATATGGGTTTTTTTTGTGCCACATCTTTCGAAATATCTATGGTGATAGTTTTCAGGAACAGGTCTAACAGTACTTGATCGTCGAGTTTTTCTTTGCACAAACTACTATGTCGCCACCATTTGTGAAGATGGTCCGAGATATGGACGGCAGGGGTTTGCCTAAAATGGGTCAGTAATTTGATTCCAAAATCGTGGTGGACGGGTAACTAAAAATATTTTAGGAATGCAGTGGTGAGGGCATTAAAGGTTCCATGTGTAGCAAAAGGTTACTCCATATACCATTTCGTTGCCACTTCAGCTAGAGTTCTTTGAAACAGTCTTTGTCGAACAATATCGTCAACGATGTTGTTCGACGAACACCACAAGTGGAAATTCATAACATTATTTTCGGGGTCTTCTGATTGCTTTCCTTCAAACTTTGGAATGTATGAAGGGAGCTTCATGGGCATGGGAAGCCATATGGGGTTGTGTGCAATGGGGTCGTTTTTTAACTTGGTTAAATCTAGTAGATTTAACGAAGCTAGAAAAGGTGACTACGAGGTTTCAGTCATTGTGACTTGTGAAAAAAAAATGTTCTGGTTAGGAATAGGGTTTTTCTATGACATACCATAATATGCATTCAACTGGCTTCACGAATGGGTAGCACTCGTCTGCCCTCTAGGGGTTGTTGGGGAAGTGGTGTGTGGTGATCCTGTGGGGGTGTTCACTAGTGTGACATTGGGAGACCGACTAGGGTTCCCAACTAAATATGCCCCAATAAAGGATAAACCAATAATGATGGCTGTGTTCTATCTTTTATTCCTAAATGGAAAAAGACTTGGAACCCCTCCCGGTAATGAGGGGAGGTCCAAAAGACGTCTAGATAAATGAGGTCCCATTGGGTCCATTCTGGTGTCAACTAGGTATGGATTTGAAAATATTTGAGAGGATAGAGATTACAATAAAAGAAAAATTATGATCGCATACATAAAAAAAAAGCGACAATAAAATAAATTTTCCTTTTCGATTAATCCTATGTGATCAGTCACTAAAAAAAATATGGTTTTTTTTTTTTAGCGTATGATACTCAAATCCTAGAAGACCTAATCGTCCTCACATGTTCAAATGTAACTGGGCCTTGAGAAGATATGTTGCGAATGCTGGCACAACATCACATAAGAGCTGGCGATGCCCCCAGTTAACCAAAGAAAATCTACCAAGGTAAGGGTAGAGGATCTAGTGCTTGCCTGCACCGTCACCTATAGGGAAAGGATGCCCTAATTTTGGCCACTAAGCACCACCCTCCCAAATGAGCGTTTGAGTCTTGGGCTTCTTGGTAGTTCAACTAATAGTACGGAGTATTAGTCGGGTCAAGTAGCCCCAACGGATACCACACGCACTGCACCTAAGCCTAGCCCCCTCTGAATCGGGTTTTTGTTGAGGTCAGGTTTTCTTTTTTGTGGGCTGATAGGTGGATTTGAAAGATCCCTAAACAGTCAAATTCTATTTTTCAAGATGAAGAACAATCAAGGCGGCTTATTAGATGCCTACCCCCTTGATCCTAACTTAGACTATAAATTATTTTGTGGCCTCTGTGGGGAGAATTTAGTGAGTTTTGTTAGGTTAGTTTTAGGTGTCTTTGCTTTGCTTAGGGTGTGGATATGTGTGAGAAAAACGTGAACAAGCACATAGTTTGAATGTGTGGATATGCGATGATCTTTTTCAAAATCCCCTATTTAAACTATGTTCTATTGTTCCTTGCTCAAAACAAAAACATGCGCGGATATGGGCCACTTTCAATTTTTCCTAGTTAATCTATGTGATCAACTATAGGGAAATGGTGTTTTGTGAATAGAGATTTTTCATATGCTTGCCTAGTATCACCAAAGGGTGCAAATCCAATAGATATTACTTTCTCTTCCATCGAAAATTCGATCCTGGTCCTAAAATCCTATTGCAAAAATTGAACTAAACTAATGACTTTTACACTAGAAAAAGAACTAGCTAAGCATGCATGGACTTGGGCCACTTACTTTGGCTAATTACCTAGGTGTTTTGGTACCTAAATTCTCAAAACATAAATTATTTTGGAATGCAAGTTAATTTTCCTCCTACTTAAACTATGTGTTAATTTTTCAAAAATGAGCTTGAACCAAAACTACCACCTACAACTACTAGAAACAACTAAAAGTGAGTTGTAACAAGTTGTGGGGCACCTCAACCTGTGCTGGCAGATGTATTATGGGCTACCAGTCACTTTTAAAAGTAGGAAAAGATGTTAATATTGGAGAAATGTTTACTTCTATTTTTTGTGCGCAAAAGGCTGAGACAGGTGTGATTTCTACGCGCAGGTCACTTATGAACCCGTGCAATGGGGGCATGCCTGTCTATGAGGAATGCGTGCAAATTTCCTGCAAAGTAATTTTTTGGAGCTCTTTTTCTTTAGTCTGTCACTAGGGATGAACTAGGAAATGAAGGAGAGAAAGGGGGCAATTCTAGCCCAACTCCACAACAAAGACGGAGGTCTCTGTAGAAAGGCACAACCACATAAACTTGGAAATAAAAGTTAGTGGAGTTGTCAATCTTGTGTTAGTGTGTTTGGTGCATGAATGTATGAAATCACACCAACTAAAGGGGGGTGGTTTTTCCCGCTTAATTTATTGGTCACAGGCAGAAAATAGATGGAGTCAAGGAAGTTAGTGGAACATGCTAAAACATAAACATACTAGATAGACAAATAACATGTATATTCAAACATAAAACTAAAATAAAACTAAAACAAATAAAACAAAATCTCTAAATAGAGTCAAGCAACTTTAATAATCCAAATGGAAGCTCTTATGTCCTCTCTTATTGAGTGCTGGTAGGAAATGAGGATGAAACTTTAACCCACTTTCCAAGGAGCCCTTAGAATTAGGGGTTCTAATTACCGATGCAAGGATGTCAGTGCTTCTGAGTTGCCTTGGCACAAAGTCTCCCTCTCTCTACTATGGTGGATTGGATTTGTTGGATGGCCAACAACTGAGTCCCCTCTATATCTGCTCCAGATCACACACTGTTGGTATTTCTTGGGGAAATTCTGGCCATCATAACAATGTGCTCTCATATTTTTCATCTCTTGGTCACCTTTTATAGGAGAATTCAAACTCTCCTTCCCTCTCTTGGTACATTGATGGATGGTGACCAAAGAGAGGAAGATGATTTCATTGTGTGCCACATTATTCCATTGTGTGCTCCCCTGAGGTCCTAAGGAGGCTTGGGCAGATATCCTTGGGTAGCCTCAAGTGTGGGATCAATTTCTTGGAGTGTGTGACTGGAAAGTGGCTTCTGCCACTCCCAGCACCGCTCGACTTTTTGAGGAAAATCTGCGCAATGTCTCATATTTTTTAGGGAAACCCGCACAATATATCATCTTTTTGAGGAAAATCCACACAATATCTCAACTATCAAAGGAAAATGCGTACAATTTTATTTTTCTTCTTAGACCTTAGATATTTTTTAGATTCTTCAGATCCTCTAATGTGCCTCAGCCCTATAAATCCTTCTACCTGACATTTAGGAATATCATATTTTCTTGTCTGATTTTCCAGTGATAACGCCATTTATGGCACTTTATGGATATCATCCACCATCCATCACATCATCTTTAAGAGAAAATTCTACGGTTCAAGCAGTGGAATATCACATCGAGCATCAACAACAAGTTCTCCAACTCTTAAAGGATAACCTAAATTTGGTGCAAAATCAAATGAAACAATAGGCAGATCAACATCGCAGTGAGAGATTTTTTAAGGTAGGAGACTGGGTATTTTTACAGCTACAACCATACAAACCAATGTCTCTCAAGCAAGCTAAGAAGGATAATAAATTATTGCCAAAGTACTATGGTCTTTACAAGGTGTTGCAAAAGATTCATAGTATGGCATACAAATTGGAGCTTCTTCCTTCTTCGCGAGTGCATCCAGTTTTCCATGTTTCATGCTTAAAGAAGGTGTTGGCTCCCCATGATTTGCAAGATTGGCAAGAACCAGTAGTAGGGAACCACATCAAACCACTTTGGAGTCCAAGGACCTAACCTTCCTGGGCTCAGAGAGGTCTCTCTCTATGTTTATGTTAAATTGATTTATCTTTATGCTTTTGTTGTCTGATTTTAGGCTAGTTATGAAGTTTTGGGATTTTTTGTTTTGTTTGATTGATTTTTTGATTAATTGATTGATTGTTTCAGTTGAATATATAGATGGAGAGAAGCTTAATCCATTGGGCTATGGAGTCATAAAAGGTTTTAATTGTACATCAGCTCTTCAAGGGTTTTCATAGGGCAAGCTAACTACATCAAATTGATCCTTTTAGGTAAAATGAATATGAGATGACATCAAGTTGTGAATTTAGTAAAACTAAAGGGAAATTAAGAATCCTTTAACTATAATTCAAACAAGAAAATCCTTTAGGATAATAGCTTGGTAAAACTAAAAAGCAGTTAGGAATTCTCCCCTTATTACTTTCAGACAAAGAAAAATTTCAAAATAACAGTTTAGTGAAATTAAATAGCAGTTAATAATTCTTTAATTAAACTTAGAAGAAGGCCTTTAAGCATTAGGGGAATTTTGAGGTCTATAATGGGCCTCATAAGGAAATAATAAAATAATAGCTAGACCAATAAAATAATATTTATGAATTTACAATTCACTTTTTGCACCAAAATCCATGTAACCATGGTTAAATTCAATTGAAAAGTTGTACCAAAATAAAATTAATATAAAAAATTTTATTTATGTGACTATAAAAAAAAAATTAGCTTTTCAAGAAAAAATAATTATCATTGAACAACTAATGCATTTGTACTTTGTACTTAAATAACTTAAAATAAACTATAAATATAAATTCATAAATTCTTAGTGGTACAACATACCATTAATTAAAATTTATATTATTTAAATTATAAAATTAAATTATATAATAACATGTAATTAATATACGATATAAAAATCAAATAATATAATAAAATAAATGTAATATATTATTTTATGTATTAATTTTATATTACATATTGAATTGATTTTATTGATAACATAAGAAGAAATAATATATAATATAAAAATTAATATGAGATATGAAAAATGTGTAAAGACATGAATTTTTTAAATGGATATGCATTGTTTCTTTCAAAAAATATGAAATGACAATAATAATATTTTTTTCGAAAAGTGTGAAATGACATTTATTATGAGTACTTTACTTTGTGACTTTAATAGTACTTAGAATACTACCATGGTTAACCATGAGTTTTTATCCACCATTGAAAATGTGACAAGTAAGTACATTTAACTCAAAAAATGCCACCTCAACCATGGGAGATGATGTGATTCCCTAAAATGTGATTGGTTCTTATAAAGTGAATTTTGATTGTAAATTTTCCTTAGGAGGCCCATTTTTTATCTCAAAATTCTCCTAATGTCTACAACCACTACATCCATCATGGTACTTTTGGTTGGAATTTGAGCCAAGGATACCACCATGTCTTTGATAAGCTCAACACACTTCACCCTTTTTGAATAAAATGAATATAGGTCTCTATAGGGTTTAGTAATTTGTAAATTCAATTCTTTCATTACAGATAATGGCATGAGATTATGTGAAACACCCAAGTCTAACATACAATTATGAAGAATGAAATCATGAAGAAGCAATGATATATAAAATGGGGGAACAGAAGAATCTACCTCCTCCACATGTGGACCAAAAGTGACCACTAGCTTTTCTTCTTGCAAATTCACAATATCACCAATGTCATCAGTCTGAGAAAGAGTGATGAATTATGCAATTTATTTCTTGTAACGTGGTGTCTTAGCTAGTTCAATAAGGGGTACCTGGATTTTGACCTTTTCTAGCTCTTTCGATAAATTGAAAGCTTGATTTTGTTTGACATTTTTCTCAGGTTCTTCTTGATTTTTTCGAGGATTAGAAATATGTTCAGGCACAGTAACAACCTTCTCCAAATTACTAGTATCAATAGACTTGTTTCGGGAAGTCTTAGCGTGTTGTATTTCCGTTCCACTTACTGGATTCATGGGTTGTTTCCCCTTATCTGATTGTTTTACTGAGTTCTTTGATTGTGGAGTCATCATTGGAGAAGGTATTGACTCTCACTGTTGTTATTCATCATCATACGTCCTTGATCTCTTTCTTGATCTTAAATCATATTTCTTATGAAACTATGCTTGCATAAAGTTTGTAAATTGCCTACAATAATCATCCATCTCTTCTTGGTCAAAGGACACCTCATCTTCGGTGTATTCTTCTTCACATTCTTCCTCTTCTTCATATTCTTTCATGTACATGGCAGATATCTGATCTTCAACTTCCCTTTGATCATTTTCAATAGACTGTGAAGTTGCTACTTCTAGATACATTGGTGCCTAAACTTGGTCTTGATCTTTGCTCTCCCTCTACAAGATTTGCAGGGGCTACTTTCTAAATTGAGGATTGAAAACTCCAATGTTTTGTTGTGTAGCCCTTTGGGAGTTTTTATTCTCTAACTCCATATTTACTAACTTATTCGACAAATTCTTGATAGCCTTTGTCATTTCATTAATCCTCTCATCCTGTGGTGATTCTTCTTTGGCCTTGCCTTTCTCTTGAACTAACTGCTTTACTTGTGTTTTCCCAGAAATAGTCATGTTTTCTTCAATTTCCAAAGCATCATTTTGGATTTGTTCAAGAGTAGGAGATCTCCTCTCTCTTAAAGTGAAACTAAAATCTAACTCAAAAACTCCAGCAAAAACTACCCTTGCTCCAACAAGAGGGGGTTTCATTTCTATGGGTAAAATATTATGCAATTTGTTGAATCTTTTCATAAAATCAATCATGTTTTCATTAGACTTTTTCTTGATTGCATTAAAACTATGTCGATGAGTAACCATGATTTTTTTCACCCCCATCTTTGGGTTGAATTGTGTTTCTAATTCCTCCCAATTATTAATTGAGGCATTTGGTAAACCTTTAAACCATTTTCTTGCGTCTCCATTCAGAGACTGTACAAAAAGTCTCATCACTACATCCAGATGTTCCACATTTAGATTCTCAGAAAAAGTGCAAAACAATGGAAAGTGTTGTTCTACAGTCACTTCATCTTCACCCGTAAAATGAGGAAGTGACTTGAGGTATTATTGGGGCATGGCATTCATAGGTTGCGGAAGATTTAACGGAGCATACATGTTCATTAAGAAAGCAGCGACTGCCATGTCTATGCATTCATTAACTGCTCCTTGAGTAGGTGGGGTTATTGAACCAGTTCTGAATCTGAATGAATGGGTTAAAACGATTAATATGGGAAGGGGTTGATGAACTGCAGCAGAAGAACCAGCAGATGTATTTGGTTGAGCTTCCGTGAAGGTAAATGAAACAAACTCAAAGGATTGTTCTTCTAACCTTGGTTCTTGAATATGGATAGGTGAGGAAAGGGATTCTTGTTCCAAGAAAGTGAGTTTCTGGGAAATATCCTTAGATGAAGGGTTATGTGAATTGCTGCCGGGTGCAAATAGTGTAGGATTAGTTTTGGAAGGATTTTTTGGTTTCTAAGCCTTTTTATAAACCATTTTTTCAAGATCTGAAAAAATAGGAACTTTCTGTTGCGAGGTATCTGACCTCGTATGAGGACTTTTATATGCTAAAATTATGGAATAAAAACACAGCCTGATATTTCCTCCTCTCTGAACAAGTAGAGGAAATATAACAAGAACCCAGGGAATGAACTTCGCTTCTTCGTCCCACGCAACAATTCAAAAAAAAAATTGTATCTCAAGAAACAATCCCTTGGCTGTGGTAATGAATCAGTTCTCAAGACATATATGTGTGTGTATGTGTGTGTATGTGTGTGTGTGTGTGTGTGCGCGTGTCACAAAAATATGTTATCAGATAGTCTTTGTTTAATCACCTTTAGAAATTAATTATTAAAACCCTCAAGAATCTAATATAATAAATGCTTCACAATGCCATTATCTGCTGATATTAATTGGAGTGATAGGAAGAACATGAAGGAAGCTCAAATTGATATGCTGATAAATAGGATCTATCACTTTAAACTTCAGAAGAATTTTATGTGAGTGAAACAGTTAAAATGAAGGAGCACCTATTAAGGATATTTAACTCTTATTCACATGCAAAAAGAAACCTGCAGCTACATTACTTCATTTTATTCATAGAAGGAAAAGGACATAATGGAAACTGGAAAACATATCAACAACAACAGATGCAAGAATCTTGATCTTCATTCATTAATCATCAAAAAATTGAGTAAAAAATTTGCAGTAGTCCAAAGGTCCAAAACTCAGAACCCTTTCCTTTCTTCTCTTCCTCTTTAAATACAATGTAAAGTAGTTTGTAACTGCTAAAACTACTCTTAAATTCTCTAACTACTTGAAATTGTTTAAACTATCTATTACATCTTATCACAGTATCTCCTTACAATTGAACTCTCTTAAAAAATATAAATAAAACTAAAACTCTAATCTATTTGTTGAATATGAATTGGCTCCGCTGCTGCTACATTCTCTTGATTGGCTGACTTGTCTTTCTTAGAAGATGAGGGATTATTAGGTAGAATAGCCATCCACGCTCTGCATTTCTTCCATACCTCAATATTTGTCTTAGGAGAGTTGATTATCTTGTGGTATTCCAGCCTAAAGGCAGTGATCCTATTGAATGTTGGTCGCTCTGTAAATAAAGTCTTCACCATCCATAATAACTGAAAATGCCTTTGAAGAAAGTTAATAATGGTTGTTCCTTTCAGGATTTGAGTCTTCTCATGAGTGTTATCCACCTTACTTTTTTCCAATACTAATAATGGTTCATAGGAATCCTATGATAAAAGACTGCCTTTAAGGTCCCATCATGATGGAAATCCTTCCCTGGCTCTTTTTTCATACAAATTATCAAATTTTTTCACTGCTTATTTAATCTCAGTCAACTTCTTTTCATTGGTCTTCATGCAAGTATTTTTAGCAATCAACTTGTTAATCTCTACAGCATATAGGATCCTATATTTAATATCATTTTCCTCAAACTCATGATCAGTCTTTGAATCAATGAAATCAATAAACGTCTTTGCCCATATGGCTCTGTTAATGGTCTTCTGCTTATCTGCCATAACTTTCTCTTCAAAATCTCTGACAATGCTTTTCTATTCTGATACAATGGTCAAATATCCCCAAGTTGCTTTCATCTCTCCAATGATTTCATTCTATATGATATCTTTAGCTTGTATCAAAGTTATATTTCCCTTCAACTTCTCCTTTAGACTCTTGATTTCAACATTAGTTGTTTGATAATCTGTCATGTTCTTATCAATTTCTCCATCCTTGGCCTGCATTATTTTTGTTACTATTTCCAGATCATTATGTGCCTTTTTGAGATATTTCTTTGCCATTTTCAGTTCAGTGTTTAATTGATATAATTGTGCTTCTGTATCATCATTTCCAAATGGAAAAATGATAGTATAGGAATGGGAATCAATTTGGCTTTGAAATTTCAGTACAGTTTCTTTCAATTTAGAAATTTATTCTTCTTTCTGTAAGAGCTGCTGAAGAAGGCTTTCCTTTTCACTTTCCACTTCTACCACCTCTGCTTCCATCGAGTGCTCCCTTGTAGGAAATTTCAACTTTTTCTTTAACACTGAAATCTCTGATTCTGCACTTTGTAGTAACTTATGCATGGCAAACCTATCATTTGGATCTACTCCAATTTTCACAATTATCTTCTTTAGTTCTTAATTTGGGTTGTTAAGGCCATGGAGTTGGCTTTCTCCAATTTCAGTTGCTTGATCACCTTCCCTAGCATATTATTTACCTTAAGGGCCATTTCATTAATTTTGGTCAGATCATTCACTATTAATTGACCTATTTTCATGTGTAAATTGACTTTATCAAGCAACGGAATCTTTCTCACATCAACATTTAAATTTACAGTATTGAAATTACTTGATGACCCTATAGTCATATCAAAATGGTGAGAAAGAGAAATTTTAAACTGATGTTTTTCTATATCCATGGTAGTCAACAATATTGTCTGGTCTAAAGTTACTTGATAATCGGCCTATGCCTCCATCTAGCCTTCATCGTTTGATTCCTTTCATCAATTTGAGAAAATACTTGTTTAATCAAAGGTATTTGCTCATGACCATATCCATGTCTTCTTGGTGAGGTTGGAACAGTCTGTTCATTTCCTAGTTGAAGCAAGAAACCATGTTGAGCACCTGGTATGTCTTTATTGATTTTTTCTCTCTTTCCGGCTCTCTGCTCTTCGTCTTCTGATTCTACAACCACCTATTTACTCCTCTTAATTGATTTTTCAGATATGATAGGAGTCTGTATGCTAGAACTAGCAGAACCTACGAAACTCTTATTGGCTAACTTCTATATGTCAAGTCTACTGTCATGAAAAAATGTTGAGTAACCATTTTCAACTCTCCTGTTTGAAATTACTTTATGAGGATCATAAGCCCATTTATCTCCTAACAATGTGCATACCATATCATATCTTATTCACATCATCAGCTGCTTACCTCATGTTGACTATAAATGGACCCACAAACATAGGTAATTTAAACATGTGACCCTTTTTCATTGGTACAAACTGTATTTGATCTACATTCAAACTTTTCTTGATGAATTCTAAGGCAAATAATCGCATAGGAACAAAATTGGGCAAGCCTATATGGTTCTATCCCAACCCCATAATGTCTTATCTTTGAGTAATATTCATACACATACCAATCTCCAAATTTACAATTTGTACCCAACTGAAGAAATTCTTGAGAATTTGGAAAGAAACATGGGGGAGAAACCCCATTCAAAACCTTATAAGCAGTAGACATGAAATTATTTGCAAAATCAAATAGCCCCTCATTGTTCCTCTCTTACTACATCAGTCGAAAACACTACTGACTGCCTCTTTTTATTTATATCCATGATGTTCAACCCCCAATGCAAGAAATATTCCACATTTTGATATAAAAGGAGATAAATGATAAGAGAAGGGAACCTGAATGACCCAGTGAGTGATAAACTCATGAGTTGAGTATTGATGACCTCTTGCCAGTAAGAAGGGATATCTAGCACTACTCCCGACTTCATCATCAACGCAAATAATCTGAGTAATAATTTATCAATTAAGTTGTCATCCTCCTTTCCCAGTATATTTAATATACACCTCAGCATTGGTCGAACTTCTACATCAAAAACTTCTATGGAGAATTCTTTACTATCTGGTGCAAACCGCTTCGTTTCTGGCCTTAGGAAGAAGGTGAACTGGGTGAATTCTTGTCCTGCAAGAATATCATAATATGCTGCCAATGATTCGTCAGTGAATTGAACATAAGATTTAGACTTGGGTAACATAAGGCTGACGAATTAACTGGGCCGAGACTTGTAGAACATTCTCTCCTAGACAATCCATTACAAAACATTTACCAGGATACATAACAGATACCAACCAGTGCACAAACTCAAGAAAAAATATGAGTCCTAGGGATACATGTAGACAATACACCTAACTTGGCCATGGCAGAGAAAATACGACATTCTTTGTTATTCAAGAAAACCTGTTGATAGAATGGGACTCGGTGTTCTAGAGAGAAAATGATATCTCGAATATCCCTCTCATTTTCCATGAGAGGAATATGACAGGATGAGCCGTAGAGGGATGGATGTTTTTCCGTGATACATCTCTGGGTGGCGAACAACAATGGAAAACATTGGTGAAATCAGGGTTCACAAATACAAAGGAATAACATTTAACTTCTGAAAAGAAAAACAGGTTTAAATATATGGCGTGAGTTCTTGAAATTAAATGTTGATTTGATGAAAAAAAGACTGTTAAACGATACAATGACGTGGTAGAAAGCTATCACCAACCAGCAACATACGTCACTGCAGGAGGCCTCTAGGGTACAAAGTGCTCATCGGGGCCTTTCCCCCACAGTGAATCTAGACCGTTGATCAAGATCGGTTGGTCAGTCAATGGGGTCAACTGCAGAGGCACCCTCCCCATTAACCCATGTGTTGAATGTGCCCGCGGGTTGCCGTCTTTGTCCTCTGACAATAAAATCCTCAGATCTCGCTCAATTACTTGCTCGAACATTAACTGAAGCATTAGGAACCACCTTTGTGGATCTTTCAAAGTGTTTAACTTTAAATTTACAAAAACATTAAAACTTTAGTTAAAGTATGAGGAAGCTCTACTTTAACACATATTTTATATATTTTTCCATTTTTTTTGTATTTTCAAAAAATTAAAATAAAGGATATTGCAAATGAGCCACAACAATAACAACAACCATGAATTAGGTAATAACAAGGAAAGGGAAAAAAGAACGATGTTAGGAAGCTGACATGAAGGAGGATTAGTCACTTTACAAAATAATAAGGAATTAAGAGTGAATCATTCCTGACAAAACTTAACATAATAATCATCCTTTAAATACGAGACCTCCCCCAAGTAAAGTATGTCTGCCATCAGTCATAGTTGATCATGTCATAAGTAAAATACCAAATAAGTCCATGGAGTCGGTCGAGGACATACCTGGCGACTTACCTTGGTGGAGTAAAAACATTGGAGGAGTAACAACACCGATTACTTAGAAAAATATCACCATGGAGTAACATCACTGAAGGAGTATCAACATCATAGGAGTAACAACACCGGACACTTAGAAAATTTCCTGGAGTAACAGCATCGGAGGAGTAACAACATCGAAGGAGTAACTAAATTGGATACTTGAAAAAAAAATCGGAGTAACAGCACTGGAGGAGTAACAACATTGAATGAGTAACAACAGTGACAAAGTCACAACAGTGGTGGATTCATAGCACCGATGGAGTAACAGCAGTGGCAGATTCACAACACCGACGACGTAATATCAGTGATGGATTCACAGTGCGGATTCACAGCATAAATAGAGTAACAACATCAAGGAGTAGCATCATCGCAGAGTAATAGCATCGCGGAGTAGAAGCATCCAAGGAGTAACAGCATCCTGAATAGGAGCATCCGTAGTAACAAAATCTGAGACATAACAACAACCAAGGAGTAACAACATTACTAAGTAGCAACACCCAAGGAGTAACAACATCACGAGTAGCAGCATCCAGAGTAACAACATCTGAGGAGTAACAACAACTAAGGAGTAACAACATTACAGAGTAGCAACATCCAAGGAGTAATAGCATCATGAGTAGCAGCATCTGAAGTAACAACATCACGATACTTAAGAACTCTCTCATTTTATTTAAGAAAAAAAAATATGTGACTTTGAAGTAAACAATACTTGAAGCATAAAAACATAAGAGAAATCAAAAAATAAACGACTTTTTATTGAAAACCAATAAATAAATAAATAACTTAAGTTACAATGGTTATGATTTTTGTTGCAACAATGTTGTTTGTGAATGGTGAATGAATGGAAAAGTGTTTTTTTCTTTTTTCGGATATGACTTGGATCTTCAAATAGAATTCAATTCCCCATTTCTCATGTTATAAATCCGTTAATTGATGAAAATTATTCATGTTGTTTTCTTCGTGTGAGGAAACATCTTTGAAAATATTTCATTATCATTGTCTTTAAGAATCACTTGTTCATAAATTGACCTAATTTACTCTACTGGGACCTGCAAAAAACGAGTGTCTACCTGCAATAAAAAATGAAATTATGGAAGAAGACATATGCAAAAAAATCCAAGACATATGCAAGAAAATAATCCAAATAATCGGGCTCTCATAATCCAAGACATATGCAAAAAAATAAAAAGTATCTACTCTACAAAACAAATCGACAGAAAAATAAAACAAAATTTATTTGTCACCTGGGGGAGAGTAGTGGTTGACCATACTAATAACCAGTGTTTCAATCATAACTTCCTTGTTTTTCATTCGATTTAAGTGATTCCAAATCCAAATGAAAGATAATTCAAAGATATATCACCAATAGAAATAGGTTTTAAAAATTCCATGATATGATAAGTCAAATTTACTTAGAACAACCTGCATAACAAAGTCATTTTCAATTTCCCAACTTAGACCAACAATTGATATTTTAAGCATAAATTTTTCGTTTGATGAAGGAATTCACTGACTCAAATTGGAAATTAAATTATATTTATTTATATATCTCCAATATAAATATGTTTTTAAGGCATGAATAATTGATGGGTCAAATTCTCTAGTGAACAACCGAGAAAATAGAGTTTTAAGAGTGCTGATTTACGATAAACAGTTAGTATTTGGGTAATAAATTCCTCATACGATGACGAAATAAAGTGATTCAAATTGTGTTATAAAATAGATTCATATGGGAATATACCATAGAAACAGGTTTCCAAAATCTAGTCATTTATGCCTCCAAAAATGGACTGTCCCAACTCTGTTCCTGAGCTGCCTACTAGACATCCTGCCATTGTTTTGGTCATAAATTTTTGTTTCAAATCCAAATAAAGTGATTAAAATTGGGTTAGAAGGCATACATAAAGGTCTACCTAGGATATAAACAGATCTTGAAAATATGCCCATTTGGTCCCTCAATACATGATTATCCTGACGGTTTTTCTAGAATTTCCATCAAGCCCACAAGCCATAAGATATGATAGTTAAGGAATTTTTCTAAGAAGGTGATCAAAATGAATATGAATGTTTTTAAAAAATTTATTTTCAATATAATTCATCTACATACATAAATAAATTTGAATATTGATCACCGATGTTAATTTTCACAGCGTGTTCCAAAAAAACAACTATTTTTACATATAAATAAATTTATTTATTTATCTCTTTATTTATTCTATATTCTACACTACACTACTCTGTTTCAAAAAATAAAATATACTTACATATAAGAGTACTTTCAATGAAGCCATTTTTGAAATAATTCCTCAAGTATGCACATACCCCGTATTTGAAAAATGTATGTTAATAAATACATGGGCATGAGAGACCAACTTCCCTATTAAGGATGGTGCCAAGAGTGGCTAAAGTGTGGAGTGATGTTGCAAGCAAACAACTGAATGAAACCATCATTCAATATAGTCTTGATTTCTCATATTTTTCGCATCCTAAAGTTCCTTGATTGAGTTCTAGATTGTGTTGATGCTTTCTTCCTTGACCTCATCCTGTGAGTTTTTGGGGTCTTCCTCTACCTTTTTGTTTATATCTCTGTTCATAGAACCAGAGGAAGGAAAAAAAAATTCAAACAATTCTTAAAGCTCAGGACCTGGAGCAGGGTGAAACTTCCCTCCCATGACGAGAGATTGAGTGTTTAAACACAAATAAAGAAATCAAATTATTGAAATATTAAGCTCGGGACCTGGATCAGGGTATCATTTCCCTCCCCGGGACGAGAGATTGGTCCCTAAGAAATTAGTAGAAATAAAAGCAAAGAAAAACGACTAATGTTAGGGACCTAGAGCAAGGTAGCATTTCCCTCCCTAGGATGAGAGATTGGTTCCCAAGAAACTAATCGAAAAGACAAACAAAAAAACTATGCTCAAGACCTAGAGCAAGGTAGCATTTCCCTCCCTAGGACGAGAGATTGGTTCCAAAGAAATCAATCGAAAAGGAAAACAAAAAAACTACGCTCAACACCTAGAGAAAGGTAGCATTTCCCTCCCTAGGACGAGAGATTGGTTCCTAATAAATCAATCGAAAAGGAAAACAAAATAACTATGCTCAAGACCTAGAGCAGGGTAGCATTTCCCTCCCTAGGATGAGAGATTGATCCTTAGATCAATATGAATCGTGTTCTTGCACCTTTCTTAGCCTCCCCAGCAACGATGCCAAAATGTTGGTGTCCAAGTGTGAATGAATATTCAAACCCTTTCCCACATTAATTATCAATCCGGGTGCATACATTATTTCAAGGTAACGCACAAGGTATATGCAGGAGCAATGGCACAATCCAATATTGATCACAGATTCAACAATTAAAACAACCAAAACTACTATAATAGTAATTAAAGATAAATTGTAGAATTATAAAACCATTCACAAAAATTAAAGAACATACCATAAAAGCAGTTAAAATACTCAAACAGAAATGCAAAAGCAACAAAAGGAAATAACGCAGCACCTGATTAGAAGAGTGGGCCCAACTCTCTGACTAGGGTCATGGTAGAGTCACAGCTTATAGATAAAATGGAAAAATGAATTGCATTCAATTAATTAAAAGTCTTCTGTTACAAGACTTGATCTCTTGCACGCTAACCCTCTATGCCTTCTCCGCCTCTCTGATTTGTGTCCCTCTAAATATACAAACAAAAAAGGGAAATAGACTGATTAAAAAATCTCAATAAGCAAGATGAGATCTGAAATATCTTTCCATCCCGATTCAGTTGGCACAAGTCGACTCTGGCAATTACAATTGGGGTAATTTTGGAAAACGACCACAATAGAAAATCTATAAATTTTTCCTTTGAAGAACCCTGTGTTTCTCTCAATCAAAATGAATTTTGGAAAACTGTTCATGAGAAAACTAATTTGGTCAGTTCTGCACAAAACCCATGTTTCAAATTTTTAGGATTCTTCTCCGTTTTCCCAAAATGTTTAACGCAAAACTGTCTCTTGTTACACTAGCGAATTTCTGAGTTGGAATATTTAATTATCAGTTGAAGATAAAATCTACAATCTGGAAGATAGCTTGAGGGCTAAAATAGTAAGTGTTATAAGGAATTCATTAATAAACCATCACTGGAAAAACATGCATAATAATAATTAATTTATTAAAATAAAGGAGAACAAGTATTAGTTATCCAAAAGAGCATAATAATTATGAAATGGACTTATATAATAAATTATGATAAATAATGTGATAAAAGAACATTAGAAATGGATGAAATCACTGTTAAGAAGTGATATAATAATACAAATTAGTGGCCCAACACTAAGTCCCTGGAAAAACCCAATGCGGAAAAATCGGTGCAACAAATCTGACGGTTTTATTATTATGCAGTAGCAATTTATGAATAAATCTTTGAATACACTCAAGGGTTATTCAGTTACAGAGAAAAATAATGGCTGAATAATATGTGAGAAATACCTCACTCAATCACTGAGTCTCTGGCTAATCCAAATGAAGGAAAAAATGCCCTGGACAATCTTTGCGCAGATCTAACACTGCAACTTCCAGCCACTTTGTCACCCACTTCCAGGTTCAACATTAGCTCTCCTCTAATTTTTTTTGCCTCTATGGATGTTGAGGAACATCCTCCCGGTGCCACTTTTCGGATCCCGAACTCCGAAACTGATCCACCAACAAAATTCTAAAACCTCTACCTCTGCCTCTGCGCTGCTTCTGTGTGAGCCTACACAGTCATTGTGTCAACCCCTTCCTTCAACGATAGATAGGATATATCATCACTGCCTCTCTCTGAGTGATGCTCCATCGACTAAGAAAATATTTCTCTATGGATGTTATCTCTACCTCTCACTGCTCATATCTCTAGCTCGAATTTCTCAGCAAACCATGCCCCAAAAATTTCGATCTTAGTTCAATTCAGTGTCTCGGCATGTTTTCCAAATGAACCTCAAGCCTTCCTTTATAGAATTCTCGTTGACAAATCAGCGACCCATATTAGATGTCTAATCTATGGCTAAGTTTAAAATATGACATTATCTTCATTCTCTAGAATATTCACACTTTGTTTTATTAATACCCTTTAATTATTTAATTTCCCTAAGTTTAGATTGAGGGTCCCCATTAAAATAATTAATTATTTTAATAAAACATGAACCAAGTGGAATTTCCACAAACAATTTCTAGTTCTTTGGAATACAAGTGTCTAAGCCTCCACACCAAATTTGAGACTTAGAGCACTTTCCGATGCTACAAAAATCAGTAATCTCTGCATCACCTCAAGTTGTCTCATCAGTTTTTTTCTGAGAAATTGACTCTCTTGGCCTCTGGAAACTCTGCCCCAGCTTTCGACATTGAATCACTACTTCTCCCCAACATATACGAATTTACCTACTGAATCTATTACGCTGCCACTACGTTAGCCTCATTGTGGTTGTTTTATGTCTCTGCAAATTTACTCACCAGATTTGGAGTGCCTCCTTTGGCTTCACTGTCTATTACCCTATCTCATTGCTCCGACCTCACTGAATCTCTCTCCGACAACAATCACTGCTACTCTGGAAATCTATTTCCTAGTAAAATCGTACAGCTCAAGTGCTTCTTCTCCAAGTCTCATCAACTTCTCTTAAAATCCTCTGTTGAGACATCAACGACCAAGAGTAGATCTTAATCAATGGTTAGGATTAACTTGAAATCGATCCATGTGAGTCTATAGAATATTCACACCATGACTTAATTATTTCTGATTAATTAATCATATTCCCTAAGTTTATACTTATGAAGTGTTTAAAAATTGACTAATAATCTAATTAAGTCGTCTCGAGGTAGAATTTCCATAAACTACTTCTGGCTTCTGGAGAACTCATGTATTCTAGCCTCTCCACAAAATTTCAAGACTAGAACACATCTGATGTTACAAAAAATAACACTCCATCTTAGCGAGAAATGTGTTATAGAAATGATGTGCCACCTCTGGTAGAAATACTCTGCTTTTGCACCATCTCTTGTCACGTTACTAGCGTATGACTATTATTGCCCACCAACCATTATGAAACTTTGATATGTGTTGCATCTGTGCTACTATTGACCCTATTGAACTATTGTGAACACTGCATCTGCACTTCAACTCCCTCTCATCTTTTGTTGCTACAACTACAACATCTACAACTAAGAAGCATCTGAAATACTGAACCAACTCTGTTCAATATGATGCATCTATCACCTGAGTCCTGACTGTTTCTAGCATATGTGTTGTCACTGAAGGCTTTGCATTGCTTCTGACTCTACATTGTGCCAACTACAATCTTTCCAAATATACACTGTGCTCCTCAACATCTTAGTGATACTAGACTTTGCATTTTTCACTCTAGAATCTAACTGCATCAACTTCCACTATTCCATCTTGCTACTGCGTACTGTGGGCCCCCGTAGATTCAAGAGATGGACCTACTCAAGAATCTTGCCCAATGATAGCACTATGGGGATACAAAATCATGTCACCCCACCTCACTCTTGGAGGGTGTTGGGTGCTAAAAGGTGTCTTTTTAAAACTCCTAATTGCCTCACATTAATTATCAACCTGGGTAAGTCTTTTTGTTTCAAGAGTGTACACAATATGTGCAAGCTATAAACCTAGAGAGTAATGGTAAAACCAATCATTGAATATAGATGTAATCATAAATCTGAAGCTTTAAATAAAAATAATTCATCTACGCATTATAATCCAAAACTGTGACTCAATCTTTAATTCAAATTATTCAATCAACCGAGAGCACAGAAACAGTAACCGAGCTCTTTCAGTTGGATCTAAACAATCGAAAAAAATGAAAGTGAATAGAAATAATAGGCTATGCTTTAAATAATTAGAACCAATTCCTTTAACAAACAATTCAATAAACTAGAAATGCACATGTAGAGGAATAAATACAGAGATCTAACTTATCAAAGGCAATTCAATGTAAAGAAGAAAAGCATAATATACTTGCAGTAAATGAAAAGGTATAGCACAAAGAATAGCAGTGAATTTCACCAAAGACCGGGCCCTTAGCTGCTAGCGAACGCTGCTTAGTTGCTCCAGAACAATTGAATGAACAGCAACGCAAACTATGTGTTAATCATCGTAGCCATTACAATATAATTATGTCTTTCAGAACTACGTTCTATTCATTACAAATGATGCATAAATGAAAGATACACGACACAATACATGATACGGTCTGATTTACATTCTCTGCTTTTTGCTATGTCCTCATATAATCTCTAATCTAATAATCCCCTAATAATTCCATAATTATTCTCATAAAATAATCCCCTTCTTTGATTTCTATTTTTCATTTAAATGCAGAGAGAGCAGAGAGAAGTTACAACATAGATGATTACAAAATTATTCTCATAACAAAATTGGATTGTTCACAAAAAATTGATCAACAAGATCATATCTGAAATATCTTTTCATCAATCATTCAACAAGAACAGGTCGAATTTGGTATTGCAACTAAGATAATTTGGAAAACAGTCACAACAGCGAATCTAAGAAAATAATCTTCAGAGAACCTTGTGTTTCTCTTAATACGAACCGAATTTGGGAAAACTGCTCTTTAATAAAGTTAATTCGGTTTGTTCTAGACAAAACCCATGTTTCAAGTTTTCCAGATTCTTCTCCATTTTCCCAAAACTTCTAATGCAAAACTATTACTTCTTATTCCCGTGAATTTCTGAGTTGGAATATTTAATGATGAACTGGAGATCAAATCTGCAATCTGGAAAATATCTTGGAGGCTAAAATGGTGAGTGATGTTACAACAAATTTATTAATAAACCACCATTGGTAGAATCATGCATAATAATCATCAATTTATTAAAAATAAAGGAAAAGAAATAATATTTATCCATAAGAGCATAAATAATTATAAAATGGAATTATATGATAAACCATGATAAATGACGTGATAAAGAATGGTAGAAATGGATGAAATAGGTGTTAGAAAGTGATAATAAGAAATGACAAATTAGCGGCCCAACATACCCCCAAACTGAATATATTGCATGTCCTCGTGAAACTCAAAGCCTCTTTATTAACCAAGCAATAATACAAAAATTGTTCATCTCAACTCATGAAATGGATGGAACAAATGAATTCTTCCTCAAATAATGAATACTCAATTTTAGCAATCTTGATGAAGGCATAACAATTTTTACATTTAACGGTAAACTATATGTATATGAAGTTGCAGCAAAATATGATATAAGTAACATCAAACTTCATTAACCATTTTCTCAAAAACTAGATTTTTATTATATTAATGCTTCTATGATCCAAAAATAAGACCGTTTTGATGTACGAATCATGAGATATAAACAAAATGGCTATAGGTGATAATGCATGATTTTTGAAATTTTATGAACTAATTTAGCGTGAAATTATCTAGGTTTGTGTATTTTAATGATACCTCTTTGTTATCCAGAAATCACAAGAATTCAGTTCGTAGTTTTAAAGATATATGCAAATCAATTTTTGCACTGTATAAAAATGAAATTGTATGTCTTAGATGAGAAATAAAGTAGAAAACATCCATCATGTGTAGAAACGCCTCCCCCAAACTGAAGAATTAGCATGCCCTCATGCAATTTTAGAAAACGAATAGAGGTGGTTGCTACAATCTGTTGAAATCTATGCTTGGTGTAAAACAACATGGAAGAAGGGAGGTGTTGAAAATGAATAAGATAGTCATAATAAATAAATAAATGAAAGGAACACTCCCCCAAACTGAAAGATTTTGTCTTTGAAGAATGGGAAGTGGTAAAGATGTGGAATGAATGATGATAAATAATGCTCAATGTATCTTGCATGAAATTCTCCTAAATTCGTAATAAATCAGAAAAGTATGATATTTTACCTCAATTTTTACCTCCAAAAAAAAATGTGGAATGACATGTATGGACTAGCATTTTTGAAGCTGATGTAGGCTGATTGGATACTGAAAGTGATGCAAAATGTGGAAGCCATGCAAGCACATCATGTTTGAACAATTGTGCGCATTCACAAGTTGCGCGAGTCTCTGTTGTTAGGGGCAGTAATGTGGCCTTGCTGCGAATAGAATTCACCCCATACTTGTTGTTCTCCTGTAACAAGTCACTATTTTACATGCAAATTTCTTGAATCCACAGTTTTAGTTTTGAATAGCAACAGATAAGATGCATGCAAAAATTTTAATCAGAAAAACTTTTGTATAACTGCAATACTAATATTTTGTCAAATCATCAAGTTATGGAAGAGTTCAGTGATTATATCGCATGTTATCCCATAATGCATACATTCCCCCCTCCAATTGGAAAAGGGATTCGAGGACCATAAAGCATATGAAAGGTGTTGTGCTGACAACAAGGCAAGGGAATGATCAATATGGTAGAAATGAAGCAGAGTACACATATCAATGATAGGACAGCAAGAGGTATGGTTATAATGAGAGCGAAGTGTGTAAATATAGTTATGAATAAGAGATAGGACGCTTTGGATTTATGATAATTTATGCGAAAAAGAAATGGACAACAATATGCCAAAAATATGCTTTACTGACAGTATTCTAGTCGAAAATGATGTGATTGATCGAAAAACAATTTCTCATGTGTAAAGGTTCAAAACAGGGAAAAATTAAGGAAATAACTTCTCCGATAAAAAAGGAATAAGAAAAGGGTATTATAGTAATAATTGACGATAAGATATAACTTCAATACCATAAGTAGAGCCTTTACTGCCAGCAGGCGTCCATAGCCTCGGCAGGGTTGCTTTTTAACCTGTATGAGCCAGGATCCTCAATTTATAAGTAGAAAGTTCCAGTGTTGTTCTATATAAGAGATCAGTGTGCTAGCGTGGTAACCAGATAACCACACTGCCATTCACTGGGATGTAGCAAAAGTGATCAGGTCGGCTCATGAAGAGACCTCCTATTCCAAGGATATTTTGGCTATCCAATGGATCATAACCTTGGTGTGGTGGCCATAATGGGAATGTCACTTCGTTACAGTCTTATGAACATGGTGGGATGGCTCGTAATGAGACCCCCTATCCTCCATCTACAAACAAAATTTTGTTGTGATTACAAAGTTTTATGATAAAAAGAGGGAGGCTCAGTACTCCGTAAGAGTAGGGATGGTGGAAGAAGTTGAACATATCAATAAAAAAAAATATACCCATAATCTCATTTATTACAGATAGAGAATATTATAACTAGGAAGGGTAGAACCAGCATGGTATTAAGATGATCAATCAATATCATGTATAGCAAAAAATGATGCAGTAAAGTAATATATAAATCAGTGTGTCCCTTTTCTTAAAAAGAATCTCTCATCCAGAAGTTGTCCTGTTAAAGATCATAATGTTAATGATATTCACCTACTTCAATAGAATCCATAATTCTTGTCCTCATAGAAGTATTGTACTTCATGTCATGAAAGGGAATCAGAAAAATGGGGTTGAGATGAGCTAGAAATAATCCCACAAGAGGAAGGAAGTGTTATTCATAAAACAAAAAACTTAGAAGAAGCAAAATGTTGTTTCAAAGATGGAACAACAACTATTCAAAAGTTGGAATAAGAAGACATGCTAAGAAAAAAAGGTGTTTTTCTTTGAAAAAAATAGCAAAAGAGAAAAAAAAAAAACCACACAAAAAGTGATGTTCCTTAAAGGGAACAGCAGTTGTTCCCTGTAGAGAACAGCAAAAAATATATGCAAAAAAAATGTGTTATTCCTTATAGGGAACAACAAGAGAAAATGCATGCAAAAATTGTTGTTCCTTATAGGGAACAACAGTTATTCCCTGTAAGAAACAGCAAAGCAAGCTACACACAAAAATTGTTGTTCCCTATAGGAAACAGCAAGAAAAAGTACACGCCAAAATTGTTGTTCCTTAGAGGGAATAGTAATTGTTCCCTGTGGGGAACAACAAAACAAAATTTACACGAAAATTGTTGTTCCCTGTAGGGAACAGCAAAGCGAAATACACACAAAAATTGTTGTTCCCTGTAAGGAACAACAGTTATTCCCTGTAGGGAACAACAAAGCAAAATGCACACAGAAATTTTTTTTCCCTGTAGGGAACAACAACTGTTGCCTGTAAGGAATAGCAAAGAAAAATGCACGCAGAAATTGTTGTTCCTTGTAGGGAACAACAGTTGTTCCCTGTAAGGAACAGCAAGAAAAAATACAAAGAGAGAAAAAAACAATCATCCCTCCTGCTCTAAACAACAGAAGAGCGATGATACAGAAAGAAAAAAAATAGAAAAAATAGAGAAAAATGATTATATGTATATATCTAAAGAAAAAGTAACTTTTTACAGAATTGGTGTTGCCGAAGAATTGCCTTCTGCAACTGAAACTTGCATAGTGGGGTCCTCATTATTCAATCATCAATGGAGCGGAAACTACAATTTGAAGGAAGCAACACCTAAAACACAAAAATATAAGAGAAATCAAAAAAGAAACAACACTTTATTTAAAAACAGGATATAAATAAATTAAGTTACAACAGCTATGATGTTATTTCTTAAGGGAATATCAATCTGTAAATGGAAAAGGAAATGATATCTTAGAAAAATGTTTTGGCATCAGTGACATGAATATTAGAATGGGAATCAATTCTTCATTTTTTCTGTTATGAATCTGTTAAGTAATGAATTGAATGAAATTCCCTTGTTTCATTAAAATTTCTTTCAAGAATCGCTCGTCCATAAATTGACCTTCTTTATTCTCCTAAGACCTGCAAAAAAACGAGTGTCTACTTGCAATAAAATATTAAATCATGGAGAAAGAGAGGTGATCGGGCTCCCCTAATCCAAGAACTATGTAAAAAACTAATAAGTAGTTACTCTGTAAAACAAGTATACGGACAAAATTAATTTATTACCTACGGGATAGCAGTGGCCAATCATGCTAACCTGCAGTGTTTTAATCATAACTTATTTGTTTTTCATCCAATTTGAGTGATTCAAAGGCCAAATGAGAGCTACTTCAAATATATATTACCAATATAAATTGGTTTTTTTTTAAATTCAATGATATGATATGTCAATTTTACTTAGAACAACCTGCATAATGGAGTCATTTTCGATTACCCATCTTAGACCAACAATGGATATCTTAAGCATACATTTTTCATTTGATGACAGATTAAGTTGATTCAAGTTGGAAATGAAAGTATATTCATTTATTTATCTCCAATAGAAATATGTTTTGAAGACAAGAAGAATTGATGGGTCAAATAATTTAATGAGCAGCTGAAAAAATAGAGTTTTAAGAGTACTGATTTAGGATAGACATTCAGTATTTGGGTCATATATTTCTCATACGATATCAAAATCGAGTGATTAAAATTTCCTTGTAAACTAGATTCATAGAGTAATATACCATAGAAACATGTTTTAAAAATATAGTCATTTAGGCTTCCAAAAACTCATTGTCCCGACTCTGTTCCTGCGCTGCCTACTAGACGCCTCGTCCATGTTTTGGTTCTAATGTTTTCGTTTCAAATAAAAATGGAGTGATTAAAATTGGGTTGGAAATTAGACATCAAGGAAAACTTAGAATAGAAACAGGTTTTTAAAATATTCACTTTTGGTCCCTCAAAACATGACTGTCCCGACTCTGTTCCTGAGCTGCCTACTAGATGCCCTGTCAATGTTTTGGTTGTAACTTTTTCGTTTCAAATCCAAATGGAGTGATTCAAATTGGGTTGAAAATTATAAATCAAGGTATACTTAGGATAGAAACAAGTATTTAAAATATTCACTTTTGATCCCTCAAAACATGATTGTCCCGACTCTGTTCCTGAGCTGCCTACTAGATGCCCTGTTAATGTTTTGATTCTAACTTTTTCGTTCCAAATCCAAATGGAGTGATTCAAATTGGGTTGGAAATTATACATAAAGAGCTACTTAGGATAGAAATATTTTTTTTAAATATTCACTTTTTGTCCCTTAAAATATGACTATCCTGACTCTATTCCCGAGTTGCCTACTAGACGCCCTGTCAATTTTTTGGTTCTAACGTTTTCGTTTCAAATACAAATGGAGTGATTAAAACTGGGTTGGAAAGTAGAAATCAAGGGCTACTTAGGATAGAAACAATTTTTTAAAATATTCACTTTTGGTCCCTCAAAACATGACTGTCCCAACTCTGTTTTCAGAAATTTCATCAAGCACGCAAGCCAAAAAAATATGATATTCAATAAATTTTTCCATATTGGTGATAAAAATGAATATGAGTATTTGTATAATTGTTATTTTCAATATAATACATCTACATACACAAATAAATTAAAATATTTATTGTTGATGTTGATTTCCATAGCTTGTTGCAACAAAAACAATTATTTTTACATAATAATAAAAATGTATTTATTTATGTCCTTATTTATTTATTTTATACACTAACCTACTCTTCTTTGAAAATTGAATATGCTTGCGTATAAGAGTAATTCTAGTGGAGCCATTTTCTAAATAAGGCCTCCAGTATGTACATACCCAAATTTGAAAAATGCATGTTAATAAATAGTAGGGTATGAGAAGCCAACTTTCCTTGAAAAGATGGTGCCAAAAATTGTTGAAGTATGGAGTGATGCTACAAACAAATGGAGTGAGACCAATCTTCAATGTATCCCTTACTTTTTTGATTTCCCATAGTCGTCATATCAAGAATTTCTTGAGTGTTTAAAACGGCTTGTTGATGCAGGCTAGAAGAAACCTCATTTTCTTTCATAACCTCCACAATTTTTGGATTTGATACATTCCGAATCTCAGTATAAGTTTTCTCCAATGGTACATGTGAGATAGAATGGGTGGGAAGGGTGGGTAAATTTTTCAGTTCAACACTGTAAGCATGTTGTATTGGTTTATTATGGTGAGGGCGTGGAATGAGTTGAGCAGGAAATTGTGTAGGGAATGGAGCATTTTGATGATGTAGTTGATTGGGTTTAGTGGATGATTTTGATAGGCAAGTAAGATGTTGTGGAAGAGCTGGTGGAGAACATGGAGGATTTGTTTGTGCTACAAGATGAGGGAGAGTAGTCATGCAATAATAAGATGAATCATGCCAAACTTGTAGACAAGATTGGTGCGGGTTATATCGAGATTGAGATTGCTGCCCTAACACATGAGTATTCCATAATGGATTAAACAAGTAAAAAATGGAGGGGAAGTGTTTTGAACCATACATGTAGGTCATGATTTCCATGGTTTTGACATTGTTGTAGCTTCTCCATCTTTTTGATATGCTACTTCTATCCTAGATAACGAAGAGTGAGTATCTATGGGATGCGCTTTTTGACAATGAGGGAAAAACACTTCTTCAATTTCTTGATTTTTTTGAACCTGTAAAACATCCAATTGTGAATTTAGAGAGCTAATAAAATCATATTTAAAATTTTCAAATAAAACATTGATTTCATCTCTTATGTCTCCTCTTCTTGTAGTAGATTTGCAAAAGAAATAAGAAGCTTCTCTAGAATTCTTACCAGCCTTGGAGATTCCTCTTCAATACCTTATGCATAATTCACAAACATCATCATATGATAACTGAAAAACATCGCCTTTTCCTATTAGATTTAAGAGTTCTAAAAAATCATCTTTGATTCCTTTCAATAGGATTGTTTTTAAGATCTCTTTTTCCAAATACTTATGCTTTGATTTTTGAAAGTTGTATTGAAATCGCTCCACATAGTCCTCCAAGCTTTCATCTTCCCCTTGCATCATATTGAAAATACCTTCATCAGCCTTGCAACAGTCTTGGTGCTTCTTCAAGAATACGTTCTTCATGTCCTCCCAAGTTTGGATGCAATTCCCACCAAGGTTCATGAACCATCGGAGAGCTGCTCCTTTTAGAGTAAGAGGAAACACTTTCAACCTTCGATCATTAGTGCAATAATCATATCCACTACAAAGTATTTCAAACTCAAATAAAAATGTATCTGGATCTTCATTTTTTAAACCATGAAAATTTGGTAGAGACGATGGGATAATTATGTGCATTTGTGTCACTCCTCCTAGATCTTTGATAGGGAATTCAAAAGTTTCAATGTGAGCCATTTCTTACCATAATATAAGATGTTCTTCATGTGTTTCTTTGAGGATCCGCCTTCAAATTTTCCTGTCCATTGGTTAGTGAAATGGGTGGTGCTTACATCACCACTCGAGTGGAATTACAAGATTTTTTCAAAAATTCTACCTCTAAAATTCCTACTTCAATTCCTACGCAATTCTGCTGAAAAGCGGGTGGAGGAGAAAACGCTTTACTTGCTTGTTATGATGGTTCTCACCTTTTGTTTTTAATACCCAATTCTTTCACAGTAGACAAACATCAAACACCTACTTCAACTTCCATGCAATTGTGTTGAAAAGCGGGCAGCGGAGCAAGCACTTCACTTGCTCGTTACGTAGGTTCGTACCTTCCGTTTTTAATACCCAATTCTTTCTCAGCAACAAATATTAAACATACATCGCTCTCTGTGAAATGGCAACACTCTCCCTGACAACAGCGCCAAAATGTTGGGTTCTAAAAGGTCTCTTTTTAAAACTCCTAATTGCCTCACATTAATTATCAACCTGGGTAAGTATTTTTGTTTCAAGAGTGTACACAATATGTGCAAGCTATAAACCTAGAGAGTAATGGTAAAACCAATCGTTGAATATAGATGCAATCATAAATCTGAAGCTTTAAATAAAAATAATTAATCTACGCATTATAATCCAAAACTATGACTCAATCTTTAATTCAAATTATTCAATCAACCGAGAGCACAGAAACAGTAACCGAGATCTTTCAGTTGGATCTAAACAATCAAACAAAAGGAAAGTGAATAGAAATAACAGGCTATGCTTTAAATAATTAGAACCAATTCCTTTAACAAACAATTCAATAAACTAGAAATGCGCACGTAGAGGAATAAATACAGAGATCTATATTATCAAAGGCAATTCACTGTAAAGCAGAAAAGCATAATATACGTGCAGTAAATGAAAAGGTATAACACAAAGAATAGCGGCGAAATTGACCAAAGACTGAGCCCATAGCAGCCAGCGAACACTGCTTAGTTACTCCAGAACAATCGAATGAACATCAACGCAAAATATGTATTAATCATCGTAGCCATTACAATATAAATCTGTCTTTCAGAACTATGTTCTGTTCATTACAAATGATGTGTAAATGAAATATAAATGACACAATACATGATACGGTCTGATTTACATTCTCCTTTTTCTACTATGTCCTCATACCATCTCTAATCTAACAATCCCCTAATAATTCCATAATTATTCGCATTAAATAATCCCCTTCTTTGATCTCTGTTTTTCATTTAAATACACAGAGAGCAGAGAGAAGTTACAACATAGATGATTACAAAATGATTCTCATAAAAAAATTGGATTTTTCACAACAAATTGATCAGCAAGATCATATCTGAAATATCTTTCCATCAATCATTCAACAAGAACAAGTCGAATTTGGTATTTCCACTGAGATAATTTGGAAAACGGCCGCAACAGCGAATCAAAGAAAATATTCTTCAAATAACCATCTGTTTCTCTTAATACGAACCAAATTTGGGAAAACTAATCTTTGAAAAAGTTAATTCGGTTCGTTCTGGACAAAACCCATGTTTCGGATTTTTCAGATTCTTCTCCATTTGCCCAAAACATCCAATGAAAAACTGTCACTTCTTATTCTAGCGAATTTCTGAGTTGGAATATTTAATGATGAACTGGAGATCAAATCTGCAATCTGGAAAATATCTTGGAGGCTAAAATGGTGAGTGATGTTACAAAAAACTTATTGATAAACCATCATTGGTAGAATAATGCATAATAATCATCAGTTTATTAAAAATAAAGGAGAAGAAATAATATTTATCCATAAGGGCATAATTAATTATAAAATCGAATTATATGATAAACCATGATAAATAACGTGATAAATAATGGTAGAAATGGATGAAATAGGTGTTAAAAAATAATAATAATAATGACAAACTAGCGACCCAACAGAGGGATGTCTACAATCATGGAGAAGTCTTCCTCTAGCCTGGAGGAAAGCTTATCGATCTCAAAAGAAGATTCTTGCTGGTCCTGCTTCTCCTCCTTATCCTTCTTCCTAAGAGGGCATTGGGAATTATAATGGCCTAGTTCGCCACACCTAAAGCACATGACCTTCAAGAAGTCCTTCTTCTTACTATGCTTATCTCCCTATCCCTGACTGGGACCCTTCGATACGAGGGCCACATTTTCCTCCTCCTTCACCTACTTCGACCTACTGCTAATATTGCCACTGATGGTTCTCTTCATCAAGTCTCGCCTCAACTCCTCATGTTGCAAGATTTCCCAAATCCTGTCCCATCTTGGCAAGGTTTCTCTGCCGAAAATAATTTGGACAAAAACTTTCCACTCTTCTGAGACATTGTTGAGAGCTAATTGCACTAACTTTGTGGCTTGAGGTGTTGACCCGACAATCACAAGCTCATCTTGGATCTCCTAAATCCTGGTAAGGAAAGGGTCTATGCACTCCCCTTTTTGCATCCTCATGCATCTCAGCTTCTCCTCCAAGTACATCTTCCGCTGCTCGGAATATCCCTGGTATAGCATGGAGAGAGTGTCCCACATCTCTTTGGTCATTCCCTGGGCTACTATGTGTGATACCACATGATCCTGAACTCCATCAAGGCTCAATCTCTTTTACTTCATCACCTCCTTCTTGTAATGCTTCATTTGATATGGATTCTTGGGGATAGCTACCACGTTATCGATATATGCTTTGAGATCATATTCATCTAGAAGGAAGGAGATCCTTTCCTTCTAGATAACATAGTTGGAAGCTCCATCCAACTTGTCCTGATCTTGAAGCCCGATTGTGACCATCATAAAAAAAAATGTGGAAAATATCCTCTTCCCTTTTACTTAGTTGTTGCTCAACTCTACGCACTCCCTTCCAGAGTGAGAAATTTTGGCCACAAGGACTGTTGATTTGCAATGGAAATTGAACTTCTTGAGACTAGAAATTCCCTGATGAAAATTTTGTAGAAATTTATTAATACTGATGTATTACCAGACTCTCCTGATCTCACAATATTTATCTTCTTGCAAAATACATAATCCTTCCACTGTTAAACTTACGGAAATTTAAAAACTCAATTGCAAACACATGTGAATAAATTCAATCGCACATAACAAAGTTGTTTAACGGGAAAGCCTAAAGCTAAAAACCCCAACTATCATATTATATATATCAATGGAATCATGTAATAATCTCATACAAAGCTTAGCACATCAAGTTCTCAATACAATCAACAATCATTACGCACTGTCATGCAGAGATTTGCATATCTATGCACCAATTTCTTTCCTCCTGACAGCCTGCCTCCACTATGAAATCCCTGCTGAAGAAGACCCCTGAATGAATTCAAATTGGCCTTACCTTGATTGTGCAATCCTCATTTGCAACTCCAATGTGTGTCAGATGCATTGAATGCATCACTATAGTCACAACAGATAGTCCATCTCACCCTTTCACCTATCTCTCCACTGGGTCTCCATTGGAACTGACATGCACTATAGTTAACTGTTGTATTTCTTTAGTTTTTAATGAGTTATTAGTTGTGAATTAATTAACTAATTAATTCACTTAACTATCACTAGTGTATCTTTCAATTAGATTAGATACAGCTAGCTCAACTGAGTTTAACTCCATTAAATGAGTTAAATTGAATAACAACTCCCATAACTACTCTTCCAACTCTGTCATAACTTTGCCACTTTAGTTCTAACTAAGTCCTCCATGCACAAGCCACCATAAACCCTAGGAATTACGTAATTCCATCAGCCCACTTATTTTCCAAATCTATTCACTGAAATAAAGTGCTCTAAGAGAATAAGTTGTTTTTTATTGTCAGAATATTATTAAGAGATAATAATAATCGACATGCATCTATTTTTAGATTGACCATCTATAAATAGACTTTGCCCAATATTCTAAAAATATAATTTTATATATTTTTCACATTTGATCAACCATCTACAAATAGCATCCTGCAACTTATAGAATATGTTCACCATGTCTAAAAATAGACATACACCTAAAATAGCCTATGGGCCCCACTTAGTGAAGGTGCTTACCTTTCACTAAGCTCATCATCTTGTTGAATCTCAACACTCCCTCTCAACAAGATAGGGATTATCCTTCACCCTAATCCTTCCTCTATGGTATTCGAATTTGCTCCTGTCGAGCACCTTCGTTAGAATATTTGCATCCTGATCTTCCATAGGAATGTACTGAAGCAACATGATATTCCGCTGCACAAAATCTCTGATATGATGATACCGGATATCAATATGTTTAGATATATCATGAAACACAGGATTAACCAAGAGTTTATTGCAACTCTAATTATCACAATGTATCACTGTAGGATCTAAATGTGAATTGAACAAACCAACCAAGATCTTCCACATCCAAATAGCCTTACATGCAACTTGACTTGCTGCCATGTATTATGCTTGCGCTGAAGTGAGTGCCATGGATCTTTGTTTCTGCTGTACCAAGAAAGTGTTGTAGATCCGATACTAAAAACCCCTCTTGATGTGCTTGTTATCACTCAGGTTTTCCTAGAAGTTGTGTAAGAGGAAAGTATACCCGAGGTAACCACAAACCAACCTTTTAGATGCAGAATCTAGCCAATCTGCATCCAGAGAGGGCTCTCTCTTTATGATTTATCTTTGTTCTTGAAAGGTTTTAGGCTAGTTATAGATTAAAAATTTGTTTGGGAAAATGGTGGAATCCACAAACTAAGGGCAAGGCTGAGAGCTTTCAGTCCATTGGGCTATGGAGTCAAAGGATGGCTTTACTGGATTTCTATTCTACGCACAAGATGGTATTACAGGGCAAGATAGCTAGACAGAGAACAATCCTTAAAATTTAAAGTGAATGGGATGATCTTGAAGGGATGAAAGGCAACTAAGAATCTTTCACCATATTCAAGAGAAAGAAGAGAAATGACTACAAGCAAAGAGCAATGAAGGATTCTTTGTTATAGTAATCAACAATGATTAAATTAGCAAAGCAGGAGCATTTAAGAATTCATGCTTATCACTAATTCAGAAGAAAACATCAAGAATAATTACATTTGAAAACAGAGTACAATTAAGCAAATTATGTTTCAATCCTTTATGTAAACTATTCAGAAACGGATATGATGATAGTATAAACTAATATAAAATTCAAACACAAGGGTTGGAAAACTTATTGAACTGTAGTCCAACACATGAATCCTGCACCAAGTCCAGTGCTTCAAAACGTCATCCAGTAAGCCACAAGTAAATTTGTCCAAAAGCTTTTTATTCCGAAAACCTCAATGTTACAGCAGAGTAATAGAATCCACCCAAATGCTTCCAAGAGTGGAGTATTTATACAAATTCTAAACTAAAATATCTTGAAACAAATATCAAAATTGGTTCACAAATCTCTCCAACTATTTACATAAATAGAACTAAAGTAAAGGACACTCAAACTATTTGGCACTAATTTTGATGGATAAGTGATGACAAAGAGGAGAATTCGAATTTGATCCAACTCTTATTTGATGATGAGGCATCCAAGTCACTAACTGCTTCCCTTTTTTGTGAATTCTGCTCCAACAATTCTGCAAACTTGGGGTCCAATGATACCTTGTTATTTCTCAATCCGTAATAGATATGTAAAAAGTGAAAGAGGTTATTGTAGATAAAGATGTTGGTGAGATAAACCTCTTTCACTTTCCTAAAATTTCTCTCCAGCTGTGCGCAATAGGCTCTACAAAAGGATGTGTAAAACAGAGTTTTAGAGAGTCTGAAAAATAGCCTCTAAAGATGTGCATATATCTCTCAGCCTGAAATCACTGTGGAAAAACTGAGATAGGTTTTTGTAGATGATTCTCTTAGGAACAAAAACCTCCTTCAGTTTTGTAAAATGTATTTCTAATTGGCCACAATATTCTCTGCAAAATGATGACTTGACTGTAATTTTCTGCAAAAAGTGCTTTCCAACTTTGTTTAATATTTCCAAAACCATAATAGCTGTTAGAAAAGTGAGAGAGGTTTTTGTAGATGGCCCTATTAAGAACATAAACCTCCTTCATGTTTGTAAAATTCATCTTTTATTGATCACAATATTTTCTGAAAAACTATGACTAAAATATGCAATTTCTGCAAAAATGTTCCTTCTTGTTATGTTTTTTCATCTTTTTACTTTCTTACTCTTTTGACTGTTTTACTTTCACTTTAGACAAACCTCAATATTGGTGAAAGTATTCTCATCTCTTTTTACCATTTTACTGCCTTCTGTATTTACTTTTACTGTTTACCTTTGACTGCTCTGTAACTTTGTTTTGACCTTTCACTCTGACCTTTACCTGATACACTTTATCCACTGATACTCTTTAGCTGTTATGATTTCTAACCTCTGTTTGAATATATTTGATAACAATATTGGAGTAAACAAATCTTATGACTAGTATTAATACTTTTTATCAAAGGATGTGATCTTCTGATTACCAGTAGATTTTTCAAACAATTCTTCCATAGACAAAGGAGTTAGCTCTTGATCAGGTTCAAAATGTACCATTGCATTGATAGCCTGGGGAGTAATGGGAAACAGAACACTCTGATCAGGAGCAATTACAGCCCTTTGAGTGGGATCATAGTTTGAATGGCAATAGTGGATGATTTCTGGGAAAAAAATGACTGAAGGGATGAGATACCTTGGGAGATTGGATTCCCACAACCCAATGAGATCTTGCCCCTTCGAGTATTCGTCTCTGCAGCGACAAAAACTCAGAAGGGGGCTTTCATCAAAATGCAAGTCTTTAATCTGAAATTCTCTATCCACTAAGGGTAAATACTCTAGTTCTCTGTGAGGGGCATTCAGTGGAGTTACATTCAAAGCTGCTGGGGCTTCCATTTTGGTTCTTGTGGATTCAAAATGGAGGTTTTTGGTTTTCCTTACAAGCCGGGCGGGATTTCTAAAATGAAGGAAATTGGCACAATTTGGTGGTTTAGGGAGCAATTATACAATTTTAAAACCTCTGGAAAAGGCTCAGTGACGATTTTTAATCACTATTTCAGCGAAAAACAAAGAACACTGAGTTTTATTTGCAGTCGGGGCGGAAAAGGATAAATACATGTTTTTAGACGGAAGCTGGTTCTTTAACAGGTAACAGGTAATGGCGGGACTGTTCTTCAACATGGGCGCAGCGGAATCTTGGAGTGAATTGGTCAATTGCCGTGGAAATTTGAAAATCGCAGCGGGAGCTCTGTCGTTTTCAGAATAACGAAAATAACCAGAAAAACACGAAAAATGGCTTTATTTACAAGTTAAAAGAGTTTTTTATTTTTTCGAGGGATGACGTCATTGACGTACGGGGTGACGTATGCAAGGTTGGGCGGTAAGCGGTAAGCGGTAAGCGGTAAGCGCCCGCACCGCTTTTGGTCGAGGGTGGTATTGATCGCGGGGGGAGCGATTCCACAGAACGTTTGCCACGTGGACTGTAGACTTTTCAAAAACCACGCATCCCCCGCTGGTTAACATGCTGACAAGGGATGGGCAGCGGGGTGAACACTGGCCATTGATCTTAGAAGGGGTGATCCGATGGCTGAGAGATGGGGGAACATGCGGAGAGTTCAAGTGTGGGCCCGTCGGGTTTTAAAACAGTTTAACGTGTATTTTAATCACCCCGAGAGATTTTTAATAGGTGGAAAAGGATATTAATTAGTCCAGATGACTTAATTAATCCCATATGCAAAAGAAAGGGGTTGCGGCGGGGTTGGCTAGGTGAAATGCCAGGTGGACAATCCACGGTGGCGCGAGACTTTTCCGAAAGAATAAAACTTCGGGCCTTGTATTTTTGGTTTTAAACATACATATTGTATGTCTAAAGTTTGATTTTTTCATATATATTTTTATTATATGGTAAATTAATTAATACAACTAATTAACCATAGGGGCGGGATTAAGGTATATTGATAATTTTAACCAAAGGGCTTGTAGAAGCGGGTTTTAATGAATTTTAGGGAGATAAATACTTTGGTTAAAACTTTATAATAGAGGGGTTTTTTGGGTTATTTATAAAAAAAGGAGTTATATACTTAGGACAGGGTATTTCACTAGGGATTTAGTAAATAGAGTTAAACATTAATATGACAAAGGGACAGGGAAACTCAAAACATTTTGCACATCTAAGAAAGTGATAACTTCTGAAGTAAATTGCAATATCTTATCTTCAACACTTAAACTTAGAATAGCAGGTTATATTGAGGGATTTTTATGGAATTTTGCATGAGTTTCCTAAGTAAAATAGGATTTTACTTAGGACAAGGCTAAAGGGAAATGATTATAATGATGAATTATCTTAAGTACTTAGGTCTTTTTGATCATTAGGCCGAGGGTCCGGTCCCTCCAAAAGTCAAGGAAATGCCTTGAGCCTTTTTGATCTCCAAACACCTTAGTACTTTGGGGGGGAAATTAGTAAAACCTTTAAGGGGGAAAATGATGAGGGAGGTTAATGATTTTTGACTTTGCTTGCTGTGATTTTCCAGTGTATTTCCTGCTTCAGTATTTGTGATGAAAGTAAAGGATTAAACACATTTAGCACCATCATTCATCACATGAAACTTTGCAACACCATCTACCTACCCTATCTACTTTACACTACCATTTTCTCTTCTTTATTAGGGTGCACTTAGACTGGCAAACCCTTATCAATCTTCTTTTTCTTTTTACAATGAAAATCTATCTAATTCTACCCTTATTACATCAAGGAACTCCAGTTAAAGCTGATGAGCACCTTTTCTTATCTCTACCATACCTTATCTGCAAGATTAAGACATTTGATGAGATATTTATTATCTCATTTATGTTTGCATTGAAATTGAAATATGAGTAAGCCAATTTTAAACAGTTTGACTTATTGATAAATTGTGGCAAAAGTTTCACAAGTTGCACACAATTGATTTATTATAACAGAGTAAAAAGTAGTGGCATTTGGATTTGCACACTTTCCTTGGTCTATTTTTTGCTTGGGGTTCATTTCTTTCTCTTTTTGACCATTTTTATTCTTTTTACCCTTTGATCTTTCTTTTGGGTATACCCTCTTTACATTTTTTAAATTTTTTGATTTTTTTGGTTTTAAAGAATATGGAACACCTTTGCTCAAGTAAGAAGGTTTGAACATATTCCACACTTCCATCAAGACAATCATGAAAAAGATGACCTAATGCTTGGTATAGAGTATGGTGTCTTTTGTAATACATATTGAGCTATACGCCAATATCGTGGTATGCAACTTCACCTCATATGTCTGTCTGTACCATAAGCCATACTCAAATGTGCCCCTGAGATACCTCAGGACATGCTTGTCTGCCTTCCAAAAGAGCTTGGTAGGCTTAACCATCGCTTGTGAAAGTTGGTTCACTGCATAGCATATGTCTGGTCTTGTATTAACTAAACACATGAGCGAACCCACCAACTATCGATAAATAGTGGCATCCACTACCTCTACCGATGTAGCATCCTCTTTCCTCCAATCTCCTGGAAGAGGAGTATCCATGGGCTTGCAGTCCTCCATGTGAAACTTACCAAGTATCTCCCAAGCATACTTGCCTTGAGACACAACAGTTCTCCTTCTCGCTGCCATATTTCCAATCCAAGGAAATAATGAAGGAGGCCCAAATCCTTCATCTCGAACTCCTTTGCAAGATCTGCCTTGCATGAGTGTATCAACTGCTCATCACCCATTAGTATTAAATCATCAACATAAAGAACAATGATTAAAATCTTACCCTCCACCACAATTTGATACAGGTTTGCATCCGCCTCACTCTTGGTGAAGCCAAGTCCAGTGAAATAGTTGTCGATCTATGTGTACCAAGCACATGGTGCTTGCTTCATCCCATACAACGCTCTTTTGAGCCTGCACACATGCGACTCGCTGCTGAAGGTATCAAATCCTTCAGGCTGCTCAATGTACACCTCTTCCTCAATGATCCCATTAAGGAACACAGTCTTCACATCCATCTGATGAATGTGCCAACCCATCTGCGTTGAGAGAGTAGGGATGGCCCTTATGGAAGAATACCATGCGACAGGTGCGAAGGTTTCTTCATAATCAATCCCCTTGATCTGTGAGAAGCCTCGGGCAACAAATATTTCCTTATACTTCTTGACGCTCCCATCAGCAGCTTGATTTACCTTGTAGATCCATCTTGATCCTACAACTTATTTACCCACCAGCCTTGGAATAATCTCCCAAGCATTGTTTCTGACAATGGAGTCATACTCCTCCACCATGGCATCTACCCATGTGGGCTCCTGTTCTGCTTCTTAGAAATAAGATGGCTTTGTCACGATACACTTTCTCATAAGAGCCATGTATCCAGTAAATCGGTCAGGTGATTGTCTCTGTCTGCACTATGATGTAGGGACTCCTACATTCTGTGCCGCATCAAGTTTCAGTCTCTCAGCCTCTGTTGTATTCTTTCTGCCAGTTCTGATGTGTTGGTTCTGCATGAGTGGACTCCTCCATTCCATGAATCTCCTCCTGTGGCTGATCCACATCTAGAGGCTCATCTTTGGGAACAATAATTTCCTCCTCTGCATGCAAGTGTAGCTCCCTCTCAAGTGACAACTTCATGGCTTTCACCTTATTGAATTTATATCCCGTCGCACCACAGTTATTCGACTGTTTGGAAAATACACAGGATAATTATGGGGTGTTTCTCTGTACCCCACAAATATCCCAACTTTTTCAGTCGGCTGCAACTTCTTCCTGGCATCCTTTGTCACATGAATGTAAACGGATGAGCCAAAAATCTTCAAATGAGAAATATCAGGCTTCTTACCAGTAAAAGCTTCTTCAGGTGTACTCATGCCAAGTACTCTATGAGGATAATGATTTTGCACATAAACTGCAGTGTTGCATGCTTCTGCCCACAAGTGCATCGGTAGGCCCTGGTCATGCAGCATAGCTCGTGCAGCACCCACAATCGTTATGTTCTTCCTCTCCGTGACCCCATTCTATTGTGGGTTATGAGGCATTATGAGTTATCTTCGAATTCCTTCTTTGCTACAGAAGTCTTTGAATTCATTTGAGATATATTCACCACCATTATCGCTCCATAGAGCCTTCACTTGCTTCCCTGACTCCTTCTCCACCAATGCTTTAAACTCACAGAACTTTGAGAATGTTTCACTCTTCTCCTGCATGAAGAAGATCTAGCATCTACGAGAATAGTCATCAACAAATATAACATAATACCTGTGATTTTCTACTGAAGCAACCGAGAAAGGTCCACACACGTCTGTGTGAATTCTCTCCAGTATCATCGAAGCATGATTCTCCTTCTCATGAAAGGTGGTCTTCACAAACTTACCCATAGTACATCCCTTGCACTGATCTGACTATGCAAGAGTGTCCTTGGGAAGTCCAGTAGAAATCTGCTGCAAAATCTTCAAGGTGCCATGGTGAAGATGGCCCAATCTCCTGTGCCATAATTCGCCCTCATCCCAGCTCACCACTTCTTCTTCTTTGCCCATCATTGCAGTGTAGCCATCTACCTACAGCTTGTAGAGATTCTTAACTCGAATCCCTATCCTCTTGGTTTGACCCGTTGTTTTATGTCGCAGGAAATCTTTTCCTTCACTGAAAACAACATCATAACCTCTGTATTTCAACATTATGGCTAAGACCAAGTTCTTCTTCAAACCTGGAACATGCATAACATATTTAAACAGAAATGGTTTACCTGACTCCCTCTCAAAGGTAATGGTCTCAATTCTGGTCGCACTGTATCTACCATCATTTCCCATCTCTATATGCATTTGGAGATCCTTCTCCTCCAAGTCACTAAACAACTCCTTGTCTCTCGTCATATGGAAAGACGAACCACTATCAAGATACCACACTGATCCCATTGAGCTTGAAACCAAGCATGCTATCAAGGAGAAATCAAGTTCAAATTACGAGGCTAAGGCCTCTCCAGCTGTAGCTCCAACAACCTTCTTGTTCTTCTTTTTCTGTGGGCAGTTAGTGGCTAGATTCCCATGTTCGTGACAGTGAAAACACTTCACTTTGGACAAATCCAGCTTCTTGCATTTAGCCTTGGATTTTGGAGAGAATTTCTTCCCCTTCCCTTTCCTTGATTTGGCAACCAAATCGCAATTCTCTTCATCATCATTCTTCGATGAAGAGCCATCCCTGGTACTTTGCCTTATCTCCTCCTGCACAAGATCTGACCAAAGTCGCTCCCACCCTGACAGTTTCTCCCGCCCATTGACAGAGTCTTTGTAGCTATGCCAACTCTTTAGAAGACCAAGGAGAGCCAAGCTCACCAATTCATCATCATCAACAATAATCCCCACACTTCCTAGTTCATCCCTATAGTGGACAAAATTTGTGAGATATTTTGGAATACTGTCGCCCTTCTCCATTTTTATTTTTATGAGCTTATCTTTCAGCACCAACTTCCTTTGGTCATTGCTGCTTTGGAAAATATCTGTCAAATCCTTCCACATTGCAAATGGAGTGGCTTTCCCATGAAGGCTTGACACAATATGGTCCTTCACACCTTCCAACAGAATTCTTCTTGTCTTTGCTACCTTATTTTTCCATGTGTCAAGTCCTGTAGCATCGCTAGAAGCAGGCTTAGGAACATCGCTATCGATGAACTCCTTCAGTTCATTATCTTCAAGCACCACCTCCATCCTATCCTTCCAGGCTACGTCATTCAAGCTGCCCTCAAGGGCATACTCCAATTGCAACCCATTGAAAGAAATTTCAATGAATACTCAATTGTCGCACCAAGAAATTTCTACAGCAAATTTGAATTGTCCACCAGCACAAAACTCAACAATTATTCACAATTGCAATCTCTAGTAATCAATATTGCTCTAATACCATGTAGAAATTTATTAATACTGATGTATTACCGGACTCTCCTGATCTCACAATATTTATCTTCTTGCAAAATATAGAATCCTTCCACTGTTAAACTTGCGGAAATCTAAAAACTCAATTGCAAACCCATGTGAATAAATTCACTCGCACATAACACAGTTTTTTAATGGGAAAGCTTAAAGCTAAAAACCCCAACTATCATATTATGTATATCAATGGAATCATATAATAATCTCATACAAATCTTAATACATCAAGCTCTCAGTACAATCAACAATCATTACACACTGTCATGCAGAAATTTTCATATCTATGCACCAATTTCTTGCCTCCTTACAGCCTGCCTCCACTAAGCAATCCCTGCTGAAGAAGACCCCTGAATGAATTCGAATTGGCCTTACCTTGACTGCGCAATCCTCATTGGCAACTCCAATGTGTGTCAGATGCATTGAATGCATCACTATAGTCACAACGAATAGTCCATCTCACCCTTTCACCTATCTCTCCACTGGGTCTGCACTAGAACTGACATGAATTGTAGTTAACTGTTGTATTTGTTCAGTTGTTAGTGAGTTATTATTTGTGAATTAATTAACTAATTAAGTCACTTAACTCTCACTAGTGTATCTTTTAGTTAGACTAGATACAACTAGCTTAACTGAGTTTAACTCCATTAACTGAGTTAAACTGAATAACAACTCCTGTAAATACTCTTCCAACTCTGTCATAACTTTGCCACTTTAGTCCTAACTGAGTCCTCCATGCGTGAGCCACCATAAACCCTATGAATTGTGTAATTCCTTCAGCCCAATAATTTGCTAAATTTGTTCACTGAAATAAAGTGCTCCAAGAGGATAAGTTGTTGTTTACTGTCGGATTATTATTAAGAGCTAATAATAATCGACATGCATCTATTTTAGATTGGCGATCTATAAATAGACTTCGCCCAATATTCTAAAAATAGTATTTCATCTATTTTTCACATTCGATCAACCATCTACAAATAGCATCCTGCAACTTATATAATATGCTCACCATGTCTAAAAATAGACACACACCTAAAAAGAGCCTGCGGGCCCCACTTAGTGAAGGTTCTTACTTTTCACTAAGCTCATCATGTTGTTGAATCTCAAAAAATTTCTACTTAGTGTGTGCTCTTCTTCCACTTGATATTGTTTCTTCTCCAGCAACTGTTGAAAAACTATTGCACCAGCTAGAGATCTACTTTGCAAGAAAATACAGGTTTCTCCCTCTGCCTCTGTAATTCCTTGATACGGAGAAATCAAGTTTTTTTGTCGCTCTCTCAGAAAAACTGACTTTCCTCAAGAAATATGTCCTCTTAGCCAAGGTATTGCACCGCCTCTCTAGGGTTTCGAACTTCTACTCACGCTGAGCATGAAACTCCATTTTTTCTCTACTACTGAGCTCTCCAATTGATCATATGCGCTCTGATACCATGTGAAAATTCGGTTAACTCCAAATCCTATTGCAACAACTGGAATTAATTCTCCTAATTGTTAAATTAATTATTAACAATTTATTTATTGTTAACTACAGAAAATACTGAATCAATCACATTGCAACCTACACAAATAAACCGTGGAAGAAAATAAACGCTAGAAGAAATATATGCACACACACACAAAATAAAACATTTATTTTTGGACCAATGTCCCTCGAAAAATCCAACTTGGTAAAACTAGTGCAGAAGCTAAGGGTTTTGACATTATGCAGTAGTGAAATATCTAAGTAGAACTACATGCCCAAACTAGCAATCCCACAGAGAAAAAATGGCAAGAAAATCTAATGTGGAAATTCCTCACTCCATAGGCGAATTTGAGCATTGACCTCAACTCGAAATGGAGCCATCCAAACTTCCTCTACACAGTCTCTGCTTCACCCTCACGCAGTCTCTGCATCACCCAGCATGGAACTGCGTCACCTCAAGCTATCTCGTCAGCTGTTGTTTGAGAAACTGACTCTCATGGCCTTTAGAAATGTTGCCCAGCTTCCAACGCAGAATCACTGCTTCTCCCCAACAAATACGAATTTTCCCACTGAAGCTACTACGTTGCCACTACGTCAACCTCACTGTGGCTTCTCTGCCTCTCTACAAATGCACTCACCAAATCTGGAATGCCTCCTCCGACTTCAATGTCCTTGCCCCTCTCACTGCTTCGACCTCACTAAATCTCTCTCCACCAGTAGAACACTGCTACTCTCAAAATCCATTTCCCAGTAAAATCAAACTACTCAATTGTTTCTTCTCCAAGCCCCATTGACTTCCCTTATAATCCTTTGTTGAGACTTCAACGACCAAGATTAGATCTTAATCGATGGCTAGGATTAACTTGAAATCGTTGCATGTGAGTCTAGAACATTCACACCATGACTTAATTAATTATGATTAATTAATCATATTCCCTAAATTTATACTTAGGAAATATTTAATCTAATTAAGTCGTCTCTAGGTGAAATTTCCAGGAACGATTTTTGGGTTTTGGAGAACTCATGTATTCTAGCCTCTCCACAAATTTTCAAGGCTAGAAGACATCCAATACTACAAAAACTAACAACATGAACACCATGGATGTTAACGAGTGGCCCAAATTTGAGTGATCAAGAGGTCAATTCTTAATCCCAAGAGAATAGAGAAAATGCTAGTAATGTTGTTACAATGGTAGGAGGAGCTATCACATGTCCAATTTCACTTTGAGCATTCATTTAATATATATTATGTTAAAATTACACAGACTCAATAATTCTAACCATCTTCTCTATCTAATACTTAAATTATTATGTGTAAATGTTTGAAGTCCATTATGGCTTATCTTCAATTTAGACTTTCTTCTAACCAAGTAATGTCTTCAAATTTTAACACATGCATTATTGCAATATGTTCTAAGTCATGTGTCACGTGGTCCTCTTCATAGGGTATCAATTTTCTTGAGATGTGGACTATCATTATACCTTCTTGCATTAGAATTGCACCTAATCCTTGTTTTGAAGCATCCATATAAACTAGAATGTCTTACTCCATATTTGATACTTCTAATATGGGATTTGTTGTTAACAATTATTTTAAAATTATTGAACACTTGTACACACTACTCCATCCATATAAATTCATTACGTTTCTTTTGTAGTTATATGATAGGATTCAAAATATTTGAGAAACCTTCAAGAAATATACTATAATAGCCAACCAAGCCCATAAAACGATGTACGCCATGTACATTTGTAGGGCCAACCATTCCATAATAGCGTATATCTTTGTTGGATTGAAAACAATTCCTTTCTATAAAAATATGTGACACAAATAATGACTCTATAATTCAAACAATGTAATATTCCTAATTGGAAATATTAAGTGAATAACCGAACATACACTATAAAAACAACTAGGAAATTCAACACATACATAGAAAAACAAAACTCTAAAGAAAATGCACTAAAGGTTTGAGTCATTTTATTAATTCTAAGTGGAACAAAGTACATATGAGTAGGAAAAGAGGAACTTGGGCTTGCTACAACAAGCTAGAAAAGACGCGGGTTCAAATTGTGACGCCCAAGTGCTAGAGTGGCTTCACCAAAAATATTTGTGATGTCCTAGGAAATTCACTACCTCTAATGCTGGAAAGAAATAGGAAATTGGCCCTCAGATGTGCTCAGAAAATTATGAAATTGGAGTTGGTGTTTTTTCTCAACAAGGCCAACAAAACCCAGAAAGGATTTGGCTTGATTCTAAGAGAGGAGAGAGCCTACCAAATGGTGCAAGTGGCCCTTTGGCTAGATACACACTCTGTCATGAAATTGTTGTATATGTTTCTCGAAGGTAGTTCTTGGTTGCGAAATTGCGCCGAGAAACCAACTCAACCAATATTTAGGTTCAAGCTGGCCCTCAAACTAGAGGGGGCTCCCTCAAGTGTTAGAAGGTTTTTTAATGTTATTCGCTGTCACTGGAAAACAACCTATGAAACAGAACAGTCAGATCTATGATTTTTTGTATAGGTGGTTGCTTCGGGTCTCCAATCTCTGGTTAACAGATAAAGCCCTCTCTTAGAGACACCTCATCAAGTGCCAACATTCAATTATAATAGAATAACATAGCAACGAAAGATTTTGGTAGAGGAATAGAAGAGAGATTAGATAATCAAGTATCCTCCCTAAATACTTAATCATCTAACAAGAGCAGATGCATATAGAAGAATTTCTATAGCTGACATTAATACATATGAGAGATAAGAGGAGGTAATAATTTAATGATACAAAGGTACTAATTTAAACAAACTGCTCAATTAGTTAATCTCAGTAATGACAATAAGTTTGTAGGGGCTATCAGATTTATCAAAACTCAACCTAGCCTTACCCAGTACTCCTATATTACCTCAAAAATATGCAGGAAAATGATATGTATCACAAGAAAATACATACATCAGAAACAAATTATGCCATAAAACTGAAGCCAAAAAACTTTAATTGAAAATTCTGTAGAAAAAGTCTTTATAAAAAATGTTAGGGTTTTGGCATAAAAAAACCAACCCTCTTACAATGAAAATGAAACAATAAATAGGAAACATCAATCTTAAAATTGTTTGAACTAAAAATAAAAACAATTCCTAATCAATTGTAAGAAATCTGGAACCGATTGAAAGTCTTGTGCCTTCAAATATGGAAGGATTTAGATGTTTTTCCATTTAAAAATGAAGTGGTTTAATTTGTTGTTGATATTCTGTCTGGAAATCTCGGCCTACTCAAACTATATGCTGGAAATCTGGAGATTGATCTTCAATTTGCTGATTTTTTTCTTGGAAATCTGAAGTGGTTTTAGCTTCTCCTGAAAACCTGTTCATCTTCCTTTAAGTTTGTTCAACTCTGCCACATGTTCTCTAACATTGAGATAAAATGAATTACAAAGGATAATTTTAAAAATAGTGAATGTTCTCCCTGCAGAGGCCTTTCGCTTAAGGGTAAAGTTGCCAAAATGAATAGTATTTTTCATTGGAATAATATGACTGCAAATAAATAAAAACCATAATTCTGCCATTTTGTATGCTATACTGTAGTTTCTGTAGTTTTAGTCTTTATTGACATCTTCAGTGACTAAGTTAACAACCTGGTGATCATAACAAGATGTGAACAAAATTCCTCTGGAAATTTTCTGCATGTATGGTTCCCATTTCCATGGAGTTGCTCATTTATTCTTGTAGTTGTTTCACAATAAATTCCTTTACTTAACCAACTTCGTACATAAACATTGTTGGTCTCTTCTCAGCGAAGCACCTTTGACATATGGGTACCCAGGACTGTATGAATACTAGAATTTTAAATTCACAATAAAATATCAAATCTAATGAGCCCAATTTGGGTGATGACAACTACTGGTAGTGCATTTATCAACTTTCCGAGGTGTCTTTATCAGTACCTCTTGTTATTTATCTGCCAAGAAACCTTACACAAATCTATTTATTTATTCGAACAATTTCAAGCTAACAACTCCTGTTGATTTCCAATTGTTCTTCTTTGATATATAATTTAGCCTTTCCTTCAAAATTTTGCACTATGGAAAGACTAGATGGATCTTCTTCTCTCAGAGCTTGAAAAAGGTACACTGTTATATCTACATTTTCTATGATATGGAAATGCTTCTTATTCATTGATTCTTTACCTCGAAATGTTTGAAGAAATCCCTATTGAATAATAAATCTGTTGCTTGAAATATATAAAATATTGTCCGAAATTATCCACCTGGAAAAGTTCAACTACAAAATTCGAGTTACTTGTCCTTCTTCTCCATTTTCTGCATTAGTAAACTGATCTTCAGTAGGGATGGGCACTTTCTTCTCACTGATTTCATCATGCTTCTATTTCTTGGTTTGATTCGAAATTCTCTTGCCAGATCTCAGCGCAACATTCTGCCGATGTATCCATGTCTGTAATAGTGTAATGACCACTTAACAACTTTGTTGTCATGTGTTTATCCCTGTGCTGTCATTATAGAGTGGAATTGCGGAGGGGGTGCTCGGCAGTAAGCGGTTTTGGAGTCCCCCGCAATTCACCACATGCTGACACGTAGAATAAATGGTTTTGGAGAAACAAGATTGCGGAACCCCCCTTTGATAAAATTCAAATAACTTAGGGGTCTGCAATTAATATTAGTCGTTCTTCCTTTGAATGCCAATGCTGATCACTAGAAACTGCCTACATTTTATGCCCAATGGACCTTTGAGACAAAGCTTTAGTAAGAGCCTGCGAACCATTTTGAGGAATTTCAACATCGGAATTCAAGATCACCACATTAATGTCACTGGAAGGTAAATAAAACCCTGTCTCAAGTTAACCAAATAATTTAGCTTGGCATCTGGGCCATATAGATTTGATGACTTCTGAAACACATGCTACTGTAGTTGTGCGTGTTGTTTGCTACTCTGAATTTGGTAAATAAAATGGCAAAAGCTTGTAATTTCATGAAGAAGCAGAGTCCAGCGGAAAGAATCAATCCCCTTAATCTCCTCTTATTCTGGAGTTGGGGCTTGAACAAGGGAGATTTTCTCGGGACTAATCATCTCCTCCTCTGGGATATTTGGATTATGGAAATCTCCTTCGCCTCATCATCATTTGATTCCCAGTGCACATATCTTTGCCTGCCACTAATCTCCTTCCTGAACACTATATAGATCATCCATGTCGATGATTCAAAGATGAAGATGAATTCTATTCTTTTGTTTAGGAAAGCAAACTCTTCGTGTTATCATCGACAGCAGTAGGTTGAGAGATTTTAATGGCGGATTCGGGCTTCTTGGACTTCTGATTTTTTTTTGTGTGAAAAGGTGCGGTGTATATTGCTTGATCAAGAGATATGTAAGCTGGACACATTTTTATCTTTACTTATATAAACCAACACAGTTCAATTAGTTTGACGTGTTGTGTGCTCTTTATGTTTCTCGCTTGGATTGGCACGTGTGTTGAACTTCGTGTTATGACATCCGACTGCTCCATGGGCTTTTTTGTGTGGAACATATCCCACATCTGCCAGGAGAATAGAGCTTCACGGTGTTTATATACACCAACAGCCCCATTTTCAGAAAGTATTTTGAGCAGTACGGCGCTTGTGGGGTTTTCTCTTGGCTTCAGACTTCGTAAATATAGTGGACCATAAAAAAATTAAATAAAAATGGGAATACGCGTTTAAAACTAAAAGGAAAAAATATAGAAAATGGAGTAAAAAAGGAACAACTACTAATATAGAAAAATATGTAAAAAAGGAACAACTACTAATATAGAAAAATATGTAAAAAAGGAACAACTACTAATATAGAAAAATATAAATATAAAACTAAAAGATTGGGTGAAAACTATAAAATATAGAAAAAATATAAAATTTAAAAAAAGGAAAAAAAATATAAAATATAGAACTAGAAAAATGGAGAAAAATATAAAATATAGAACTAGAAATGTATAAAAATATAAAACTAAAAGATTGGGTGAAAACTATAAAATATAGAAAAAATATAAAATTTAAAAAAAAGGAAAAAAAATATAAAATATAGAACTAGAAAAATGGAGAAAAATATAAAATATAGAACTAGAAATGTATAAAATGAAGAAAAATATAAAATATAGAACTAGAATTTTGTATAAAATATAGAAAAATGAAGAAAAATATAAAATGGAGAAAAATATAAAATATAGAACTAGAAATGTATAAAATATAGAAAAATGAAGAAAAATATAAAATACAGAACTAGAATTTTGTATAAAATATAGAAAAATGAAGAAAAATATAAAATATAGAATAATGGAACTAGAAAAATGGAGAAAAATAAAATATAGAACTAGAAAAATGGAAGAAAAAATATAAAATATAGAACTACCAAAATGGAGAAAAATATAGAACTAGAAAAATGGAAGAAAAAATATAAAATATAGAACAAGAAAAATGAAGAAAAAAATTATAAAACTAGAAAAATGGAGAAAAATATAAAACAAAAAAAAATAGAAGGAAAATTTAAAATATAGAACTAGAAAAATGGAGAAAAATATAAAACTAAAAAAAATGGAAAAATATAAAATATAGAACTAGAAAAATGGAGAAAAATATAAAACAAAAAAAATATAGAAAAATGAACTTGAAGAAAAATCATAATCTAGAAAAATGGAGAAAAATATAAAACTAAAAAAATCTGAAAAATCATAATATAGAAAAATGGACAAAAATATAAAGCTAAAAAAATATAGAAAAATGGAACTTCATACATCTACAAAATAAAATATAAAACTAAAAAAATATAAAAAAATTATAATCAAGAAAAATGGAGAAAAATATAAAACTAAAAAAATATAGAAAAATCATAATCTAGAAAAATGAAGAAAAATATAAAACTAAAAAATAATAGAAAAATGGAGAAAAATATAAAACTAAAAAATATAGAAAAATGGAGAAGAATATAAAACTAAAAAATATAGAAAAATGGAGCTTCATACATCTAGAAAAATCATAATCTAGAAAAATGGAGAAAAATATAAAACTAAAAAAAATTAGAAAAATGGAGAAAAATATAAAACTAAAAAAATCTAGAAAAATGGAGAAAAATATAAAACTAAAAAAATATAGAAAAATCATAATCTAGAAAAATGGAGAAAAATATAAAACTAAAAGAACATAGAAAATTGGAAAAAAATATAGAACTTCATAATCTAGAAAAATGGAACTTCATACATCTAGAAAAAAAACATAATCTAGAAAAATGGAGAAAAATATCATACTAGAAAAAATCATAATCTAGAAAAATGGAGAAAAATAAAAAATATAGAACTTCATAATCTAGAAAAATGGAACTTCATACATCTAGAAAAAAATCATAATCTAGAAAAATGGAGAAAAATATCATACATCTACAAAAAAATCTAAATCTAGAAAAATGGAGAAAAATATCACACATCTAGAAAATAAAATATAGAACTTCATAATCTAGAAAAAAAATCATAATCTAGAAAAATGAAGAAAAATATAAAACTTCATACATCTGGAAAAAAAATCATAATCTAGAAAAATGGAGAAAAATATAAAACTTCATACTACATCTAGAAAAAAATATGGAATTTCATAATCTAGAAAAAACTTCATAATCTAGAAAAATGGTGAAAAATGTAAAACTTCAGACATTTAGGAAAATTCATAATCTAAAAAAATGGAGAAAAATATAAAAAAATATAGATCTTCATATATTTAGAAAAAGAAAAATGGAGAAAAATATAGAACTTCATACATCTAGAAAAAGAAAAAAATGGAGAAAAATATAGAACTTCATACATCTAGAAAAAGTGTCACTTCTATCAACATGTAAATTACCATCATATAAAAAACAAATTTACTTATCGTACTTATCGGTCAGCATATCACAACACATGTCCATATCACAATTACCTGTACATCTATATACAATTCAAGAGTACATAATTTTGTTTTAATGAGAATCCTCCCATTGATTCGATCATATAAATATTAACTTGTGGAAGCTTAAGGCGGAGAACTATCACGTTTCATATATATATGTATTACATTATCCAACCATTGTATTGTTCTCGCAAACAAATTGTACCTATGGTGATTGCGATGTCTGTTGTGTTTATTGATCTGCTAATTATTAATGAGCCTCGGAACGTGTTGCCCCACCTGGCAATTGAATCCGCCTTTCGAGAGATGGGATGTTAATTGCGCTCCATTGTCCAGCGGTACTGTTTACATCTGTCACCCTAACCTCAGGATTCTTCATTTCCCTCCAAGGGAGGAAAGAGAAACTTCAGCGCTCATGCCAGAACTCAATGAACTTGGTGGGTTTTCTCTTCGACTGTTAGTCTGTGAGCGGGAAGGGTTTAGATTCGGCGTTCTCTACCGATCTCCCGCTGAGCTCCAAGAATTTTCGCTTGTCTGGGGTTTCACTTGGCGTTTTTCTCAACTTGGCTCCAAGGAATTGCAAACTCCGTCGGGTTCTATATATGTCTCAGGTTGGTCTCTCGGCTGCTTTCATCCGCAGTTTTGTACTTAGACCCTAACTGGTTGTTCAATTTCTGCTTGTTTTGTTCTACATGCTTGGATTTTGGCTTAACTTCCTTCCATTATACTCTTACAGGGTTTTAACTTGGCAGAGGACCACGCTTGATACGGGACTAGCCCCAGAGCATAACTTCCACGGCAAGCTGCAACTATTTCCACAATGCTAAGGGTAAGTACTTGTTTCCGGTCTGCCCATCATAAACTTATAGCATGATTCAATTCTCTTTTCTTACCAGCCGGAGGACTAATCCGTATGGTCCATGATTTTTTTTCCACAGATAGCTCCGACCACTATCTCATACAGGTAACCATTTTTCCTTATTTTTGAATTAAGTATTGAGCTATCGCCCTCCATTGTTTACCATAAACCCTTACAAATTGCTAGGTTAATGACTGGTTGCCCCTCTTTTTAGGTACGAGGAGTTTCATTCCGTCGAATTTAACCCTTAGCTAGTGTTTACCTCAACTGACTATTCTTCGCTATATTGTAACAGGTATTTTTGTTTTTCAAGGGGTTAAACCCTCTCCGAAATTTCTCTGTCTCGGCTTGGTTTTCGCCTTTCAGCAATCTCTGCTTTCTTTTTGAAGTGGGTTGCCACCGAGGTTGGAGTTTCTCATAGTACTGAGAAGCTATACCTTGCAGGAGACGAGTTTTATTGTTTTATGTAATAAATTCCTTTTGTTGAGAGAAGGGGTTTTAACCCTGAACATTTTTATGGACGCAACTCTATGAATATTGTTTTTCTGAGGATTTGGATGACAAACTCGGCCAATGGTTATGGTCGTAAATACCCTAGCGACATTATTTTACTTAATTTACTTTTAATGTTAAATGTTCATCTGTTTATCTATAACATGGTGTGCCGATACAACGTCTTGGCGCTGTAATTCGAGTTCTTATATTTCTACCTACCTGCAAGCTTGAAAAGAGTTTTGTTGTGCGAGTTTATTTCTTTGTTGGTATTGCAAAATACAGGTCTTCATTTTGCATGCTCCCGAGACTATTCTTGTTCTCTTAATTCTGTTATCGTGTCGTTATTTAGGAAATGTAACGCTTCACCCTTCGACAGTTCTCTGTCTGTAAGGGTTTATTTACTGGGGTTTGTAAATTGCACATCTTAATTGGTTACCCTCATTTCTACAGGGTACCCGGCAGTTTTTGTTTTTCTATTCTACTGTTAACAACATCGCGGTCTCTATACTTGCTATTATTTTACTGTTATCACGTGCTACATTTAGACACAGTGAGTAGAAAAAAATAGAGACTTACTTATACTTCGCTTGTATAAATTCTTTCTTCCAGTAATAAGCTTTATAGTTCACAAATTATAGTAATTATGTACTTTACTACAGTTTTTGTTTCTGTCTTATTAAATAAACACTGTAAAAAAGGAAAATAGCAAAATATACATTTCACTAACAATTTTCTCCATTCTATTAGGAGATCAGTAGGTAATTCTCTCTACAGTACTGCTATCTTCTGTTTATGCATCACATAACTTGTATTCTTCATTTATAATAACCGAAAGACTTCCACACAAAGTTCATTTTCAATTAAATATTTAAATGCACAGTATACTTATCTGTAATCACAGAAATTAAGCTGATGTCCTCCCAACCATCAAGGGAGGCGATTACGTCCTCCGCTTGCCTCCTAGCCCCAGAATCTGGACGGTGCCACGAGCAACAGTGGAAATCTTTCTGTTGTGACCTCTAGATGGCCAATCCAGTCACAATCAAACAATCTGGTTCACAAGGGTTGCAAAAGCTATTTTCAACTGGACCTCCTCCAGCTCTAGAAAATACTTCACCCTCCTTCCAAGAATTACAGAACCCCCTCTCCTCTTCTGGGATCCAATTTATCCTCAGAGGAGAGGGTAACTGTTTTTCTAATTGTTCCCAACCACCTCCTATTCTTGGAAACTTTTTACTAACAGCTTAGAAGATTTTCTTTTCATTAACTAGTCCTCCTACCATAATTATTCTCACTAAAATAACTTGTTTTTTTTTTTTTTTTTTTTTTTTAATCTAACATAAAACTTCAAGTCTTTTTCCTTTGCCAGAAATTTAAAATAATAAAAGTCTTTAACTAGTTAATACTAGTTAACTCTAATGAGGCTATTACAAAAATAAAAATAGAGAAAAATATAGAATTTCATACACTTCATACATCTAGAAAAATAAAAATAGAGAAAAATATAGAATTTCATACATCTAGAAAAAGAAAAATAGAGAAAAATATAGAATTTCATACATCTAGAAAAAGATAGAACTTCATAATCTAGAAAAATGGAGAAAAATATAGAACTTCATACATCTAGAAAAAGATACAAGAAAATGAAAAAAAAAATTATGAAAAGATAAAACTTCATAAATCTAGAAAAAGATACAAGAAAAGAAAAATGGAGAAAAATATAGAACTTCATAAATCTAGAAAAAGATACAAGAAAAAAAATGGAGAAAAATATAGAACTTCATAAATATAGAAAAAGATACAAGAAAATATACAAAAATAAAGATACAAGAAAAATGGAGAATTCATAAATCTTGGAGAAAAAGAAAAAGATACAACATAAATAATGGAGAATTCATAAATCTTGGAGAAAAAGTAAAAGATACAACATAAATAATAGAGAATTCATAAATCTTGGAGAAAAAAAAAGATACAACATAAATGATGGATAATTCATAGTGATGAGTTCATAAATCTTGGAGAAAAAGATACATCTTCATAAAAAATTCATAAGTGTTTCAAGGGCCAAATCATCAATAACCTCCTTCAAAGCAGTGACACAACATCCAACAATTTCCTTCTTCCTATTATTTGATACTATTTTGTAATCAGTTTTAGATATTTTCTTAGTCTTAGAACTAGTATAAATAACTCCCATCAAGAGTTAATAAGGGTTGCACCCTTGGATAAGCATTTTGTAAGTAGAAATGTACAAGCTTTTGATCATTAATTATAAAAGAAGGATTCTCTATTTGTTTATGTGACAGGCCTACTCAACTTTACATAATTACACATGGTAAATATATTTTACTTTAACTATTTAATCAAGAAAATCAAGAATCGGTTTAATGTAAAACGAATTCTTGATAATGACCCGGGTATTCATTATTTACTTGGGATCAATGGAGAGAAGCTCTGCAATTTCACTATGAGGGTTTTAATTTTCGACTTTCCAGAGGTGAGATTCTGCTTGCTCTACAATCCTTCAACATATATAACCTTGGATGCTCCCTTTAGTGTTTTAATATTGTCTTGTCTCTTTCTGTTAGCGATTGGTGGCAGATGTCTAGATTATTCCCTCCACATGAAACATTCAACAGGGAAGAAGCCTCTTTACTGGGCATAGCAATGCTTCGACCATGGCTCACATATTTCTTTTGACGCCTACCCAAGCAACCTAGTAAATTCCAATGATAACAGTTTAACTAAGAAAACCTTAAGGAAACAAGGTAGATGGAACTAAAGAGCAGGACACCCCTGAATTCTTTAATCAGACCTTGTAGAAGAGAACATAAAGATAATGGAAACAGATAGAGTTAAGGTGCCCAAACAACATATCTTAATCTAAAATTTATGTTCTATTATCAGAGAAATGATGCACAATATGGTAAACAAAAGAGAAACAATGACAAAGAGGGATAACATCACCATTAACATAGCTCAAGAATCCTGTGAACGTGCTTATATTATCGATGTCCAAAATAGTTACAATACTCCAGTGCAGTAGTCTCTACAACTCAGAGTCTGATCAAATCTAGTTTAGCAATCAACCAACTAACCAACCATCAACCAACAATGAACAATACATGTAGTATTTAACTGCAGATGAGGAGGTTGCCCTAATCTATGGTTTCGGATTGTAGTTATTACAGAGTAAATTTAATGTTGACCTTTGAGACCATGCTAGGCCCAAGGCAAAATATCACTGACTGACTAGCTGTAATAATAACTCTTAAATTAAATGTTGAGCTAACTTTAAGATATTTTGACTATTTGACTTTAATATTAACTTTTACAATAATTGTTGAGCTGCTAAAAATATCTTTGACTACTTTATTAGTTGTATTTTCCTTTATTGAAGCAAAAATGGGCTGTAGGTGGCCAATAAGATTTGGAAGAATTAAATGCTAATATGGCCTTGTCACTTGGATCTATCTTCTTCGTTAATTTGCCTTTGATTTGTCCTTAATCTTTGGTTTGTCTCTTAACTTGGATTTGTCTTTTCCTTAATTCTGTTCTTATTATGCTCTTTCATCTGTTCTTTCTTCTTTAGTTCCTTTACTGTTTTATCTTTGATCTTTCAGTGATTTCCTTTCCTCTGTCTTAACACTGTTTTTAACTTTAAACCTTTGATTAATCCTCTAATCCCTTTTACCTTTCATTGTTTCGTAACTGTGTTTTCATTTGTCATTGCCTCTGTGCAGCCACTGTAAAATTCTCTTCATTTTATTTACCCTATACTTTGAAGAACTCTCACTGCCTTTGCAGTGATTGAATGATCATCAATGGTCATGATCCATTTTTGTTTTCAAATTAATCTTGCGCTCTTGGTCCTTTTGATGAACAAGGAATTCTGGATCGTCACCCAAAAAGCCTGTTTTAAGCAATAATTGGACCTTAGAAACACATATTGATTTACTATGTCTTCTTATATATTGGTCATCTGCACAATTAAAAACAACTTGTTAATAAAAACATGCACTGTGGACGGATTCTGGATAATGGCAGCTTTTGGTTTCTGTGTTTGGTTATGGCTTTTTCGGGTCTTCGGAAGAGCTGCAGGGGTTAATACAGAGGATCAGGGGCTTATCGAAATGGCACAGGGCTTTGAAACATTAAAAAAGGGTCAATGGTTTAGGGCTTATGGCATAGAGCGGTAAGTGGTTTATCGCATGGGGCGTAGGTGGTTAATGGTATTTAGTAGGGGGGACACGATAAGACGCAGGAACGACACGTGGAGGAAAGGATGGGCGTGAATACCTCTCATTTCAAAAGTCTCAAAGGTTCATAACCTTCAAGCTTTTGGATTTACGAAAAGGCATGATGGCCATTGGATCTGGGAGCGGAGATCTGACGGTGATCGGGCGACGAATGGACTGCGGGTTGACTTGACATGTGGGGTCGGGACTTTTGAATGTGATGGCGAGTTTAATACATAGTGTGGGGTGTTAATAATCATGGGGCTTGGGTTTTCAAATGACATGGAGGGTTAATATAATGCGGGGGTTTGAAAATAAGGTGGGGTCTAGGGTAATAATTAAGCAGAAGCGCTTAATGTAAAGTGGGGCCATGGTCGTATGAGAGCGGAGGTTTAGGTTTTAAAGTCGGGGCTATAAATGTGAAAGGGGTGTCCGGTAATTTTTAAATAAACAGGGTTCATTTAAAGGAGTGGGTCCCGAATGAAAATAAAATTTGTTTGTAAAACAATGTAAAAATAGGTTTTGACATTGTTTTAATGGAAGAAGGGGAATGAATGAAAAGGAAGAGGATTTTAGCAATGGGAGTGGGGTTTTAGGTAGGGAAAGAGGGTTTTAAGAAAGGGGCACGACTGAATGAGCGGTTTTAAGGTCAAAATATGGAATTTCAGAGTAAGAGAGTGATATGAATAGGTAAAATGAGAGATAGTGAATAGGTTAAATGAAGATAATGAATTCAATGAGATTTCTAAAAATAAATGATAGTTAGGGAATGTTATTTTCAGCAAATTGCAGCCGTAATATTCCCAAATTTTAACATGATATTTGGAATATTACAGCTCTTAATAAACCTACTTAATTAAGTAAATAAAAGGGTGAAGGGACCCATAATCCTCAAAGATGAATAAAATCCACTTTTGATGTGTGTATGTGGATATTTCCGATCTAGATCTACATAATGGAGTAGTAGAGAAACTACTTAATGTGAAAGGAGTGGAGATCATGTCCCATTAATGAGATAGATCATGGAGGTTGATACAATCAACTAAGAACTTGGAAGGAATCAAATGTAATATCATAGAGAATTTATGATGAGATGATGGAGGAAGTGGTGCAATAATGCACGCATGATGGAGAGTGTGATAAGCACATTCACACATGATGGAGATCATGAAATGACAACGCAGTCAACATGGAGACCTATGTCCACATGTACAGTGCAGTTATGAGATGGGCCAAGGCATGGGAAGGTTCACAAAATATATAATGAAGATGAAGGCAACATAGAAGGGAGGTTGAAGATTATTGTTGATGTATGATCTGTTTAGATCTGGAATTGTCATGTGACATTCCATGCTTTCTTTGGTTGTTTAGCTAAGATTGAAAGTGCTTTTTAGCACTGGGTGCTCCTGGTTGGGAATCCCACCTCTTTAATTGATTAGCTCTTGAAAGAGTATTGCACTTCATTCATCATCAGGAATTGGTGCCATATTGTTCCTACTTTCTGCAGAACATCCATATTCAAAGATTGCACATTTCTGAAGATCAGTTTGAGCGGAGGAGGTTGTCCTTTAATATTTCAGTTGAGCAACCTGTGAAGGATTCATCCTATCACCTTGAGCTTCAAGATCAGCCTTCTAGTGCTTCAAATCTATATCAGGCATAAGGCCATCTATTATTCATCTCCCAGAAGCAGCAATCCCTTCAGGAATTGCTCAATCCATTCTTGTAGATCCAAGGAAGAAGGGAAGTTACTTGCATTCCAGCTAGTAATCCAGTGAAGGACCATTCCTTCACATTGTATACATTATTTCCATCAGTCTTGAGCTTCATAGCCATATTTTTCAGCAGGCTAGAGAGCCTCCTTCCTTTACAGTGCAATTTTCATGAGTTTCCTTTGTTTTTTAAACCTCTTTCAAACCAAACAAACCTCTTTAAAACCAATTATTGTTGTATTTTAATAAGTCAAATTTATTTATTAGATGGAAAAATCAACTAAAATCCAAAATAATATGTTATCATTCGATCCGCTGGTGAATTTTGCAAACTAAACTCCAAAATAATATGTTATCATTCGATCTGCAACCGCCTAAGACATGCTTCTACTTAAACACGTTTAGTGATGAGATGATATTATATTAAGTGAAACACAATATCTTGCTTTTAAGACGATTAATACAAATGATAAATACATAGTTGTGTAGTAGCAGCTGCAACTTTCTTTGGAGGATTGAGGGGCTAGATCTTGAGCTTCTAGCTTGAGGATCTAGTGAGGGGATTAGCCCTTCATGCTTAGATCTGATCTTATAACATATTTTAGCCATCTATTTGTCAGATCTAGCTTCAGATATACATAACCCAGTAGTCAAAGGATTAACCTTAAGAGGGTGATTTTCCAAAGTTGTAGATCTGGAAAATCATTTCTAGGTTATCTTGGGTATCCATCATAGAGCCCAGATCTAGAATATTGGCATCATCAGAGCTCCAGATTTTCATAGATTTGCATTTTCCTTTTTATCCTACAGTCATATACTCATTATATTCTGAAGGGACAATGTGGTATTTGCTTCCAATAGCTCTCCAGTTACGCAATGCCTATTGTGGCATGTTTTCAGGGTCATTCTACGCCATCTCTTTGGCTAGATTACCTCATATTTTGTACATTTTTGTAATTGAATATTCTCCTATATAATAAAATGGCTCGACTATTCTGTCCATATTTGTGTTGATCAAAAAATTACATGTACATTTTTTGTGTTACAAATATTGTGTTTGTGTATCAATGCATTATTCCATTTTGGGATATTATAGTGGTATTAGAGCCTGATCTTTGGCTCAGCTTGTGGATATTTTGACAACATAAGAAAAGCAGATATTAGAGATCTACTATGGAGGGATTAATTTTTTCCTCATCTTCCTTTAGATGTATGAAGGATCTCTCTAAGGAGATCAATGAAACGAGAAGAGAAAGGCAAAGAGAAACCTCAAGAAGGTTTCAAAATGAAGAAGGTCCCAACACTTCTTTGCAGTAACAAAGAAGGCTGGAGAAGCAAAGAGCTTCACATTATTCCACTAGATCCACTTTCTTTGAGAAAGAGGACTGGTCTAGATATGATGAAGGCTTGGGGAATGAGACCCTAATTGAATATCTGTCTGAATACAATTCACGGCCTAGAGCATTGAAGGAGAATATCTCTCTCCAACATTTTCTGCAACTCAAAGAAGAGAGAATATCCAGAAGCAACAATAGAAGAAAGAGGAATATATTCTTCTTGCCTACATTTGATGGATCTTCCACAAACACATTAAGGGCTTGGAGGGAAGAATTATTTACATTATTTCTAAAATATCCTATATCAGAAAGAGAGGCTATGGAATTTGTAGCACTACACCTTGAAGGTGAAGCAAGAAAATGGTGGTTCAGTCACTTGCCACACATGAAAGTGTCAACTTATGCAGATTTTATTCAAATACTGAATTAAAGATATGGTAGAAAGAAACGAGAGACATCTCACATAATGACATCTCCCATCATCAAGGAGATAGTGCATGAAGATTCTAGAGAATATGTTCTCATTCTCACTCAAGAGGAGGAGCCTCTACCACCACCAGCTGCAGATGTGATTACATCAAGAGGAGGATCACTTGCATCTTTGCAAGATGGTCTTGATTTCTTGACACTTGGATCCCCATGCACAATTGATGAGATGCATGAGGATGAGAATAAAGATACCAGCATTGGTTTACTTGTAAAAGTGTAGCCATCATTCTTACCAGTAGTTGGAGACACCTTTGCACTGGAAGAGGAAACTCTTGTGTTCTTGCCAGATGTTTCTAACTCTCAATTGATCCAAGGTATGCATACACTTTAATCTCATATTGTTTTAGTATCTATTATTGAAACTTATGGGGAAATTCCATCAGGGCTATTGCATGACCAAGGGTTAGAACATCATGCTTATTTGGAGCAGCATTATATCACTGCACAGAGGACCCTTGATTTAATCAAGGAAGAGATGAAGATCCATCCTATTTTGTCATGGATGAACTACATTCAACCTCTTGATCTGAAATGTGGAGTTTCAGAAAATGGGATAAGTATGATCCTATGTACAATGGCTGGCTATGAATTTAGCATTATGCCTTGCTTTGAGACAACACATGTATCACCTTGCAGATCTACAGTGTTGTTAATGAGCAGCAGTGAGAAGAAGAGGACCCATTCCTCATGGAAGTAATCATATGGCAGCTTCATTCATGAAGAAATGGAGGAAAAGATGATAGATGGTAGACATCTTGAGATGAGAAATATTTTCTCCTTTCTAGATGACACTTTCTCAATGAGCATCTCACAGCTCAAAGAGAGACCTCTGCTTGCAGCAGATCCAGAACCTTATTATTTTTGTAGGGCCATTGATGAGAAGAGAATATCATGGAGAGATCTCATTGGAGGTGCACTTCAACATATCATGGAGTGCAAGCTTCTTCATCAGTTTGAGGAGGTTGGTGTTCTACAATGGGAGGATACCAAGTTTTTGCAGAATGAGATCCATCATCCACATTGGGATGAATGTTTGATAGTATGGAGCAAGGGGTTGCCAAACCTCTTGAATATCTATGATACAGGCCAGCAAGAAGCATGGTTTTGTTGGTTTCTCTTGGGTGAGTATGGCTACCACTCAATGAGTCATAATTTTATGATTCATGCCTTATACATCACTAGAAGAATGCAGAAAAAGAAGGCATGGTTACTTTGGTTGTTAACGAGAGAGTTTGGATGTCACCTGATATATCTTATGTCCTTATATTTACTCTTGTTTGGGATATGTCTCATGTCCTTACATGTATTTCTGTTTGGGATGTATCTCATGTTCATGTATGTACTTTGGTTTGGGAGAAAGTATAACTCTCACATGATGTGGCATAAAGGAGCTTGTTTGTATTATGTTGATGAGACATTTTACATGTCCACTACTATATTTTTGCTCCATGACTTACACCGTGATAATTTAAGGTGGCAACAAGAATCCTTGTTGCTATGTTTACTATTGGGAGAGTAGGGATTAAATTCGTCCCATACATTGCATGACATTGTTGGAGGATGGAAACAGGAGGCCTTACAGTGTTGGCTTTTGTTGGGGGATTATGGTCATTGTACATGGTATGATGATGATGTGATGGGGCAGCAAGATGGCTTCTCTTGAGAGAATATGGCCACTACATTTGGTACAATGATGATGTGGTATGGCAGCAAGAGGCATTGCTACAGTGGCTTCTATTGAGAGAGTATGGATCTCATATCTATATTGATGCAGATTTGGCATGGAAACAAGAAGCATTGTTGCGATGGCTTCTTTTGAGAGAGTATGGCTCCCTTGTTTGTTTTCATGATGATCTAGCATGGCAGCATAAGGCTTTGCTGCATTGGTTGTTATTAGGAGAATATGGTTTGACATTGTTCATGTTTTCCCATATGTCTCTACTTCTTGATTTTCACTATGATGATGTGATGTTTTATTCCTACATGGCCAACATGGCTAATGATGAGGGCATTGATAGATGTAATGTACTCTATGTATCATGGGTTGGAGATATAGTTCATAAGTTGGGATTTTCCACTTCGGGAATGAACCACTTCATCTTATGTATCTCGTGTATAGAGGAGAACTTTGGTCATTATATGGTTGCCACTTGGAGATTCATTGATGAGGAAGGGTATCTAACTTTTCATTTGGAGGTCATTCTAGACATTCTAGAAACGTAGCTTTGGAGATGGACATGCATAACACATTCTTTCTTTTTGTATCAATTTTTCTGAGATTTTTGTTTAGACAATGTTATATACAATTAAGGAAACTTTAAACTGAGATTCTTAGCTGAAATAATGCTTGAGCATCTTTCCATTGACAGGACCTCCAAATAATTTTGTTCCATCCATTTCTTGTAAGAAAAAATCATTATTACCTCTTGCAGAATGAATGAGGTATGGACCTTTCCATAGATTATCAAATTTTCCATGCTTGCCTTTGTCCTCTCTTCTTGAATCCCACTTCAGCACTTTGTCTCCAATGCTAAAATCATTTGCCTTGGTTCTTTTGTCAAATACATTCTTCATATTCTCCTGTAAAAGTTGTGTTCTGTTGTACACTCATCTGGTTTGATGCAGCTGAACAGTCTGGCTTATTCTCCTTTGTATGTCATTTTCTTCAGACTGCACCTCTTGAATGAGTTTCATTACAGGCACTCCCAAGCTTGTTGGGAAGACTGCATCTGTTCCACAGAATAGTTGATAGGGTGACATGTCAATTTATTTCTTATTTGTTAGCCTATCTACCCAAAGTGCATGTACTAATTTGTTGTGCCATGATTTCCTGTTTTCCTCCAACAATTTTTTAATGATGTTCACCAAAATCTTGTTTGAGGATTTACCCAACCCATTACCTTGAGGGTAGTAAGTTGTAGAGTGCCCCAAAGAAATGTTATATCTTTGGCAAAAATCCACCATTTTCTTATATTTAAAAGTAGCAGCATTGTCAGTAATGATTTTTCTAGGATAGCCAAACCTAGACAAAATGTTGTTTTGCAAGGAATTTGATAATTACTGAGTCTGTGGCAATTCTAGAAGGGATGTCCTATATCCACTTAGTAAAAAAGACAGTTGCAATAAGGATCCATTTATGCTGGGCAGAGGAGGGTGGGTGGATTTCTCCAATGAAATCTAGACCCCATTATTGAAAAGGAGCTTCAATAGAGATTGGTTGTAATGGCAAGGGCAACAATTTTATTTTTCCCTAAAAAATTTGGCACTTATGACTGGAAATTACCATTTTTTGGATGTCTTGGAAGAGGGTAGGCCAATAGAAACTAGCCCTAAGGATTTTTTTGATAGTGGTTTTCCAATAGAGGTGCCCCCCACATTATCCCTGATGAAATTCATGTATAATCCTATCTGCATTTTCTTCATGCCAACATTTAAACAATACACCACCAGAATTTTTCCAATATAAAACTTTATCCAAAATGCAGAAATTTATAGCCTTTAGTTTCAAGAATCTGGCCTTTGTTTTGGACAAACCAGGAGGAACATTTATGTTAAAAAGCACATATAATATATTAGCATACCAGGGTCAGTTCTGAAATGCTCCCTCAATAGGTGGAGTCGCCAGCTCCTCTTGTTCATCCAATGAGTCAGTCATATTGATGTCTAGTGCTTGAAAATTTGTTTCAACCATGTGTTTAGCCAGCCCTTGTCCTTTATTATCTTGGTGGGCTTGATTTCTAGATCATATTCCAAGATGAACGCAATCCACTTACCTCTTTTTCCATCAAGATCTTGTGTAAGTCTGTCTTTAACCATTGTATGAGGCACAAATGCAATGATGTGTGAATGTAGAATATAGACTCTAAAATATTTTAGTGCTTTGATTAAGGCAAAAGCCAGCTTTTCCATGATGTTATATTTCATAGGTTCATCTCTTAAAGCTTGGTTGAAGAATGCTATGGGTTTCTCCTGTTCTTTTGTATTTTTCTGCAGTAAGACAATGGTAACTGTGTATTTTGATGCAAAGGAAAAATGAAGAAAGCCTTGTGAAATCAGGGTTGATTAGAACAAATGTTTGTGTAGGTTCTTACTTCACTAAGTCAAAAGATTGCTTTGCTTCTATGGTCCATTTGACCGTTATTTATATTTTTAACATGTTAGTAATCTTTCTTACGAGTTCTGCAAGGTTTGGCATGAACCTTCTTAAGAAATTTATCTTTCCAATGAAAGACTGCAGCTATTTGATGTTCCTTGGATGACTGATTTGCAATATCCCCTCAATCCTCCTTGGGTCAATTTTGATCCCTTCTTCAGATATGATGTGGCCTAGAAACTTCCCTTATTGAAGGCCAAACAAAGTTTTCTTGGGATTTAAAGACAGATCGTACTTTCTGCATTTCTCAAAGACCTTTCTCAAATAAGCTAGGTGTTCTTCATCTGTTTTTTAATAGATTGTGATGTCATCAAGGTATATCACAATGAAGTAACCTATTTCTTCTGAAAAATCAATATCCATTGCTCTTTGGAAAGAAGCTCCAACATTCATTAACCCAAAAGGTATTTTAACATACATGAAGGTGCCCCAAGGTGTAGTTCGGAAAGTTATCTTATGTTGATCATCTGGATGTACCAGCACCTAATTTTACCCTGAAAAGCCATCAAGAAGAGATATCATTTTGGAACCTACTACCCTTTGCAATATATGTTCCATTTTTTGTAAAGGGTAGTTGTCTTTCACGAATGCTTTATTTAAATTTCTGAAGTCTATGCAGAGCCTAATTTCTCCTATCTTCTTCCTAACTGATACAAGATTTGAAACCCATTATGAGTACCTGAGAGGGGCTATTATTCCAACATCATACAATTTCTTTATTTCTTTCTCAACCAGTGGTAGTTGGATAGGATTTATTCTGAGTAATTTCTGTTTAAAGGGCTTCTATTTTTCTTTGAGAGGAATCTTGTGTTGAATGGTATTTGTATCATAGGACTTCAAGTCTTCATAGCTCCAAGCAAAAACATCACTGAATTCTTTGAACGACTCAATATATTTCTATTTTATATGTGTTGGCAGTGTCTTTGAAATTTTTAACATTTTGGGTTTTAGTTCACTGCCTATATTGCACTTTTCTACATTTGTTTCAGTGGATTCTATATTTGAATTTTTAACAACATCATTGAAATCAAAAATTTCTTCTAGAGGGACTAGTCCTCTTGGCAATATGTTATATTTGAACTGCAACACTTTGAAGTCTTCCTTTTCTGGATCTGCACACAGCTTTGTCTCATGTGGGTCATCTTTTGCTAACATATTTATATCAGCATCATCAAGGGGCTCTTTTTTGTATGTTTGTTCCTCAGTTGTAATACTCCTAAATTAGCATGTAGCTATTTGGAGTATTAAATTTTTATTTTATTCTTAGATAGAGGAATAAGATGGGTAGGAAGGCCATAAATCTCTTTAGTACAAATAAAATCCCTCTTAGTGTGAAAAGGGATCATACTCATAGCTGGATAAAGTACCTTCATGTGTGAACAAGGGCTAATGCATGTGGACAAGGTCAAGTTTGACCAAGTCAACAAAGCTTGGATGGAGGGAGTGGATCATTAATAGAGATGACCCAATGGGAATATGGATTAGTTTAGATAGTTATAATAAAACCACCTTGAGTATGAAATAAGACATTGCATGGATATCAAGTCAAGGATGACCAAATAAAATAGCGTTGTTATGGAGGAGTGGCATTGATGATGGGACATCGTAGTTTTGGAGGGAGATTAACTGCATGAAGGTGGAAACCCTAATGAGTGGGACCCAAGGTGAGAAGGCTCACATTGTTTATAAGGAAGAGGATGGTAGCCATATGGGGTTAGCTTCTGATTATGATTATGATTTTCTAAATATATTGTTTGTTTAGACATATAACTTTCTCTTGTTGTTTAGCTGAGATTGTATGTTGTTTATCATAGCGTGTTCCTGATCGGGAATCCCCCCTCTTCCATTGAGTAGCTCTTGGAGGAGTCTTGCACCATATTGTCCACTATCTGGCTGAAGGCCAAGATTAATCTTCCTTTAACAACACAAATCCTATTGACGGTTTGTCTATTTCAGTAAGCTGTAGTAAGTGGAGACTAGATCTTCAGGTCTAGGCCATTTCAGTGCTCATTTTCAGTGGAGGAGGGTTCTAATCAATTGGAAGGTTAGTATTGAAGGTATTGAGCTTAATTTTCATATCTTGGCAGTAGGCCAACCACATTTTGTCCCCTATACTGCAGTCTAGGTCCAGATCTGTGTAATTTCTGAAGAGGCAGTTGTAGGGTGGTTCAGCACACCGTCTGGAGAGCTGATTTTCTGAATGTTGGGGATTTTCCATTAAATTTGGAGATCTATTGGAGGAGGCTATTATATTGCATATATCAAATCAACCACACTTTCTAGATCTATAATTTTCAATAGATCTGCAGTCTTAAAACTCAGATCTACAATTTGTACTTGGTGTTTTGCTGAAACCCCAAGGGGGTTCTATAGAGGAGCTTGTATAGTGCATGGATCTGATATAGATCTAACTTTTCATGCACATAGAAACTCTAGATATAATGTACAACATACTACTATTGTATACCCAATAAAATAACGCTGTCAGGGTATTCTAGCTTTAATTCATGGTTGCATCCCGTCTTTTTGCATGATTTTTGAGCTATTATGGCTTGGGAGGCTTGTTTAACTAAGCTACCATGATTTGTTTTAGATCTCCTTTTGTATTTGGCTGTTATAATGTATAAATGAATGGATCTGTGGGTTGAATTTAACTTTTATTGCCTATATTTTTGAAAAAATCATTTTTAAGTGCATGCATTACTGCATTCCCCATTTGGGAATATTACAGTGGTATCATAGCATCATCTTGGCTCAGCCTGTGAGTTTCAGCCAATATTTCATAAGAAGAAGAAGAGAAGGAGAAGAGATCAGAATGATGGAAGGAATGAGTTTCATCTCATCTCTTTTCAGATCTAAGAAGAACCTCACCAAGGAGGTCAAGCAAAGAAAAATGGAGAGAAGAAGTGAAACCACATTAGGGTTTCAAGATGAGGAAGGTCCATGTACTTCCTATCATCAAAAAGAAGATCTGATATTGCATAGAGCTCCAAAGAAACATGCTATGCCCTTTCCTTTTGAAGACAAGAGGCATGAAGATGGAGGTAACTTAGATCATGATATTCTAAGTGAGTATCTTGCAGAATATAAGTCTCAACCTAGAGCTTTCATAGAGAATATAAATCTCCCATAGTTCATCCATCTGAAAGAAGAAAGGAGACCTTGTAGCAATAGAAGGAAAGAGGACAATAGGTTTCTATTCTCTACCTTTGATGGGTCATCCTCATGCCTAGCAAGGGCTTGGGGAATGAGGTTGGATGCATTTTTCCTGCTACATCTAGTAATAGAGAAAGAAGTTGTTGAGATTTTAGCACTGCACCTTGAGGGTGAAGCAAAAATTTGGTGGTTCAGCCATTTGAGTCATGCAATAGTGACTGAATTTGTAGATTTTACTCAAAGGTTGATCAGGAAGTTTGACAAGAAGAAATCAGAGGAGAAGAAGCCTTCACCACCACTTCCTGCAGGAGCACTTGCATCAGGAGAAAGAACCCTTGCATCTTTGCAAGATGGTCTTGATCTCTTGAGATTTAGAGTCCCGTGCACTATTATAGAGATGCATGAGGAGGAGGAGACTTGTACCAACGCTAATGCAACCATAGAAGACAAACCATCATCATTAGTAGTTGGGGAAGCCATCACACCAAAGGAAGGAACCCTTGTAGCAGTACAAGATGTTCCCAAGCTTTACCAAGGTATGCGCATGTTTCCATTTTCTGTTACTTCAACACATCATATGGAGGATTGTGGGAATGTACCATTGCATGAACTAGGGTCAAAGTAAATTGCTAATTTGGAGAAACAAACTATTACTGCACTGAGAAGCCTTGAATTGTTCAAGGTGGAGATATACAGTCATCCTAGTGTATCATTATTGAGTTGCACACAAATATTGGGGTTGGAGTGTAGATTATTGGAGGATGGGATGAGTATTGTCATGAACCATGCCATGAAAAACTATGTGTTTAGCATTGGGTATGATCTTAAGACAACAGATGCACCATTTTGGAGATAAAAAACACTATCAATGAGTAGCAGTGATGAGTTGGGGGCCCAACCATTATTGGATCATTCTGATGACCTTTCTACATGTATAGAGGAGGATAGGAAAATGGTTGATGAAGGGAATCTTATGATGGATAAATTCTTCCATTATAATGATAGATACTTCTTGATTAGCACTTCACATCCTGATGAGAATTTTTTTCCTACACCTTATTTGGATTCTTATGGGATCAACTTGGTCATTGAGGAGATTGAATTTCAACATCCCATGAAATGCAAAGACATAAATCTGATTTGGGAGGATGGTATTCTACATTGGAGGAATGCCACTTTTGGACATGATGATAGACACTCACCACTAGTTGGATGGGTGATGTTGATGAGCAAGAGGTTGGGAAACCACTTGCATATTTATGACACTAGGCAGCAGGAGGCAAGAATGCGTTGGTTACTCTTGAAAGAGTTTGGTCATCTTGTGACTCATTCTATTTCAAAGAGTTGGTTGGTGGATGGAACTTGGCATGGCACTTACATCATATGGTAGCAAGGATTTTGGGTTTATTGGGGTGATGTGATATATTTCCTATCAAATATCATGTGGTTGCTCCATGATTCATATGGTGATGGTGTGGGGAGGCAACTAGAGCTGTTGTTGCTTTGGTTTTTACTGAAATAGTATGGGCTAATCTTCTCCCATACTTTGCATGATGTTGCATGAGTAGGAGATGGCACTGTCATGGTGCAAAGGGACCACTCCTTATTCTTGGAGGATCAAGAGGTAATTCCACTTTGGAATGAATCTCCCACATATAGCAACATTATGATTGATGGATTTGACATGTGGAATGTCAAAGGATGGAACTATGAGATGACAAGATCCTTGTTACAAAGGCCAACAACGTTGTCACTTGGGAGCTTGAGTTTGTTGATGGAGTCTCCCTAGGATCAATTCACATTTGATGCACTTGATGGGCATGAAGGAGATGAGAGTGATGGAGTAGTGGATGGAGACATATATTACCATGATATGATCTTCTTGACTTGGATTTCCAAGCATAAGAAGGAAGATCTACTTGCAGCACATAGTTCATACCTCTTCATGAGACCATGTCATATCACTATGGCGGGCTTACTCATGGATCCTATCCTCATATTGCTTTCAATATATGGTAATAATTATGTTTATGCAATTGTTGATTATCTAACACAATATTTTCATTCTTTTACCTTCCTTATACAGTGCATTACTCCACAAGAGGGCAAGCCTCTATTTGAGCTTCATGGTCATTTTGGGACCAATAACTATGATGGGGAGAGCCATTTCTTGTATGGCTTTGGGAAAGTGTTGTACTACTTCCTATATGCTCAGTTGACATACAATGCCATTTACTATTTACTACTAGATGAGATAACATGCACAACTAGCAAATTGTTTGAAGACAACTTGCCATATCACATTCTGAAACTGCAGTGGGAGAAACTGTGCTGTAACTACTTGAATAATTGTTGGTACTTTCCAGCACTATGTAAAACCTTCAATACTTCTCTCATTTGTATTCCATATGATGATAATGTCATATTCATTTTGTATGGGATGATTTGGGCAAGAACCAAAGGGTGGATGTTTGAGGACCCTATTGCCTTTTTGCTCCATAAAGGCAGCGTTATTGCAGCCCATATTTAGTAGCAGCTATACACTTATCATAAGTGGAGAGAGAGACAGCGTGGGATGGAAATTGTGATCCATCATATTCATTTATGCAGCTTGTTGTGAAACCAGCTCCAAAAATAGAATAAAAGAGATATCAACGCCTTAGAAATAAGCCACTTCGAGGGGGCAACCTCCAATACATTACATGAATGAACAATTCTTCGATGATTCAAATTACAAAACCTCCTTTCTATATATAGGAGTCCATGGGGCCACAATGTAATCCTAGCCGACCTAACAATAATAATTTAAGGGCACAATAATAACAATATGGGGGTTACAAGGGTACAATAATAACAATAAGGGGGTTACATTAACAATAATAAGGGACTATACTAGTAATATAGGGACCTAACATGCCCCTCTCCTTCAAAAAAGTGTTGTCCTCAATGCTTGAGTAGCTCTGGGTGCTTCTGTATAAAATTCTCATCCTCCCATGTAGAATCTTCAGTGGGTAAGTTCTTCCACTTGATAAGATACTCTGAAATTGATCGATTTCGTAGCTGTCGAGTTCTTGTTTCCATGACCACTTCATGTTCCAATATTATTTTTCCTTCCTCATCAAGTTCTGGCAATATTGTTTGAACTGGAAGATTTTCACCTATAACCTTCTTTAAGCATGAAACATGGAAAACTGGATGTACTCGCGAAGAAGCAGGAAGCTCCAATATGTATGCCATAGTACCAATCTTTTGCAACACCTTGTAAGGACCATAGTACTTTGGCGATAATTTATTATCCTTCTTAGCTTGCTTGAGGGACATTTGTTTGTATGGTTGTAGCCGTAAAAATACCCAATCTCCTACATCAAAACTTCTCTCGCTGCGATGTTGATCTGCCTGTTGTTTCATTCGATTTTGTGCCAAATTCGGGTTATCCTTTAAGAGTTGGAGAACTTCTTGTTGATGCTCGATGTGATCTTCCACTGCTTGAACCTTCGAATTTTCTCTTAAAGATGATGTGATGGATGGTGGATGATATCCATAAAGTGCCATAAATGGGGTCATTTTTGCTGCAGTATGGAAGGGAGTGTTATACCACCATTCAGCTAGAGGTAACCACTTGACCCATTGTGTTTGTTTATCAGATACAAAACAACAAAGATATCCTTCCAAACATTTATTTACTATCTTAGTTTGACCATTGGATTGAGGATGATAAGATGAGCTATGAGCTAATTGAGTACCCAAACAAGAAAATAACTCCGTCCAAAAATTTCCAGTAAAAATGGGATCTCTGTCGCTCACAATAACCCTTGGGCTTCCATGCAGCTTTTGAATTGTGTCCATAAATGTAGTAGCAACTGTACTTGCTTTAAATGGATGAGATAATGCACAAAAGTGTGCATACTTGGTAAGTCTATCAACTACCACCATGATGACACTCTTTCCTTCGGACTTAGGTAAATCTGTGATAAAATCCATTGAAATCTCCTCCCAACGTTGACTTGGAATGGATAAAGGTTGTAGAAGTCCTGGGGTCTTAATTGTCTCAACTTTATTCTGCTAGAAAACCAAAAATTCTGCCACAAAATTTTGAATATCAGATTTAAGGCCATCCCAAAAAAATTCTTTCTTCACCCTGTGGTAAGTTTTTAAAAATCCTGAGTGTCCTCCTAAAGGAGAAGTGTGCAATTCCAAAAGAACCTTTTGTTTTAGTTGGGAATTCTTACAAAGATATAAGCGATCTTTGTACCATAAGGAATCATTTTTCCAACTAAATGTATCGGATGTACTAGGATCTTGCTGCAACTTTTGAATGAGTGTCCATACATCTTTGTCCTTCTTCCATTCATCTCTTGCTTCGGTTATCAAATCTGGTTGGATAATAGAAATGGCACAAAGCAATGCTTCCACCTCTTCATTCTTTCTTGAGAGTGCATCTGCAACAACATTTAGCTTCCCTTTTTTGTAGATTATTTCAAAGTCATAACCCAACATCTTTGTGACCCATTTTTGCTGCTCTTCTGAAGATAGTCTTTGTTCCAAAAAAATTTTAAGACTATCATGATCAGTTTTTACCTTGAAGTGTCTTCCCATTAGGTAAGTTTGCCATTTCTTTAGTGCATGCAGTATTTCTAACATTTCCTTCTCATAAATAGGTTTCTGTAAATACTTTCCTTTGATTGGAAAACTTTCAAAAGAAATGGGTCTTCCTTCTTGCATTAAAACAACACCAATTCCATTTCCTGAGGCATCACATTCCACAATAAAGGTTTTTGTGAAGTCTAGCATAGCTAAGACCGATGTTATTCACATTGCCTCTTTAAGATGTTCAAACACCTTAGTTGCTTCAGGAGTCCATGAAAATGAATCTTTCTTCAATAATCTTGTTAGAGGTGCTGCTATTCTACCATAATTCTTAACAAACTTGCGATAATACCCTGATAACCCAAAAAATCCTCGCAACTACTTTATGGTTGTGGGTAATTTCCATTCCTTAATGACTTAAATTTTGTTAGGGTCTACCTTAACACCCTCGTGAGATACAATATGACCCAAATATTATACCTATTGTACTCCAAAGAAACATTTGGATGTTTTTGCATATAGTTGTTTCTCCTGCAATAGTTTGAGCACCCTGTCAACATGTTGAACATGATCCTTCCAAGACCTATTGTAGATTAGTATATCATCAAAAAATACTAGCACAAATTTTCTAAGGAAGGGTTTGGAAATGGAATTCATCAACCCTTGAAATGTAGAAAGTGCACTTGTAAGGCCAAAAGGCATGACCAAAAATTCATAATGATCCTCATGAGTTCGAAATTCTATTTTCAGAATATCTTCAGTCTTCATTCTAATTTGATGATATCTTGAACGAAGATCCAACTTTGTAAAATAAATTTCTCCATGTAATTCATCCAATAATTCATCAGTCACAGGAATGGGAAATTTATGTTTAATGGTGAGCATATTGAGCTCCCTATAATCCGAACACATGCACCATGATCCATCCTTCTTGTGTACCAATACTACAAGAGCAGAGAAAGAAATTTGAATAGGTTGAATTATACCCACCTCTAACATTTCTACAATCATATGTTCAATTTCTCTCTTTTGGACATAAGGATATCTATAAGGCCTAATGTTTGGAGGAGCACTTCCTGGAATCAAATGAATAGCATGATCATGATCATGAATAAGTGGGAGCCCTTTGGGAGTTTCAAACACCTTGGAATGATTGTCCAAGAATTTTTGGAGATTTGCAGAAATAGATGATTTTGATGTTGGAACTTCTAGTGAGCATAATTGTTCAATTACACCTCGTTGTTATTTCTTTAGAAGCTTTGTCATGACATTAGAGCTTATTATCTTTCCCCGCTTCCCTGCAATACCCCATAATTCGACTTCCTTTCCTTCACCACAGATTTAACAAGAGTGGTTTGTTCGAAGAGGTGGCCTTTTGTTTTGCCTTTGGGAGTTGCTCGCCTCCTAGTTTTGATTTTGGTTGGAGTTGCCTCTAGCCTGAGATCGCAGAGGGCGTTGCTGATTGTTGCACCCCTATCGAGGATTTCCTTTAGGATTGGTTTTCCCTTTTTTCTTAATCGTGTTAGGAGATTAGTTTGGATTCTCCTGGCTATATGGTTGGCACAGTTGGTTTTGGGAGGGTTGCACAAAGTTCGCTTGTGCATTATTTTGCATGGGCGAGTCTTGTGCTGGGGACTGAGCATAATGCGATCTCTGGTTTGTAAGTGATTGTTGGGGGGGAGATCTTCTATCTGCATTTCTATCTGCATACTGGGTCCCCTGATCCAAAGGATAGGGTGCTCCATGCTGATGGTGATACGACAACGCCCTACTGGTCAAATTTTGCGAAGGCATGTGAGGACTTTGGTAGCTGGGTTGTGGTATGTTCTGGGTAGAATCATACGTTTAACCGAGGTATTGAAAACTGATGCTTGTGTGACTCTAGGTCAATGACCCAATTAAACCATCTGTAGAGCTCGAAGCACCTAGAAATTCTTTGTAAGTTTGCAGGCGCTGGGCACTCGGCAAGATATCGTAAATATACCCTAACTGCGTATAGATCAGCTTGAGTTTTTGGGCCTTACTGATGGCGTCCTCTTTAGATATGGGTTTTTGTTGCGCCACATCTTTCGAAATCTTTGTGGTGATAGTTTTCAGGAACAGGTCTAACAGTACTCAATCGTCAAGTTTGGATTTGCACAAACTATGACGCCGCCACCATTTGTGAAGATGGTCTGAGATATGGACAGCAGGGGTTTGCCTAAAGTGGGTCAGTAATTCAATTCCAGAATCGTGGTGGATGGGTAATTGAAAATAGGTCAGGAATGCAGTGGCAAGGGCGTTAAAGGTTCCATGTGTAGCAAAAGGTTACTCCACATACCATTTCGCTACCACTTCGGCTAGAGTTCGTTGAAACAGTCTTAGTTGAATAGTATCGTCAACAATGTTGTTCGATGAACACCACAGGTGGAAATTCATAACATTATTTTTGGGGTCTTTCGATTGCTTTCCTTCAAAATTTGGAATTTCTGAAGGGAGCTTCGTGGGCATGGGAAGCCATATGGGGTTCTGTGCAATGGGGTCGTTTGTCAACTTGGTTAAATCTGGTAGATTTAACGAAGCTAGAAAAGGTGACTACGAGGTTGTAGTCATTGCGACTTGTGAAAACGCAATTTTCTGGTTAGGAATAGGGTTTTTCTGCGACATACCTTGATATGCATTCAACTGGCTTCACGAATGGGTAGCACTCCTCTACCCTCTAGGGGTTGTTGGGGGAGTGGTGTGTGGTGACCCTGTGGGGGTGTTCACTGGTGTGACATTGGGAGACCGAATAGGGTTCCCAACTAAATATGCCCCAATAAAAGATAAAACAATAATGGTGTTTGTGTTCTTTCTTTGATGCCTAAATGGCGAAAGACTTGGAACCCCTCCCAGTAATGGGGGGAGGTCCAAAAGACGTCTAGATTGACGAGGTCCCATTGGGTCCATTCTGGTGTCAACTAGGTATGGATTTGAAAATATTTGAGAGGATAGAGATTATAATAAAAGAAAAATTCTGATCGCATAAATAAATAAAAAAGTGACAATAAAATAAATTTTCCTTTTTGATTAATCCTATGTGATCAGTCACTAAAAAAAATATGGTTTTTGTTTTTTTGCATATGATACTAAAATCCTAGAAGACCTAATCATCCTCACACGCTCAAATGTAACTGGGCCATGATAAGATATGTTGTGAATGTTGGCACAACATCTCGTAAGAGCTGGCGATGCCCCCAGTCAACCAAAGAAAATCTACCAAGGTAAGGGTAGAGGATCTAGTGCTTGCCTGCACCGTCACCTATAGGAAAAGGATGCCTTAATTTTGGCCACTAAGCACAACCGTCCCAAATGAGCGTTCGAGTCTTGGGCTTCTTTGTAGTTCAGCTAATAGTACTGAGTATTAGTCAGGTCAAGTAGCCCCAACGGATACCACACGCACTGCACCTAAGCCTAGCCCCCTCTGAATCGGGTCTTTGTCGAGCTCGGGTTTTCTTTTTTGTGGGCTGATAGGTGGATTTGAAAAATCCCTAAACAGTCAAATTCTATGTTTCAAGATGAAGAATGATCAAGGCAGCTTATTAGATGCCTACCCCCTTGATCCTAACTTAGACTATAAATTCTTTTATGGCCTCTATGGGGAGAATTTAGTGAGTTTTGTTAGGTTAATCTTAGGTGTCTTTGTTTTGCTTAGGGTGTGGATATGTGTGAGAAAAAAGTGAACAAGCACATAGTTTGAACGTGTGGATATGTGATGATCCTTTTCAAAATCCCCTATTTAAACTATGTTCTATTGTTCCTTGTTCAAAACAAAAACATGTGTGGATATGGGCCGCTTTCAATTTTTCCTAGTTAATCTATGTGATCAACTATAAGGAAATGGTGTGTTGTGAATATAGATTTTTCATATGCTTTCCTAGGATCACCAAAGGGTGCAAAGCCAACAAAGATTACTTTCTCTTCTATCGACAATTCGATCCTGGTCCTAAAATCCTATTGCAAAAATTGAACTAAACTAATGAATTTTACACTAGAAAAAGAACTAGCTGAGCATGCATGGACTTGGGCCACTTACTTTGGCTAATTACCTAGGTGTTTTGGTACCTAAATTCTCGAAACATAAATTATTTCAGAATGCAAGTTAATTTTCCTCCTACTTAAATTATGTGTTAATTTTTCAAAAATGAGCTTGAACCAAAACTACCACCTACAACTACTAGAAGCAACTAAAAGTAAGTTGTAACAAGTTGTAGCAACTAACATGATTACACTTTAGACTGACATAGTTGTAACAAGTAAGGCTGAGACAGGTGTGATTTCTATGCGCAGGTCACTTCTGAACCCGCGCAACGGGGGCACGCCTATCTATGAGGAATGCATGCAAATTTCCTGCAAAGTAATTTTTTGGAGCTCTTTTGCTTCAGTCTATCACTAGGGATGAACCAGGAAATGAAGGAGAGAAAGGGGGAAATTCCATCCCAACTCCACAACAAAGACGGAGGTCTCTACAGAAAGGCACAACCACATAAACTTGGAAATAAAAGTTAGTGGAGTCATCAATCTTGTGTCAGTGTGTTTGGTGCATGAATGTACAAAATCACACTAACTAAAGGCGGGTGGTTTTTCCCCCTTAATTTATTGGTCACAGGAAGAAAATAGATGGAGTCAAGGAAGTTAGTGGAACATGCTAAAACATAAACATACTAGATAGAGAAATAACATGTATATTCAAACATAAAACTAAAATAAAACTAAAACAAATAAAACAAAATCTCTAAATAGAGTCAAGCAACTTCAATAATCCAAACGGAAGCTCTTACGTCCCCTCTTATTGAGTGCTGGTAGGAAATGAGGATGAAAATTTAACCCACTTTCCAAGGGGCTCTTAGAACTAGGGGTTCTAATTCCCAATGCAAGGATGTCGGTGCTTCCGAGTTTCCTTGGCGTAAAGTCTCCCTCTCTCTACTATGGTGGACTGGATTTGTTGGATGGCCAAAAACTGAGTCCCCTCTATCTCTGCTCCGGATCACACACTATTGGTATTTCTTGGGGAAACTCTAGCCATCATAACAATGTGATCTCATACTGTTCATCTCTTGGTGGCCTTTTATGGGAGAATTCAAACTCTCCTTCCCTCTTGGTACATTGATGGATGGTGACCAAAGAGAGGAAGATGATTCCATTGTGTGCCACATTAATCCATTTTGTGCTCCCTTGAGGTCCTAAGGAGGCTTGGGTAGATGTTCTTGGGCAACCTCAAGTGTGGGATCAATTTCTTGGAGTGTGTGACTGGAAAGTGGCTTCTGCCACTCCCAGGACCGTGCGGCTTTTTCAGGAAAATCCGCGCAATGTCTCAGATTTTTGAGGGAAACCTGCACAATATATCATCTTTTTGAGGAAAAGCCACACAATATCTCAACTATCGAAGGAAAATGTGCACAATTTATTTTTCTTCTTAGACCTTAGATATTTTTTAGATTCTTCAAATCCTCTAATGTGCCTCAACCCTATAAATCCTTTTGCCTGAAATTTAGTAATATCATATTTTCTTGTCTGATTTTCCAGTGATAACGCCATTTATGGAACTTTATGGATATCATCCACCATCCATCACATCATCTTTAAGAGAAAATTCTAAGGTTCAAGTAGTGGAATATCACATCGAGCATCAACAACAAGTTCTCCAACTCTTAAAGGATAACCTAAATTTGGTGCAAAATCAAATGAAACAACAAGAAGATCAACATCGCAGCGAGAGATTTTTTAAGGTAGGAGAATGGGTATTTTTACGGCTACAACCATACAAACCAATGTCCCTCAAGCAAGCTAAGAAGGATAATAAATTATCACCAAATTACTATGGTCTTTACAAGGTGTTGTAAAATATTCATAGCATGGCATACAAATTGGAGCTTCTTCCTTCTTCACGAGTGCATCCAATTTTCCATGTTTCATGCTTAAAGAAGGTGTTGGCTACCCATGATTTGCAAGATTAGCAAGAACAAGTAGCAGGGAACCACATCAAACTACTTTGGAGTCCAAGGACCTAACCTTCCTGGGCTCAGAGAGGGCTCTCTCTATGTTTATGTTAAATTGATTTATCTTTATGCTTTTGTTTTCTGATTTTAGGCTAGTTATGAAGTTTTAGGATTGTTTGTTTTGTTTGATTGATTTTTTTTGATTAATTGATTGATTATTTCAGTTGAATAGATAGCCGGTGAGAAGCTTAATCCATTGGGCTATGGAGTCATAAAAGGTTTTAATTGTACATTAGCTCTTCAAGGGTTTTCATAGGGCAAGCTAACTACATCAAATGGATCCTTTTAGGTAAAAATAATATGAGATGACAATAAGTTGTGAATTTAGTAAAACTAAAGGGAAATTAGGAATCCTTCAACTATACTTCAAACAATAAAATCCTTTAGGATAATAGCTTGGTAAAACTGAAAAGCAGTTAAAAATTATTCAGTTATACTTTACTAGAAAAACCTCTAGACAACAATCCAACAATCTTAGAGAGCAGATAATAATTCTCCAGTTATTACTTTCAGACAAAGAAAACTTTCAAGATAACAGTTCAATGAAATTAAAGAGCAGTTAAGAATTCTTTAATTAAACTTCGAAGAAGGCCTTTAAGCATTAGGGGAATTTTGAGGTCTATAATGGGCCTGATAAGGAAATAATAAAATAATAGTTAAACCAATACAATAATATTTATGAATTTACAATTCACTTTTTGCACCAAAATCCATGTAACCATGGTTAAATTCAATTGAAAAGTTGTACCAAAATAAAATTAATATAAAAATTAGTATTTATGTGACTCTAAAAAAAATGAATTTTTCCAGAAAAAATCATTATCATTAAACAACTAATGCATTTGTACTTTGTACTTAAATAACTTAAAATAAACTATAAATATAAATTCATAAATTCTTAGATGTACAACATACCATTAATTAAAATTTATATTATTTAAATTATAAAATTAAATTATATAATAACATGTAATTAATATACGATATAAAAATCAAATAATATAATAAAATAAATGTAATATATTATTTTATATATTAATTTTATATTACATATTGAATTGATTTTATTGATAACATAAGAAGAAGTAATATATAATATAAAAATTAATATGAGATATGAAAAATCTGTAAAGACATGAAGATTGTAAAGGGATATGCATTGTTTCTTTCAAAAAATATGAAATGACAATAATAATATTTTTTCAAAAAGTGTGAAATGACATTTATTATGAGTATTTTACTTTGTGACTTTAATAGTACTTAGAATACTACAATGAATAACCATGATTTTTTATCCACCATTGAAAATGTGACAAGTACATTTAACTCAAGCAATGCCACCTCAACCATGGGAGATGATGTCATTCCCTAAAATATGATTGGTTCTTATAAAGTGAATTTTGATTGTAAATTTTCCTTAGGAGGCCCATTTTTTACCTCAAAATTCTCCTAATGTCTGCAACCACTACATCCATCATGGTACTTTTGGCTGGAATTTGAGCCAAGGATACCACCATGTCTTTGATAAGCTCAACACACTTCACCCTTTTTGAATAAAATGAATATACGTCTCTATAGGGTTTAGTAATTTGTAAATTCAATTCTTTCATTACAGATAATGGCATGAGATTATGTGAAGCACCCGAGCCTAACATACAATTATGAAGAATGAAATCATGAAGAAGCAGTGATATATAAAATGGGGGAACAGAAGAATCTACCTCCTCCACATGTGGACCAAAAGTGACCACTAGCTTTTCTTCTTGCAAATTCACAGTATCACCAATATCATCAGATTGAGAAAGATTGATGAATTCTGCAATTTATTTCTTGTAACCTGGTGTCTTAGCTAGCTCAATAAGGGGTACTTGGATTTTGACCTTTTCTAGATCTTTCGATAAATTGAAAACTTGATTTTGTTTGACATTTTTCTCAGGTTCTTCTTGATTTTTTCGAGGATTAGAAATATGTTCAGGCACAGTAACAACCTTCTCCAAATTACTAGTACCAATAGACTTGTTTCGAGAAGTCTTAGCGTGTTGTATTTATGTTCCACTTACTGGATTCATGGGTTGTTTCCCCTTATCTGATTGTTTTACTGAGTTCTTTGATTGTGCAGTCTTCATTGGAGAAGGTATGGACTCTTACTGTTGTTATTCATCATCATGCGTCCTTGATCTCTTTCTTGATCTTAAATCATATTTCTTATGAAACTATGCTTGCATAAACTTTTTAAATTTCCTACAATAATCATCCATCTCTTCTTGGTCAAAGCAAACCTCATCTTTGGTGTATTCTTCTTCACATTCTTCCTCTTCTTCATCTTCTTTCATGTACATGGCAGATATCTGATCTTCAACTTCCCTTTGATCGTTTTTAGCAAACTGTGAAGGTGCTACTTCTATATACAGTGGTGCCTGAACTTGGTCTTGATCTTTTCTCTCCCTCTGCAAGATTTGCAGGGGCTACTTTCTAAATTTGGGATTGAAAACTCCTGTAGTGCCCCACTCTAGATTTCTGACCTTGATATGACATTAACAATGATTTAGCCTTAAGGCTCACACATTATTATTGAGGACCTCAGGTGGAGGATACTGACACTTCACTCTACTATTAGTGGATGTTTTTATTTCCTAGTCGGTGGTAGGATGATGGTGGATTTGATGGATATGTATTTTCTATTGACGTTATGATGATGATAGTTGTGATGAATGTGTCTACTTACATTACTTTTGGTTCACGATAAACAATGATGTGGATGACTATGTCATGTTGATGATTTTGTTATGAAATTGACTAACACTAAGAAACTTGGTGACTGATGATTATTGAGTACTACAGGAAACCACCAGAGGCACTCGCATATGATGAGCTGACAACATTTGGTTTGATAGGAATTAATATTTTGTCTTGAAATTATAAGTTCAGTTTGGAACTTGATATATATATATATATATATATATATATACACACACACACACACACACTCTGATGATATGTCAATGGTTGCAGGAACATGTTAGTTGCTTGGCCGAATGACTCAGATATGGGTGATGGGGTTGTACAATTAGACGGAACTTCATGGGAGGGGTGGGACAGTGTCCCTGATCTCACCTACTAGCACTCCCGCCATGACTTAGGCTGGAAAGGTCGAAACACCTTCGCCTTGAAGATCATGATGCCGTGGGGGCAGGTCCCAAATTGGGTTCGCTCATGAGGATTTCTGGGGGGCGCGCATCAAGGCAGATTCCTTGATCCCCAGCACCATTAGTCTCACTATAACAGGCAACATACGAGATGATAAGGGTCTCTGTAGTTGCACATATAATTTCCCCTCGTAACCACTGGATGCTTGAAGAGCAAGTGGTGTGGAACCCTTGGAATTTCAAGAGAAATTCTTGAAGGGCACGACCAACTTGGCACCCTTGGCATCAAAAATAAATTCTTAGGCATGGCACCCTTGGAACTTCGAATGGAAGTTCTTGAAGGGCATGACCAAACTCAACCCTTGACATCATTAAAGAAACTAATAAATATAACCAATATATGAAATTAAACTAATTCAAAACAAATGATATACGAGGTTAGAACCAAAATAATTAAATCAAGAATAAAACTTAAGGTAAGGGAGGAATAGGAAGAGATAAATTAATTACCATGATAACTCTACCCTTTCCATGATAAAACAAAATATTAAATGGATAATGTATATAAGTAACTTAATTAGGCAAAAGGGGAAAAGAGGGACATAGATTTAAGTACAAAGATTTATTAAAAACTTCATTAAGAGAAGAGGGTGGTGAATTATAATAAGATTAATAAATTAAAATTTGAGAAATTAGAGAACTTCCATGTGGCAAGAGCCAACATAAGAATATTCATCATAAATGAAAATTGAGGTAGTTTAGGGGACCAAATCTGAGACTTATCAGTTAACTTCAGTAAGAACACAAATTAAGGAGTAGAAAAGGGGGATCAAGAGACAACTAGGAGAAGAAATAGGAAGTCTTGTTGGGTTGAGGGAAATACTATTTTAAATGAATAATTAAGTAAATTATTTTTGGAGAGACTCGATGAGAGGATGACACATGGGTGGGTGAATAATCAAATTTTGGGTTAATAAAAAATATTTTTTTGTGCATGAAGTTCCAAGTGTCACCTATGAAGCATTCTATAAAAGAAAGGGAAAGGGAAGGAAAAAGGGGACTTTGGTTTTACCCTATGGTTGGATGGAGTAGATTATGTCAAAATTGAGTGGTTACGAGCTATAGTTGATTTTGGTGAGATAGAGTGTTATAGAGAGGGGACTCTTGAGCCAAGAGAGGCTCACCTCTATCAGCTAGCATTTTCCTTTGTTTATACAACCCCATTGCAGCTCGGGGGTCCGCGGGGAAGGAGAATACCCAAGGAGTAGGCTGGGAGGTTAACCGGTGAGTCACTACATTCGGCTTGAGCACGAAAAACATTCAGGCGTGGAGGTAGACGACATCAAAGGAGCTCGCAAAGAAGAAGGTCCAGTTTGGCTCTCGTCTCAGGGTGTACAGTACACGTTTAGTTATATTGCTTTTATTTATGATGATTTCATTGTGCCTAGAATTCACAAGTTAAATGGATGTATGTGTATGAAGTCTAATTTTATGAACTTGGATATAACTTATATAAATTATTGTGTTCAGCTTGGTATGTTTATGGTATAAATAATTTAAATTTTACTAAGTTTTCAGAAACTTGTATGATTATGGTTTGAAATTTCTATCACTGCGTTAAAAAAATAAAAAAATAAATAAAAATAAATTTTAAGCCTAGCGTTCATCTAGTAATATATATTAATTTGGGTCTCTACACTTGGTATCAAAGCAAAGGTTCAACCTCTAGGACCTATAGGCCCATAAAAACGTTGATCATGAACTCTCTCTATTGTTTCCTTGTCTGGAGGCAATACAGTCGGCCGCTCTAGCCATATTAACCCTCAAAGTCAAGCTAACAGGGCACTAAAAAAAATAAGAAAAAAGAGATAAATGTTAACCACAATTTTGCAGATGTGAGTAACCTTCACAGAGTTATGTTCTAATGCTTTATGGAGCCATTATCTAAGTTTTCATTGGAGATGTGGGTGCTGGAAACAGTGCTGAAAGAGTTATTCTCCCCATCGACTGACTCCAGGCTTACATGTCGCTTGTTGGTTCTCTAACAGAGTTTATAACCAAATTTCTGGATACGTTCTTCGATTTCCGGGGAGCTATATTAACCACCTGCTTTCTGCCTACGTTATTTGCAGAGGTTACATAATCTTCACAGCGTCTTCTTCTATAACCTTTTGGAGCTCATTATTTAGGTTTTTGGTGGATATATGGATGCTGGAAACGCTGGTAATAGAGTAATCTTCCCCAATAACTGATCGTTTGTTTATGTGGTCACTTAATGGTTCTCCAATCAAGCTAGATACCGATTTCGATGACATGTTTTTCAATTTCCGAGAAGCTGCATTACGCATTTATTATAATTCCTGAGCCAGCGTCTTATGTTTCCATACAAGGTCTCCTATTTGCGGTTTTTTTTTTTAATTGCTAAATTACACTCGCTCTAAATATCTCTATGCACTTTTCTGAATTAGAATTACAAAACACTTAAAAGCTTCATATAGTCAATCCCAGTCTTGATTCTTCGAGATTGGTCATGGATAATCATTCAGTAAAATTCCCGCACACTAAAAAAAAAAAAAAAAATCTACAGATAGGTTTTTTTCAAGTGTGCCAGAAATTTTGATTACTGGTATTTTCCCGTGTCAAATTTTAACCCTTAAATCAAAATTTTCAAATGGTGACAAAAATTTCGATCTGATACAAATCACTAGCATCAAAATTTTTCAACCCATAACTCGATTTTTACTAGTGATGACAGAAAATCTCGAATCGAATCCTTTTCTGTCAAATTTTAATGACACATAGAGATTTCCAAGTCTTGCCTTTTACTTCCACTCGAGTTGGTTTGATTCTTTCTTGTCTTCGACTGCAAAGGTGTCTGATAGTTTTCCACTTCTTATCTCGACTCAACCTTGACTGTTTTTATAACTGATACGTTCCAATACTTAGGGTTACATTAATAACCATTTAAAAATTTGGGATTTTCGAGGTGATTTATAGGTACTTACCTATTTTACGAAGAGTTAATTTTTGATGTGTTGACCAGATTTTACTCCATGAATTCAACTTGTCAACTCCTACTTACCAACTTTACGAAGAGTTAATTGTTGACGTGTTTTTTTTCAAGTAGAAAAAAAAAAAAAACAGAAGAAAACAAAACTCTGGATATATTATGTCTAGTTCAATTTAAAACTCATGAAATCTTATATGCCTTTACAACAATAAACTGAAGATCCTTTCAACACTTATAAAACTCTGACAGGAAACTGGAGTTCCTAATGAACTGTCTATAAAATAGAAAAACAGTAAAGTTTAAATCTTTAGTTCTTCCGAGAAATATGGAAACAGTGGAGTACTTAACTAATTAATGCTCTGGACACCAATAAAACGACCAGTGTTTAAACTGGTCATTGAAAGGAGCTAAACATCCAGGGGAAAAAGGAAAGAAAATGTGTCAAAATTTCAGCCCAATAAAATATCAATAGGAGTCTATTTACCTTATGATACGGCCATCATTAAATGGGTGAATCAATACTGCACCAGTTCCTTCCTTTACTTTAGCAGATTCTCTCTCTCTCTTGACTGCATTGTCGGTTCACACACAATGACCTGTCCACCATTTCGTTTAACATTTTCTACTTCACAAATCAGAGCATTTTGACGGATTACAATATATGCTGGAATGTCACACAATTTTGCAGCCAAAGCCAATGCTGCTGCATGATTACCACTTGTTACAACAATAACAACAAAGTGAGATCTTCAAATACTTTGAAAAAATTTGCTCAGACCAAACAAATATAAATCCCTCTGAAAACCCGTGCCTCAGTTTTTCCAATTCTGCCTCCTGGATTCACGCTGAAGGTGTCTCAAGACCTGTTCTCTAACTGTTGAAATTTTGGGAAAAATCCAAACAAATAGTGGAGAGAATAAACTCCCCTCTACAACACAGAGAAGTTAAAAACTAAAATTTTACTTTCAGATAGGAGACAGAGATGGCATGAAAATGCTTTCTTCTATTTCATTAACAGAACTAAAAACTATTACAAATTTCTTCCTCAACAGTGAGGGATTCACCAAAGTAAGACTGCTACAGACGCAGTGCTCTATAAACAAATCTTCTCTCTCTGTCTCTCAAGAACGCACAAACAGTGCTCAGTTCTTCTTACTGTGTTTTCTTTGCCTGCGGGCTCACACAATGTTTACAATGCAATACAATACATTCATTACATTTGCTCTCGGCCTTTTCTTCCTTTTATATGGCGCGGCGGAACAAAACCATAAAACCTATATAAAACTTAAAACAAAGAAATAAACAAAATACAAAGGAAAACCTTTGCGGACATATAAAACTTTAACATTGGCGCGACGTACGAGTGGGGACCACATCGTAGTCGGCCATCGCAATTGCGGAAATTGCGATATGCGATATGGCGGAACGGCGGAATAACAAAAAAAATGCGACGGTGCGATATTGCGATGGTGTGACGATTGCACATCGCAATATTCAACATTTGCGATAACATATATATATGTGGCGGAACAACTTTGCGATATGCGATTGTGTGATCTTGCGATGGCACGACAATCGCACATCGCAATTTCAACAAAACTCTGGCAATGGGCGGAGGGTGGTTGCGGTAAAATGCGATATTGCGATGTTGCAATGTTGCGATGGCGCAACCATCGCACATCGCAGATTTCCATATTCACAAGACATTTAAAACTTCTGAACTTCTGAAATCGCGATCTTGCTATCTTGTGCTTTTGCGCTCAAGTGGTAGGGACCACTTGTCCTTCCGCTTCATAAGTGACTTCCGCCTGTTCGATCAATTCATTCATTTTGGCTGTTGAGGACTTTAAACGCCCAACTTGACTGTTTTAATTAAACCTGCTCCTCCGTAGATTAGAACTTACAGGAAATCTTTGTTCCACTCCAAAATTAACTTCGCCCATACTTCAAAAATTAATTCCTCTATTGTTCATGGCTGCGGCCCATCATCAATTAATTCTTCCCCTTACGGTTCTCCATTCTTCTTAAATACAGAGTGTTGTGCACTCAAATCTCCTCTGCGCTGTTGCTGCTGCCTCTGTACTTTGTTCTTCCTGCCCAAAGGCTGGCAGGTGACTTTATTTCTAACACTCCCCCTTAAAGTCAGCTGATGGGTTATCAATCATACCCAAACATTTCCTTAAAAATTCAAAGGTCTTCTGTGCCAATGGCTTTGTCAAAATATCTGAATATTGCTCCTCCTTTTTACAATGTTGTAAAACAATTTCTCCATTGTTCACCAATTCTCTGATATAATGAAATTTTGTGTCTATGTGCTTTGTTCTCTTATGAAATACAGAATTCTTTGACAATGCAATAGATGAGCTATTGTCACAATAAATCACTGTCCCTTTTATCTGTTCTTGACATAGACTTCTCAACATTCTTCTCATCCAAATTGCTTGACACGCTGCTGCTGTAGCTGCCACATATTCTGCCTCTGCTGTAGACAATGCTACAATAGGCTGTTTCTTAGAAACCCATGAAATGGCTCCTAAACCCATATGAAAAACATAACCGGAAGTGTTCTTACGATCATCTACACTTCCAGCCCAATCACTGTCAGTGTATCCAACTAATTCTGAATTTTCTGAAGTAGTATATAAAATACCATAGCTTTTAGTTCCTTTAACATACCTCAGAATTCTCTTCGCTACTTGCCAATGTGCTTCTTTTGGCTTCTCCGTAAATCTGGAAATTAAACTAACAACATGCATAATATCCGACCTAGTTGCAGTCAAATACATGAGGCTGCCAACGATGCTTTTATACAAACTTGAATCAAAATCCTTGCTGCTGTCATATTTTCTCAACTTCAATCCCATTACTGTGGGAGTAATTGCAGCTTTGCACTCATGCATATTAAATCTTTCTAAAACCTGATTCACATACTTTGCTTGAGATATAAAAATTCCTTTCTCACCTTGCTCTACTTATATTCTCAAGAAGTATCTTAATAAACCCATGTCAGTCATTTCAAATTCATCTTTCATGACTATTTTAAAATTCTCAACAAGGTAATCATCATTACCTGTAAAAATTAAATCATCAACATATAAAACAACAATGAGCATCTTACCATCTTTTTCTTTGATGTAGAGGGTGGGTTCTCCCTCACACTTTTCAAATCCATTTTCCAGTAGATAGGAATCTATCCTAGTGTACCATGCTCTTGGTGCTTGTTTCAGCCCATAAAGAGCTTTCTTCAATTTGCAGACCTTATGCTCTTGGCCTTTCTTCTCATATCCGAGAGGTTGTTCCACATATACCTCTTCCATTAAAACTCCATTTAAAAATGCAGATTTTACATCCATCTGATATACTTTCCATTTATTTTGTGCTGCTATGGACAACACTGCTCTTACTGTCTCCATTCTTGCAACTGGTGCAAAAGTTTCTTCATAATCAATCCCTTGCTTCTTCTTATATCCTTTGACAACAAGTCTGGCCTTGTGTCTTTCTATTTTTCCTTCAGCATTGCTTTTGGTCTTATAGACCCATTTAACTCCAATGACTTCTTTACCTTCTGGTAGATCAACCAACTCCCATGTTCTATTCTTCTCTATGGCTTTAATTTCATCATCCATAGCTTCTATCCATTTTCTATCTTTAATAGCATCTTCAAAATGAATAGGATCATCAACTTGAAAATACAAAGAAAATAAGGAATTCATACCTTCATCTGCTTCTCCTTGCTCATAGATTTCTCTAAGGCTTCTGAATCTTGTTCCTCTTTCACTTGGTGTAGCCGTGCTTGATGAAGCACTCATTTCTGCTCCATGTGGTGTGCTTGGAGATGCACTCCCGCTTCTTCTCAAGGGTGTTCTTGGTGCTGCTTGAGGTGTCCCTTGCTGTCCTTGTGGTGGTGGAGGTTGTGCTGCAGATGTGTTGTTAATTTCAACTACATCTACATCATCTTCATCATGAGACAAACAACTTTTAACATTGACTGTTTTCTCTATGCTTCCATCCCATGCTTCCTCTTCAATAAATTGCACATCTCTGCTTATTACAAACTTCTTTGTGGATGGGTTATACAATCTGTATCCTTTGGAATCTTCACAATATCCAAGGAAAATGCACTTCTCCCCCTTACTATCCAACTTCTTCCTTAACTTGTCAGGAATGTGTGCATATGCCACACATCCAAAAACTCTCATGTGGGTGACTCCTTGTTTTCTGTCACTCCATGCTTCTTCTGGAACTTTGTTCATCACTGCTTTTGTAGGGCATCTATTCAAAATGTACACAGCACAGTTTGCTGCTTCTGCCCAATACTCATTCGGCAAATGTTTTTCCTTCAGCATACTTCTAACCATTTCCATTATGGTTCGATTCTTCCTTTCAGCAACTCCATTCTGTTGCGGTGTGTACCTTGTGGTAAACTAATTGTGTATGCCGTTCTCTCTGCAAAAATGCAGAAAATCCTTTGATATGTATTCTCCTCCTCTGTCGGTTCTGAGGACTTTAATGTACAATCCGCTCTGTTTCTCTACGAAAGCTTTAAAATGGAAAAATTTCTGAAATACTTCACTCTTATATTTCAGAAAATAAACCCACACTTTTCTTGTGAAATCATCTATGAAGGTCAGCATGTAATTGCTGCCTGAAACTGATGCTGTCTGCATCGGCCCACACAAATCTGAGTGAATGATTTCTAAGGGTGCTTTCGCCCTTATGCTTTTCCCTGAAGGAAAAATTTCTCTGTGTTGCTTTCCCAAGATGCAGCCTTCACATAGGCTGTCAGGCTTCTCAATCAATGGTAAACCTCTTACCATTCCTTTTCTTTGCAGCAAATTTAATCCTCCGAAATTGAGATGTCCAAATCTCAAGTGCCATAACCAATTTTCATCCTTTTCTTCCTTCTGAAAGGCTTCTTCTGTTATAGAAAATATACTCTTTCATTTTCCCTTCAAGTCAATGTTGAGCTTGAGTGGAAACATTCTATTGCTGGTCATTTGAATTTTAGCAATAATTTTCTTGCTTGGAGGAATGTCTTTTATTGTGCACACATCATCTTTAAAAATTACATTGTAACCTTTGTTTATGAGCTTCCCAACGCTCAAAAGATTACACTTCAGACCTGGAACATAATACACATCAGGAACAAATTTTTGCTCCCCATTTCTTGCTCGAATACTTACTCTGCCTTTTCCTTTGACAGAGATCTTAGTATCAGTCCCTGTGGTCACTTCAGATTTTACTTCTTCATCTAGATTGGAAAACATTTCTTTGTTGCCAGTCATATGATTACTACATCCAGAATCTAAGAACCAAACATCATCATCTCTATCTTGTGCTACATTACAAGCTAATAGCACATTACTTGGTTTCTTTTCTTCTTTTTCTACATTAGCATTCTGCTTATTTTTCATGTCATTTTGCTTCTTACTACATTCATTGGAATAGTGCCCATATTTCTTGCAATAATGACATTGGACATTGGATTTTTCATACCTTTGTCCATGAGCATGTTGGTGTTGATGTCCACCTTGCTGGCTATTGCATTGGCCATGGCTCTGATTTTGACTGTTGCTCCTTCCATGTGAATGTGAAGGGCTGTTCCTTCCACCTCTGTTCTGGCTTCTGCCTCTTCCTCTTCCTTTACCTTGATCTCTTTCTCTTCCTGAAGGCATCTGGGTCTTGAAGGCATGCTCAAGAGATGAGTTTTCATCTCTGCTCAATCTCTGTTCATGAGTTATCAGCGAGGCATGAAGTTCATCTACTATGAACTGTGAGAGATCTTTGGTCTCTTCTATGGTGGTAACAATAACATCAAACTTTGAGGGTAAGCATCTCAAAAGTTTCTCCACAATCCTTCTCTCTTCAAGAGTTTCTCCATGGGATCTTATCTGATTTACAATCCCAATCGCATGTGTAAAGAATGTGTCCACATTGTCTGACTCTTTCATGCAAAGAGTTTCAAAATCTCTTCTCAGCAACTGAAGTTTTGTTGTCTTAACTTTCTCCATACCTTGATAGGCTACTTTCAAAGTTTCCCATGCCTCCTTGGATCTCTTAGCTGTTGCTATCCTTGGAAACACACTCTCATTTACTACTTGATACAAATAGAAGAGGGCTTTAGAGTCCTTCTTTCTATTGTTCTTCAATAAATCCTTCTCTGCTTGAGTCAAGGCATTAAAAGCCTGCTCATCAGTTGGTTCAACAAAACCATCTTCAACAAGTTCCCATAAGTCTTGTGAAACAAACAAGGCTTTCATGGTAATGGCCCAATAATCATAGTTCTTTCCATTAAACTGTGGAAGTTGAACATTTCCAAGACTCATTCCTGTACTTGGTCCAACCATTGCTCTTAAACTGAGCTCTACACTTAAACAAACTATCTTTCCTTTTCTCTGAAAGAACAAACTCTTTTAAAAAAAAACAACAGCTCTGTTATCTTTGAGAAATACCTGAACTTTTGACTTCTGTTGAGCTTTCACGCTGCTAGAGAAAACGCTGCAACAAGTCTTCTTCTTCTTCAGCTTCTTTGAAAGTTTCAAAGAGCCTGAACTAGCTCTGCTACTATGTTGAAATTTTGGGAAAATTCCAAACAAACAGTGGAGAGAATAAAATCCCCTCTACAACAAAGAGAAGTTAAAAACTAAAATTTTACTTTCAGACAGGAGACAGAGATGGCATGAAAATGCTTTCTTCTATTTCATTAACAGAACTAAAAACAATTACAGATTTCTTCCTCAACAGTGAGGGATTCACCAAAGTAAGACTGCTACAGACGCAGTGCTCTATAAACAAATCTTCTCTCTCTGTCTCTCAAGAACGCACAAATAATGCTCAGTTCTTCTTACTGTGTTTTCTTTGCCTACGGGCTCACACAGCGTTTACAATGCAATACAATACATTCATTACATTTGCTCTCGACCTTTTCTTCCTTTTATATGGCGCGGCGGAACAAAACCATAAAACCTATATAAAACTTAAAACAAAGAAATAAACAAAATACAAAGGAAAATCTTTGCAGACATATAAAACTTTAACATTGGCGCAACGTACGAGTGGGGACCACATCGTAGTCGGCCATCGCAATTGTGGAAATTGCGATATGCGATATGGCGGAACGACGGAATAACAAAAAAAATGCGATGGTGCGATATGCGATGGTGCGACGATCGCACATCGCAATATTCAACATTTGCGATAACATATATATATGTGGCGGAACAACTTTGCGATATGCGATTGTGCGATCTTGTGATGGCGCGACGATCGCACATCGCAATTTCAACAAAACTCTGGCAATGGGCGGAGGGTGATTGCGGTAAAATGCGATATTGCGATGTTGTGATGTTGCGATGGCGCAACCATCACACATCACAGATTTCCATATTCACAAGACATTTAGAACTTCTGAACTTCTGAAATTGCGATCTTGCGATCTTGTGCTTTTGCGCTCAAGTGGTAGGGACCACTTCTCCTTCCGCTTCATAAGTGACTTCCGCCTGTTCGATCAATTCATTCATTTTGGCTATTGAGGGCTTTAAATGCCCGACTTGAATGTTTTAATTAAACCTGCTCCTCCGTAGATTAGAACTTACGGGAAATCTTTGTTCCACTCCAAAATTAACTTTTCCCATACTTCAAAAATTAATTCCTCTGTTGTTCATGGCTGCGGCCCATCATCAATTAATTCTTCCCCTTACGGTTCTCCATTCTTCTTAAATACAGAGTGTTGTGCACTCAAATGTCCTCTGCGCTGCTGCTGCTGCCTCTATACTTTGTTCTTCCTGCCCAAAGGCTGGCAGGTGACTTTAATATTTATAACACTAACAATGAGACAAGCTTTCTTAATTATCGGCCCAGGTACTGTGACTTTGGCAGTAAAATTGAGTTTTGAACAGCTATTCTGAAGCCTGAAATACACGTTGAAAATCACTCTCAGCCACTCTACAAAAAAGCGCAGGCCTAGACTCAGAATCTCGGCCTACAATCCCTTGATTCCCGTACTGGTATCTCAGCTCGAAAATATTGGACTCCAGATTCGGCGTAACAATACAAAACTCAGAGAATTTGATTTGATGTATTAAGTTAAGTGAAGGATTTAAGTCAGAGTCACGATATTCATAATTCGTTTTAAATGAAAAAAAAAAATGGCATCAGAGATGTATATATGTTGCTTCAATTTTAAGTTTTAATAGTTTAAGAATAGGTGAGGTAAGTGTTTATAGTGATATTTTTAATTTTAAAATATAATTAAAATTCCCACTTAGGAATTCTCCCAAAATGACCACTGTATTTTCAGAATGTGTACAAATTTCCAGTGGAGTCTTTCGTCAAACAGTTTGAAGAAGTACTAGTGTAGGTGCAAATTTTTATAGTTCAATTCAAATACATACACAGTGACTATTTCAAGGCATAAGAAAGTTTCGAAAAAACCCTTCACTGATATACAATGAACTCAAGAAAATATACAACGCGGACATAAGTTTTAGGGACAATAAATCTGAGCATAGGAAGCTTCATAATTCACTTAACATGAATACATACAGTGAGTAATAAGAACAAAGGAATCTGGTATGTTTTCTCCTGCAAAACAACTCTCTGAGTATTAGTCTTCTTCCAAGAGAACAAAGCTATATATATCAGTCATTTCCAGCAGTGTAGATTCCAAGCTTTGGCTCAGCTACATGTATAAATTTGTTCCCATCTCCTGCGTACACCCAGCAATATAACGGACATGTATTCAGTGTATTCCAACTCTCTTAAATCGGCCTCTGCTAGCATATACACACAGCGGTTATAGGCCCTTATTCCCAGCTTTCAATTTGCTCCAGCTACCAAGGGATCTCGACCTCCACCCACTGTAATCTCATTAAATAGAATGAAGACAACTTGGCGTGAGGGATAGGATGATACTTGGCCAGCCAAAGAACTGTAAACTCGGCCCTCTTAAAGTCACCGCTGCTTGAATCTATGTTAAAAAAAAAATTTATGTTATTTAATTTTATTATATATATATATATATATTCAAAATCAATAATATAAGCTTATATATCAGATTTATTTCAGCTAATTGTTCTAACAACTTGAAATTAGCAGGTGTTAATATAATAATAACACGGTTAGGTACATCAAATTGTAAGCATCATGAAATAGGAAGGGTAGACAGTAATAATTTAGAAACAGATCTAGGTTGTAGTATTTCTGCTACTTGGAGTACAGTAAACTAAGCATTCATGTAAACTCCGCAACAGGAAAACAAATGCCAGAAAATTTCAAAAGATAATTTATTGATATTCAATACACCCCAACAATAATAAGACAAGGAAAAGTCAAAAATAGCTTGCCAGCTTAGTGATAGCTGGGTGATTTTAATTTTTAGTTACTGTATTTTTTTTTCATTAGAAAGTTTACTTCTACATTCCTTTAAATATATATATATATATATATATATATATATATATATATATATATATGTTGATGGTATACGTGCTTGACTATATTTATGAAGGTATTTGATATATTTATTTGGAAAGTGATCAATTTAAAATGTCAACCTTGTTGAATGGAGTTTAGTGTATTAGACCATTAAATTTTAAATTTATGTCGGGGTTTGATTTTAAAAGATGTAGGTAAAGGATTTGGATGCTACTATACATCTGAGTTAATGAAATTAGAAAATTGGGGCTTTCTTTATGAAGCCATAAATTTGCTTAGACAATTGTTTGTTTTGCTAGAATTTGGTAAAAGAAATTCAAAAAATAAAAAAAATAAAAATAAAATAAAAAAAATCAAATGGGTGGATGGTTGAATAATGGTAGAAATAGATTCAACACCAAAACCATTTAGAACTTTATGATACCCACAATCCTAAAATTATAATCTAGATTTTCTAAAATTTCTACCTGATTTTATTTTAATTTTTCCCAAATTTCCATTATTATCGGGTTGATCTATAAGTTATTTTAAACTACCAACAAAAAAAAAACAAAAAATTGGAGAACTTTTAGGCCATTGAATCCTAAATTTATCATCCAGATTTTCTAGAATTTTTGCCAGATCTGACCCAATTTTCCATTATTTAGGTTAATCTAGTGTTTTTGTTAAAATCCAATTTTTTGGAGAGCTTTTAGGCAACTTGAGCAAAATAAATAAATAAATAAATAAATAAAAAATAAAAAATTAAGGCTGAGGAAGTGTAAATTTTGAGTTTTAATGGTAACCAGTAGATATTTGAATGTATTAATGTAGTAGCTTATGGATGGAATTGTCTTACATGAGATTTGAAGGACTTCTTGTAATAAACTGACATAGAAAATTAAAAATCTAGACTTAATTCATAACTTAAAGTTGAAATTTAAAAGATGCAGTTAAGGTTTTGTTGATTTATATATAAATAGAGAGTATATATATATATATATATATATATATATAGATATAGATATAGATATATATATATATATATACTCCGAAATCCTTGATCCTAGAATCTTAAAAGTTATGTTTGAAAGATTTAAGTTCATCACAATCAACAGTTCTTGAGTTCATCACAATCAAGAGTTCATACTACTTTCAATTTAAAATAAAATAAAATAAACATTGTGACCAGAGTTCTTGATATGAAGGTCTTTATGTAATATGCTTGCAACTATGTCAGTCTAGAGTGTAATCATGATGAACACTGTTGTTACTCATTATTCGTAGAAGAGATCAAGGGTTTGAGAAACGCAAGGGTGTTTTGAGGTCCAGGTTTAAATTTTGGAAGATCAAGTCAAGTCTCAAGAATGGAAGGATATTAAATATTACAATGGTCTAGCTGTAGCATAGTGATATTGACACTCCCCTACTAACAATTTTAGGGTCAAGGGTCGTAGCGACTGTGATTGTAATATAATAATTATAGTGGTGGGAAATGATTTGCAAACACCGCTCTATTTGACTTCAGTCAATATTGCAACACTGCTATAAGTAAATATGTAAAAACAACTAGCATCTTGGATGTAATGTTAATTTGGTGGCTAATTTTTGTTTTTCTTAATTAACAAGCCTCTTCATTTTAGCATACATTTATTTCAATTTGAGTGTTCCAGCTAAGTGATTTCTCTCCTGTACATGCGCGTTAAAATATTTCGAGTTTTGTCTACTATTCAAACCTATGCTTATAAACAAGATGTGAATGCCTGAAAATTCTCCTAGTAGTTTTTGAATGCTTAGTCATCACAAGTGATTTGAAACACCTAGGGACATGTTGGTGGATCCAATATTGGCTCAGAGATCATTTACTTTAAAAAGATACTATATATATATATGGCTTGGTACATTGTACATTGGGGAATCAACATATTGATTAAAATTTTCATGTTGATTCCTTTATGGGAGAAGAAGAGGGAACATGCAAATTGCTTATTATTCAACAATTGCACAGTAGAGACGTGCCATGCATATGATACATGAGGGAGTTCAGCTTAGGTGATTGTTGCGCAATGATGATTAGACACATTGAAATTGATAATTACAATACTCTTAGGTTCAAATATGTGACAGCTAAGAAATTCAAAAAGGATTATTACTAATTTGATATAGGTTGATATTGAGTGCTATTTTTTGGAGCCTATCATATACTTGTATGGTTTTGTTTATTTTGTTGGATCTTTATCATATAACGATATTAATGATATCATGTTAAAGGATATCTACTATGTGATGATCTCTAACCTAAAAGCCATTTTATTAATTAAGCCTAAGTGGTGTAAGTGATGTAGTTGAGATTAATTCACAAGAAGAATTGATGCACCTTGACGTAGGTTCATTACACATGTGGTTTGAGCTAATGCTCACTCACTAATTGTACATTCTCTTGTGAGATATTTCACGGTGATAGATGTTAAACATATATAACTATGATCATTTTAATTTCATAAGAAATCAATTGTATTAATATATGAGAAATAAACATTTGTAAGTTGTAGAGATTTTGTTAACTTACTTGGGGATGGTGTTTATACGAACTAAAGGTTTAAATATTGACGTAATGTATTAGGCATATCCATACACATATTACACATTGTTGAATGACATTGTGTGCCCTAAAAGCATTCACATCAAGAATCATAAAATATAATTGTGGGGCTTGATTGTCAAAGAATGCGACACAAAATCACCCAAGCCCATTTAAACACTATATAAGGAAGGTAATCAAAGTTAAAAATTAAATATGATATTTATATTTCCTACATAAAGGGAACCATAAAGAAGATGGAAGATGTTTGAGTATGACCCTCAAATATTTCGATATTCCTTAATGGACAAAAATCAGGGAGAAATTGATTGATTTAAAAATTGAGGCTACTTGGCACAATGAGGATAGCAAGATTTTAATAGAGGATATGAAGTATATGCATCCTTGTCTTCATTTCCTTTCCTATTCTAAGGACTTCAAGGCAAAGTCCATTATTAAGAGGGGGTGAATGTAGTGCCCCACTTTGGTTAATGAACATTGATCCTTCATACTTTATTCTTTGAGGACCTCAAGTTGAGGATCCAGACACATGAATCTAATATTAGTAGATTTTATGGTTATATACGTTCTTTATTAATACTTTGATGATGATATCATTAATTGATATGCATGTTTTCTATTGATATCATGATGATGATAGATTTTATGGATAGATATGTTTTCTATTGATGTTACGATGATGATGCCTTTGATTGATATGTCACCACTTCCATGGTTTGAAACTTCAGGACGAAGTTTAATTTAAGGGGGGGTGTATGTAGTGCCCCACTCTAGATTTCTGACCTTGATATGAAATTAACAATGATTTATCCTTAAGGCTCACAAATTATTATTGAGGACCTCAGGTGGAGGATACTGACACTTCACTCTACTATTAGTGAATGTGTTTATTTCCTAGTCGGTGGTAGGATGATGGTGGCTTTGATGGATATGTATTTTCTATTGACGTTATGATGATGATGGTTGTGATGAATGTGTCTACTTACATTACTTTTGGTTCACGATAAACAATGATTTGGATGACTATGTCATGTTGATGATTTTGTTATGAAATTGACTAACACTAAGAAACTTGGTGATTGATGATTATTGAGTATTACAGGAAACCGCCAGAGGCACTCACATATGATGAGCTGACAACATCTGGTTTGATAGGAATTAATATTTTGTCTTGAAATTATAAGTTCAATTTGGAACTTGATATATATATATATATATATACACTCTGATGATATGTCAATGGTTGCAGGAACATGTTAGTTACTTGGCCGAATGACTCACATATGGGTGATGGGGTTGTACAATTAGATGGAACTTCATGGGAGGGGTGGGACAGTGTCCCTGATCTCACCTACTAGCACTCCTGCCATGACTTAGGCTGGAAAGGTCGAAACACCTTCGCCTTGAAGATCATGATGTCGTTGGGGCAGGTCCCAAATTGGGTTCGCTCACGAGGATTTCTGGGGGGTGTGCATCAAGGCGGATTCCTTGATCCCCAGCACCATTAATCTCACTATAGCAGGAAACATACGAGATGATAAGGGTCTCTGTAGTTGCACATATAATTTCCCCTCGTAACCACTTGATGCTTGAAGGGCAAGTGGTGTGGCACCCTTGGAATTTCAAGAGAAATTCTTGAAGGGCACGACCAACTTGGAAATTTCAGATCAAAATAAATTTTAGTATGGTGCACCTTTTGGAATTTAGCTCTGGAAGTTCTGAAAGGCATGACCAAACTCAACCCTTGAAATCATTAAAGAAACTAATGCTAACATAACCAATATATGGTAAATTCAATCTAATTCAAAACAAATGATATAATTTATAAGAACCAAAAGAATTAACCCAAGAATAAAATCTGTAATAAGTGGATGAATAGGAAGAGATAAATTAATTACCATGATAACTCTACCCTTTCCATGATAAAACAAAATATTAAATGGATAATGTATATAAGTAATTTAATTAGGCAAAAGGGGAAAAGAGGGACATAGAGTTAAGTATAAAGATTTATTAAAAACTTCATTAAGAGAAGAGGGTGGTGAATTATAATAAGATTAATAAATTAAAATTTGAGAAATTAGAGAACTTCCATGTGGCAAGAGCCAACATAAGAATATTCATCATAAATGAAAATTGAGGTAGTTTAGGGGACCAAATCTTAGACTTATCAATTAACTTCAAGAAGAACACAAAATTATGGAGAAAAGGGGATCAAGAGTATCAAGAGACAACTAGAGAAAAAATAGAATTCCCTGTTGGGTTGAGGAGTAGCTGATTTATTTTAAATGAATAATTAAGTAAATTATTTTTGGAGAGACTTGATGAGAGGATGACACATGGGTGGGTGAATAATCAAATTTTGGGTTAATAAAAAAAATTATTTGTGCATGAAGTTCCAAGTGTCACCTATGAAGCATTCTATAAAAGAAAGGGAAAGGGAAGGAAAAATGGGACTTTGGTTTTACCCTATGGTTGGATGGAGTAGATTATGTCAAAATTGAGTGGTTACGAGCTATAGTTGAGTTTGGTGAGATAGAGTGTTATAGAGAGGGGACTCTTGAGCCAAGAGAGGCTCACCTCTATCAACTAGCATTTTCCTTTGTTTATACAACCCCATTGCAGCTCGGGGGTCTGCGGGGAAGGAGAATACCCAAGGAGTAGGCTGGGAGGTTAACCGGTGAGTCACTACATTCGGCTTGAGCACGAAAAACTTTCAGGCGTGGAGGTAGATGACATCAAAGGAGCTCGCAAAGCAGCAGGTCCAGTTTGGCTCTCGTCTCAGGGTGTACGGTACACGTTTAGTTATATTGCTTTTATTTATGATGATTTCATTGTGCCTAGAATTCACAAGTTAAATGGATGTATGTGTATGAAGTCTAATTTTATGAACTTGGATATAACTGATATAAATTCTTGTGTTCAGCTTGGTATGTTTATGGTATAAATAATTTAAATTTTACTAAGTTTTCAGAAACTTGTATGATTATGGTTTGAAATTTCTATCACCGCGTTAAAAAAATAAAAAAATAAATAAAAATAAATTTTAAGCCTAGCATTCATCTAGTAATATATATTAATTTGGGTCTCTACAACTCCAATGTTTTGTTGTGAAGGCCTTTGGGAGTTTTTATTCTCTAACTCCATATTTACTAACTTATTCGACAAATTCTTGATAGCCTTTGTCATGTCATCAATCCTCTGATCCTGTGGTGATTCTTCTTTGGCCTTGCCTTTCTCTTGAACTAACTGCTTTACTTGTGTTTTCCCAGCAACAGTCATGTTTGCTTCAATTTCCAAAGCATAATTTTGGATTTGTTCAAGAGTAGGAGATCTCCTCTCTCTTAAAGTGAAACTAAAATCTGACTCAAAAGCTTCAGCGAAAACTACCCTTGCTCCAATAAGAGGGGGTTTCATTTCTATGGGTAAACTATTACACAATTTGTTGAATCTTTTAATAAAATCAATCATATTTTCATTAGACTTTTTCTTGATTGCATTAAACTATGTCAATGAGTAACCATGATATGTTTTTCACCCCATCTTCGGGTGAATTGTGTTTCTAATTCCTCCCAATTATTAATTGAGGCATTTGGTAAACCTTTAAACCATTTTCTTGCCTCTCCATTCAGAGATTGTACAAAAAGTCTCATCACTACATCCAAATGTTCCAAATTTAGATTCTCAGAAAAAGTGCAAAACAATGGCAAGTGTTGTTCTGCAGTCACTTCATCTTCACCAGTAAAATGAGGAAGTGACTTGAGGTATTCTTGGGGCATGGAATTCATAGGTTGTGAAAGATTTAACGGTGCATACATGTTCATTAAGAAAGTAGTGACTGCCATGTTTATACCTTGGTTAACTACTCCTTGAGTAGGTGGGGTTAGTGAACCAGTTTTGAATGTGAAGGAATGGGTTCAAATGATTAAGATGGGAAGGGGTTGATGAATTGCAGCAGAAGAACCAGCAGATGTATTTGGTTGAGATTCCGTGAAGGTAAATGAAACAAACTCAAAGGATTGTTCTTCTAACTTTGGTTCTTGAAAATGGATGGGTGAGGAAATGGATTCTTGTTCCAAGAAAGTGAGTTTCCGGGAAATATCCTTAGATGAAGGGTTATGTGAATTGCTGCTAGGTGCAAACAGTGTAGGATTAGTTGTGGAAGGAGTTTTTGGTTTCTAAGCCTTTTTAGAAACCATTTTTTCGAGATCTGATTGAATAGGAACTTTCTGTTGCGAGGTATCTGACCTCGTATAAGGCCTTTTATACGCAAAAATTATGGAATAAAAACACAGCCTGATATTTGATCCTCTCTGAACAAGTAGAGGAAATATAACAAGAACCCAGGGAATGAACTTCGCTTCTTCGTCCCCCGCAACGATGCAAAAAAAAGTTGTATCTCAAGAAACAATCCCTTGGCTGTGGTAGTGAATCAGTGCTCAAGACATATGTGTGTGTGTGTGTGTGCATGTGTCACAAAAATATGATATTAGATAGTCTTTGCACTACAAGAAAAAAGCACATTGGTGATGGTCATGCTTGTGACGGACCTTTAAGGTCCGTCACCAATGTCACATATGGTGACGGTCCTTAAAAAACCGTCACTGTAAGTGTATATAGTGATGGTCCTTTATGGTCCGTCACCAAAGACATTTTCAATGAAACTTTTGGTGAGGGTTTTTAAAGGCCCATCACTTATTCTCTCTTTGGTGACACTTCTAGTGACGAAATTTTAATGACCCTCACCAATGCTCTTTTTTGTTACTTTTGGTGACGGTCAAAAA